>CM053033.1:47546611-48146611 GCA_028564925.1 Lithobates sylvaticus
CAACCCGATTGAATACCTTTGGGATGAATTAGAGTGGAGACTGCGAGCCAGGCCTTCTAGTCCAACATCAGTGCCTGACCTCATAAATCTGCTTCTGGAAGAATGGTCAAATATTCCCATAGACAGACTCCTAAACCTTGTGGACAGCCTTCCCAGAAGAGTTGAAGCTGTTATAGCTGCAAAGGGTGGGCCAACTCAATATTGAACCCTACGGAATAAGACTGGGGTGCCATTAAAGTTCATGTGCGTGTAAAGGCAGGCGTCCCAATATTTTTTGTAATATAGTATATATACACTCACGCGACCCTGCTTTTTTGCCTGAAGGGCGAAAGCAGCATATACAGCAGAAGCATATCTTCGGGTGCTGGGCAATGTCCTCTGGCACCTGTCAATTGTCCATTCTACCAATTTTCTTTTTACAAATATTATAAAAACTTTAAAAGTCACACAATAGTAAAAACATAGCAAAACATATTCTCAATAAGCCAAACATATGACAAATGAAATAACACAGGTCACATGATATGTGTATTTCGGTGTTCCTCTAGAACACTTTTTTAGATATTTATTGGGGGTAAATTATAGTAGGGGTTGGTTAGGAATAGGACAGGAAGGTTAAGGTTGTGAGAAAGGGGTAGGATGAAGAGCAGTATGAGAGGAAGAAACATTCAGTAAGTTAAAGAACTATTGGAAGGGTGTGTGATAAAGATAGGCTGGGTGGATAGGTGGGTGGGGTGGTGGTCATGGTCTGAATGGGAATGGGTGGGGAGGGGAGGAAAGAGAGAAGCAGGAAAAACTGGGGCCTAGTCAGTCCTAACACTGCCCCAGAGCATGTTGATCTGCCTGCTAGCTTTACAGGGGAGGAGGGGAGAGAAAAAAAGGGGGAAAAAAGAAAGGGGGGAAAGGGGGGGGAGGGGAAGGAGGGGGAAAAAAAGGGGGAAAGGGATGCAAGTACAGATTTGGTGGCAAGGTGATAAAACTGATTCAAACATCAAGTAGTGTAAAACGTATGTTTATCATGTAGGAAGGTGATCAAACGCTCCATCAACATAGTGTTGTTCATCCTGTCAAACCACATTGCGACAGTAGGTGCATTTGGTTGCTTCCATATGGCTGTCTGCTACACAAGCCTTAGCAGTATTTAATGGATGCATCAATAAGGGTTTTTAGTTATTTTTAGAGAAGTTACTGAGGTGGATAAGATATGGGGCTAGTTGCATGTCTAAGTACAGTGGTGTGAAAAAGTGTTTGCCCCCTAAACCTAATAACTGGTTGGGCCACCCTTAGCAGCAACAACTGCAACCAAGCGTTTGCGATAACGTGCAATGAGGCTTTTACAGCGTCCTGGAGGAATTTTGGCCCACTCATCTTTGCAGAATTGTCCTAATTCAGTTACATTAGAGGGTTTTCGAGCATGAACGGCCTTTTTAAGGTCATACCACAACATCTCAATAGGATTCAGGTCAGGACTTTGGCTAGGCCACTCCAAAGTCTTCATTTTGTTTTTCTTCAGCCATTCGGTGGTGGACTTGCTGGTGTGTTTAGGATCATTGTCCTGCTGCAGAACCCAAGTTCGTTTCAGCTTGAGTACACGAACAGATGGACGGACATTCTCCTTCAGGATCTCTTGGTAGACAGCAGAATTCATAGTTCCTTTTATCACGGCAAGTCTTCCAGGTCCTGAAGCAGCAAAACAGCCCCAGACCATCACACTACCACCACCATATTTTACTGTTGGTATAATGTTCTTTTTCTGAAATGCAGTGTTCCTTCTACGCCAGATATACTTGGACACACACCTTCCAAAGAGTTCCACTTTTGTCTCATCGGTCCACAGAATGTTGTCCCAAAAGTCTTGGGGATCATCAAGATGTGTTGTGGAGAAATTGAGACGAGCTTTGATGTTCTTTTTGCTCAGCAGTGGTTTTCTCCTTGGAACTCTGCCATGCAGGCCATTTTTGCCCAGTCTTTTCCTGATGGTGGAGGCATGAACGCTGACCTTAACTGAGGCAAGTGAGGCCTGCAGTTCCTTGGACGTTGTTGTGGGGTCTTTTGTGACCTCTTGGATGAGTCGTCGCTGCGCTCTTGGGGGTAATTTTGGGCGGCCGGCCACTCCTGGGAAGGTTCACCACTGTTCCATGTCTTCGCCATTTGTGGATAATGGCTCTCACTGTGGTTCGCTGGATTCCCAAAGCTTTGGAAATGGCTTTATAACCCTTTCCAGACTGATAGATCTCAATTACTTTCTTTCTCAATTGTTCCTGAATTTCTTTGGGTCTCGGCATGATGTGTAGCTTTTAAGGATCTTCTGGTGGACCTTACTGTGTCAAGCAGCTCCTATTTAAGTGATGCCTTGATTGTGAACAGGTGTGGCAATAATCAGGCCTGGGTGTGGCTAGAGAAATTGAACTCAGGTGTGGACAACCACAGTTATAGTATGTTTTTTTTTTTTTCACCTTTAATAATAAACACCTTAATTTACAAATTGCATTTTGTGTTTACTTGTGTTGTCCTTGACTATTGTTTAAATTGGTTTGATGTTCCGAAACACTTAAGTGTGACAAACATGCAAAGGAACAGGAAATGAGGAAGGGGGCAAACACTTTTTCACACCACTGTATATATTCACTATATTGTGGATGAGTTTTGTGACCTTTAGTCAGAAAGCCTTCTGTAATGTGCAGTCCCAAAACATATTCATTAGGGTGCCTGGGCTTTCATTACAGTGCCAACATGCATTTGGAGATGACCATATTTGTTTAGCAGTGAGTATCTTATACCATCTAGTCAGGATTTTGTATCCTGCCTCCTGTATATTATTGGAAATAGAGCATATGTGTGCGAAATATAGTATGTGCACCATTTGTTGTAGGGAGAATGTTTACCCCAGGTCTTTTACCATTGCTGCAGGAAAGAGGGAAAGGGCAGTTAGGAGGATTGACAAGGTTCCTGACTATCACGGATAGCACATCTCTTATTGGCATTACTTCCCAACATAATTTCTCGAATTATGTTAAAGTTGTATTACAAAATGTTACCATTTAAATGACCAATACCTATGCACATTGGTTGATATGTGTGTTTATGTGTGCAGTAATTTACTTTATATTGGTTTACATTATTAGCTGAATAGGTGATAGGAGGAGTTTATATGCTGGTGTGGATTGACAGGGTTGTCAATTTTGAAAGGGTTGGGTGTGGATCTAAATGTATTAATAATCTAATTGGTTAATTTTTGTAGTAAAGATTATTTTTGGAGATATGCAGATGGTGGTATCCTTGTTCAGTTTTTCTTATCTGTGCTTATATATAGATTTATTGTGCTGGCACCTGCCCTAATGTATGGGACGCAATCACCTATTTAGTTCAAATATTTTTATTGTTTTTTTCAGATATATAACAAAGTAATACATAAACATTTTGGTTCAATAATTTCATCCTACACATATATAAGACTTGTATAAGTGACCAAAATACCTTACCAGTATCTATTATGATTTGTTCGCAGTACAATATAATAATACGACTAATAGTGTATTACTCTTGAATAATAAATGAATCCTTGTTTACCCCAAACGGTAACATTCTGTAAACAAGGGTAGGTTGCTAAACATTAGGAAAGGAGGAAAGGAAGGAAAAAGGAGAGGAAGTTACCATATTAGTTCAATCTCTTAGTTATATGATCTACCTGAAACACAATATTAGTATTTCTTGTTATTTTTCAGGATATTTGAAGCTCTAGGATGTAAAGTCCATGCAAGCCAAACTTTTGTAAATTTAGCTATAGCATCATTTTTATGCACAAGCAGTAATTCAAAATAGGCTATAGAATTGAGTTTTAGTATGACATCTGATAGGTTAGGAGCTAAAGTCGATTTCCATAATCCGGTTATGGTGAGTCTTGCGGCCAATAAAATATTGGCTACTATAGTCCTATAATTGGGTAAATATCTAAGTTTAGACCTAATAAGGCCATTGCTGGTGTGAATGCTATTAGATTTCCTGTAAGCGACGCTATAAATTAGGAAATTGACTTCCAAAAACTGGACAAAGCTTTACATCCCCATAATGTATGCAATTACCTATTTGGGTGTTACATCTCCAACATAGGGAGGATGAAGATGGGAACATTTTGAAAAGTCTGTATGGTGTTAAATACCAACAATTTTAGTATTTTTTGGGAGTTTTCCCAGTGTTCCATGCAGGAGGATGCTGAGTTATTAATTCTTATGGCTATGTTTCCCATGAAAATGATTGGGTAAGATCACTCTCCAATTTAAGCGTATTAGAAGTCTTGGTATTTGGGGAAAGGAGGAGATGAGTTTATAAAATAAAATAAATAAAATAGCCTCTTTTGCTATTGAATTCGCTAGAGGTGAAAAATTCCAGATCACCTTTGGAATCTCCATGGTCCTATTAGGATTACAATTCTTAAGGTGTGGTTTGGAATTAAGTTTAGCCGAGAAATGGGTATTTTGAGTATCTGGCAGGTGATGAAAAAATTGTATTCCTGGTTTAATCCAAGGAGTCACATTAAGCCTTGCTTTGTAATATTCAATAGTTCATATTGGTAATGGAACCTGGACTGGGTCATTTATAGGTTGCAATTTGGTCAAAATAAACTTCCAGGCTGTTGAGGTAGCTTTAAGTGTTAGGTAATTGGGTATTTTCACTTTAGGGAGTAGATAATAAGCGAAAGCTAAAGAACATAGATCAGTACCTTTTTAACTAATTTACATTCAATATTTAACCATAACTTATCATTTAAATAAGTAAACCAATGCTTCATCTGTTCAAGTAATGATGCATAGTAGTATAAGCGAATATCAGGAAGATTCATGCCACCTTTCACTTTTGTCAAGGTCATAGAATGCAACCCTAGGTTTTTTTACTTCCCAGATCTGGTTATTTAGTTTCGAGTCGACTTGGCCAAAAAACTTTACCGTAATGGAATTGGAAGGGATCGGAAGTAATGTAAAATTTTTGGTAGTGTTTGCATCTTGAATGCCTATATTCTACCAATCCAGGATAAATAATTTTTGTTGGATGAATTGGAGGTCTTGAGTGATTTGTTTTAGCAAAATAGTGTAATTGACCTTGTACAGCTTCTTAGTGGGATAAGTGAGGTGGATCCCTAAATATGAGATAGATGGCTTATCCCAGATATACATATAGTTTTGACACAAATCCTTAACTTGATCTGGTGAAATATTTGCTAGGATTAATTTTATAATAGGATACTATTCCAAAGGCCTTTAAAGTATTCTTGACTTCGCTCAGAGAAGTAACAGGAGACTAAAGTGTCAATATGATGTCATCCGCGAATAGTCCTAGTGTATGTTCTATTTGTCCAATTTTAATACCACTAATTTTAGAATTGGTTCTGATAGTTTCCGCAAGGGGTTCTATTATTAATGAAAAAATAATAGACGATAAGGGGCAACCTTGTCTGGTTCCATTAGATAGTTTAAAACTGTTTGAAATACTTCCTGGCGTGAATACTTTAGCCGATGGTACCGTGTAAAGGGACATTATGGCTTCATGAATGAAACCGGAAAAGCCAAATTTCTTTAGGGTTTCTGCAATGTAATTCGTATGGATGCTATTGAATGCCTTCTCTGCATCCAAACCAAGTAGCAGAGAAGGCATTTGTCTGTGTTCTATGTGATTGATCAAGTTAAGCATTCTTCTAGTCTATTGGGACTTTGACGACCTTTGACAAATCCTACTTGATCTGGACCAATAAGGTAGGGTGTTATTTCTATTAAACGGTTGGCTAAGACTTTAGAGTACATTTTTAGGTTCGTATTCAATAATGAAATGGGTCTGTAATTAGAAGCTGACGTTGGATCTTTTCCTTGCTTAGGAATTGTAATTATAATGGCTTCAAGCATCTCTTTAGGGAATGCTTGATTATTTGCAGCGTAGTTGAACAATTTATCCAGGTAAGGATACAATATTTTGTTAAATGCTTTAAAATATTCGCTAGATAAACCATCTGCACCCGGGGCTTTGTTTGTTGGGAGAAACTGAATTACTTTTTTTATTTCCTCTATAGATATTGGCCTGTTAAGTTTATCAAGGGTACGTTGAGCTATAGTTGGTAAGTTCACTTTTCCTAAAAAATTTAGCTATGTCCGCAGGTTGCGGATGGTGAACAGTACTATCATTTTGTATGTTATATAAATCTTCATAGTATTCAGCAAATGTGTCAGCTATCTTTTGTGGGTTGTATATGTTTTTTCCTGATTTATGGTGGACTAATTTTACAATTTTATTTTTATTCAGTTTATGGCGTGTTTGGAGAGCTAGATATTTACCCGCCTTGTTCCCTTGTGAATATTGGTTTAACTTAAGTTTTTTTTTAAGTATTTCTCGTGGTTAGAGATTAGTATCGCTCTGAGTTAATTTCTTGCATCATTAAGTTTTTGTAGAAGGGGAGTATGATTAGGGGAAGCCTTGTGTTCTTTTTCATATTTAGAAATATCAGCTAATAGGTTGTTCACTGCCTGCTTTCTTTTTTTTTTTATCCCTCGAGGCCATCTGGATTAGTAAACCTCTGGCATATGCTTTATGAGCACACTATAAACTAGTAGTAGAGAGAGACACATTCATTATCATTCATATAAAAAAAATCTTCTAATCTTTCCTTCATCACTGATGGAGTCCCCCCTTGTGATAGGATATACTTATTATTTTTCCATAGTGAGCAATTGGGAGATTTTTGCTCTAGATTAATGCTCATCGAAATAGGAGCATGTCAGACAATGTTATGTTGTGTATTTGGGCCGATTACATTTTTTGCAGGAGAAATCTATCATGACAAAAAAAAAATCGATCCTTGAATATGTCTTGTGCACATTAGAGTAAAAGGTATAGTCCTTTTCTGTTGAATGGAGGCATCTCCATGGGTCATGAAGGTCTTCTTGTAGAAATATATTTTCAAACTCTTTCTTTTGGAATGAGATCCCTTATAGGTATCCATGAGCGAGTTCATCGGAGTAATAAAGTCACCACATATTATAACATTACCTTTTTGGATTTTCTTGACAGTTCTTAGGATCTTTTGGAGGTATTGCTGAGGATTTTTATTGGGGACATATACATTGACAATTGTCAATATTGAATTTTCAACCTTTGCTACCAATTTAATATAATGTCCTTGGGAATCTGTTTTAGATTTGAGGAGTCTCTAATGATCGTGACAACACCTTTTTTTTCTTCCGATTGTTGGAAAAGAATATGTGCAGAAATTTATGATGGGAGAATTTAGGGAGATTGTCTCTTGCAAAGTGCGACTCCTGTAGGCAAATAATATCACTGCCATTATTTAAAGGGTAATTCCATATAGTTTTCCTTTTTGAAGGGGTTATTGAGGCCTTTTACATTAAATGAAAACATTTTAAGACTCACCATGTTGAGGGTAGAATTCACGTAGATACAGTTCAGATCTTGTACAAAGTAGAGCCATTGTGATTGTGGTAGCTTCTAGAACGGTGTAACATCCGAAGAGGGAGAAAGACAATAAGGTCTTTTTGAAAAGATTAGATTCGGGATCTAGAACAGAATTCTAAGAACTGAAGAGTTGCCTCACAACTCTTGTGTGCATAGCAACTTGCACTAACGATGTGGGGGGTAGAGTTAGTTGAAAGCTGAAGAACAAAGATCGACCCTAATTAATGCAGTCTTGAGGTGAGCCGTAAATTCTTATGATGAAAGAGTAAGGGAAATATAGAACTTTCTTAAAGAATTACATTTATCCTCAACTTGTATTCCATTGGGTATCAATTTTACCCAGAGAGTTTTTGTAAGCGGCGACAACTTCCTCCTGCGGAAGTAAATTCCATGCTTGCAGCATTTTCAGGCCTTGTTCAATCGTATGGATTGAGTGGGATGTATTGTTTTGCTCTATCGTCAGTTTGGTGGGAAACCCCCATTTATATATTTTATGGTTGCGTAATATTTTAGTGATAGGGTTTAGGTTTTTGTGAGCTTGGATGGTCGCTTGGGACAGATCTGAGTACAAGATTATCCCTGCATAAGGGTCTGCAAATGTTTGGCGCAATTTCGCAAAATGCATCAGCGCGTCTTTCACATGAAAGAAGTGAATTTTGGTGATCACATCTCTTCGCAGTTTTTTGGGTATGTGTGGTGGTTTCGGCAGCCTATGTGCTCTGTAAATCACTATTTCTCGATTTGGTAGTGAAGGGAGTAGATCTAGGATAATTTTCTGAAGTCATTGTTTCAAATCTTTATTTTTTTACGTTTTCAGGAATACCCCTGAATTTGATGTTATTCCTTCTAGATCTATCTTCGAGGTCTGCCATTTTAAGTTTCAGTTGTTTAAATGCCTCTTCTAGTGCAAAATTATCATCCACTAGCTCGTTATGTGCCTCAGTAAACTCTGTCATTTTATTTTCCATATAATCCACTCTTTCTCCTAAACTGTCTATTTCTTTTCTGGATGTTTGCATAAAGGTTCTCATGTCATATTGCAGTACTCAGTACCCTCGGTGACTATAACATTTCTGTCATGTCTGTGTCTAAAACCGCTGTGCCTGTGGTTGGCAAGGCTGCTGGGTTTTCCTCATAAGGGTTACTAGGAAGTAAAGCGTCACAATCAATGGGAGTTTCACTTAAACAGACAGCCTTCTTTTCTGTCTCACAGGACTGGAGACATCAGACTGAGAGCAGTCTGTATACTGGTGCTGCTGCTGTGGCTGGGTCTGTCCTCTCCCTTTCTCCTCAGAGTGGGCTGCTTGCCTGCTTGTGTGTGTGTGTGTGTGTGTGTGTGTGTGAGAGAGAGAGGAGGGACAGGCACCATTATATTGCCTGAGAGACTTGGCCGGACTACAGAATTTGCCTAATTTGCCTGGTTTATCCCGCGGCTTATGCTCCTGCATTTGTGGGGTATTGTTCCCCCTACCTTCCAGATACTTTTCTTACACTCAGATATGCTTTGGGTCGCCGTTAGCCGCTATAGGGAGACCCGTTGTTCCGGAGCTCAGCTAGTGTGCGCCCATTCACCTCAGCCACAGGCCACGCCCCCGCGATCACCTATTTAAAGCTTACGTTACCTCACTCTTCACCTTTTAATATATACAGTATAGTAGCAATTGCTGATAGGTGGTGAAGTGGTGTTTTTGTTTGTGGTTCCTAATATGCCAGATCTAGTGCCTCTGAGACCAGGAGGAAAATGAGGCGTTCCAAAGATGGGATACAGGGGTGAAGATAGTCCTGGTCAATGGATTGGGCCAATAATTTAAGGGGCGCGTGGGATAAATCCACAGGATTCCCTATATAAATATATTAGATTTTCTCAGTGTAGACCCATGTCTGGTGCTGTAATGTGCACAAAGAATCAACTATCCTGCTTAAATGGGCAGCTCTATGATAGAGCATGGGACCCAGAAACTTGATACTGACTACAGTTTTTGATCCATTCAGGGCTTCCTCACTCATGCCCTTCTGTTTCCCTAGACAAATAGCGTGAATATAAGCAATTTTTTTAAGATAGGTGGAGGGTAAATCGTTTGATAAATGTTGGACTTAATATCTGGGCAGTCTATTCATTATTCAAATAGTATTTTATTTGAACCATGTGACGGCAGCACAATCCAAATTTTTTGAAGTTTGCATGTATCGATCTCTGTAGTCGGAGGCAATTTTGAGAAAAATTCTTTATCTAGGTCAGCTGAGATTATTTTATATGTGATGACCCATTTAAAGGGTAACTTAGGTTGTATATCACAGAATCATTGGGCAGAGACTGACAAATGTAGTGCCTTGAATTTTGAAGAATACATTTTAAAATTGGACAGTTTGCTGTATTTTTTTCAAGCTTCACCTGTACATTTTTTTTTTTGGTAGGGATGTTTCTGATTTCTGTGCAGGATTTAGTTTATCTTGCATAAAATGTTTTGGCCTTTTTAATAGTGTTGAAAAAAATGAAAATACGATCTGAAGAGGATTTTCAATATGCAGCCATTCGTTTTAAATGCAGTCTTATTACTTGAATGCCTCCAGTGCAGGAGTTTCTGTATCAGTCTTTAGTTGTATTTAAATCCCAGTAGTACATGCGCTTTCCCCTGCTGAGGTGTCCTATAATAAATCCAATTATTCTGACTATTCCTGCGACATGGCAGCAGACAAGGAGAAAATGAAGGCCCCAGAAAGCAATAAATTGCTCTTAACTAACCATCTGTGTGATTATTAATTCATCTTTTCTGTTGGACACATCAGCCTTTGAGTAAGCACATTAAACCATTTTATCCTATCGTGATTTGGGTTGTCTGATGCGCTCATCCAGAGCATTATATACAGAAAGCATAAGTGACAGGGGCCTACTGCATTAACTCTTTAGTGGTCTAGTCATTTTGGTACCTCATGCTAAACTAATTTGTTATGTAATGCACATACCATTTCCTTGATTTTAGCTTTGGTGGTGGGTTTCGAGGAATTAAGAAGAGAGCTCTCATAGGATGCATGTCGCATAAAGCTGCAAAACATAAAAAATAATTATATTGCATGTGTACATGTATTATAATAGATTTAAAAATTCACATTTGCAAATATTTTACTGTAATTATGGAGTGGATACGTTTACAGCAAATCAGACTCATCCTCAGCAATTGCATAGCTTCTCTCCCCTGTGGGAACCCAATTCACTCAGTGACCTGGTAAAGGGGCCTTAAATCCCCTTGCTAATTTAACAAATCAGAGTATACAGCAGTATATATCCCTATTATGATTACTATGTCACAGATTTGAAGAAATGTGTTCCATAATCCTTGCAACCTTGGCACATAAATGAAAGTGAAATCCTGTTCAAACTGCTGACCAGGTTGGAAAATGCATGCTCTAAACTCTGTGAAATAACAAAAGGGTCTGCTGTTCTTATATAAAATGTACTAATGTCTACCTTTTTATACATAAGTGCAATGTTAACTTATTGGATAGCTGTAGACATTCTTTAAATACCCCCCCCCCCCTTTTTTTTAATAGCAAACATGTCATACTTCTGGGGTCCATAAGGCAGACTGCAGCTCAGCCCTGTCCCACATTCACCCTTCACTTGCTTTGATTGACAACAGCAGGAGTCAATAGCTTCCCCTGCTATGTCTGAGCCAATGAGGAGGGAGAGAGAGCGCCTTTGCTCTTGTGCACATCGATGGATTGAGATTTGGCACATGTAAGTATTTAGGAGGGGCTGGGGGGAGCTAAAAAACCTTCAGACTTTGGAACTACTTTAATCTCCTGACTGAGCTCTTTCCTACACTCATGTTCGTTCATTCCTACAAAGAGAGCTTCCCACACTGTGACACATTATATAGGGGATGAATGGAGATTCTTTGGGGCATTATTTTACAGCTGGGTGTGCGCTCCCCCGTGAAGTGTAAGACCTAGGGTAGGTGTTGTGGGGGGGGGGGATCATTTTTAAGGGGATTCTGTCAAAATCCTACGCACAGGTCTCTGCAATAGAAGAATTTCATCTCACCTCTCTGATGGTCCGTATCTTTTACCTTCCCTCTGTTCCAGCGCTGAAGCCTCTATCAGTCTCTTTAGCATTTATTACAGGAACATCTGATCCTTGTGTCCTTGGGAGTGTGCTGTGGCTCCATTTTCTTACCCATGTGCCACTGCTGAATTCTGTGGTGAACCTTTACCCATCCTTTGTCACGGTTCCACTGGGACACTTTGCACAGACATCTCTACCCTAGGAATACTTTACTGAACCTATTTGAACACTGTGCTTAGACATCTTTAGCCTTCCTCACTACAGGAAACGTATTGCTTTCCACTAGACCTAATCGGATTACAGTTAATGAGCTCCTATGTACTGGTGAAGACTATCCGATCTGCAACAGGGACATTAATGCTTATACTGATACCAGGGCTATTATACTATTCCTTATAGGCCTGATCTCTCTTTAGAATAACAGTTATAGACTGGCCAGGTTCCATCTTCTGCCGAGTGTCAGTATAATCTGTTAGCTGTATTCATCCTTTTAGGGGATAGCATTATTTCTTTAAGGAAGTGTGTATAACATACTGTTAATTTGTTAATATTTTGCCTTGTGTCATTCGGAGACATTCCTTTGCTGAGTTGCCGCTGTTGCCTAAAACTCAACAGATCTATCACCTCCTTTTTGTGACAATATCCCCTTTAATTGTAAATGTTATTGGAACATAAATACACAGAGTTGTCTGATTTATTACTTTACATTGGTGCAAGGATTTCTGAACCCAGAGTGTCAGGTGGGTTGGAATGTTCACCAGTTAATAGCAGTGCAGATGAGCAGGTAATTCAAAGCAGTCCCTTAGGGGGTCGTGCTACACATGATTGGATAATAGAAATCAGTAGAAATGTCCCTCACTTAAGAGCTTCCCCTCAGATCTAGCACACCTGCAAAGTATATTTGCCTGTAGTAAATCAACCTTGCATTAAAAAAAAAAAAAAAAACACGCTAATATCGTAAAAAAAAAAAAAAATGATATTCTATATATACTGTGTGTGTGTGTGTGTGTGAGTATATATATATATTATACCCACACACTATTTAGGACTTCCTAGTTACTCATAAAACTAATTTTTAAACCCTAAATCCCTTCCCTGGATCAACAGTTTGCACAGCGTTGGCTATCCCAGAAGGACATTTTAGAAATGTCATGATTTTGTTCAAATGGAAAATGTTTGGATTAAATGTTTTGACATTTAAGAATTATCTCCAAGGACCATTCTAAGGACAGCTTGCTAGATTGTCCCTTTTTGTAATTTAAATGCTGAAACATACATTACTAAACTGCCAGAGACTTGCTTGTCAAGAAAAGAAAATGTTATCATGTAGTCTGATCGAGATGTTTATGTATGGTCTAATTGCTCACTAACGTCTTCCCAGTGCATGATGCAAGGTTTGACAGTTTCATATACCTCTATTTGTATGCGTATTATGTTCCTTTCTACAATACCTTCTTCAGACTGATATAAGTAGAAACTGCTGGCAATTTAAAGAACTCTATTACATGGAGGACTCATATGCTAGCATCATGTTTAATGCATATCTATACCAAGCTTCCTTTTTTTTTTTTTTTTAATAAGCCATTTATGATGATTTTATAGCATCTGTTTTAGTGTTTACTGTAAATACGGTGTATATGTGTTTGTATACACTGCGTGTGTGCATATGTGTGTGTGTGTGTGTGTGTATGTATATATGTATGTGTGTGTGTGTATGTGTATGTGTATGTGTATGTATATATATGTATATATATATATATATATATATATATATATATATATATATATATATATATATATATATATATATATATATATATATATATATATATATGTATTGTGTGTGTATACCTATGTATAAACCTCCAGCACATCTTGCTAAAGAATAAATAAATTATATATATATATATATATATATATATATATATATATATATATATATATATATATATATATATATAACGTTTCAGTGGGGTCTAGGCAGTATATGATTTCTGTTTCAAACTGTTTCACTTCATTTTCTATAGTTCCCTTTTTAATTTGGGATTGTTTTAAGCTTTTTTTTTATTATTTCCTCACTTCCCTATAAAATGTGTTTTGTTCTTGTTATAGCTTTATTCTAACTTGTATTCTTCTGGTCCCCCCTCCCCCCCTTATTTCTTGTTTTGCTGTTTATGTGCACACACCAGAAACCATAGGAGACAATGGGGGCATTAAGTACTGATGGGGATTGGGAGTTTGTTTAAAAAGCCATAGATATTACATAAACGTTCTAAGCTCACCTAGTTGTGTGACAAAAGTGAATGAATATTCCCTATTCTCAGACTGATCCTCCTGGCCAATCACGCGATAGGAGGAGGAGTGAGGAAAAGCCTGCCTGCCACCTATCGCCTATAAGAGCGCTGCCTGCCCATAACCTAGATGCTGTAAATGCGTGGCTGGATGACTGGCCGACCACGAGACCCCCGGGGGGTGGTTGTTTGCCACCCTCTTCCACAAAAAAAACCCACCAGCCGCCGCTGCCTAAATGTGAAAGATCATGTATAGCAACTAGTCAACATTGAAGGTATTCTCTTCTAATGAGAACAACAAATATTTAGGAAAAGTCAGTTTGACTAGTTCTCTTCCCAGATTGGTGTATACTCATCAAAGGGTTCTAATGATACGTGCCAGATAGTGTGACCATGTCTTGACATGCAGGCTAATCCGAGGATTCTGAGAGCTATTAATGATATTCCCAAGCACTTCTGATACTAAAAAGTGATAGTCTCTTTAAGAATATCAAATGCTTTAAAATGTATGTAAACCATTTACAAAAGAATTGTGAAGTTTTTTTTCTTTCACTTACGTGGTGACCCTTCTGCCATCTCAATGGCTGTAATTCCCAAAGACCAGAGATCACTCTGTGGAATCAGAAAAACATAACCCAGGTTATAGTATTTAGACAATCGCACACTAAAGGGTGTCTTTGGTTTAAAAGCCATGTGTGGAAATGGCATTAGCTGTTTCTGTGCTTGTAAAGCTGTACAACACTTGCACTGCCTTTCTCCATTCCCTCACAAATATCTGCAAGAGACTGGTGGCGCGCGTGCGCTCACTTTTTTCTTTGTTTGTTTTTTTTTTTTTTTAAATATGGTGGTGCCGGGCAGATAGGGAGAGGACATGCAAATCTGCCTATGTTCTGCTTCAAAATACACTGAAATTGTAAAACAAAATACATACAGGAAACCTTGCCTACCTGATGGGGCTTTTGGTTTTTCTTTGTGGCATGGCTCTAGTGAAACAGGCCACCCTAAACCTTTTTTGATGTTTAGGAAAAGATTCTGATTGATGTCAATGCATATAGGAGATGTACTCAAATGCATCTAATACAGGTTCTTTACTGTTGCATTGTGCTGCCAATATTATATTGCTGTTTATTATGCCTTTGTATATGTTCCTCTGTTTCCCCCTCCTATTTTGCTCTGGTTAATATTGCCCTTAGTTAGACACTTGTTGCTTCATTGTGCTGTTCTCATTTATAATGCAAAAAAGTCATTGGGGTTGATGTACTAAAACTGGAGAGTGCAAAATCTGGTGCAGCTGTGTATGGTAGCCAATCGGCTTCCAACATCAGCTTGTTCAATTAAGCTTTGATGAAAAAGACCTGGAAGCTGATTGGTTTCTATGCAGAGCTGAACCAGTGTTAGGGCCTTTTCACACAGTCTTGTGCATTTGACAGACTCTGCTCAGTGGGGGATCGCTCCGCTGATCCCCGCTGAGCAGCCGGATGACAGGACTGTCTCAGCTCACTGTGCAGAGGCCGACCTCTCAGAGCCCCGCTCTCCTCTAATGAGAGATCGGATGAAAACAGATCCGCCTGTCCTTTTTCATCCGACCTGTCCGTTTGAATCCGCCTGTCCGTTTTCATCCGATTCACCAGATGGATGGAAAATAGGGTCACCATCCATCTGGATTTCAGGGGATAAGTTAGATTAGCAGCGGGTGTCAGTGGACATGTCACCTCTGACATCGACTGCCCCATAGGAGTGAATGGAGCGTCCGATCAGTTGCACCTGAAACATTGACAGGCGGACCCAATCGGAAAGCCAGTGTGAAAGGGGTCAAAGTAAATCAACCCCCCAGTCTTCTTACACTTTAAAAGACTGGAAAATATTCTCAGTTTTGTCTTTATGTATGTACACAGTTGCTGCAAATGAATCTGCTACTGTATCCACAGGCAATTCTACAGCATAAAAATGTAAATTTAGAAACTAGGGTTCTCCTTTAAAATCTTAAGAATGGGTGTACTTTGAGTTGATACCATTACGCTTTCTTCAGCTTTGGTGTGTTGGTGAACTCGTAAGTTTTTTTATTTTATTTTTTTTATTTTTTTTTATGCATATATACTGAGCATCACTAATTTACAGGAGGCAAGTTTCACAATGACGCATAGTCAGCTGCAATAATGTTTTCGATAACCTTCTTTTCACATAAGTGAACCCCATGGCTGTAGTGCAAGGGTGGATTACATATTGCTAAACTTTTATTGCAAAAAAAAAGTCACAAAAAGCTGCACAATGCTCTTCTGTATTTACAGCTGGAAATCCCAACTCCCTGGGGGTATAGAAAGCATTTCAACAACAACTCGTCCTCAGCAACCTATTAGGAAGTGATTTTTACACAGTCAGCATACTTCCTTTAGGAAAGTCTGGTGAGCCCTGTGTTTATCAGAAGATGACTAATGACACATTTTTCACATGAGGCCGATGTGCTTCCTTTGTAGAACTTGCTCAAAGCGAAAAAAAAAAAAAAACTCACTCGGTAGTCATATGTTGAGTCTGGATTCTCATCACATGCTATGACCTCGGGTGCCATCCAGTATGGGGTTCCAATAAATGTGTTTCTTCTTCCTATAGTTCTGTCCAGCTGGGCACTCACTCCAAAATCAACTAAAACAAACAAAACCAGTATGAAGCATGTTCAGCCAATCAATTCCTACATAACCAATAAGTGATTGCATTTAATTATATAGATACATTTTTTTTTTTTAACAGTATTTTAGGTTTGCAGTTTATGCTTGAAGTCTAAACTTTTTTAAATTGTGGATAAAGTAGAAAAGGATTTAAGTATCAGCCAGTTTAAATGTATGTCCTGTATTTATCCCGATTTGAGACGGTTCATCTCACTTAAGTCATTATTTGGACAGGAAGTTCAAGGAGATTTCTTCAGTGGGGACATGGAGAGTTTAACCCTGCATTTCAAGTCATTCTCCTCCATTCCTGCTTCATCTGACACCTGTTAGTAAATGTATCACGCATGGCTTTTGTTCTGTTTGTCTTTGTTGTGCCACCAGTGTGTGTGGTGCTCGGAGCTTTGCACCTACGGTTATAGTACAGAGCAAAAGCTTGCGCCTCAGTTTTTGTGACTTGTGTCTGCTAAGGAGGAGATGCATCTTAATTTGTCAGTTGTCACCAGGACAGTAAGTAATGACATATGAAAAATGGTATAATAAAGAAAATAAATCTACCAAGTCCATTATATGTGTCATTCAAGTATATTACCCTTATCTGTAGGCACTACTTTTATCAAGATATGATGTTTACCTGTTCAAATATGTTAAAAGAGGCAACATTTATTTTGGGTGTGATTACTTTTTCATGTGACCTGTGTATATAAGAGAAAACACTGGACTATTGACAATGCCACAGTAGAGCTCCTGACACTGGCACTAAATAGAACACTCATACACTTCTCTTTTTGCATCTCTCCCTTTGTTGGCTGAAGTCACCTAGAGGGGTTGATTTACTAAAGGTTTCACTTTGCAAAGAATGCCCAATCACGTGGAAGTAAAAAAAAAAAAAAAAAAAACTTAATTTTTTTGCCTGCACATGATTGGATGATAGAAGTTAGCAGAGTTTCAGCTCATTTAGTAAGCTCTGGAGCAATTGCTCTTGCAAAGTACAACTGCACTTTGCAAAGTGCACAGCCTATTTTCATTTAGTAAATCAACCCCAGAGTCTTGCTTGCAGTAGGAGTAGCAATAGAGTATAACCCACCTGGTTTCGCCATTAAGGGTCGGTTCACACTGGGACGACTTGTCAGGCGACTTAGCCGCCTGACAAGTCGCGTCCCGTTCTGTACTATGGAACCGTTCTAATCGGTTCCTGTACAACTTTGGGGGCGACTTGAGGCGACTTGCGTTGACTTCTATAGAGAAGTCGTTTTGCAAGTCGTCACAGCTGTTGTGTCCAGGTCGCCTAAGGCAGTCGCGCTGTAAGTCGTGCTGCCTCAGTGTGAACCGACACTAAGGCTTCAGTGCCAGCGAGATGTTATGAGTTAGAGGGTTCCCCAATTATGACATGGGTTCATGTAAACGGGTATTGTTTTTCTGAGTTTGATATACACCGCTCCTCCACCTCTCTTGCCCATTGAAATGAATGGGCACCGCTGCCAAAGCGCCTGCAAAGCAGTTCGTCAGCTGCGCTACACGGGCGCTATTAACCATTTCCTCGGCCGTTAGCGGGGGTTAAAAGCTCCCCGCTAGCGGCCGAAAAGCGCCAGTAAAGCGTCACTTAAAGTAGCGGCACCTAACTGCTAATGCAGCCGCGGCTGCAATGTGAAAGAGCTCTAAGTTATAAGTCCCCAAAAATGGGTGAAAAACCAAAGCTACATTTCTTATTTAGAAGATCCATCTAAATTCCTGTTTTACCAGACAGTCTACACTTGAACAGGAAGTGCAAGGAGATCTCTTAAGTGGGGACACAGAGGGTTTAACCTTGTTTTTCAAATCTCTCGCCATCTCTGGGAGAATTCTCCTCCATTCCTGATACATCTGACACCTGTTAGACTGCGAGTAAGGAGGAATTTTCCAATGGGGGGCACAGTAAAAACCTGTCCAATAATTTTTGTTGAAAAGTTTCAGAATACAACCAGAAGAATTAGATATACAAATAGCCTCAGTCAACAGTGTATGTGGCAAAAGGATAGTAGCTGCCAATAATGAAAACAATTAAAGCAGACACTAACAAATAAAGGCTTGAAGCTGGGTTCACACATATGCAAGTTGGATGTGGGTTTTCCTGCATCCAATTTGCATGAGAGGCAAGTGTGACCAGCTCTCAATGGAACTAGTTCACACATGTCTGGGATGACCACGGTCCAGATTTAAAAAGGGTCCTGTGTGTGTTTTGGGTCCAGTTCAGGTGCGAATTCAGGCAAAAATTTGAACCTGAATTGCACCTGAACCGGAGAACAGACATGCATCAGACCCAGGCATGAACCCATGGCTGCATATGTGTGAACCGGCTTGAATCCAGTAAGGTAAACCCAATGAATGGTTGTGTGTGTGCCCAAGGGCAATGTCTGACTCAGTAAAGATAGGGGAAAGGGGGAAAGGGAGGGAGGAGAGGGAAGAACAATAAATTAATCTGCCTCCGCAGAGGGGGCACAAAAATCCTCTACAGTAACCATACAAAATAATATAGCACCGACTCTGGTCACAATGGCCAATAAACTCATTAAAGATGTGCCCAATAAAAGGGTTCCATCTGGTCACATACATGTATAGAAAAGAAACTAGAAGAAAAAGAAAAGGGAGAGGGAAAAGGGGGAATGCATAAGCGAGAGTGAAAAGGACAAAAAAAAAGGGGTGGGTAAGAACAGTAGAGGCCAAGCTGTCAACTCAGATCCCTCAGGACTAGGGATGGGCTGTCTGTTCGAGTCGAACATCGGCTGTTTGATCGTTCGAAGATCAAACATTATAGGCTGTTCGCGACAAATTCATAATGTTCGAGTCCCATAGACTTTAAAGGTCACCGAATGTTCACGCAAACTTTTGGTCCGTTCGCATGTTCTGGATGCGAACCAAACCGGGGGTGTTCGGCCCATCCCTACTCAGGACTACCCCACTAGACAGGTGACTGCGAATATATACCCAGGGATTCCACACCCTAACACATTTTGGCCTATTTGTTTTGTCATCCGCCGGCTCAGCGGGGATCAGCGGAGCGATCCCTGCTGAGCAGCGGATCTTTACGGGGAGGATCATTACGGATCCGTCCCGTGTGAAAGAGCCCTTAGGCTGGTCATACGTTATACAATTTTCTTCTACAACTTTCCTTTACATTTACCAAAACCATAGAATGAGGTCACACCTAAACACTTTCAATTTTGTATGCAATCAGGCAGGCCCTTGTACTACATAGTTGAAGGTAAATCTAAAGGAAATTGAACAATAAAATTGTATAATGTATGGCCAGCTTTACTCTTCGCACTCTTAACAAAACTAAAAGCTGAGCTCTAAATTCAGCCAATCTGTAATGTGCTGGTATGCTATGAATTAAGTCCAACAAGGTACATGCCACCAAGGATTTATCTCTCTATTTTACATCCAACAGTTTTTAGGTGCTCCAGTAGTACAGCTATCACTACTGTCTTCTCATACACAGCATCTTTGCCTGTTCCTCCCCTCTGCTGCACATTCACAGGACCCCCTCTGTATTTTGTGAATGAGTTCACATAACAAAACATTCACTCTGTGAATGGGCAGGAAGAGGGGAAGTACAGGCACAGCATCTGCATGTAACTTTGCAGCTGCCTGAGTTGAGGTTGGGACCAGAAGGTTCAGCATTGGAGTGCCGGAATTCAGAACATTTTTCAAAGCAGAACTTTAATAATATAGTAAATGCAGCACAAACTGTACAATACATCACCCAAAAATTTTACAAAACCTTTTATTTCTGGCCTGAACAAAGGCCTTTTATTTTTTACTTTAATGTACAAGCACAATTTAATGAATAGAAAAGTTTAATGAATGATAGACAACAGCACAGCGTAATTGTTGTGTGGGGGTAACTAATTCTAAAATAGAATCTTTGTGGTGAGGAAAATTCAAAATTGTCACATTCTCTCTAGCAACCATCAATTATGTATTTATACACATTTTTCAAGCTGCTATTGTTTTACCATGGTTTACCTGCAACAGATAAACAACCAGAAATAATTGCATATGAATAAGCTGTCTAAATAATATGTACTATTAAAAGACAAAGGGTAAAATGAAGGCCTAGTTCCTGAGCTACTGCAAAAGCATGTTAATAAACTAGTTGTAACTAAAAAAAAACAATATATATAGCTAGATTTATATTTTTAAAAAGCAAAGTAAAGAACATGTTACCCTGAACCATCACCCAGATTCCATATTTTTGGGGGTGAGGGTGCACAGGTTGAGAAATTACAAAAGCAGATGGTTTACAATGGGTAACAAACTTTGTTTTTTTCCAAGTAAATCATCTCTTTGTGTTTTAAAAAAACATCTGTTGTGTAAGAATTACATAGGCCACCACCATTAACTACCATATGAAACCGAAACCTGTCTTGAGAAATATAAAAGCTTCTGCCCCTTCTAACTGCCTGCCAACAGCATGCATTGAGTAAAGTCCAAGTAAAGTCAAACTGATCTACATATCTGTACTCAATTGGAAAGTTAAACTGATTCTAAAAAAGCCTAAACATGTTCCACCTTATTCCATGGAATGCATTTTTGATGTCATAATGTAGAGAGAATAAGATTTCCTTTCACTTGAGCCCAGTCTTGCCACACAGATTTACTCGAGGCCTGAGCAATCCTCTTTTATTGTTCAGTTAGAGAAATCTTGACAAAGTCTTGAAAACTTTGTCAAAAACGCCCCCTTGCTGTGAGTGACAGGTGATTTACATATCATGCACTAGCCTGAGACAGGCACATCCTGTGTAAAAAGTTCACAATTCACATCCCCCTCCCCTCCAGCTCTCCCAGCTTTACTGTGTTTTGACTGGATGTTTCTCATCATGGGATGCAGTGAACAGTCAGCAGACTATAGACAGACAAGTGATTTAGGGGACATGTATGTAGTCAGAGCTGGGCAGAGTAGAACATGCAGTGATCTGATGATAACCTGTCTCAGGCTAGTGCATGAGATATGTAAATCACCTGTCACTCACAGCAAGGGGGCGTTTTTGACAAAGTTTTCAAGATTTCTCTAACTGAACAATAAAAGAGGATTGCTCAGGCCTCGAGTAAATCTGTGTGGCAAGACTGGGCTCAAATGAAAGGAAATCTTATTCTCTACATTGACATAAAAAAAAAAAAAACGTGTAGCGCCAATAACCCCTGCAGGGCGGCTATGAATTTCTGGGCTTACCGATTACCTCCTCCTTGTAGCTTGTCGTTCCTTGTCTAGGGGTTACCAGGGTTAATACCCAGTAATTGCGGAGACTGAAACTCAAAGTCCCTTTGAGGATTTTTATTTGCACAAAACGTTGAAACAGAACACAGTCTCTCAGTTGGGAATAGAGGGTATAGGTGATAAAGCTCAGGCACTTTAGAACTGCTGACACTTGAATAAATGTCTCTCTAGTGATCCAGGGAGTAGCCACTCGCAGCTGGATACTTCACTGTTGGATAAACCCTTGTCTGTAGATCTAGCAGCCAACAAGTGATTCGGAATTAGCAAAGTCTCTGCCACAGACTTGGTTAGGAAACTTCAAATAATCACACTAAAGTCTCTCACAGGAACTTAGTTGCAATTGAAGGATAAGTTAGGAACTTTTCCTATGGTACCTGTATCTTTCAGCTGATCCGGCGATACCGTAGGAAATGCGGATTCAACTAGTGTCCATACATCTCAGCTCCCAGGCTCTTACTGAGCAGCCAGCCTTGCGTGTGGCCCTCCTACGAAGAGTCCTCCCTTGGTCACTTGTCGAGTTGCTGTGCCTCTACAATCCTGAGAGGACACCGGGACACTTCAGAATCCTCCTTCAGTTACTGCGCCTCGAACTAGCCAGTTCCAAGGCTTGGAAACGGACGGATCCCCACTCCAGACCATGAGGGCCTCTGGGGCTGGTCAGGATGACCAGGCTTACGGGGTCAGTAGACACTCCTGGACCGAGACCCCTCACGGGGCTGGTCCGGACCGGAACCAGAACCACAAGAGAGAGCCGTCCCCTGAACACGTGACTTCAGACCCTTAAATACCCCTTCTCGGAATATACAGCGGGGCCAGACGCGCCCACTGATTGGCTCCGGGAAAGATTGGTACCTAACACGTCCAACCAGACTGCGTTCTCAGCCTGTCACAGGTGCTCATCCCACCTATGACCAGGCAGAACTCTAGTATAGTCCAGCCAAACTGATGCCAAAGCACAACCTAGAATAATTAACCCCACACTCAATTACAGTTGAGGGAAAAACTAAATTTACATGAATAGTGCACACATTAAAAAAGTGTCAACGCTACACATGTTTAGGTACTATTGCCCTCTCACCCCCTTATAATTACCTGAGCCATCACTTGCCTGCCGCAAGCTCTGTGACCATGCCCACGGGTCCCGCGGACTCGATCGCCGCAGGAATACCCACGATCGTGTCAAGGAGCTCAAGAACAGGGAGATGCTGATGTAAACAGCTTCTCCCCATTCTGCCTAATGACAGCACACTGACCGTCTGCTCCCTGTCATCGGGAGCAGCGATTAGTGTGGTGTAACACACAGCCACGCCCCCAGACAGTTAGAAACACGCCCCTAGGAACACTTAACCCCTCCCCGCCCCCTAGTGGTTAACCCCTTCATTGCCAGTGCCATTTTTACAATGCAATTTTATAGCATCAATCGCTGTATTAATGCCAATGATCCCAAAAATGTTTCAAAATTGTCCGATGTGTCCACCATAAAGTCGCAGTCACGATAAAAATCGCTGACCGCCGCCATTTTACTAGTAAAAAAAAAAATATTAATAAAAATGCCATAAAACTATCCCCTATTTTGTATAACTTTTGCGCAAACTAATCAACAAACGCTTATTGCGATTTTTTTTTTTTTACCAAAAATATGTAGAAGAATATGTATCGGCGTAAATTGAGGAAAAAAATTTCACTATTTTTTTGTTTATAGCCCAAAAAATAAAAACCGCAGAGGTGATCAAATACCACCAAAAGAAAGCTCTATTTGTGGGGTAAAAAAGAACGTCAATTTTGTTTGGGTGTAACGTCGCACGACCGCGCAATTCTCAGTTAAAGAGACGCAGTTCCGAACCGCAAAAAACACTCTGGTCAGGAAGGGGGTAAATCCTTCTGAGGCTAAAGATGTTAATCCCCTCTGAAGATGCTAGTTGCCACACTGACATAAAACAAGTTTGCAGTTAAGGAGATCTGACTTTTTTATATGCAAATAATTAAGGTGTTTAATAAAGTTTTTGTCAACAGGTCACCATATACAGCTAAACTCGGAGTGCAGCAGTCAGGAGTAAGGCTGAGGGTATGCTCTGTGCAAAGTGGTCAGCATAGTGCCCCCTCACAATGTGGGCCATTGGCAGACATGTCCCTTTTTATAATTGTGGTCATTAGTAGAGGTGTCCCGTCACAGTAGTGGCCATTGCAAAACATGTGGCCCTAAATTGGTCACCAGTGGAAGACGTGCCTTGCCTACATTGTTGCCCAGCTGAGAGAAAATAAAGTTTAGACAGGAGTTCAGCTTTGATGAACCGCTGTGCAGCTATGTTTTTGATGAACCACACAAAACGAATCTAGACTAGACATTTAGTAAGTGTAGGAATAGGAAGTAAGACACAGGTCATCATATTTGTGCCATAACATTTTTGATGATGTCATAGTGTGCCCATCTGACATAATTGCTGTAAAAGTTGCTTTTGGTGTGGTTGTTAACTGATGTACTCAAGTATGTAGAGTTTATTAAAAGCATACGCTAGCATAGTGTTTTGCAGAAGCATATTGACTGCACAGAAGTATGGTAGTAATTGCAATATTGATAGAAATTGAAAGTCCTAAATCAAAATCCATTACTGTATGCAATTATTTTAAAAGTGAATGCAAGTTAAATGTTCTACCTCCCAGTTTTCCATACTATGTATTTATTTGCTTAATCTCCTGCCAATTTGACCACCTTGTAATATACGGTAACATGCCCAGTTTTACAAGTTTTGATGCATCCATACTTTGTCCCATAAGCCCTCGTTTCTTAAGACTCCAATCATTTTCAGATATCAAAGTTGTCAAGTTTGCCACAAAATTCTGAATGTTTAGGAGTTATTGCTAATTGGGGTTTAACAAGGAATGCTAAGTTATTTGACAAGCTATTCAACAGTTAGAAAAAAAGTTACATAGCACTAATTAAAACCCAAGTGAAACAGTAATCATTATTTATTTGCATGTGAACAAAGACAATGGAATCTAAGATACATTTGCAAGAAAACCAGTTAATGTGGCAAACATCATCTTCTTTTTTTTTTTTTTTTTTACATTTTTATCTACGCTTTTAAAGAGGATGAATGCCGTTAGTTATAGGTGCTAAAAACATCCTGTGTGTGAAATAGGATGGGGTTAATTTTATAGCTAGGGTGTGGCGGACAGAAACCATGTAACATCCTGTTTCTTTTAACTGAGAATCTGTGCATTGATTTTCTGATCTTTCTAACTCTCCTACCAGAAATATGTATTAAAATACTCTAGAAAATATTGAGCCTTAACTAGTCTGCTTCCAGCCTATGTCACAGATACAGTAGACCACAGTTTTATATATGCACAAACCCAAAGTATTATGCTACTTTATGTACCTCATAATGTATGTGTTAATATAAATTGTGAGACTTTCAAAAATCTTGCACTGACTAAAAAAATCTTTTACTTTTGTAAAATTATAAAAGAGCACTGTAAGTAGTAAGCATTTTGAATAAATGCAAACCACAAAACCTAACTAGTTTTTGTGTGTTTATTTTTCATTTTACCGTTCCTCATTTTCTATATATCATCCTTTTTATTTTTTTCCAATAAATATGGACATTTCTTTGCTTTGCCTTTCCGCAAAAATACTGTACATACAGTATTCATATCTGTTTGCTTTTACTCTGAGATAATTTAGTAGGAAAATTTATATGGAGCTATGATACTTCATATCTCCATAGTCTGTCTCGGGTGTAAAACCACTATAGTGTGTCCCCTGGGTTAGGAACCACTACTTTCCACTGTCCACTGCACCCCCCCCCCCCCACTGTAGTGTCCTCTGTCCACTGCCCCCCCCCCCAATGTAGTGTCTCTGTCCCCTGCATTCCCCCAATGTAGTGTCCTCTGTCCCCTGCGTCCCCCCCCACTGTATCGTCCTCTGTCCCCTGCTCCCCCCTACTGTAGTGTCCTTTTGTCCCCTGCTCCCCCCCCTACTGTAGTATCCTTTGTCCCCTGCACCCCCCACTGTAGTGTCCTCTGTCCCCTGCACCCCCCACACTGTAGTGTCCTCTGTCCCCCCTGCACCCCCACACTGTAGTGTTCTCTGTCCCCTGCACCCCCTCACTGTAGTATCCTTTGTCCCCTGCACCCCCACTGTAGTGTCCACTGTCCCCTGCACCCCCCCCACTGTAGTGTTCTCTGTCCCCTGCACCCCCTCACTGTAGTGTCCTCTGTCCCCTGCACCCCCTCACTGTAGTGTCCTCTGTCCCCCTGCACCCCCCACTGTAGTGTCCTCTTTCCCTTGCACCCCCACCAATGCAGTGTCCCCTGCACCCCCCCCCCCCACTGTAGCATCCTCTGTCCCCTGCACCCCCACTGTAGTGTCCTCTGTCCACTGCACCCCCACACTGTAGTGTCCTCTGTCCACTGAACCCCCCCCCACACACTGTAGTGTCCTCTGTCCACTGCACCCCCCACACTGTAGTGTCCTCTGTCCACTGCACCCTCCCCATTGTAGTGTCCTCTGTCCACTGCACCCATCCCCTGGCAGCGGGTGGCCGACCCTCGGAACAAGAGGGACTTGTGTCTTTTTTTTTCAACCTGACTATGTAACTATAGTTCCCCCCAATCTGGAGAGCAGAATCTTGCCTATTTAGTAATATAGTGAAGAGAGAAATTACCATTTGCAAAGCTTACTAAAGCATTAGCTACAATGATAACATTCAAACTAATTTTGCATGTTTCACAGAAGCATAAGTATCTATAGAAATGATTGAGCAGGAAAGAAGGGAATAAACAGCATGTTTCTGAAGGAGAAAATGAGTGGAGGTAAATCTGCAATGGGATCCCCTTTCCCTGAACTATGATCTCTAATGCCTGGTAAATAGGGGACTCCCAATGTCTAAAGGCTGTACTGTACACTACTACTCATATGTTCCACTGATATCACCGCAACATGAGCCTTGAAAAAGCACAGAACAACCTCAGTCACACGTAATATTACAGATTATGTACCATTTGGTTTTTTAAACCCTTTTTTAGAAATGTAACTTGGTTGAATTGCTGTTTTTCTTTTTTTTTAATTCTCATGTCATCACACACAAAACAAATCAGAGCTGTAATACTGTACACTTCAGCAGACACATGGATGAACCATTCTGCAATTGGTCCACTGCAAACTTTTTTTTCATTGGGCCTATAGATGTAAATCATTTGGGGAATTATGGCACGTCTGTGTCTAATGCCAACGCAATAAAATTGTCCTGTTTTTTTATCATTTTTTAATTTTTTTTACTTGGTTTCTGCTAAGACATTGTAACTATTCACACCTAATGTGACGCTAAACGCTATTACATAGTAGATGTGTTTGGATTATTTTTGGAGAAAACGGATAATGTTTAGTGTCACTTATACTTAACGTTAAACTTTAAGCTGGCCATACAAGGATCGAAATTCAAGCAGTTTAATGGGGACCAGCTGAATTTTTATCCATGTATCGCCACTGTGGTTGAACAGAAGTCGATCTACTAAAGTCTTCTACTGTCAGATTACAAAGACACAGTGGGAAGGATTTCCCCATCCACCTCGAATGAGTAGCTAGGGGAATTGGGTAAAAAAAATTTTTTCCCTTCAACATGCTGGTTGAACAAAGAAATTGGACTTCTCTATGGCCAGCCTTCAGAATTTTGTTGTGCAAAAATTTGACTTCTGTTTGTACAGCAGTCTGGTGAGTATAGGAAGAGGTCTGTGTTACTCTCGATTACAGAGGCAAATGGAATTAATCTTCTGGGAATACTTGGTAAAAGTTTGTATAGTCTTCAGAGAGCAGTTCTGGAATGTGTGATCAGTGTGGTGTCTGACCCTAGACAATAGAAATCCGGAACTTGCCTTCAGACAGAATACAGTTCCTGAAACAGGGCTTTAATGACAAGTTTAGCTTATATTAATGTAATATATCATTTGTGCTAAAGAATGAGGCATTTTGGAGAACAGAATCACCTGAAAAAGGTTGTAATGGTATGCAGAAGCCCTCCAAGAATTAAAAAAACAAACAAAAACCTGTTTTATAGCTACGTTGAGGGATCTTGTTAATTTTAGCAAGTAAACCCTAATGCCACGTACACACGGTCGGAATTCTCGTCGGAAAAAGCTCTGATGGTTTTCCCGTCTGAATTCCGACGGAATTTCGCTCAAACTGTCTTGCCTACACACGGTCACACAAAATTCCGACGGTCAATAACACCACGGCGTACAACAAGTTCGACTGCACTATAAAAGGGAATTTTAATGCTTCTGAGAATGCGTCGAATAGTTTCCGAGCATGCGTCGGAATTTTGCGTGTCGGAATTGCATACACACGATCAGAAAATCCGATAGAAAGGTTTTCCGTCTGAAACATTAAGAACAGGTTCTCAATCCAAAGTCTGTCGGAAATTCCGACAGAAAAAGACCGATGGGCATACACACGGTCAGAAAGTCAGATGAAAAGCTCCCATGGACTGTTTCCATCGGAAATTCCGACCGTGTGTACGCGGCATTAGGCTTCATGCACATTGTATTCTATTGATGCTTTTCTGCTACAGGAGTTTAGCAGAAGCAAAAACGTGGCAAATGCAATTTTGCATTCACATTCCTGCACATTTATGGGCGATCATGCATCTGGCATTAATACATTCTAGAACATTCAGAACTATGGCCATTAGAATGTATTAGCGTGGGAATGCGTCTAGTATTAAGGTGTGTTTAGGTGCTCTTAAAGTGGAGTTCCACCCTATTTTACAACTTGTTCTTAAAGGAATGCCCACCCCTCCACCACTCGATTTTAGATAATGATTTATTTTTTATTTTTTTTATTTTACTCACCTTATGTGAAGTACTGAGTCTACTTCCATCCTACCTCAGCCGTGGCCCACAGCTTCATTTCCTCCTTCACCCCACTGCCTTCTGGGACCTGTGTGTGTATCCCCCAGAAGACGACGGGCCATTCAGAAAAGTGCTGCACGACTACGCAGTAGGAAACCGGCGGTGAAGCCTGCAGGCTTCACTGCCAATTTCCCTTACTTACAATAGCGCCGCCTGCACTCGGGACAGGCAAGTGTCCTTATTAAAAGTCAGCAGCTACAGTGTTTGTAGCTGCTGACTTAAAAAAAAAAAAATTGCGACTGGAACACCACTTTAAGTGTTTTTTACACTCAAAAGCTCCTCATCAAGTGATGTTTATTTTTCTGCCTTTAAATGCAACTCCCATGTGTGCATGGACACATAGGTTAACTTTAAGGCCCCTTTCACACTGTCGGACCGTTCAGATCCGCCTGTCAGTTTTGACGGCGGACCTGAACGAGCGCTCCATGCTAGTCTATGGAGCGACGGATGTCAGCGGAGACATGTCCACTGACATCTGACCCTGTCTGATCCGCCAAAAGCAGATGGATGGCCATACGTCCAGATCTGTCACTAGCGGATTGGATCGGGTGAGATCTGATGAAAACGGAAATGCTGTCCGTTTTCATCCGATCTCTCCATAGAGACCAGAAGGCGCTGGACAAGCCCCTCCCCGCTCAGTGAGCAGAGAGGGACCTGTCATCCGCCGGCTCAGCGGAGATCAACGGAGAAATCTCCCGCTGAGCTGGCGGACAGAGGCGGACTCCGTGGAAGCAGAGTCCGCCTCGTGTTAAAGGGGCCTAAGGGTTGTTTAGAGGCAGAAAAAAAAGTTCAAATAAAAGCAGCATTTTTTAGCTCAAGCATGCATGAGACCGAATGAGGACAAATAATTCCTTTTTAAAGCAGCAGTGTAACAGGGGTGGGTATTATTGACCCTTAAAGCATATGTGAACCCTAACAATGAACTTTCTTCATTTTCTCTCTCTTGGTCAGGTAGACCTACACTTGTCAACTTTTTGTTATTGTTTTCCAGTAAGTGCAAAATCCTGTTGATCCTGTCAAATCTTTTGAGTTAATAACTTCCTGTGCTGCATTCTTCTCAGTTCTCTGAACTGCAGATTACCTCCCCTCTGTATTGTGAATGAAAGGGAGAGGTGGTTTGTAGTCCTAACATGCTTCCTTGTCTTAGAGTGGGAATGCTGCTCCATTTCAGTGAACAAACATTGACATTTTAGGACAGGAAAGTATGCATTTGGCAGGGTGACCAGCTGAAAACAAAGGGAATAAAGTCTGAAAACAAATGCATCCACCACCTCTAAGGCAGGCCATAGATTCTTTGATTGTCTTTCCTGCAACCATGGGTTGAAGAAAAGAACATAACTTGATAAATAACCTGACTCCCCCATCAACACAGTATTGAAAAAGTGTGGGGGGGGGGGGGGGGACAGCTATAGCTGCTGGCAGTAATTGCATGCCAAAAATCGGTCAGCCTGGTTGTACTAAAGTCAATTGATGGATCGACTTCAGTACAACCTGTCTGCCCATACATGAATTGAATCTCGGCTGGTCCCTGCTGAACCAGTGGAGATTTAATCAATTTATGGCTGACTTCAGGAACGATACACTGCAATATATTATGTTTTTGTTTACACGTTATCCCCCTGTGCTGATGTAGGTGTGATTTCCATTGGATCCCACTTATACAAGCAGTAACAGAAGGTCATCGGCGATGGGAAAGGGAGCCTATGCTTCTATGCAAAGTGGAATTCTATAGATTGGGCCTATTTTAGGCCTCATTCACTCAGGGCATACTAAAGCATATGCCTGAGGAGGACCTTGTTTACCTGTATGGGGCTGCACAGGTGTATTGTAGACGGTGTGCCTTTGGGGCTATGCAGCTGCATGGATGTCAGGATGGTAGCAGCATCTATGTCCATGCAGCTGCTGCACCCCAACTAACATCAATGGGATTACCTGCAGGGGGATGCACGGAACACTTGTGCATCCCTGTTCAGGTAAACACGGCCCTTCATGGGCATGAACAAGGCCTTATAGTCTACTCACCGCTGACATCAGTCCTCACTAAGGCAAAGAGAATAATGGAATCCAGTTTGCCAAGTTATTGGGAGGGCAGATTACCCATTGGTTGCTCATCACTAGTGATTAGGGGTGTAACGGATCGTCGACGATCCGAATGGGTCACCCTGTTCGGATCGGCACACCCCGCGATCCGCGGCCTCGGCCTTAGGAAAGGCCGCGGCTTCGGCCTAGCTCCGGAGTGGCGGCCATCTTGGTACACCTGGCCGCTGTTTACAATGTGATCACTCCGTCAAATGACGGAGTGATCAGTTGTAAACAAACTCTGCATTACCCATACCCTGCCAATACTCTGCATTACCCATACCCTGCCAATACTCTGCATTACCCATACCCTGCCAATACTCTGCATTACCCATACCCTGCCAATACTCTGCGATACCCTGCCAATATTACAGTGGGGGGAAATGACGTGGATATTACAGTGGGGGGAAATTACGTGGATATTACAGTGGGGACTATATGGTGGCGGAATTTTCACAGGTTTTTGCAAATTCAATTATCATTTGCTGATCCGAAAAATGATCCGATCCGTGACTCTGATCCGAGGATCGATCCGATCCGTGAGTTTTTTGATCCGTTGCACCCCTACTAGTGATGTACAGTAATTTCTGTAGCATTAACTGAATACTGTATGCATATGTAACCAACAAAAATGGCTGCCCATAATCCTCATATTTGCTAACTATACACAGTAAACACTTTTAACATGTATTTCTCAAATTATAAAAAAGCTGTTTGTTTATGGGAGTGTACTTTTATAGTTGGGGTTGGGGAAGAAGGGTAATAAAGAGAAGATAAGATAAACGTTCCCATACTTAAATAAAATAAATATACAAAATTGTTTAGTAATACATTGTTTTTACAATGCTTACAAGAGCAATAACCCAAAACATGATTGTCAGTTTATTTAACAGTGTTCCAAAGAAACAAATGAGTGAAACTTAAAGCTAGCTTAACTAAACCAATCTTATTTCAGTGGTTGCTAACAAATATTCAGTTTCAGAATATATTAAAGTGTTTATTTAATTTTGTGTTTAGTATTTTTATACCTGCTATTGTTTTCTTACAGTATAGTTTTCTTAAGCCTGAAAAGCTTGCAAGTCATATGGTTTTTGCCAGACATTTTGAAAGCACTGCAATTACATCACTTACATTTTTTTAAGCACTCTTAAAAAATAACTTCCCATAGACTATGCTTTCAATTTCCTTAGAAATAATCACTAATCCTCCATTTTTCTTCTACGATGTTCCCGTCCGCAGTGTTTTCTTGTAGTGTACACAATATGACTGTTCTCTGCATGAGCCACATATTGACAGAGCTAGGAAACATGGTTATGTTTGGGTTCTCCTTAGCATTTTATTGGAGAAAATAGTCATTTGAATCTGCACACCAATTTATGGAGATATCACTGCAGACATTTAATCTGTTTCAATCTGTTATGCATAGTATAGGATTAATGAAAGGTCATCTTTTTCTGTAGAGTAGGGCAGTTGTGAGGTTGGCCTTATTCAGGACATCACCAAACTTGTACCTCCTTGTTCCCAGTGTTCAATTAAAAATTGTGAAACATATTTAAATCTATGAATCTGAATGGTATTAGCCTTTTCTAATCCACTGTACTCAAACTGGGAGGGGAGAGGCACCACTTGGAGCAGGGACGTTGCAAGCAATAGGCAGCTTAAGCAGCTGCCTGAGGGTGCCAGGAGGGGGAAGCAGTGAATATACAAGACAAGACTTGCAGGGGAGGAAACGCAGGGAAGGAGGGCAAGTTGTAATGATTTGGGGGGTGTAAGAAAATTTTGTGTGTGCTAGAGGGTACTTTGGGTGGGGAGTGGACTTGTGCTGTGGGGGGGGTCAGATTTTATAGCCACCCCCCCTTTTAGCACAAGTCCTCTACCCTGCAAAAATATCCCCTAGTACATACAGTATCCTCTTAAACCCCCATCTTTTATAGATGCTGGCTGCTACAGAGGGTACACGTGTGGTATCTGTGACCTTGGCACCTGCCCCCAGGTACCCACACTAGTGCCCCCCCTGCTAGACAAGTTAGTGGAGCCGAGTGCCAAAAAAAAATTTCGGCACTGGGCTCCATGACTCCAGGGGCCTGTTCACCAAAATTCACCTTCACCTATGTAGACAAAAATCCTTGTACCGACCCTGACTTGGAGCAAATCAGGTATACTGTATGTACAGTGCTGACAAGTAACATGGTGATAGGAAGAGAGCAGTATGAGCAGTAGAGTGGATTTCTGCTGCTAATGTATTGTCCCATCACAGGTTAGAAGCAAGGTGGTGACCTAATTTTTCTTGCATAAAGGGTCAAATATGTTTTATTTTCAGAATCCAGGCCCTTTTGGGAGGGTCTATCCTCTGTGTCATTGATGGCGCTCAATAATTCACCTTAAAGAGTGTTCGTGGCACAGGAACCAGGAGAGGGAATTGTTTACAATCTCTTTAGCAGCCACATAGAAGAGTAAGGAAGTCAGCCTGGATGTATAGACTGACAGGTCTGTGCAAATTTCCAGATTGGATGGACAGAAATACAAATCTTTTTCCAGGCAACACAGCTGCCATATAGCGTTAGTATTTTTTTTAAAGATGCATTAAGCTGTATGTGTGGAATTCAATTTTAATGGTTTCATTTAATTGTATTTATATACATAATGTGTTGAATCTATTTTATTTTCTACTTTTATAAGTTTAAGGAATGCACTTATTGTACAGTTATAACAAAACACTTCAATTGCATTTAACAGACCAAAAAGGGAGAAAAATAAATAAATTCTTTGTTCGAGTTTACATACACTTTTTTAGTTTGGCATGTTTTGCTTGTGAAAAGAACTCCATTCAAAACCTACTTTTGACAAGTAAGGCAAATGTATTTACTGTGCTAATGAGCCCGTATGTTGAAAAATATTTCACTTAGCTGTAGCTTTCATAAAAATAATACGAAAGGAAAATTATATTCACCAAAATACATATTTTTTGTTTTAATGTAATAAAAGTCTGTGGTCTCCCAGTATGTGCATTTGCTAGATTTAAACTTACCGAGCTTCACTTCTGCATTTTCTGTGAGAAGAACATTTTGACCTTTAATATCTCGATGGATTACATGGTGAGCATGCAGGTGAGCCAGACCCTGAAAAGAGAACTGATTTAGCATTTACTCTGCAGAAAATTGGAAGCTGCATATAGCAGTATATAACTCACAGTTGTGGTAGGAGTGTATTATGGTAGCAGATAAAACAGTTCAGAGCTAGATTAATTTAACATTGAAATTTCATCATTCAAAAGCAGTTCTTAAAGCGGTTCTGCACACACTTTTTTTCCTAAATCTCATTGCCTTCCAAATCTGGCAAAGAGTGCTAAATGGCCCTTTTTTTTTTTTTTCACCTTGTATTGCTGCCGGTCTATACACCCATTCCTCTGTCTCTGCGGGGGTGGGTGGGGTCTGTGCGGGGATCCTCGTCATGCCGCACTGTCTCCTGGGATCTGGAGTCATTCATCCCAGGAGCCAGTGCGGACATCCGACCCGAAATCTCGCGAGATTTGCGGACATCCAACCCGAAATCTCGCGAGATTTGCGGACATCCGACCCGAAATCTCGCGAGATTTGCGGACATCCGACCCGAAATCTCGCGAGATTTGCGGACATTCGACCCGAAATCTCACGAGATTTTAAGGACGTGAGGCATGCTGGTTCCCATAACGAAAGGGAACAAGGAAGTGACTGCTTGTGGGCTTTGCTGCTGTTATTTTTATTTTAAAAGTGCAGATTTTTCTAAAAAACGGACATGGATACCGGACGGACACCAAAAAAGTGAGTTTATTGTTTTTTTTTTTAGACTCATAATTACCCCCTACTTTATCTACTATACACCCCCCCCAAGAAAAAGAAAAAAATGAGTGTGTGCAGAACCGCTTTAAGCTTCATTCAAGCAACTTTGCCTAGACTGGGGTGTCATCAAACATTTTCTTTATGAAACTGGACTTCCAGGAGCTCATCTAGGCCCACTTTAAAATAGTCACAGATCTTTACAATTTTAATATACATTTAATTCAATTTTTTTTTTTTAAACCTAAATTGACACGTAACCGTTTTATAGTCAAATATGTTTTTATTAGGTGGTCAGTAAATCGGAACAGCACAGAAATGAGCAAATGAGATGAACATTGGTAGAGGAATAAGATTGAAATCCAACAAGGTTGAAGCATTTGTCCATATACATAGAACAAGAAGTATCATATGGTAAATCAAACATATGTGATGAAGACTATAAAGTCTATATGATAAGTATATAAACCAGTATCCCAAAGAAATAGGTTCAAGAATGGCAGGCATAAGGCCCTAGTCAAACTGCAATAATCGTAGAATGGTTACATCCCATTGGGAAAACAAGAGGAAGAGAAAAAAGACCAGGTGATATAGTAGAAAGAACAAGTAAGCGGAGAAAGAGAATACAGAGCCAGGGAGCATAGAAAGCATGACTCGTTAGGTGGGCCCAAAGCCAGGGAAAATATGGGGAAACTGGCAAGAGAGTAGCCACCAGGAGGGGGATTCCATTCTACAAAAGTAAACCTAAATCTATAAAAAAAAGTCCTTCATTTCAGTCAACCACTGGGGAAGGAGAGACAGGTCCCCAAAGAGAAAACAAAATGTTTTGAGGGAGTCAGACGAGGAAAAATGAATCTATATATACCAAAGCGTTTTGAATTTGTCAAAATGTTAAGTGTCGAGGCTATTGTTTCTTGATATACCTTGTCTAGCTGCCGAAAGGAAAAAACATTAAGTGCCCTTTCACATTGCAGCTGCGACCGCATTAGCGGTAAAGCGCTGCTAGTTTTAGCGACACTTAACCATTGTTTTAGCGGCGCTTTTCGGATGCTAACGGGGGGCGCTTTTAACCCCCCGCTAGTGACAGAGGAAAGGGTTAAATGCGCCCGTGTAGAGCCACTGCTGAATAGCTTTGCATGCACTTCGGCAGTGGTGCCCATTCATTTCAAAGGGCAGGAGCGGTGGAGGAGCAGTGCTGCTTAAAATCCTTTTTTTAACGTCTACCAGCGCAGCGCCCCAGTGGGAAAGCACTCGGGCTTTCCCACTGGGACTGCAGATGAGGCATTTTTCAGATGCTTTATCGGTGCTATTTTTAGCGCTTGAAAAATGTCCCCCAGCGTGAAAGGCGTCTGAAAGGCTGATTTTAAGCAGTGGAAGTTGAAAATGCCTCAGCGTCAGCAGGAGTAAACATTGCCTCAAGCTTGGTGGTTAGTAGGAGTATAAAAATGTCATCAAATTACATTCTGTGGTCAGAAGGAGGAGAAAAAATGCCTCATAATTGTTATTAGTAGTTGGAAGAGTGCCTCATAATTGGTATCAGTGGGAGGAATAGTACGTCATCATTAGTATCAGTGGGAGGGATGATGCCTCATTGTTGTTATCAGTGGGAGGAATAGTGCTGCATTGTTGGTGTCAGTGGGAGGAATAGTGCCCCCGTAGCTGGTATCAGTTTGAGAAAGATTGCCCTATCGTTATCAGTGGGTGTAATAGTACCCCATTACTAGCATCAGTGGGCTGAATAATGCCCCATCATTGACATCAGTGGGATGAGTGATGCCCCATCATTGGCATCAGTGGGATGAGTGATGCCCCATCATTGGCATCAGTGGGATGAATGACGCCCCATCATTGGCATCAGTGGGATGAATGACGCCCAATCATTGGCATCAGTGGGATGAATGACGCCCAATCATTGGCATCAGTTGGAGGAATAGTGCCCCATCATTGGTATTAGTGGCATAAAAGGGTCGCAGTGTGGAGATCACTGCTTTAAGCTAATAAAGAATACAGGCATACCCCACTTTTAAGTACACAATGGGGTTTATTTACTAAAGCTGGAAAGTGCAAAATCAGGCTCACTTCTGCATAGAAACTAATGAGCTTCTAACCCCAGCTTGTTCAATTTAGCTTTGGTAATAAAACCTGGAAGCTCATTGGTTTCTATGCAGAAGTGAGCCTGATTTTGCACTTTCTAGCTTTAGTAAATAAACCCCATTATGTACTTAAAAGTGGGGTATGCCTGTAAATAGTGAAGAGCCTGGATCCAGTGAATGGATACACGAGTACTCCCCCAGTAATACAAAAAATGGAAGGTTGGAAAATGGAGGTTCTACTATAAAAAAAAAAAAAGCATTAACATTCACAAGTGCTTAGCATAGCATTGTTTAGAAGTATAGATAAATAATGGCAAACACCTTTGCCTATTTATATACAATTATTTATTCAGTCTTTTACATTAAAATGTAGGAGCTCACCCTTAGAACTTCTCTGCAAATATATGCAATCCAGTCTTCCTTAAAGCAGTTCCCTTTCGTCTTTTTCACCAAGTCTGTAACAGACCCTGCTCCACAGTATTCCATTACCAGCTGTAAGAGACAATACATTTTTATCCAGCAGCAATGCCCACAGAAAAATATACCTACTCGGGTGACTTCATCATTGTAGTTTTGTTTTATAAAGTTCAGGGAAAACGCTTAGAAAGTTGGATTCTTGGTAAACATGAACTGTAGGTCTTGCTATTCCATTTAGGCAACATGACCTGAAACAAAGTTATTACTTCCAAATAGCACTATGGGTGTTTGACCTTTTACAAGAAGGCTGCACTCTTGAAAGTAGCTTAGAAAATTAGGAGAGAGGGGAAAAAATAAACCTGTGTTTGTAGACATTGGTATTGTGCTGTGGTTATGGATTCCCATTTTATCTGTATCCTAGCTGTTGTTTTTTTTTTTTTTACTTTCTTCAACCTGTTCAGTAACTAAAAAATGTTTTCAAACTAACTGTACGTGATACATGATGACTTCATGTATTTTCACGTCAAAATTGAGAATACCCCAATTTATATTTGTGTTTTCTAAAATTATTTCTTACCTTTCTAATTTCTTTGGAGTAGGCATTTGGCCAGACTACAAGCTATTCTGAACAATTTAAAAGTGGAGGGGGACAAAATGGGGTAAGATTGAGCTTCCATCATTAACATACGATGCAGGACACAAGCCCTGAGATCTTTAACCCTTTATTATAACGGTGTTCAGATCCAGTTTACAAGTAAGAATGAGATGTGGCAGCACAGCATAGACGGGGGTTATTTATGGTAAACAAAAACTCCTCCGCCTCCTTCTTAAGGTATGACTGACAAACTTTTATTTCGTTTTAGATAGAGTGGAGAGGGATTGCCACACCTGTCAGGGAGTTTCACACTACAGACATACCCCACTTTTAATTACACAATGGGGTTTATTTACTAAGGCTAGAAAGTGCAAAATCAGGCTCACTTCTGCATAGAAACCAATGAGCTTCCAAGTTTTATTACCAAAGCTTAATTGAATAAGCTGGGGTTAGAAGCTCATTGGTTTCTAAGCAGAAGTGAGCCTGATTTTGCACTTTCTAGCGTTAGTAAATAAACCCCATTGCGTACTTAAAAGTGGGGTATGCCTGTATTTTTCTGGTGACTGAAAGCCAAAGAAAATCCCACATTGCGAGAGGACACGAGAACAGAAATAGGACAACAATCTTCCCACTGGGACACCAACTCTTATGACTTTGGTTACTACCAGGAATTTTCTTCAGTTTGGAGAGATTCCCTAACCTCCTGTTGTGACTATAGGACAGGAAGTGAAGGGGAAGTCTTTTCAATGGGTCGCAGATGGCAAAAAAGACAGGAGTTATAACTCTTCCCTACACTATCCAAAATAAAAAGTAAAATTTGGCTTCAGTTCTACTTTAATATTACATACAGTAGCAGGAAAACACTTCAGCTTTTGGCTTTTTTTGTAAGTAGCAATTTTTAAATATTTATTTTTATTAAATTAACTATTAATAAATTATGATAAATGAATGAGAACATGCAACCAATATTAAGTCGATATTAACCTAATTTAGCTGTAAATGCAGAAATACACTTAAAAGGCTCAGTCTGCCCAGAACTTGTTAAAGACAAAGAACAGCACCCTCTAAATGTTAACTATTTTAATAGTGAAAAGTAAGATTAAAAACACTCGCAAACGGGAAAACATTTTTCCAGTATGGGTGTATAGTTAAGTTAAGATTCATCCGTGCTGCTCTGGGATAGTGCTGGGCATCACTGGCTGGTGGAGGCGATCTGCTGTCCGGCTACAATCCAGCTGCACTGTTGGCTCACAGCAGAGCGAGGATTGGCGATGCTCTGTGATGACGTAATTTCTGGGAACAGAGTCGGCAGGTGGTGCTTCATGTTCGGAGCATGCATGCTCTTTCCTCAGGCTTTGCTGGTGGTCATCTTGATGTAGGCTAAATATACCATACAGGGGAGGGGAACTGAACGACTTATGCCCAGTAATCATAGTGACTGATGGAACACAGCTTAATAACGCAGCAATACTATCTTTTAAAAAACGCAACAATACACTAAAGTCGTAATAAATAATATTATCTAAAAAAACACAGCACTGTATTATTATAGGTTGTCTTCCTATTTTTAAATTATCATTTTTAAATCATTATTATCATTCTTCAAGGGTATAGTGTCGGACTTTTATGGTTCAGTTGGTCATCTGTTGTAGGTGTGGTGGTTTGGTTTATAGTTGTTGAGTAGTGGTGGATAATTCCATATTACAGGCGCGCTATTATGCTGTGTTTTTATAGATAATATTGTTATTATGTTTTTTTAAAAAGACAGTACGACCTTAGTGTATTGCCGTGTTTTTTAAAAGATAGTATTGCCATGTTCTCTAAAATATAGTTTTGCTGTGTTAAGCTGTATTCCATCACTCGCTATGGTTACTGGGCGTATTAGTCGTTCAGTTCCCCTTCCCTGTATGGTATATTAGCCTACACCAAGATGGCCACCAGCAAAGCCTGACGAAGGAGCACGCATGTTCCGAACGTGAAGCCCCGCCCACCGACTCCGTTCCCGGAAGTGACGTCATCACAAAGCATCGCCGATCCTTGCTCCACTGTGAGCCAACAGTGCAGCTGGATTGTAGCCAGACAGCAGATCGCCTCCACCAGCCAGTGATGCCCAGCACTATCCCAGAACAGCACGGATGACTCTTAACTTATATTATGTACACCCATGCTGGAAAAATATTGCTAGTTTGTGAGTGTTTTTAATCTTACTTTTTACTATTAAAATAGTTAATTCACTGCATTTATAGGGTGCTGTTCTTTGTCTTTTGCTATGTTCCAGAGTATCTTCTAACTTTTGAACTGGCAGCTTTCTAAAGATAGCATATTATTCTCCTCACTAAACATGTGCATTCGTTTTTCGTCCAAATGCATTTTTGTCCGAATTTCGTGTATTTTGGTTATCGTTTTAACAAACAATAACGAACGTACAGAATCCGAAAACCGAAAGATCCGACATAAACAAATGCTTTATTTTCGTTTTCATTGCAACAGTTGGATATAGATAGGAGGTTCGACATGACACATGATACATGACACTGACAATAGCGATCTGTGTCCATCGAACCTGTGGTTGAATGTGCCTAACCTTAGCTCTATTAGTTCAAGATTATTCTACATAGAGAGAAAAGATTTGACATAGAGAGAAAAGATTCGACATAATAGAGACAATAGCAAAAAATTGAATGTGCCTAACCTAACTCTATTAGTCCAAGATTATTCGTCATAGAGAGAAAAGATTCGACATGGAGAGAAAGGATTCAACATGGAGATTCGACGAAGCAGTGGCCACGAGCAGACATTTATGGTCAAATGCTCTGCCCATAGGCTATAGAAGAATTCTAATGTTGGTTGACTAGTACTAATATTTAATAAATATAATTATTACTAGTGTCATAAAACATTAGAATTCTACTATAGCTTGTAGGCGGAACATTCGACCTGAAATTTACGATTGGGGCGTCGTACAGTTTAGCTGCTCCGTCTAATCTTCTTAGCACATTCAACAGACACCATAAGCCTTCAATGACAGATTCGACCTTAATTATTTTGGATTTACAGACGAATGCATTTTTTTAACGAAAAACAACATAAATAAAAACGAATTTCGGGAGTAGCTAAATAAATATATTTTTCGGACGAACACGAAATTCCGAAACAAAATATTTCAGTGTGCACATGTCTACTCCTCACATGGACATATTGACATATATGGACTTATTCTATTGACCAGTTTGATTGCTCGGCCCACCCCCTTGTTGCCAGTAGTATACATTCATATCCTGAGTGTGCCATATTATCCTATTGTTTGTATGCCCAGAACCTGTTAAGTGACCTTATTTAGTATATAAATGTAATAGGGACATCAAATTATCAGAGCCTTCATGGAACTAGATAATGCACATGGATCCACCAAGTAAATAACATTATCCATTTTCATTAACAATGGTATGTAGGTGTTAACATTTTCAATTACCCAGAGTTGGTCATCCTGGCCTGCTAAGCCTTTCCTGACAAATGCTCCATAGTACGTAGCAATGTTTCTGTGATGTGAGTACTTCTTCAGCATGTTTATTTCAAGTTTTATTTCTTCTTCTTCTTCCTAAACAAAAACAAAATAAAAAAAGCGAAAGTTAGCTATATATGCCAGTGCAGTAATAGTGGTTCTTGGGAAACCCATCTAACATACAGAACAAGCATTTTAAAGTGCATTTAAAGCATCAGTCCATCCAAATTGAATATTGCAGTTTTTGGTATGTGCTTTGGAAGTAAACCACCCAACAGTGTCTTGAAATGCATTGGTGAGTAATCTGCACTTTGGTTACTGAGTGCAACTATAATGAGAGTCTCACTCCCCCCAAAAAAGTAGGTGTGAAAACTCTAGTTTCCCAGGTGGACTAGAACAGTTTGGAACCCTGGAAGAAAGATTTTGCTGTTGTAGTAGTGAAGACATAAAGTATAAAAAGGCAGAAGCCAATTCAGCCTACCAGGTTCCATCAATAAGTAAGCTATCACTTTTGGGTGAAATTATCCTTAAATGCTTTTGAAGCTTTCAATGGAAGTTTTTTATTCCTATTAAATACATCCTAGATGTTTGTTTTAGGAGCAAGAACCACAAATTGTAACTACATAGCTCTGCAAATGTTTTTTTTCATTGCGTTTCACAATTCTTGCAGATGGATTGGAGGAGATACCACAGGCTCACTTTTTGCTTTTATGTAATTATTATTTATTTTTTTAAATAATAAAATAGGAAGAAAATGAATAGTTTGGATGCTATGATATAAAGATAAATGAACATTAAAAAAAACTATTGCACAGTTCATTTGCAAATGCCAATTTGATAAAACTAAAACGTCTGAAAGCAGTGACATTTTTGGTCTTCTGAAAGTATTAATTCCTGCTCACGTTTGGGCATTTGTGGTGCAGTTAATGAGAACCTGTCATAAGAAAAAGTGGTGTTGGCATAACTGCCCCTGATATGGAAATGGTAGTTGCCTGGCTGGTGACCCACTGCTTGTAATCACTGACTTAAGCCCCATACACATTATCAGATTTTGTGCTGATTTTTGTCTTCAGATTTACCAAAACCATGTAATGCAAGGGCCTGCCTGATTGCACACAAATTGAAACTCGACCTTGTATTATATGGTTTTGGTAAATCTGAAGACAAAAATCAGCAGAAAATCTGATAGTGTGTATGGGGCTTTAGAATGAACTTTTAATTCAAGAAAGTTTGAGAAAAGTCAGAAGTCCCTATCTGCATACTTGTTTTGATCAATTATTCAAATGAGAAAAATGATACAACATCTAGTGAACTAGTATTTTCTAATAGACATGTGCACAACAAAAACATTTGTTTATTTTCGTTTCGTTTTTTTCATTTCCGTTGATTCGTAACGATTCGTAAGTCGTCAGTGTTCGTATTCGTAACGATTCGAACATCCGTAAGAGTTATTTTTTCGTTGATTCGTTTTTCTGTTTTGTTCATTCGTTTATTCGAAATTCGGACGCATTCGTAGTTATTCGTACATTCGTACTCTAGATTCGTAATCGTAGCATAATTCATAATTTTATGTAATGTGTATGCTATTATTAAATTTTAAGAGACTCGGAAAATTACGAATCGAAAAAAAAGTTACGAATGTACGAATTTTTTCGTTTAATCCATTCGAAGCACGTTAAGCAACGCCATTGTAAGAGACATGGAAAATTACGAATCGAAAAAAAGTTACGAATGTACGAATTTTTTCATTCAATCCTATTCGAAGCACGTTAAGCGGCACCATTGTAAGGGACACGAAAAATTACCAATTCAACAAAAAAAAAACGTTACGAATGTACGAATTTTTTCTGTTTTCGTTTTTCGGATTTTTCATTCGTAAATTCGTTGTTTCTAGTTAGTTTTTTTCGGATTTTCGTTATTTTTGGATTCGTTCGTTTCGAACGATTCGTTAAAATTTTGAGCGAATCGTTCGTTCATTCGTACGAAAACGAACAAACGGAAATACCAAAAAAAAAACGAAAAAAAAAAAAAACAAATTGCACATGTCTATTTTCTAAATGTGCGCCGTAACTGCTTCCTCTGTCCGGTACCACACAATCCAAGACCCCCTTAGCTTACCCAGTCACCAGACAACACCAGTGTAGGCTACATCAGGAATGACTCTTTATTTGACATGTCACACTTATATACAGTTGACAGATGACTCAAGCCTAACCTAATTAGCATGAGCTAATTATCTTAATCAACACTGGGCTCCTTCATTCAATTGCAGGGTTAATTAGCACACACAACAATAGGTGAAACACTTCTACAAGCCAGACTATACTCAATTACATAACACAGGTGGCTGGAGTTCATGAGTCATGACATTAGCGTCTCTTGCTAATATGCCAAATACACATACAGATTCTATGTGTATTGGGGGGCCAGCATGGACCTGAACACAAGTACCACCAGCTCAGGGGTCCCAGGCTTGCAGCTCAAAGAGCACTGTTCCCCCAAATGCCAGGGCCCATAATCGTAAGGCAACAGGCTCGCACTCAGTCCCCTCCAACAGCCCGTGTCCCGGCTAGGTCCGTCACATTTCTCCCCTTTCGGCAGGAGACTAACACAGGAGGAGACCCCAGACGGGTTGACTCCGAAGTTAGTCAGTGGTTCCAGTCCTCTAATGCCTGTACCCACACAGTACCCCAAACAAATTGTTCCAAACAGAGCACGACTCACCCAGCCAACTTCTGCCTCTCTCATAGAACATATCCGCCGCTGGGGAGAGGCCTGGACTGGCCCTTCTCCCTGGAGTCTTTTCAGCTGCTGGAGAGAAGACAGGGTGACTGGGCTCACTCCATCATGCTGTTGGGGATCTGGGCCGACAGCCCAGCATCCCTGGGGTATACAGGTGGGGACTGCAGTCCCACCCCCCTTTACAGGAAATCTGCCCTCTGTTAGTTGTGGGCAGAGGCCAGCAGCACTTTGTTCTGTTGCCAGCAGTTCAGGTGGGTGTAGGAGCTTCCCTACATCATCTCCTCCAGCTAACTGTTGGGGAGAGAGGCCGACTGCCCCGGCTTCCTGGAACTCCACAGTTGTTGCTGGTGCTGGACAGAGGTGGGTAGCACTCTGCCCTGTTGCCAGCACTTCTGCTGGGGACTCCACATCCTCCGCTCTGGCAAACCATTGGGGCAGGAGGCTGGCTTCCTTTTCCATTCCCTCATCTGGCTGCTGGGACAACATGTCTCTGGTACTGTCTCCCAGGTGCACAAATCTTTGCTGGGGAGGAAAGATCGCTTTCTCCACCCTGGCCAACTGTTGGGAAGGGACGACAAACACCTCCTCTCCCTTCTCCCCCTGTATCTGCTGCTGGGAAGTGATTGCCACCTTCTCACCCTGAGCCTCCATAACTGCCACCGGTGTGGGGCAGAGGTCTTGGACCCTCTGTCCGGTGACCTGCGCTTCAGCTGGAGAAGTTCCTTGTAACTCCACGGATACTGCCGTTGGTGCTGGGCAGAGCTCAGTGAAGTTTGGCCCTAATACCAGCTCTTCTGATGGAGGCTCATGAGGTTGTTTTTCCTCAGCAGAAAAGTCTATTAAATCCCCAGTCTCTACAACTGATGGCTGGGGATAGAGGTTCACCACCTGTCCGTGGAACCTAGAAGATGCCATCGGTGCTGGGCAGAGGTTAGCAGAGCTCTGCCCTGTTGTCAGCACTTCCTGCATCCGCCATAAGACCTCCGCGTCCATAGCTGCGGGGGCAGGTGGGCAAAGCACTCTGTTACTATGCCACATCGCCGACCCTTCAGCCAGGATTTCAGAGCTGTCTGCTGGTATTTCCTCATAGTCCCATGCAAAGGGAGCCCCACCCTGCTGCTGAGCAGTGTCTAGCAGCTGTATGTAGGCGATCTCAAGCTCCCATTCCTGAGCGGCCAGGAACTCCAAATCTTCCTGTGCCCAGAGCACTTCCGAGACGTTCAATCTTTGCTCTCTGTGCTCCATTATTTCCTCCAAACGCCACTCCAGATCACTCCCAAAGTCGGGGTCCTCGGACAGCCTCCAGTACAACAATCCCAGGCCATTATAATCAAAGCCTTCCGTGGGCCTGTCATCCGCTGTCCACGGGCACACTTGGGCTACATACCACCGGAGGGCTCTGTAGCTCTCGTCCAAACGCATTTCTGCCCGGATCAGCCTGCTTAACTCAGCTGTCCACTCCTGCTTCGGTTGTTCCCCCAATAACAGCAATCGTACTTCATACTGCGACCAGTACCTTACATGGATGGAGGGGAGAACTTTTCCCTGGTGTCGCTGCTCACAGGCTAGCGCTTCTTTCCAGAGTTGTAGGCGAACAGAATCATACCATCCCAGCAGGACCTGCACCGATACTGATCCTCTGTGCTGTATCCGCATCTCTCGCAACCTCCTTCCGAATTCCTCTTCCATGATGACGTATCTGTACCTCTGCTATCCGGGCCTTGGATCCAGGTGATGGTTTGGATGTGTTCACGACAAGGAAGCACGATCCCACCGCTGCCAGCCAATTGTGACGGACCTCGTACCCAAGATGTCCGCCGTAACTGCTTCCTCTGTCCGGTACCACACAATCCAAGACCCCCTTAGCTTACCCAGTCACCAGACAACACCAGTGTAGGCTACATCAGGAATGACTCTTTATTTGACATGTCACACTTATATACAGTTGACAGATGACTCAAGCCTAACCTAATTAGCATGAGCTAATTATCTTAATCAACACTGGGCTCCTTCATTCAATTGCAGGGTTAATTAGCACACACAACAATAGGTGAAACACTTCTACAAGCCAGACTATACTCAATTACATAACACAGGTGGCTGGAGTTCATGAGTCATGACATTAGCGTCTCTTGCTAATATGCCAAATACACATACAGATTCTATGTGTATTGGGGGGCCAGCATGGACCTGAACACAAGTACCACCAGCTCAGGGGTCCCAGGCTTGCAGCTCAAAGAGCACTGTTCCCCCAAATGCCAGGGCCCATAATCGTAAGGCAACAGGCTCGCACTCAGTCCCCTCCAACAGCCCGTGTCCCGGCTAGGTCCGTCACAGCTTTTATTTAGTAGAGTAGAAGGAGGAAACAATCCTCTGTTACAATTTCTGTCTGTTGAAACCATAATCGGCAAGGCAGGAATTGAAAGGAAATGGAGCTCCACATTACAGTAAGAAGCCAACAGGGATTTTAATATTTTCCATTTTATCTAAATCTAGAAAATAGTTTTTGGCTTGACATACACTTTAAATAAAAAACATCAAAGCAATATAGTTGTTATGCATATGCTAGCCACTTGATTACCCAGTAGTGCTGAACATGCCTTCCAAGAGCGTTTACAATGCATAGTTAATACCATTCTTTATAGTGTATTTTAACTAGAGAGTTTTTGGAGTTATTAGTGCTTCCCTTAAAATAGTTTTGACTATACAATCATAGTTTTGTGTTAGCTAGCTGTTTTTTTTTTATTGTAGTTAATGTAGATATTAGCTAATACCATCACTCAACAACCTACTTTAAGCCCTGGTTCACATTGGTACAATTTGACATGCAATTTGACATGTCAAATCGCATGTCAAATTGGCAGCAATTGCCGGAAATGTCACCGTCCTAATCAGTGCGACACCGCACTTGCAGCACCACACCGATTTCAAAAAGTAGTTTCTGTACTACTTTTTGTGATTTCGGGGTGCGATTTTCCATTGATATCTGTGCAGAAACCCGCACAGATGTCTGTGAAATTGCAGCCGAAATCGGGACCGACATGCAGGAGTGAAATCGTGCAAGTTCAGCTTAACTCGCACGGCTTCATTCCCACAGCTCAGTGTGAACCTGGGCTTAAGTAGTTGTTAAGTTGTAGAAAACAAACTGTTTCGCCATCTACAGTGAGGTGAAAAAAGACTTTTGATCCCCTGCTGATTTGTACGTTTGCCCACTGAAAAAGACATGATCAGTCTATAATTTTAATGGTAGGTTTATTTTAACAGAGACAGAATAACAACAAAAATATCCAGAAAAACTCATTAAAAAAAGTTATAAATTAATTTGCATTTTAATGAGTGAAATAAGTATTTGATCTCTTATCAATCAGCAAGATTTCTGGCTCCCAGGTATCTTCTATACAGGTAACGAGCTAAGATTTAGGAGTACTCTACTAAAGGGAGTGCTCCTAATCTCAGCTTGTTACCTGTATAAAAGACACCTTTCCACATAAGCAATTAATCAGATTCCAATCTCTCCCCCATGGCCAAGACCAAAGAGCTGTCCATTGATGTCAGGGACACAATTGTAGACCTACACAAGGCTGGAATGGGCTACAAGAACATCGCCAAGCAGCTTGGTGAGAGGGTGACAACAGTTGGTGTGATTATTTGCAAATGGAAGAAACACAAAATAACTGTCAATCTCTCTCGGTCTGGGGCTCCATGGAACATCTCATCTCATAGAGTTTCAATCATCATTAGATCGGTGAGGAATCAGCCCAGAAAACAGGAGAATCTTGTCAATGATCTTAAGGCAGCTGGGACCACAGTCACCAAGAAAACAATTGGTAACGCACTACGCCGTTAAGGACTGAAATCTTGCAGCGCCCACAAGGTCCCCCGCTCAAGAAAGCGCATATACAGGCCCATCTGAAGTTTGCTAATAAACATCTGAATGATTCAGAGGAGAACTGGGTGAAAGTGTTGTGGTCAGATGAGACCATAATCAAGCTCTTTTGGCATCGGTTCAACTCACCGTGTTTGGAGGAGGAGGAATGCTGCCTATGACCCCAAGAACACCATCAAATATGGAGGTGGAAACATTATGCTTTGGGGGTGTTTTTCTGCTAAGGGGACAGGACAACTTCACTGCATCAAAGGGATGATAGACGGGCCATGTACCATCAAATCTTGGGTGAGAACCTCCTTCCCTCAGCCAGGGCATTAAAAATGGGGCATGGATGGGTATTTCAGCATGAAAATGACTCAAAACACACAGCCAAGGCAACAAAGGAGTGGCTCAAGAAGAAGCACATTAAGGTCTTGGAGTGGCCTAGCCAGACTACAGACCTTTATCCCATAGTAAATATGTGGAGGGAGCTGAAGTTCTGAGTTACCAAATGTCAACCTCAAAACCTTAATGATTTGTAGAGGATCTGCAAAGAGGAGTGGGACAAAATCCCTCCAGAGATGTGTGCAAACCTGGTGGCCAACTACACAAAACATCTGACCTCTGTGACTGCCAACAAGGGTTTTGTCACCAAGTACTAAGTCATGTTTTGCGAAGGAGTCAAATACTTAAAAGCTCCATGAATGTGAGCCAAGTTGTACACTGGAACACAGGCATCAAGAGGAAAATAAAAAGTATATAACACAGTTGAAATCCATGCAGTGTAGAGGGACACTGCGCTGGCTCTGGGCATTTTCTTTTTTTTACGTGTAGCGGGGACACTTTTACAAGGTGTCCACTGTATGTGCAAAATTTAGTTTCTTCCCTCAGAACAGTAATGGGGTTCTGAGGGTTTATTGTGCAGGTTTACTTTAGCATCAGTTTGGCTGGGCTGTACTAGGGTTCTGCCTGATCATGGGTACAGTGAGGTATACGTGACAGGCCCAGAACCAGGCCTGGTTGGACGTCTTGGGTATCAGTCTTCCCCAGAGCCAATCAGTGGGTGCGTCTGGCCCCCCTGTGTAGTCTGGGGAAGGGTACTTAAGGTGCTGAAGTCGCATGTTTGGGGGTTGGCCGTAGCTGCCTGTTCCTGATTCTGGACCGGGGTAGCCCCGCGAGGGGTCCCGGGCCTGGGGGCGTTTGCCGTCCCGCAACATGGTCAGTTTGACTAGCCCCACAGACCCGCATGGTCTGGGGCAAGGATCCATCTGTTCCCGAGTATCCGAACCGGCTGGTCCGAGGCACAGTAACTGAAGGAGGATTCAAGGCGTCCCAGTGTGCTCTCATCACTGGAGGGGCACCGCAGCTCACATAGGTGACCGGGGGAGGACTCTTCAGAGGAGGGCCAACAAGCTGGCATCTCAAGAAGAGCCTGGTTGCTGGGTTGTTATGGACACTAAAGAATCGACAATTTCACAGTACTGCCAAGGAGACAGAGAAAGTTCCAGGTACTGAGGAAAAGTTGCTATTCACCTTTGGTTGAAAGTTTATTCTGTGTCAGAGACTTTACAAGTTTCCGGATCAAATTGTTAGCTGCCATAATCTCTGGCTAGAGATTTGTTCAGCATTGAAGTACCCAGCTGCGAGTGGCTACTCTCTGGGTTTTGTTAGAGACATTCTAATGCCGCGTACACACGTGCGGACTTTTGCCGGCGGACTTAGTCCAGCGGACAATCCGCCGGACTTTCCAGCTGGCTTCGCCGGACTTTCCGAGCGTGTGGACTTGCCCACACACGCCCGGACTTCTCCGGCGGACAATCCGCTGGCCAAAGTCCGCGGGACTTTTGAAAATGAACGGACTTGCCCACACACGGAGCAGTCCATTCTATTCGAACGTAACTTCAGGTACGTAGCTAGCGTAGGCAGTAAATGCCGGCGCGCTAGCTCCGTCACCTGGCATGGATTTAAAGGGAATCCCCACGCCGAAAAACGGCGTGGGGGTTCCCCCCAAATCCATCTCAGACCCTTATCCGAGCACGCAGCCCGGCCGGCCAGGAAAGGGGTGGGGACGAACGAGCGCCCCCCCCCTCCTGAGCCGTACCAGGCCGCGTGCCCTCAACATGGGGGGTGCCCTGGGGAAAGGGGGGCCGTGCGGCCCCCCCACCCCAAAGCACCTTGTTGTCCCCATGTTGATGAGGACAAGGGCCTCTTCCCGACAACCCTGGCCGTTGGTTGTCGGGGTCTGCGGGCGGGGGCTTATCGGAATCTGGGAGCCCCCTTTAATAAGGGGGCCCCCAGATACCAGCCCCCCACCCTATGTGAATGAGTATGGGGTACGATGTACCCCTACCCATTCACCTAAGGTGTAAAATGTAAAGTACAAAAACACACACACTTTTGAAAAAATATTTTATTGCACTGCTCCGGGGGTCTTCTTCCGTCTTGGGGGTCTTCTCGCCGGACTCCTCCGCTCTCTTCTGCTCTTTTACCTAGCTCTTTCACGAGCGGAGAAGTCCGGCTACCTTCTTCGTCGTCGCCACCGTCGTCGTCTGGGGGTCTCGATCCGCCTTCGGGGGTCTTCCGGGGTCTCTTCTGTTCTTGCGGCGGTCGTCGTCTTCCGCGCCGCCGGCGCCTTCTTCTTCTTCTTGTTCTTCTTCTTCTTCCGATGTTGACCCGTCGCTGTCTCTGCCCGGAATGGCATGTGATGTCACAGTCCCGGAGGATGCTGGGACTGTGACATCACAAGGGGGCGGGGTCACCATGTGACATAAGCATGTGACCCTGTCCCCATGTCCCTATATAAGTCCCAGCACAGCGCGCCTCTGCCATTCTGGGCAGAGACAGCGACGGGTCAACATCGGAAGAAGAAGAAGAACAAGAAGAAGAACAAGAAGAAGAAGGCGCCGGCGGCGCGGAAGACGACGACCGCCGCAAGAACAGAAGAGACCCCCGGAAGACCCCCGAAGGCGGATCGAGACCCCCAGACGACGGCGACGACGAAGAAGGTAGCCGGACTTCTCCACTCGTGAAAGAGCTAGGTAAAAGAGCAGAAGAGAGCGGAGGAGTTCGGCGAGAAGACCCCCAAGACGGAAGAAGACCCCCGGAGCAGTGCAATAAAATATTTTTTCAAAAGTGTGTGTGTTTTTGTACTTTACATTTTACACCTTAGGTGAATGGGTAGGGGTACATCGTACCCCATACTCATTCACATAGGGTGGGGGGCTGGTATCTGGGGGCCCCCTTATTAAAGGGGGCTCCCAGATTCTGATAAGCCCCCGCCCGCAGACCCCGACAACCAACGGCCAGGGTTGTCGGGAAGAGGCCCTTGTCCTCATCAACATGGGGACAAGGTGCTTTGGGGTGGGGGGGGCGCACGGCCCCCCTTTCCCCAGGGCACCCCCCATGTTGAGGGCACGCGGCCTGGTACGGCTCAGGAGGGGGGGCGCTCGTTCGTCCCCACCCCTTTCCTGGCCGGCCGGGCTGCGTGCTCGGATAAGGGTCTGAGATGGATTTGGGGGGAACCCCCACGCCGTTTTTCGGCGTGGGGAGTCCCTTTAAATCCATGCCAGGTCACGGAGCTAGCGCGGCGGCATTTACTGCCTACGCTAGCTACATAACCTGAAGTCACGTGCTAAATGAACGGACTTGCCGACGAGCGGCAAGTCCGTTCATTTAAAAAGTCCGACGGACTAGCCTACTAACGGCGGGATTGTCCGCCGGACTGCCAAGTCCAGCGGATAGTTTTAAAACAAAACTTAAAACTTTGGTCCGCCGGACTTTGGCGCCAAAAAGTCCGCCGACGTCCACACACGAGGGGATTGTCCGCTGGACTTGAGTCCCACGGGATTGTCCCTTCGTGTGTACGCGGCATTATTGTCACCAGTTCAAGGTGCCTGAGTTTCTTCATCCTTACCCTCTATTCCTATTTGAGGCTATGTTTGTTGGATGTTACCCCAGCAAATAAAAACCTTCAAAAAGGACTTTTATGGTGTCAGCATCCAAAGTTGTTGGCTACTAACCCTGGGAACCCCTAGACATGTATTAACAAGCCAAGCGGAGGTAACCGGTAAGACCAAAAGTCAAGGCCGCCCCATCGAGGGTTATGGCCTCTACATACGTAAACTACAACATGCCCAAAAGAGTTGGTGGAACACACAATTGTTTTTTGTTTGTTTTTCTTTATAGAAAAGTGTACCTATGCTTTAATAGCTGTTGATATAGGATAACATGGCCGTGTAAAGAGGGTATTTTGTTTTAGGTTGTGTTTGCAGCTAAGCTTTTTCCAGATATATAATGCAGTCAGCTACTGCAGTGATGCCTTCACAATCCTAGAATTATCATGCAAATCATATCTATATATTAGTACATTATGGAAAAAGAGCCTCCATTCCAGGGGCGGACTGACCATTCGGGCACTCGGGCACTTCCCGAGGGCCCCATGCCACTAAGGGGCCCCATCAGGGTTGCAGTATGTAAAAATCTGTGTTTTTAAAAAAAATCCCAAGATTTTAGCTGCCCCGCCTCTCCAGTACCTTTTCAGTGTGTGTATGTGCATACTGTGTGTGTATATTGTGTTTCTGTGTGTGTATACTGTATATGTGTGTGTATACTGTGTGGCCCCATAATCTATTGCCTGAGGGCCCCATAATCTCCTATTGCTCGGGGGCCCCATAATCTTCTCCTATTGCCCGGGGGCCCCATAATCTCCTATTGCCCGGGGCCCCATGAGTTGTCAGTCCACCCCTGCTCCATTCATTTTGCTGCATCAATGTGCATTCTGAAGCACACATAAATGATTGGTAAAGCAAGTAAACATGTAATGTTTTTTTTGTTTTTTTTTCTGCACTTGAATTTTTTGGGAACACCAGTTGATCTGCTTTTAAAAATGTGTTGGAACACAAATGAAAGATATAATTAAAAATGTGTTTCAGCATTATAAAATACACGTTAAAACACTTTGATATGGTTATTTACGTCAAGTTTATCTCAATCACCTTCATCAAAAAATTGTGAAAAGACTACACTTTCTTTTTAGGAGGATATCGCAAATTTTCTTTCAGCTGATCTGCAGTAATGGCAAAGGGAATAATCTATTCCAGCAGATTGCATGAAGGGCAATTAGCTCCATATCCCTGTTGCACAATAAAAGAGCTAACAACCACTTGTTTATATTCACTGATACTGGTCTGAGGTTAAAGGCAAGTCATGAGAACTTTTATACATTGCAGCTTAATTGTTGACCACAAACTGAATATAAACACTAGCAGATGGGCGAAGAATGTTTTACATCGCTAAATGCAGTTATGAAACTCCCAACACCAGATCTATAGAACAAAGAGCACTAGCAATTGAATTCAACATTTAATTAAGCAATAATGATTAAATAATGATGTGACCTACTTCATAAAAACCTCAAACTATGTTGCCTGTTGGTGGATCCAATAAAGGGACTCGCTACAAATCAAAATGCATCTCTCAAAATGAGGGACTATTCTAAATGCAGTGGTACTTTACTATGCTATATCACTCTACGATATGAGCGCATACCCACTAGGCTCTTAGCTGCATCCAGTATGTATTTGGCCAGAGCTGGTACCCCTAGATTCCAATATCTGTGTCCAGGCTCAGTCATTGGCACTGATTAAATGTAAGCACTTGTGTGAGCAGTTACGTGTAATCCGCATCAGTGCTAGCCATTGATTTGCACCCAATAAGCACCAGTGCCCCTCAGACCTCAGGCCCTTAGTCTGTATATAATTACTTAGTTGTACTGGGCTTCATAAATGTTTAATTTGGAATCATTTGTAGGGACTGGTGAAGAAAAGCCTGGCCCACACGTTCACTGGCACTAGTGTAGAAGTTAAGGCAGGCCGTTCATTGGACTGGTGCAGTACCAGCATACCTGAATATCCTGCAGTTGCATGTTCTGCTCAAAGGACAGTGCTATGGTGAGGATCACTTAACAAATTGAACACCCTTTCCTTGGAGCCTGTAAGCACAGCATGCACTGCTCACATTAGTGTCAGTGCTCAGAATCCTCTTATGAAGGCCAGATTATAGCTTGCTGTGCTTTCAGACTGAATATAGTCCAGCTGCCTTTTTCTTAGATTCCTGGCTTTTCAGACTAGTTTTATAGGAGGACAGATTTTCTTTAACCACTTCAGCCCCGGACCAATTGGCAGCCAAAGGACCGGGCCCCTTTTTGCGATTCGGCACTGCGTCGATTTAACTGACAATTGCGCGGTCGTTGTGCGACGTGGCTCCCAAACAAAATTGGCGTCCTTTTTTTCCCACAAATAGAGCTTTCTTTTGGTGGTATTTGATCGCCCCTGTGGTTTTTATTTTTTGCGCTATAAACAAAAATAGCGACAATTTTGAAAAAAATGCAATATTTTTTGCTTTTTGCTTTAAGAAATATCCCCAAAAAATATATAAAAAAACATTTTTTTTCCTCAGCTTAGGCCGATACGTATTCTTCTACATATTTTTGGTAAAAAAAATCGCAATTAGCGATTATTGATTGGTTTGCGCAAAAGTTATAGCATTTACAAAATAGGGGATAGTTTTATAGCATTTTTATTAATATTTTCTTTTTTACTAGTAATGGCGATTTTTATTGTGACTGCGGCGGACACATCTGACATTTTTGACACATTTTTGGGACCATTGTCATTTATACAGCAATCAATGCTATTTAAATGCATTGATTCCTGTATAAATGACAGTTGTAGTGAAAGAGTTAACCACTAGGGGGAGGGGAGGGGTTATGGGCTGTGACGTGTGTGTGTTTTTTTACATTAGGGGGCGGGGCTGACGTCTGACGTCATTGATCGGCTTTCCCGATGACCGGGAACAGCCAATCAATGACGGGCAGAGTAGGAAGCGCGGGGAGAGGTTTGTTTACACATACCTCTCCCCGTTCTTCAGCTCCGTAACCCGATCGCGGGACACCAGCGGCGATCGGGTCCGCTGGTCCCGCGGCCGCGGCCGGGGTCACGGAGCTCCGACTGGGTCACGAGCGTGACCCACGGGCAGGCATTTAAAGGGCCACGTACAGGTACGTGCTTTTGCCTGCCCGTGCCATTCTGCTCACGTATATATGCAGTGGGCGGTCGGGAAGCGGTTAAAGAAAAAAAAGGTCCATACAGTGCCTTGAAAAAGTATTCATACCCCTTGAAATTTTCCACATTTTGTCATGTATTTTATTGGGATTTTATGTGATAGACCAACACAAAGTGGCACATAATTGCGAAGTGGAAGGAAAATTATAAATGGTTTTCAAATTATTTATTATTTACAAATAAAAATCTGAAAAGTGCGGCGTGTATTTGTATCCAGCCCCCCCTAGTGGAACCAATTGTCTTCAGAAATCGCTTACCTATTAGAGTCCACCTGTGTGTAATTTTAATCTCAGTATAAATATAGCTGTTCTGTGAAGCCCTCAGGGTTTTTTTTAGAGAATCATAGTGAACAAACAGCATCATGAAGGCAAAGGAACACATCAAAAAGTTGTGGGATAAAGTTGTGGAGAAGTTGAAAGCAGGGTTCAACCCAAGATTTGAACATCTCACGGAGCACTGTTCAATCCATCATCCAAAAATGGAAATTGTATGGCACAACTGAAAACCTACCAAGACATGACTGTCCATCTAAACTGACAGGACAGGCAAGGAGAGCATTCAGAGAAGCAGCTAAAAAACAAATGGTAACTCAGGTGAGAGAATCTATCCACAGGACAACTTGGAGTCATGCACTCAACAAATCTAGCCTTTATGGAAGAGTGGCAAGAAGAAAGCCATTGTTGAAAGAAAGCCATAAGAAGTCCCATTTGCAGTCCCATTTGCAGTCTGTGAGAAGCCATGTGGGGGACACAGCAAACGTGGAAAAAGGTGCTCTGGTCAGAAGAGCCCAAAATTGAACTTTTTGGCCTAAAAGCAAAACGCTATGTGTGGCAGAAAACTAACACTGCACATCACCCTGAACACATAATCCCCACTGTGAAACATGGTGGTGGCAGCATCATGTTGTGGGGATGCTTTTCTTCAGCAGGGACAGGGAAGCTGTTCAGAGTTGATGGGAAGATGGATGGAGCCAAATAAAGGGCAATCTTAGAAGAAAACCTCTTAACGTCCACAAAAGACTTGAGACTGGGGCAGAGCTTAACCTTCCAGCAGGTCAATGAACCCTAAACATACAGACAGAGCTACAATAGAATGGTTTAGATCAAAGCATATTCATGTGTTAGAATGGCCCAGTCAAAGTCCAGACCTAAATCCAATTAAGAATCTGTGGCAAGACTTGAAAGCTGCTGTTCACAGATTCTCTTCATCCAATTTGACAAAGCTTGAGCTATTTTGAAAAGAAGAATTGGCAAAAATTTCTCTCTGGATGTGCTTAAAGAAATTTAACCCTTCTTTATGACCATGTCACTGAGACAAAATGAAGGAAAATCTAAAATTTTAGCAACTTTGAAGGATTTCTGAAAAACGTTCCTTTTGTGTCTACTGAACAAGAAATATAGGGAAAGCTACCAAATAATACAGAGACCGCAAAGACCAACCAGAGTTTTTAGACTTCATTCACCTCTGTGCAATGCAGAAACATTGGCAAAATCGTGCACTTTCTCGCAAGGCATACAAATGCACTGCTCTTTTGCAGATGTGAGATGGTACCATTCATTCTTAAGGCATACTCCATGCATCTTGCTAATGCTGTGTGTTTAGGTGCAGCGTGATTCTTAAAACCGGTTGGGCACTTCTTTTGTGTGTTTTTACAGTATAGGGCGGTCTATTGAGATTATTGGGCTGCCCTAAATGCTAGGAATGGAAACAAATTGTGCAATCCATCGCACCTGTGAAGTGTGAGTGGAGCTTCAATCCTCCCCTATTCCATCTAAAACACATTTTAAGTTATTTGTGTATAGCCTCCCATATATTTAGGTGGTTTTAAATTCAGAAGGATATTTATCTTATAAATTAAGACGGAGATCTCCAAACTACGGCCACCCAGCCACGTCCCATGAGGCATTGTAAAACTGTGACATTCATAGACATGACTAGGCATGATGGGAATTGTAGTTCCTGAACAACTGGAGGGCCATAGTTTGGAGACCCTTGCATTAAGATAAAAAACCTTCTGTGTGCGTCGGCCCCCCTAATACTTAGCTGAGCCCATCTCGATCCAGCGATGTTACAGAAGAGTCTCGGCTGTCCAGGACTTTCCCTCCTCATTGGCTGAGACAGCAGCAGGCTGCCATTGTGCCCCTTCACGTATATGTATTCCTGCGCATGTGTACATTCCTATTAGCCACTCTGCGGACATTCATGTGCTCATGCGCATTTCTATTAGCCAAATGGCTTCATGCATGCACATTTCTATTAGTCAAACGGTTGGTGTTCTCTGACACTTTTACACAAGCCCACCTTCATTCCATTATGCTACTCGCTCCCTCACACTCAGGCCATAATTCTCATTCTTTCTAATTCCTTTTACGAACAGTTGAACACTTTCAAACTCTAAAAAACCCTAAATGCGCTCTTAAAGGGGTTGTAAACCCTCTTTTTTTTTCACCTTTAATGTATCTTATGCATTATGGTGAAAAAACTTCTGACACTGACCGGTCCCCTAGCCGCCCATTTTACTCACCTGAGCCTGCCGTTCCCTCGCGCTCTTCCTCTCTGCACGTTGCTTTGGCTCTTGATTGGATAGATAGAGAGCAGTGCAGCCATTGGCTCCCGCTAATGTCAATAAAATCCAATGCCGGGGGACAGGGCCGAGTCCTGCATTCTGTGTGAATGTACACAAATGCAGGAATCGGGAGCACGCCCGCAAGGGTGTCCACCTTAGGAGAGCCTTCTCCAACATGGACATATTCTATATAGTCACTGAGCCAGTGATGAATTTCTCCATCTGACACAGCAAAACACACTGTCAGCACATATACAGCTCCTACTTACTGTTTTCCTTAGCTATTATCTATTTGACCTATTATCCCTCAAGACTGTAAGCTTGTACAGAGAAGCTCCCTCTGCCATTTGTTATAATAGCTGTGTTTAACTATAAAACAAAACGTACTCCTCATTTGAATATGTTGTGCATTATATTGCCTGTTCTGCCCACACTTGTGTATATGTATATGTGTGTGTATACAGTATGTGTGAAAAAGTGTTTGCCCCCTTCCTCATTTCCTGTTCCTTTGCATGTTTGTCACACTTAAGTGTTTCGGAACATCAAACCAATTTAAACAATAGTCAAGGACAACACAAGTAAACACAAAATGCAATTTGTAAATGAAGGTGTTTATTATTAAAGGTGAAAAAAAATCCAAACCATCATGGCCCTGTGTGAAAAAGTGATTGCCCCCTAAACCTAATAACTGGTTGGGCCACCCTTAGCAGCAACAACTGCAACCAAGCGTTTGCGATAACGTGCAATGAGGCTTTTACAGCGTCCTGGAGGAATTTTGGCCCACTCATCTTTGCAGAATTGTCCTAATTCAGTTACATTAGAGGGTTTTCGAGCATGAACGGCCTTTTTAAGGTCATACCACAACATCTCAATAGGATTCAGGTCAGGACTTTGGCTAGGCCACTCCAAAGTCTTCATTTTGTTTTTCTTCAGCCATTCGGTGGTGGACTTGCTGGTGTGTTTAGGATCATTGTCCTGCTGCAGAACCCAAGTTCGTTTCAGCTTGAGTACACGAACAGATGGTCGGACATTCTCCTTCAGGATCTCTTGGTAGACAGCAGAATTCATAGTTCCTTTTATCACGGCAAGTCTTCCAGGTCCTGAAGCAGCAAAACAGCCCCAGACCATCACACTACCACCACCATATTTTACTGTTGGTATAATGTTCTTTTTCTGAAATGCAGTGTTCCTTCTACGCCAGATATACTTGGACACACACCTTCCAAAGAGTTCCACTTTTGTCTCATCGGTCCACAGAATGTTGTCCCAAAAGTCTTGGGGATCATCAAGATGTGTTGTGGAGAAATTGAGACGAGCTTTGATGTTCTTTTTGCCCAGCAGTGGTTTTCTCCTTGGAACTCTGCCATGCAGGCCATTTTTTCCCAGTCTTTTCCTGATGGTGGAGGCATGAACGCTGACCTTAACTGAGGCAAGTGAGGCCTGCAGTTCCTTGGACGTTGTTGTGGGGTCTTTTGTGACCTCTTGGATGAGTCGTCGCTGCGCTCTTGGGGTAATTTTGGGCGGCCGGCCACTCCTGGGAAGGTTCACCACTGTTCCATGTCTTCGCCATTTGTGGATAATGGCTCTCACTGTGGTTCGCTGGATTCCCAAAGCTTTGAAAATGGCTTTATAACCCGTTCCAGACTGATAGATCTCAATTACTTTCTTTCTCAATTGTTCCTGAATTTCTTTGGGTCTCGGCATGATGTGTAGCTTTTAAGGATCTTCTGGTGGACCTTACTGTGTCAAGCAGCTCCTATTTAAGTGATGCCTTGATTGTGAACAGGTGTGGCAATAATCAGGCCTGGGTGTGGCTAGAGAAATTGAACTCAGGTGTGGACAACCACAGTTATAGTATGTTTTAACAAGGGGGGCAATCACTTTTTCACACAGGGCCATGATGGTTTGGATTTTTTTTCACCTTTAATAATAAACACCTTCATTTACAAATTGCATTTTGTGTTTACTTGTGTTGTCCTTGACTATTGTTTAAATTGGTTTGATGTTCCGAAACACTTAAGTGTGACAAACATACAAAGGAACAGGAAATGAGGAAGGGGGCAAACACTTTTTCACACCACTGTGTGTATATATATATATATATATATATATATATATATATATATATATATAAATTAATGCAGCACCATAGAAGATGATGGCACTACATAAATCTTTGATAAATGATATGCATGTGTGGAACGTTATACACTTGGAGGTCTATTTATAAATGTATTCACACAAGATTCCAACTGAATCCAAATATAAAAATGTATGAATCTTGGATAAAATTGTGTTAAACTTGGGTGTAAATTTTTATAAATGGCACCTTTTGAATCTGTGAGCTTGGTGCAGCTTTCGGGAACTTGGCAGTGGATCACGCTGGTACCATGACTCCTTCAATGAAAGTTATAAATGTAAGGCTATTCTTGCAGTTTTTGATAAACGGTAGTTCACTGCTCTATTAAGACATGTTTGTTGCTCTCTGTGTCCAAATTGGAGGTATTTTCAACCCCATTCTGTCCCTGTGACTCGCTGTCATAATGAGGGGAAATCTCTCCAATGGAGACTCCAGTGGCAATAAATGACACAGGTTCTAACATTTCCAATCTGTACTTAAATAAATGTCTGGAGTTAGACTTTAAGACAAGTACTAGGAACAAGCAGCATGATGGCCTATTACGTTGCTTAGGCCCCTTTCACACTGGGGCGGGGAGCCGCGGTGACGGTAAAGCAGCGCTATATTTAGCACTGCTTTACCGTCGTTTTAACCGCGGTATTCGGCCGCTCACGGTGCGGTTTTAACCCCCGCGAGCGGCCGAAAAGGGGTTAAACACCCCCCGCAGAGCGCCGCCGTAGCGGCGCTTTGCGGCGGTATTACCGCGGTTTCACCGCGGTGTCCCATTCTATTCAATGGGAAGGAACACACCGCTCCTATCCCGCTCCAAAGATGCTGCTAGCAGGACTTTTTTTGTCATCCTGCTAGCGCACCGCTCCAGTGTGAAAGCCCGCCGGCTTTCACACTGGAGTTAAAGGGGCAGGATTTTTTCATGCGGTGAACAGGCGCTATTTTTAGCGCTGCACCGCATGAAAAACGCTTAGGTGTGAAAGGGGCCTTACAGCTGTAGGAATTACTTGTATATTAGAAGTTTGCATGGTAACTCATTTTTGCAGCACTATTTACGAGCATCCTTTAGAACACTTTTTTTTAAATAATGCGGTGCTTGATTACAACATTACCACATTATATTTAGCAAACAAAATTATATTATTAATTATTGCTTTTAGTATATCTTGCTTGAGTCTTATTTTGAATTCTTGAAATGTAAATGGGCATGGAAGAGAACCTGTTGTGAGCTACACTTGTGTATTACTACTGCTGGGTCAGTACCACTACTATTTTGTTGCTGTATAGACCGTTCCCTCTAAGTTTTGTCACCACTGTTACTGGTGTAATTCTGAGGACCTATTAACTGAAATTCCCCAAAAATGCTATTTTATTCTAAGCATTAAGCAACATTTCTTACTAAATACCTAGAAGCTCCTAATGTGCTAAAACTGAATGTTGAATTGGAGTAATGATCACCTTCTGTGGGATTGCGCTACTGGAGACCATAAAGAATGATTTATACCTCAGTGTTGACGGCAGTGTCAGAAAATCCATCATCTCTTGGCAGTTAATTACCAGGTTTCCCCCTGTAGGATACAGGGTGAGTCTTGATGGGTTTATCAATGTGATTCTATCTGGGTCTTCTTTTTTTATAGTTCTGTCTGTACCTTATATTCTGCTATTGTAAGCAAGAAAGAACACCCTTTAGCTTTCACTGAGCAACACAATGAGCAATTCTGGAAGGACAGTCCTGGCCATCAAAATCTTTTTGAGTCTAGTAGAGAATCTTGAAACTCAACCCCTGGTAATCTGGGGCTAAAGTAATAGTGTTTTTAGATGGCTGCAATGCAAGCTTTTAATGTTTTATTTTTTTTATATTGGCTAGCAAATGAGATTTAGCAAATAATTGATCGTTTTCTCCAGTTTCCAAACTGATTTTTACAGTTCCTGACAAATACTGCAAAGGTATATGAGCTGAAAGGAATTTTCTTATTTTTGACTGGAGGAATTTTAGGATTTAGCATCAAATGCCAGAGGAGTAGTATGTATATACTAACACAGAAAGGATTACATTCCCAAATGTTAACAGCCATCATATACCAAATGTATGCAAATAATGTGAGATTAGCTATGTTTGGTCAGTAGTGCTGCAGACCTCGGTTTCATGTGCTTTTTTTTTTTTTTTCTCTTTTCTTTAGACGTTAAAGGGTAAAGGAATATAAGAACTGTTAACATTAGAATATAAACACTAAGAAGTTGCTGATGCCAAAAGATAGCACAACAGAGCTGTAAGCAGCTATCACTGGTGGAAGGAAGCTAGGAAACTGATGTGTAAATATATATAATAGAATATGCACATCCATTTAAACATAGCTATATGCAAGCAGATAGATACCTATAATCAATTAAATAATAAAGTAAATGCGTGATGTGACCATGAAATGGGGTTTCCTCAACAAACGATCTGACTATAAATATATAGTAGAAAAAAGTCAGCACACCAAATAGCTTACATTCCTCAGAAGTGGGATTTGACTTGATAAAAGGGCTGTAACCTTGAAATGTAATTTCCATATTCCCATGTCCTCCTGTTACCTAGAGTCTGCTCATTGTGACTCTTATCTTTTTGTGTTGCTTGGTATTGAATGAATTTTGTACATATACTGCACCCTCTCCACCTGCTATGATTTGTATCTTTTCTGAGCTGTTTGTACTGTTTATTTTAATACATTGGTCTTTGAATACTATTCTGTACACTGTGTATAACATACTGTATAACACAATTTAGTGTAACAATGCCATGCAAACAAAATGTAATAATGATAGTACAATATGGACACCTAAAGGCCTGGTAGTATGGCCTATATACTGTTGGCCACAGGGACATTCTAAAAGGTGTATAACCCCTTCTGTCTTACAAGCGGGAGATGTCAGGCATGTATCACAGTAAAAAATAATAAAAGCGGGGAAAAGATTTTGTTATTTTCACCTCTAATAGGAATTATCCTATCCCTAACACTATTACTTGTAAAACAAAAGGGGGTTTATATACCATTTTTAGAATGTCCCTGCGGCCTGCAATAAATAAGCTATACTACCTGACACTTAAGTGTCCATATTGTACTATCAATATTATATTTTGTTAGCATGGCATTGTTGCACTAGATTGTTTTGTGGAAGTTGGACACTTGTAATGCTGCAGCTTTACTACCCATTATTAAGTAGTTTTCAGTGTGTTAGTTTTAGGTGAGCATGACAAGTTTTTTTGATTTATTATGTGCCACAATACAGGCATTTTTAAGCTTAAAGTAATTGTAAAACTCAGACATGGAATATGAAAAAGCACGTCTTTTTATACTGTGTACTTGCCTCTCTCCAAAGCTCAGAGTACCATTTCTCTCTGGTTCCTCTGTTATCAGCATGACTCCATTCTGCCAGCTTTTCCTGACACCAAGAGGGAAAATGGTGACTGGGGAGGGAGCTGTAGCACTCAGCCTGTCCCTCTTATCCACAGCTGTGCTTGTTCTATATATTGTGTGAAGGGGGTATGTCCCTTCCCTCCAATCAGGGCTCAGAGCTGTTGGCATTGTGAAGACTTCAGATCCCCACCCCTGCTGATAGAAGTAAAGAGAAATCCTTTCTTCGTGTTTTCAGAACAATCTACATAAGAAATTACTGCAGGCGCACAGCTACCACTTATGTAGGAGGATTTATTTAATCTCTGTATATCACCTAGTGCTAGTCCCATCACTGGGTACATCTAATGCCGCGTGCACACGATCGGAATTCTCGTCGGAAAAAACTCTGACGTTTTTTCCGACGGAATTCCGCTCAAGCCGTGTTGCCTACACACGATCACACCAAATTCCGACGGTCAATAAAACAGCAGCATAAAACATGTTCGACAGCACTATAAAAGGGAAGTTTAATGCTTCCGAGCATGCGTCAAATTGTTTCTGAGCATTCGTCTGAATTTTGCGTGTCGGAATTGCATACACACGATCCGATAGAAAGGTTTTCCGTCGGAAAAATTGAGAACAGGTTCTCAATTCAAAGTCCGTCGGAAATTCCGACAGAAAAAGACTGTTGGGCATACACACGGTTGGAAAATCCGATGAAAAGCTCCCATCGGATTGTTTCCATCGGAAATTCCGACCGTGTGTACGCCGCATAAGGGTTTACAACCACTTTAAGCTATCTGGTGTGCTGCCTTTTTCTACTATATGATAAGGGGCTGATGTGACCAGTTTGCTGTCAGCCTTGTGCCATCACTAGCCCTGACTACTGGGAAAATGTTATACTTTTCAGGGAAATCACATTTTTACAGTTCCCTCAACATATCAATGTACCAATTTACCTAATTTGAATTTCCCATATTCTGGTTAATTGTGATTTGCATAGAATGCATCAGATTAATCAGATATTTTACCTAAATTGCAGTAAAGTGCAATTAGGCTTGTTCATCTTTAGGTGTTACTGGAAATCATAAACCTTAGTTTGTAATTAAATCTGATACTTATAAGTAGTGAGTGTGATTTTTTACCAAGCATTCCCTGCAGATAAATCTTCCTAGTACATGTGTTTTTAAATGGAAGTGATTTATTCAGTTGCAGTGAATGTTGAATGTCATATTCACTGATTTAAGAATCTCTATGCTCCATAGGTTATATGTTAGGAAACAGGTATCTTGTTTACTTGCATTGTAAAAAGGAATACTTTTCTTAACCTCTTCCTGCCCCGTGTATGCATATATGCAACCTTTACAGAAGTGCGTCTTCCTCCATGGAGCCCCATGTATGCACCGCTGTTTGTGCTGAGAGTGTGCTGCATTGCTGCCCAGCACAGAGACTGAGCTCTCACTGGGAGCTCCAAGTCTCCTACTAATGATCGGGGAAACGGGAGGCCTGGTTCACAATCGCCTAATTTGCACAGTGCAGTCCACCCTTTGTTTTTTTTTCTTCTGTTCTTGAATGAAGAAAAAAGCTACATTTGTATCTTTTTCTCCTTGCTAGAGGAGAAACTGTAATCAAAGCACAGTGTGTGTGTGTGTGTAAAATAAAGAAGTAAAATAAAATAGCTAGATCAGGGTTGAGCTAGGTAAGTGTCAGGGTTAGAGTTAGGGTCAAAGGTCATGGTTAAAAAAAGGCATTTTTTAAATTTAGAATCAGTGTGTGTGTTTTTGTTTTTAGGTAAGATTATAAAGCAAAATGTCCACTATAATTTCTGGGCCACACTGTGGCTACAAATAACATACACATATATACTATTGCTGCAATTATAATAAATATATAGCTACATTTTTAATTTTTTTTTTTTACTATATTGTGCCAATTTTCCTTTGATAATATATAAAAAAAAGTCAGGAGTTGCAAAACTGTTTTCAGGTATTAGATTTGTTTTACACTCTGTAATGAATGGGGTTAATGTTTTAATATTTGTTTGATAACGGACACCATGAACCTGCTTTACTAAAGGAATTGAGCATGGTCACTTTGCAAAGTACATTTTCACTTTGCTTAGTTAATGTGGTGAAAATTCACTTTGAAAAGTGAATTTGCTAAATTCCTTTTATAAATCAATGTCTAGATTGGGACTCTCAAAGTATTATTACAGTGAATCTCCAGGCAAAAGCAAAAATCCAATAGTAAATGCAAAAATTCAACCTTTAGTCCGCCTACTAATTTTATCCAGGAATCAGTAAATGTATCTTAAATACTGAGGTACAATTAACCAGACTACAGTATGTCTTCCATAATTCCCTGTACAGTAAATGAGGTTCAGCACTGGGAACTACTCAAGTGGCATGACATGATCAGGGCCATCTTTAATATTGATTGGACCCTGGGCAAAACTTTTCTTGGGCCCCCCCCATGCAGTTAGGCTTTCCGTCTGCTCTGAGACATACAATAAGTAGAAGCTAGACTCAAAATCAGTTTACTGAATCAGATCAGGCAGCTATTGCGATTGGTTGCCAGAGGTTAGTGTATCATTACCACTCACTGACTGGTTGCTAGAGGTTACAGCACACATTACGGCTCACTGATTATTTGCTAGAGGTTACAGCACATGATTTCTGCTTGTTGATTGGTTGCTAGAGATTACTGTGGATATGACCACAGGGGGGTCATGATACACATATCAATGCCGCTGGCTGCCCCTATTTACATATGAATGGCGGTAATTTACATGTAAACACAGGGTCTGCAGGTGAGTCATCTGTACACAACAATACGGCAGAGCTGGGCAGCATTAGTAGCAGCACTTCACACTGAGATATTGGGACACAACACAGGACTAAAACCTCAAGGGAATTTAAACCAGGATAGTTGGCAAGTATGAGGCAGCTACTTTGAGCCCCACAACAATGACAGGGCCCAGGGCAGCTGCCCCTTTTGCTCTGCCTGAAAAAACGGCCCTGGACATTATGCAGTACTTTACCATGAATTGGGGTACTTAGGGCTGAAATTGAGACATTTATGTAGCTTACATGAGAGGAGAACACAGGGAGGGCTTTACCAGTGTGGTCATAATAATTATTAGTCCAATAAGTTAATAAGGTTGGGTATGGAAAGCTGACACATGAGAGCAAATTGTGCCAGCTTTATGGATATACTGTGCAGTGTGCTGGGCAGGTTGAACAAAAAGTTACACATTCTGGGCAGGTAAAACACTGCTAATATGGATTGTAACTGTTTTATTTTCAAATTTGGTTGGTGTTCTAATTTTAATGTCATTGTTTTTCAGTAAAAAATCAAAAGCTCTCCTTGTAGGTCTTCAAAGCCTTCCTTTTACGTCTGATTCATCTTCATTTTTCTTTAAAGCTATTGCTAAAACAAGTCAAAGGGAAAACACTGCATAATAAGTGGAACAGACAGAAAAGCAAAATCGGCATAGTTAAAAGGAGCTAAAGTGGTCATCTGCTAGTAAGATACGGTTTTCAGAATGTCTCTGGGCAATTCTCTGGAGGCGTACATATTTTACAATCACATGAAAAGGCCCTCAGAAGGAGACCAACAAAAACCTTTTCATGTAACTTTATACCAGTTTTTTATAATGATATTAAGTGATATAAATTTGCCCCCCAACATTTTAAAAAATATTTCCATTTGCCAATATTTTTCTGATTAAAATGAGAAGTGGAGGCAGCCAGAGGAAAGCTTCAATACAGAGATATCATCCCTTTACACAACTACAGTCTATGCAACAAACTGTAGAAGAGAAGATACTTATTTTTCTACAGCCTATAAAAGTGTCATGCCGCGTACACACGACCGGACTTTTTGACAGCAAAGGTCCGACGGAACGAATCCGTTGGACATTCCGATCGTGTGTGGCTCCATCGGACCTTTGCATGGCACGGACTTTAGAAATAGAACTTGTTTTAAATTTTCCCGCCGGAACTCCGCCAGAGCGAGTTTCTAGCGGGAAAACCATTCGTCTGTATGCTGGTCCGACGGACCAAAATACGACGGAAGGGCCGCTACAGCACCAGCCCGCGAGAATGTTTCTCGGCGACAGGGCACTGTACATTTCGCGCTGGCTGCAATAGGAAAAACACATTTTCCTATCGCAGCGAGCGCGAGAGGGAAAGCCCTTTGGTCTGGTATGGATTTTAAGGGGAAGCCCCTACGCCGAAAAAAAACGGCATGGGGTCCCCCCCAAAATCGATACCAGACCCTTATCCTTATCCTGGCCGGTCAGGAAAGGGGGAGAGGACGAGCAAGCGCCCCCCCCTCCTGAGCCGTACCAGGCCGCATGCCCTCAACATGGGGGGGTGCTTTGGGGAAAGGGGGGCCTCCTTTACGGACTTTGATCCGTGTGTGGGTAAGTACGTTCATTTGGAAGTCCATCGGAACAAGTCAGCCGGAAAGTCCGGTCATGTGTGGGCAAGTCCGTTTATTCGGAAGGTCCGCCGGAATTCCGGCGGGAACTCGGTCGGACCTAGTCTGCTGGAAAGTCCGGTCGTGTGTACAGGGCATCAGAAAAGCTCTGATGTCCCTCCAGTCACAATTATACACAGATATTATCCACAGTTGCAAAGCACTGTTTAAAGAACTTGTTTAAAATACCCTGGGGCATTTCTTTTTTTTTAAACACTGTAGCAAACTCTCTGAAACATTCTCTTGATAAATCTGTTAGCATGTTTGAATATAAATAATTGAATAAAATATTTACATTTAAATCAAGAACATGAATTTGTCTAACCAACTGATGCACATGGGTCTCTCTAAATGGAGCTATGTCATCTGCGGAAACATCATTTTTAGGAGAAAGGCCCACCCGTAATATATATGGGTTTAATCAAACATCCTGGTTTTTATTGTAATGTACCAGTATACCGTATATACTCGAATATAAGCCGAGTTTTTCAGCACATTTTTTTGGGCTGAAAGTGCCCCCCTCGGCTTATACTCGAGTCAAGCACTTTTCTGCAGCAGAGAATGACATTTTCCGACCCCGCTTTGTGGCCCTGTATCTCGGGGCCACTTGGTGCTAGGAACCCCAAATTTTGGTGTGCAAACCCATTGTTCCTAGCACCAAGTGGCCCCGAGATACAGGACCCCAAAGTCGGTCAACTGTGTCCATCTGCAGCAATGTCATTTCAGGACCCTTTGGGTCCAGAGACCCCAACTGCAGCTAGGGGGCATCTAGGAACCCTTAACTACCAAGTTTGAAGTTTGGGGGACCTATGGCTGCAAATGGGCACAGTGAGGCATGCAAAGGGGCACAGTAAGGCTGCAAATGGACATTGTTGACCCTCTTTTACACTTATGCCCCGTACACACGGTCGGAAATTCCGACCAAAAAATCCATCTGATTTTTTCCGACGGCTTTTGTCCGACACTGGTGTTGCATACACACGGTCGGACAAAGTTGTCGGAAAATCCGATCCTTCTGAACGTGGTGACGTTCGTTGCGTACGACGGAACTACGTAGAGGCTAATAGCCAATAGGTTTGGTCTCCTAATTTGATCTGAGCATGCGTGGCACTTTTTCCATTGGAATTCTCTACACACGATCGGAAAAAGTCCAATCGGATTTTGTTGCTGGAAAATTTGAGAGCAGGATCTCAAATTTTTTCCGTCGGAAAGTCCGATGGAGCCCACACACGGTCGGATTTTCCGACAACATGATCCGATTGGACATTTTCTGTTGGAATTTCCGACCGTGTGTACGGGGCATTACAGTTGCTGCACATTTCTCACCCTCGGCTTATACTCGAGTCAATAAGTTTTCCCAGTTTTTTGTGGTAAAATTAGATGCCTCGGCTTATATTCGGGTCAGCTTATACTCGAGTATATACGGTAATATAATTAGGGAAGAACATGAAATGTATGAAAAAAGTACTTGTAGAAGAAATACACAATTGCATGTTGGAACCTATACTGCAAGTAAACAAGGAAAGCTCGGACAGTATAAGTAGTAATATTTATTATGAATGAGCATGAGTTCTACATGATCAATATCTGCCTGCATGTTCTTGACCACCAGGTTTGCCTTAAACTGGGGAACAAGTACTCCATCCTGCTGTGGATTGAGGCAGTGTTGGTACACTTAAAGAGGATTTTATATGCCAATTCTGGGTTATATAATTCTTCCAAGTGTTATAATGTGTTACTGCTGGTTGATATAAGGTGTTGCTGATGGTGCTCTGATATAATTCACTGCTGCCAAGTGATGATGTAGTGCTGGATGATATAACGAACCAACACTAGGTGACGTAATGTTCCCTACTGGGTGATATTATATTATGTGAGAATTATTAGTAAGCCCTGGTGCCAACCAAAAATATGCTGAAAAATGCGAAGCTGCCCCTTTATGCCCCTTTAAGTGAATATACAACCTCTAAAAAGGGAACCACTGAAAAGCAAGGCACTAACACATGTGATAATTGTATGTAAACAAAGGATAAAAAACAATCCAAATATACTTGAGACTTAAGTATATTTGGATTGTTTTTTAATCCTTTGTTTTTTATCACAAATGTGTTAGCGCCTTGCTTTTCATTGGTTAGCTTTTCAGAGGTGGTATATTCACTTAAAGGGTCAGCTTCACATTTTTCAGCATATTTTTGGTTGGTGCCAGGGCTTACTAATATTTCTCACACTATTTGAATGGCACCATTAGCCATTTGGTAACGGCTGCGGACCATCACACTTGTATAAGGAGTATCTGAGGCACATTTAAGACCAGGGGCACAGCGATTGAAGCTTTCTTCAGACACTTTTTTTTGGACTGTGCAATATTTATTATTATTATAAATAACACTTTTTTCACCTTTTGGGCTTTTAAATGTTTGTTAACCCCCCAAAAAAATCCTGTTTCCCTAAAGCATGTTATACAGCACAGTCCTTGTGCTGTGTCATTTGGCCCCCTGTATCAGCTGAAATACCTGGCTGATCCTGCCAATTTCTACCCTCCCCTCTCTGCGCTGACCCTGATCTATCAGGGCTGCTGAGCCCTGACATCGGAGTCATCCGTACGTGCCTCCATTATCCACAGCCTTCTCATCTGTGTCTGTGTCTCCATCTGTCCTCTCCCCTCCCCTCTCTGACTGTCAGCTCCCCGATCCTCCCCTCCTGGTCTAAAAAACTTTTTATCTATAGTTCTCTCTGATATATAACATTAGGCTTCGCAGTGCATCTCATTTATAAAAATATGCGGTATAATAGCTTCCTATAGCTCACATGACTTCCCGGAGGTCTCCTCCTCTCCTCTCCTCTTCTCGACTATCGTCAGTGGGGGTTTCCCAGCACCTCCCCCTTCAGTTATATCGTGACAGGAGACCGGCAGGCAGTCAGCTGAGCGCCGAACGGTGCTCTGAAGTAAGCTATTATACCGCATATTTTTTTTATACATGACATGCACTGCGGAGCTTAATGTTGTATATCATTAAGGGAACTGTAGACATTTTTTTTTTACCTTAACAAATACTTTAAGTTTATTTGGATTTTTTTTTAAATCCTTTGTTCACATGCAATCATCGCATATGTCTTAGTGTCTTGCTTTTCATTGTTTTGCTTTTCAGAGGTGGTTTATTCACTTAAAGGGGCAGCTTCACAAAAAAAAACTTTTTTTCTTTTCAGCATATTGTCATTTCTGGTTGGCACCAAAGTTGACTAATATTTCTCACAATATTATATAATGTGCCTATGCCAGGTGACTGGTACTGAGACATCGAATATTTTTTTTCATTGTGGCCAAGGATTCACCGTGTTGCACTTTTTTTGTGGCTGTGCAAACATGTGACACATTCTGTATGTACAGCATAGACTACATTTTGTCTTACTCTTTTTATTTGTATTAGTCTAAAGAAAGCCAACCATGGTGGCTGAAATATAAACTATTAAGACCCCTTTCACACCAAGGGTGTTTTGCAGGCACTATAGCATTAGAAATAGAGCCTGCAATCCGCACCTAAAACAGCTGCACCATTGTCTCCAGTGTGAAAGCCGGTGGGCTTTCACACTGGAGCGGTGCGCTGGCAGGTTGTCAGGACGGTGCACTCCTCCACCGCGCCTCCACCGCTCCTCCTCATTGTAATCAATGGGGCAGCGCTGTAATACCGCTGGGAAAACTGCGCTATTGCGGCGTATTGCCGGGTGTTTTAACCCTTTCTCGGCCACTAGCGGGGGTAAAAGCACCCTGCTAGCGGCCGAAATGCGCCACAAATCCGACGGTAAAACGCCGTTAAAAATAGCTGCGTTTTACCGCCGACGCTATGGGGGGTGTGGTGTGAAAGGGGTCCAAAACCACACAAAAGTATCTAATAAAGGATAGGACCAAACAATGCAGTGTTTTTTGGTTGTTTAAACATCTTCAACAAGTTATCAAGTCTTCTTGATCCTTGCACCTGGAACCTTTTTAGATTTAAGCAAATGTTGGATAAGAAACACAACTACTCTGTTGTAACCTAAAATGTATGTTTTATAAAATATCTGAACTGCTCGGGGTTCAGTGCAGGGTTATTAGGTCTGGGTCATTGGATTTTGGCACTTGTAAGAATCAAACAAATGTAAAGATAAAATGTACTGCCTCCAGTTGAGTTATAATATTGAGACAGTGGGCCTTCTAACCGCAGAACATTGTATAATTGTATCACATTTTGGATGCCCATTGTCTGTTCACCTCCTGGTTAGTTTTTAATCGCATTGAATAAAATTGTAGCTTCAAAAAAAAAGTCCCTTGATGTAACCAAGCAAAAAGATCTCTGTTGTAGAAAAATGACACTTTAATCATATGATTATGAGAACAGCACTTCAATCAGCTTCACTCTGATTATTTTGGATTAATCCTCTGATTGGTAGTTTTGACTTCTAGCATTTGTTTTGATTGAATCTCTGTTCTTGTAGACATGTTTAGTTTTATGGAGAAAAGACTGCATTGAAAATTCATGTTGTAAAATTGTGTTTTGCATATTGGCATCTGTATCATGGCCTGTTATGCTCTAAAAAGGATTCGGTGAAAACTATAATTTTAAAGCGGAGGTCCGACCACCACTGCAAAAATGAAAAGCCAGCAGCTACACGTACTGCAGCTGCTGACTTTTAATAATAGGACACTTACCTGTCTTGGAGTCCAGCGATGTCGGCACCGCAGCTGATGTTTCCATCTGCTGTCGGGTGCTGTCGCCGCCATTGCCGGTAAGGAAACCCGGTAGTGAAGCATTATGGCTTCACACCCGAACCCTACTGCGCCTGCTCAAGGCACCGCTGCGCTCTTATACTGGCCCGGCGGCAGGGGAAAGAGGAGGGGGAAGGAGGAGGAGGAGGAGGAGGGGGGAGGAGGAGGAGGGAGCTGAGCTGCTGACGGAATTTGCCGCAGCCCAATCTCCCGGAAGTGGGGACAGGGTACTGGGTATTTCCCCCCCCCCCCCTGAAAGGTGCCAAATGTGGCACCGGGGGGGGGGGAGAGAATTGAGCAGAAGTTCCACTTTTGGATGGAACTCCGCTTTAAGTAGACTGCAAAAGCATTTGAACTTAGTCTACTGGTCTACTTGATGAACCTTTCCAGCCAATATGCGTCGTATTTTCCCTCAACATGGTGCTGGTGGCAGAAGTACCCTGGTAAGTGTATAGCCATGCTTACTCAATGTAAAAGCACAGTTGTCTATGCAATAATTTGTAAAAAAAAATTAAATCCCCATTTAGTGTCTATGGGCAGTTTTAGAGGCACATATATTAAAAATGTTAAAGTATAATTAAAGGCAACATTTTTTTTTTTAGTTTTGGATAGAATGGAGAGGGATTACAACACCTGCCACTTTCTATTGTTTTCTGTGCCCCATTAAGGAGATTCATCCTCTCTATTTGTCCTGTTTACCATTATCATTGAAAGTAAAAGAAAATCACAGATTTTGGGTTGTCCTCAAAGTAATAGGGGGGAAATCTTCAAATGGAGACACTAGTTCTGGTTACTTGGGGGGCCCCCCAAGGAGATCCCCTAATTTCCAGGGATTTTCTCTCACTTTCTGTTTGGCTATGGGACAGGAAGGGAAGGGAAATCTCCACAATGGGTGTCAAGATGACAAGGGTTATATGTCTTCCTTACTCTATCCAAAATGGGGGGAAAAAAAAGATTTACCTTTTTAGTTCTACTTTAAGATTTGGGATTAGGGTACTCTGCAGTTCATTTGAATTGACTTGAATTTCAAACTGTAGGTCAATGCCTCTGAGATACAGCATGCAAAACCTTTTTCTAACAAACTGCAATGCAATCATCTGGAATGGATTTCTTATGAATTGTGCCATTATGGAATGAATTTCTTTTGCCTAAATGTTTTGTCTACACTGAAAAATGCAGCAAAATGCATAACAACGCGTCTGGTATAAATGAGCCTTCTGGGTAAAAAAATATCTTGCAGTTTGGATAAGTTTGGGGTATTGGAGAGTATTTGAATCATCTGTTGAGAGGTTTCTGGCCTGCAATCACACTGACTTGTGTGGGGGGAATAAAAGCACTTTAGATGCAGCAGAGTAGGATATGAGTTTATTCAAATGCAAAGCAAACGCAGCAGTAAAAGTAAGTGAACACTGCTGCATAAGGCTCGGTTCTAAACCCCTAAATATCAAAACTTTTCAAATGGTTTTAGAATATATGAAAGTCAGAAGCAAAAAAAATAAACACCTGTGTGTACAAATCGTAAAGAAATTTTCTAGGCAGAATAAAAGTTACTTGGCAATTACCTGCAATGCATTTAGCAAAATCCCTCCCACAAAAGTAGAAAACTTTCTGTAACAAAAGAAGTGGGTGGGGAGCAGTTACTGTTGGATTGATTTGCACTGACTATAATTGCTTCTATATTGTCTGTAACCAGCACAAATAGAACGCTGCCAGGCTTCATTTCCTGCTATAAGTCCAAAATGTTATGTAACAGTATTTTTTTCTTCCAACGCTTACTGGTAAATTGCCATTTTTCCGTAACATATGTATAAATGAATGTTGTGTTTGCTGGGAATTCTCATGGTATTGAAACCCTTCAGGAGAGATGATGTGGACTGTCATTGCGGTTCTTATGAAAATGCTGGTTCCCCAGTTTCAAAGTTGACCCAGTGGTTACAGTGTTTTTTTTTAATTAAAAGAACAAACATGTTATACTTACCTGCCCTGTGCAAAGGTTTTGCACAGCAGTCCCCATCCTTCTTTTCTCGGGTCCCCTGCTGGCGCTCCTGGATCCTCCCCACTCCGAGTACTAAATGGTTTGCATGCATGCTCGCTCCCGAGTCCCGTCGTCACTGCTGTGATTGACAGCAGCAGGAACCAATGGCTCTCACTGCTGTATCTGAGACAATGAGGAGGGAGAGAGCTGAGGGAGCCTTGGCTCTTGTGCACACGGCTGCATCAAAATTGGGCTCAGGTAAGTATTTAGGGGGGATGTGGGGGAAGCGACATGCAGAACCTTCTACCTTTACAACCACTTTAAATTTAGACCTGGGTTAAATAAGTAGCTGAATAGTTTTTAAAGCAGAGAATAAAGTGGATGAGGTGCATGACCAGAAATGAGAATTTCACTAGGAAGATTATTTTGGAGTAGTCCCATAAATCGGTAATAATGCATCTACCCATACCTGAAATTTTATTTTGAGTGGATCCTTTAAACTTTTATATTCTATAGAAAGCTACAATGTTAAAACAAAAGATAATTTCTGTTGCTGGATTGTTGACACATTGATCCTTCCTGTAATTGCTGCTTCATGTCTTTGCAAGTCCCAAATTATGCCAGCAAATAGTGCAGGTGCATCCTAAGAACTGCACTACTAAAGGGAAATACGCCAGTATGAGAGTGATTTGGCAGGTGCCCACAGGGAGGTTCATGGGAGCTGCAGGCTCCATACTGGAGCTAACATAGACGCTAAAGTTTCCAGGATCCTTATCTTACAGAGTTTTTCCCTTTCTTTTTACTTTTGCTTCTCTTAACTGATAGCTGATATTGCATTGTGTATTGACCGTGCGGCCTGTTTGGATTGACATTTATCTAATGTATGCAGAGTACTTATACAGTATATGCTTCAAATATTCATACATTACTAACAAACACTGTAATCTAAACTCTAATGCCCCGTACACACGGTCGGAAATTCCGACCACAAAATCCGTCAGATTTTTTCTGATGGATTTTGTCCAACACTGGTGTTGCATACACACGGTCGGGCAAAGTTGTCGGAAAATCCGTTCATTCTGAATGTGGTGACGTTCGTTGCGTACGATGGAACTACGTAGAGACTAGTAGCCAATAGCTTGGGTCTCGTAATTTGATCTGAGCATGTGTGGCACTTTGTCCGTCGGAATTCACTACACGCGATCGGAAAAAGTCAGATCGGATTTTGTTGTCGGAAAATTTGAGAGCAGGATCTTACATTTTTTCCGGCGGAAATTCCGACGGAAAAAGTCCGATGGAGCCCACATACGGGCGGATTTTCCGTCAACATGGTCCGATCGGACATTTTCCATCGGAATTTCCGACCGTGTGTACGGGCCATTAGACTGATTGCCTTGCAAGTTATTTTGACTGCAAACAATGAAGCTAATGATCTTTAAAGCAGACTCGATGCATCTTTATTAGAACAAAAAAACAAAAAAAATGTTAGACCTACGGTGTAGACAAAAAAAAAACATGCCTGCACAGTCTTCAGCAGCTTCCAAAACTCTGCTGCTACAGTGAATTCCTAGCCTGCAGCTTCAGTACTTTCTAGTAGTGCTGAAATTTGGCCATCCATTTCTGCCTACTGCACATTTCTATTGGACAGTGCAGCAGCCCATCATATAGATAAGCCAACAGGGATGTGTGTCTGGGGGCAGAACGGAGTAGGAAGCTTGGAAACTATCAGGAAGTTTATGAACTTGTCTGATCAGAACAGCCCAGGATGAGGATGTGGTGGGCGGCAGGGTCATGGAGGATGCTGCAGGTAAGACAAAAAAGGTATAAACTCTGATCAGTTTATAACTATCTTTTAAAGAAAGGTACAGATAGACAGGGCAGTTCACAGACCTCTACAATATAAAAAAATGCAGGCACTTATAGGTACCTGTTATTTATACCTGACAGCAACAGAGTAACTTAAAAGTAAAAAATAGACATTTAAGACCTACTGCCCCCCACAGTGCCTACTTTAAGTTAAAGTGACAAATCTCCTAAATTATTACCTGAAACCTGGACTTGTACTGCTGCATGTTTGACATACCCATGATTACCTGCATCTTTCTGCAAGACACTGGTCCAGGAACGGAAAATGTTAAGGCCCATACACACAATCTGACTTTTTGACAACAAACATGCAAATTAGCTGTTTTAAGGCAACCTCCAACCGTGTGTACGTACCATCGGACAAACTTTTTTGTTTTTCATCGGACAAAAGTTCGCTCTGCAAACAGACAAACTTTTCGTCAACAAAAGTCCAATGGAGCAAAGTCCAATCGTGGGTACAGAAAACCATTGGACTTTAGTCCAAAGAACCAACACGCATGCTCAGAACCAATGCAAAAGATCAGACAATACAGAAGTTGACCAAAGGGTTGCGGTAAAGAACAGAGAAACCATGTGACTTGGTGAAAGTTGGCTGAAAAAGTCTGATCGTGTGTATGCAATACAAGTTCGCGGCCAACGCCCTTTAGACAGAAATCCACGGAAAAGTTTGTTTAAAGTCTGATCATGTGTACAAGGCTTAAGAGACACAGCCATATTTAAAAGCTGTACTTGACACCTAACTCCAGCCAAAACATTTCAAGTTTTGAATATAGTGGGGATGGCTTAGAACCTGCTTTACTACTTATTGTGTTTGTCATATATTTCCACTCACTGACAGGACAGTAGTTCTAACCCATTCGTAACCCATTCCTAGCTTTCCTCACTAAACTCTGCACATTGTAATTGCAGCCCCCCCCCCTTTTTTTTCTTTGTAACTCTCAGACAAGCTGTATAGATCCTGCACTTTAAATGGATGTAGAGAAGACTGCAGATAGACAAAGCAACTTATGTAGGGAGATTTGTTTCAGCTCTGTGTATCACCTGAGGCCAGTCACTTCACTGGGTATATGTAAGGGTTTACAACCACTTTACCTTCTTCATGACCAGAAGTCACGGAACCTAGTTGTTAGACCAAATTTGGCAGGGTTAGCATGCATTTGTTAACGTAATAATAACTGCATGGCTAGTTTGCCTAACTTAATCATTCCTGATTCCTGTTGCCTACCTTAATGATTTTCACGTTATACTTAACCAACTCCCACTCAGCCTATAGTTAAATGATGGCCAGGTGGCAGCTTTCCTATCCTGGGTGGACATCATATGATATCGTCCTAGGCGCACAGCAGCACAACCTGTGACCACTGTGTCCATCAGACACAGCTAAACTAAGTGATTAGTACCGGGATGCTATGACAGTACCAGTTGCCAGGGGATCACTGTGACTAAATACAGCGATAACATGCTCACCAAGTAAATAATTGTCATGAATGGCAGCCATTTGTGATTCATTATTTACTATTATGATGCTGTAATTGGTCACAGTGATCACATGGTGTACAAGGCCAATCACAGAAGCCCCTGTACCATGTGATAGCTATGACCAATCATGTCATGGCAATAGTAAAACAAGTGCATTATGGAAAAAAAACAAGTGCCATGAATGAAAGTCATTCATGACATTTAAAATTATTGCTGTTAGTCACCAGTCAGGGTTCCTAATCACTGCCGCACACCAGTTGCAGTGTCCCTGATCACTGCCACACCAGTTACATGGCCCTTGGTCACTGCCACACCAGTTACACGATCCCTGATCACTGCCAGAGCAGTCACAGTGTCACCATAAGAACTTAACGTGTGATGCTCTCTGAGGAGCCATCCATATTCAGATCACTCTTTAGAGGGGATTTGACAGGCAGTGAGAAGGCATTGGCCAGTAAAGATGGCATTAATGAGGGCAGTAGAGTACCATTAGGCTAGACTGGCTTGGCTTATAGGAACAGGAACTGCTTTAGATGATGCGACACTAAGCTATATTCCTTGGCCACTCATAGAGATGGCCATTAAAGCATATTGGTTTTGATACAGTTGGTTGATTTGTGTGATACACAAGGTACAATGTCTGTTATATAATCAGTCCAAACATTGAAAATATATCACACATGGTATTGCCATACCCAGAAGAAGTAGCAGAATGTGTTATGGAGTGTAATTCTAAGAGTGCCTATTCTGTGTGTGAGAAATATCTTATTAAATTACATAGTTACATGGTATGTGAGGTTGAAAAAAGACACAAGTCCATCAAGTGCAACCTATGTGTGTGATTATATGTCAGTATTACCTTGTATATCCCTGTATGCTGTGGGATTGACAACTTTTGTGGGTGTTTCCACTGTCCTGGTGCTCCAGAGCCTTCAAAAAATATGATGGGTAGTCAGGAAAATAAATGCATAACCTATGCACCTAGAAAGCCTGAATATACTCCTTGGATTTTAGACCCTTTGTGTGGCTAGGCTGTAAAAAGTCTCACACATGCTGTATGTCCATACTTAGAATGAGTAGCAGAATGTGTTTTTGTGTAATTCTAAGTATTCTAATGATGTGTGTTAGAAATATTTTATTACTTGACAACTTTATGGAAAAAAATAATTGTCATTCTCTTTCCTGCTTTTTAAAAAACTTGTGGCAAGAAATTATATTTTCAAAAGACTCAAAATGCCTCTTAAAAAATACAGTGGAGTGTTTTCTTCCTAAAATTAGGTCATTTTGTGGGTGTTTCCACTGCCCTAGTGCTCCAGGGCCTCCAAAAATGTGATAAGTAGCCAATTAGATGTGTAATTTATGCTCCTTTAAAGCCCAAAGGTGCTCTTTGGATTTTGAGCCCTTCTATGCATCTAGGCTGGGAAAAAGCATCACGCATGTGATAGCCCCATACTTGGAAAGCAGAGCAGAATGTGTTTTGGGCTGTAAGTTTGCCTGTGCTGTGTGTGAAAATGTAATTTCTTAATTTTTCCCAAAAAAATTACACAAATTACAACTTCAGAAAACTAACCATGTCTCTTACTAAACCCCTTGGACTGTCTACTTTGCACAAATTGGTCATTTGGGGGTATTTGTACTGTTCTGGCATCTTAGGGCCTCAAGAAATTAGATAGGCAGTCAGTAAATCAGGAATAATACATTTTCAAATATATATACCATAGATTGTAGACTCTAACTTTCCCACAGACTAATCAATATGCACTGATTTGGGTTATTTCTCTACCAAAGGAGTGTAGCAGAAAATCTTTGACCTAAATTATTTATTTGCAAAATGAACAAAGTGTTTTTTTTGTTCAAAGTTGTTGGTTATTTTTTTATTTAAATGGCAAAAAATAAAAACACAGGGATTAAATACCACCAAAATTAAGCTCTATCTGTTGCATAACTGAGTACCGTATATACTCGAGTATAGGCCGACCCGAATATAAGCCGAGGCACCTAATTTTACCACAAACAACTGGGAAAACTTATTGACTCGAGTATAAGCCTAGGGTGAGAAATGCGCAGCTACTGTAAGTGGAAAAGAGGGTCAACGATGCCCATTTGCAGCCTCACTGTGCCCATGCAGATGGACACAGTTGACCGATTTGGGGCCCTGTATCTCAGGGTCACTTAGTGCTAGGAACCCCATCTTTAGATATGTTGTAGTGCTAATTCCACTGGGTTGGAATACAACATTTGGGGTTCCTAGCACCAAGTGTCCCCGAGATATGGGGCCCCAAATTCGGGTCAGAAAATCTCAAGCACTTTTCTGCAGCAGAGAATGACATTTTCCGAACCGACTTTGGGGCCCCGTATCTCGGGGCCACTTAGTGCTAGGAACCCCATCTTTGGATATGTTGTAGTGCTAGTTCAGATGGGTTTGAATGCCAAATTTGGGGTTCCTAGCTCCAAGTGTCCCCGAGATATGGGGCCCCAAATTCGGGTCAGAAAATGTCAAGCACTTTTCTGCAGCAGAGAATGACATTTTCCGAACCGACTTTGGGGCCCCGTATCTCGTGGCCACTTAGTGCTAGGAACCCCATCTTTGGATATGTTATAGTGCTAGGTCCACTGGGTTGGAACACCAAATTTGGGACTCCTAGACCAAAGTGGCCCCAAGATACGGGGCCCCAAAGTCGGGTCGGATTTTTTTTTTTTGCTGCAGAAAAGTGCTTGACTCGAGTATAAGCCGAGGGGGGCACTTTCAGCACAAAAAAATGTGCTGAAAAACTCGGCTTATACTCGAGTATATACGGTAATTATCATTTAAAATGTGACAGTGCTGAAAACATAAAAATTGCCTGGTCAGGAAGGGGGTAAAAGTGTCCAGTACTGAGGTGGTTAAAAACATATAAGGGTTTTGTTCTGTATACATTCTTATAGGCTGGCAAATGGATAATGCAGTGAATAAAAGTAATTTTTTTTTTTTGTTACTCGGCCCCCAATGTGCAGCGTTAACCCCTGCAAAAGTTCCCCCGGTTCTTTTCTCACTGTGTAGCAGCAGCCAGTAGTTTTCACTCTACTGGTTACAAAAAAAGTCTAGGGGTTGCCTTTTTAAAAGTTTTTTTGCAGATTAACTCTGATGGGGTTCAGGGAGCTGTGGGATACTTCAGAACATTAAAACCGCAATGTAAGGACACTCTCTCCTGGGTAGCAGCTTCTCAGAATAGTCCCCCGGCAGTAGGACAGAAAATGGATAGCACTGGGACACCATTAACATTGTCCCAGGCCAGGCAAACCTTAAATTGTTAGATTCTTAAGCCACTCTGACTAATTTATATCATCCGCTCTGTGTCCTAATCCTGTGTGTGCTTTATAAAAAAAAATGCTGATTATACCTAATTTCTACAGCGCTGATCGGCACTCACGTAACCGGCTGACTCTCTCCTCATCTGACAGCTGCAGCAGGCGGGGCCGAGATTCCCCCGCTAATGTCAGGTGCTCTGAAATGAGGTATAATCTGAATTTTTTTTTACAAATCACACACACAGGGGGACACAGCATTAAGACACAGAGCAGATGGTATGAAAATAACACAGGGAGGGAGGGGGGAGAGCAGAGAGGAGAGCAAACAGGAAAGAGCAGCTGACGGAAGCACGTAAACGGAGCATGGTGTCAGGGCTCAGCAGCCATGATGAACCATGGTCAGTTTACAGGGGGGAGGGTAGATACTGGCAGGATCTGCCAGGAATTTCAGGTTATACAGGGGGCCAAATTACACGGCACAAGCACTGTACTGTATAACCTGCTTTAAAGGTACAGGATCCTTTTTTTTTAAGGTTAACAAACGCTTTTAACACAGCGTAGTAGGGGTTAACAACCGCCACAGTAGCTGAGATACTTTTCCCTTAAGTCTGTACTCACAATGTCCTCCCAGGGTTTGGATGTCTCCCTCAGACTCAGGCAGGCAAACTCTACTGTGAAGTTTCCAGGTCAGATCCTCAGTGGCACCCTTCTTTTGGCTCCCAAAGGACTTCTAGCAGGAAAGGCCCCAAAGTCAAGCACAGCTAGGACCTTGATGAGAGGAGGCAGAATCCTAAGTAGGACGGTCAGGAAGGGATGACTGCCCTTTTGGCTGGGAAAAGAACCCTGTTCTCTGGGGCTCCAAACTATTTAGTGCATAAATATTTCTGCTACTTATTTTACTCTCCCACCCACTATGTTCTGGAAATCAAATCTCCAGAAAACAGGGTGAATAAATTAAACTTGCAACCCGCAGAACCCAGAGCAGCTTAAAGCAATCACATGCCGCTCTGCTGATTACAGGAGAGTCTCAGAACCAAATTTTCCTCGCTAAATCCAGCAGGCTAAATATTGTACAGACTTCATAGATGGCACTGGAGTAGGCCCCACTTTTTACACAGGATACAGCTTTTTATCCAAAAACCCCATATTAAAATGTATGTATTTAACAGATGAAAAATAAAAATAGTGTACAAATTCTAAATACAGTGTTAAAGCCCTTTAAGTAGGCCACATTTTGAAATGGACAGTCCTCTGCTTTTCATTAAAAAATTTACATTACAGTGCATATATTGTATAAAAAATGCAAAAAAAGGGGGTACCGGCGCCGACCCTTATACTAGTATGCGTTTTGTGAAGGCTGCACTCTGAAAGGTAAAAGGGACCAGATGTCCGATTACTTGTTATAATTCTCTCCTAAAAATCCTAATTATAACAGTGTATATATTATACAGAAAAGAAACATCAAAATATTATATCACGGGGCATGGTATCTCCAAATGGCAGCATAGAAGGCATTGGCGAACATTCCGGTCGCCAGATGTAAACAAAGGAATCCCCGTTGCTGGCAGAGCTTTTAGTGCTCAAGCCTATTGTGGGTTTGACCTAGGCTCTAGCGGAATTGCCATATTCAATTGATCCAAGTATTTGATTTTAAAGCATCCGGTAGGCGTCTATTCTCAGCTCGGTATTTGATTCTATGTAATTATGTTTACTAAATGATCCCAAGTAGAATGCAAAGAATAAAACTGATCACATTGGGATGGATGTGCTTCCATTCCCTGGTGTGGTCATTTTGAAATAGGAAACCAGGGGGACTGGCAGGATCAACAGGCATTTCACATAAAGGAAGCAATGCAAAGTGAACAGAATACTTTTTAATACAAGTACATGGTAACACAGCTGCATATCAGAAATATGAATTGTTGGGAAAACATACACTTTAAAGCAGACCTTTTCCTGACTTTTACTTAATGCCAAAGCATGTAGCTATGCAAAAGCATGTACGCCAAAGCACGGTAACGTGTTTTAGAGTGTTGCGTTTTTTGTGTGCAATTTTTTGCTTATATGAAATGATCTACCAAAATGCGAAGTTGTGCAAAAACCTATGGGCACTGTCAAGGAAGGGTTTGCCCTGCTAAGCACTATCTCCTGCCTGCATGCCTGAGCTTAGGGTTAATTAATTCCAGGAAGTAATTGCTACAGGAATCCTCTGCCTTTACTCAAGATGGCTACAACCAGAAATGCTAGAGGGGGTTTTTCAAAGTGGTTTTCTCAACAATAAAAAAAAAAGCATAGAGATATGGATGGGTGGGTGAGTTTGCTTTGAATAATAAAAACTTATCAAATATGAATCAAATATTGTTTATTTGTGGTGCTCAGATGCAGCATAGTTCCACTTTAACACCAATTTTATCTTTGTTAATATGTATGCCCAGGCAGAACTTTCTTTCATCTTTGACTAAAGTGGAGGGGATGGATTAGAACCCCTGTCAGATTTTGCTGCTATCTATAACGCTTAAGAGAGTTTTTCTGTCACTTTTTGTTCTTACTATGGCTTCTCTAAGGCTGGTTTCACACTTCATTCGAATGCAGCTCACAGCAGGGGTCCGGTGCGCCCTTGTTCTCCATTTCAGGGACGAATCAGAACCACATTTTTGCCTGAGTTCAGACCTGAAATAGAACCAAAGATGCACAGGACCTTTATGCAATCTGCTCTGCAGCCACCCCAGAGATGTGTGAACCGGCTCTATTTAGAGGCAATCACAGTCTCCTGTCAATTCACATAAGTGTGAACCCAGCCTAAAGAGGAAGTGGGGTTTTTAGGCAGCAATGGTTTTTTAAGGAATGTATCAAAGTTGGTATTTAGTGAGAGACTCAATATAACGGAGTAAGTTTAAAAAATATTTATTATACAAAAAAGGAATATAAAAATAATAAGCCCATACAGAATAAAATGAAAAATTTTAGGCAAAGCCAACAGGTAGCACCTAACACCTCAACTGATAAAACAGGGGGGAGTCAATATGATGCAGCAAAACAGTCAATATAACGGAGTAAGTTTAAAATATTTATTCAATGTCACATGTATGACAGGTGGAATATAAAAATATAAGCCCATACAGAATAAAATGAAAATGTACAATACACACACAGGCAAAGCCAACAGGTAGCACCTAACACCTCAACTGATAAAACAGGGGGGAGTCAATATGATGCAGCGAAAACTGACGCGTTTCGACCTGTAATTGTCTAAAAAAAAAAAATAATAAGAAAAAAAGTAGTCAAGTAAGAGTCAAAAAGAAGTAAAAAAGATAAGAAGTCAGAAAAAAAAAGTAGTCAATTTATAAAGAAAAAAAGTCAAACAAATAAAAAATAGTTAAGTAAGAAAGTCCAAGTCATAGAAGTAAAATAAATTAAAGAGAGAGTAGGAAGTCAAGAAAAGGGTCTTAGTCAGAAGAAGATGTCAATGTTATTTAGTGAGTAATAAGGCAAAAAATGTCAAATATTATGTCGATTAAATGGGAGATGAAAGTCATGTATGTGGGTGTTTTTGTAATTAAAATATTTATTGCATTTTTCTTTAGGCATGTTTCGGTTAGTGATTGGTTAAATAGTGTATTTTGGCAATTATTAAGGCTAAATTTTTAAAAAATGAAAGTTTTTTGTGAAACTATGATTGGTAGAATTTTGTATGTTTAAAGTTCGTTAAAATAAGTTTATTTCGTATAATAAAGAGTATAGTCTTAAAAAGTCATGTCAGTTCAGAGAGAGCTGAAAGTCTATAAGTAGTCTAAGAAGTCGAGTAGTAATGTGAAATATGTATTGTCAAAGTCAGGATGTGAAAGTATGTAATGTCATAAGTGGTGAGTCTAATAATGAGTTTGTGTGTTATAAGGAGAAAGATATATTATAGTATAGAATTTAATTGAGAGAAAGGCTTGGCTGGGCTTGGTTTGTCTTAGAGAGTCAGATGGTGTCATTTTGGCAATAGTAGAGTTGTCATTAGTGTAGTGTTTTTTTTAAGTGCAAAAGTCTTGTGCTCTATGTATTTTAAGTTTGTTAGTTTGTCTTAAGGAATTGAAGGTATATAGAGTCAAGTTAGTTCCCAAAAATAATTAAAGAGTTGAAAAAATATAAGAAAGATTGATTTTGTAGTCTATAAGAAGTCAAGTTTATAAATTTAGAATGAGTATAGTAATAGTCTATTTAATATCGTCTTGGCATTGTATAGTCAAGAGTAATTCAAATTGTTGTACAGTCTTTTTTAGTTGTGAGGATAGTGTGTATTTGGCTATTGTAGTCAAATGGTCGAACATTGTCATATATGTCAAAATGTCTATGTAATGTTGTTTATGTTCGTAAGTCTAAAAAAAAGATTAAAGAAAGAAAAAAATAAGAAGGTAATAGTATATAAATAGTCAAGTAAAAAGAGAAGTCAATATAGATGAATAAAAAAAAAAGTCAAAAGTTGAAAAAGATATAAAAGTCATGTGATGGTTAAACTGAGAGTGGGTCATAAAAAAGTAAATAAAAATGTAATAGTAAAAAAAAGTTTTTAGTTAGTGTCATGAGGTAGTTGAAGTTGTTGTGTCATATCAATTAATTAAAGTTGTGTTAAAAGTTAGCGAAGTCATGTTAGAGTTGTAAATTAAGATAGATAACTTAAGGTCTAACGTTGTCATTGTTAACTGATGTCATGTTGTCTTTTTTGTCAGTCATATAAGTCCTAGGAATGTGGTTTTTTCACTGGGTCTTTGTGTCCTGTTTTGAATGAAGTCATGTTTGTTTGGTAATGTGTCAATTTGGCAAGTATTTGTTGTGGCTAAGATATATTATAATGTATAGTCTTATTTGGCTCTTGTCAGTTTGTTGTACTTATGAGGAAAATGTTGTTATATTAGTATATGATGAAGTAAGTATTGAATATAAGTCAGTTTTAGATTTTATTCGTAGTATACTTTGATTGTTAGTCAATCACAGTCTCCTGTCAATTCACATAAGTGTGAACCCAGCCTAAAGAGGAAGTGGGGAAATATCTGCAACAGGACACCAACAGTAAGGTTGGCCATACATTATACAAAAAAGGAAGGTTCCCCCTGGGATGGTGGGGTTTTTAGGCAGCAATGGTTTTTTAAGGAATGTATCAAAGTTGGTATTTAGTGAGAGACTCAATATAACGGAGTAAGTTTAAAATATTTATTCATGTCACATGTATGACAGGTGGAATATAAAAATATAAGCCCATACAGAATAAAATGAAAATGTACAATACACACACAGGCAAAGCCAACAGGTAGCACCTAACACCTCAACTGATAAAACAGGGGGGAGTCAATATGATGCAGCGAAAACTGACGCGTTTCGACCTGTAATTGTCTAGGTCTTCTTCAGAGTGTTTTTGTCTGTTGGGATAGAGAGAATAAAAACAACATAACAGCAACTATTCAGTTACATATTACATATTGGTAGATATGTCGCATTTGTATTCATGCATAGTGGCAAAGGGATAACACAGTTTTAGTGCGCATATTTACCAGAATGCGTGTGGTACGTAGGATAATTTTTCTGCATGTGAGATAAACTGCATGGGAGATAAAACTTTTATATTCCACCTGTCATACATGTGACATGAATAAATATTTTAAACTTACTCCGTTATATTGAGTCTCTCACTAAATACCAACTTTGATACATTTCTTAAAAAAACATTGCTGCCTAAAAACCCCACCATCCCAGGGGGAACCTTCCTTTTTTGTATTCATTCCCGGGGTGAGTGGCCATACATTATACAATTTCCATGTACAATTTTTCTTTAGATTTACCTAAACCATATAAAATAATGTCAAACCTGAACACTTTCAATATGTAAACAATCAGGCAGGCCCTTGTATTGCATAGTTAAAGGTAAATCTAAAGGAAATTAAATAAGGAAATTGTATTTTTGTTTCTTCTCTCTGGCTTGCCATTGAAGAGTTACCCGATGTCAGCAGGATATAAAGTGGGGGGAAATCGCTCTAAAGGAGTCCTGAATAGCAGTAAATCCTGACAGGACTTCTTACCCTTTTCCACTCAATGCAAAACTTAAAAAAAGAAAAAAAAATTTGCTGGACATACATTTTAATAAAGGCATGTAAAATAAATTTATATATATATATATATATATATATATATATATATATATATAAAACAGATAAAGCCAAAATCAAGTGTTTGGTATGACATATTGTAGTGCAGCATTTAAAGCAGAGCTAAGGCTGGGTTCACACTTAATTCAGATGTGGCTCACAGCAGGGGGTCTGGTGTGTCCCTGTTCTCCATTTCAGGGACACATCAGGCCCGAATTTTTGCCTGAATTCAGACCTTAAACGAACCCATAGATGCCCAGGACCCTTGTGCAATCCGCTCCGCAGCTGCCCCGGAGATGTGAGAACCGGCTCCATTAAGAGCCGGTCACAGTCTCCTGTCATGCTAAACCAGGGGAAAACCGCATCCAATTTGCATAAGTGGGAACCCAGACTAAGGCTGCTTTCACACTGAGGCACTTTGCAGGCGCTAAAGTGCTAAATATAGCACCTGCAAAGCGCCCTGAAAGAGCCGCTCAATGCATTCCAATGTGAAATTCCCTGAGGGCTTTCACATTGGAGCGGTGCGCTTACAGGACGGTCAAAAAAGTCCTGCAAGCCGCATCTTTGGAGCGCTGTAGGAGCGGTGTATTTACCGCTCCTAAATTGCCCCTTCCCATAAAAAACAATGGGGCAGCGCTGCAAACCCGCCTGCAAAGCGCAGCTGCTGCGGTGCTTTGCGGGTGGTTTTAACCCTTTTTTAACCCTGTTTTAACCCCCGCTAGCGGCCGAATAGCGCCGCTAAAACAACGGTAAAGCGGCACTCAACGCCCCAGTGTGAAAGTAGCCTAAAGCAGCAAATACTTACCTCTCCTCAAGCCATGAAATTTCCACAGACTTCATCACTGGTGCTAACAACTTCACCTGGTCATCTTGATTGACCAGGCTGAGATAACCTAACTCTCATGCATGTGCACAGGATTATTTCAACTTGGCACCTAAGCATGATATGAATGTGTTTATTCTAAAACAGTTTCTGAGCAGACAAGTCAGAGTTTTATGGCAGAAGAGACCTGGTATGTCTTCTCTGCAACAAAATTCCTCCCTGGTGGCCAATTTTGTGTGCATGGAGAATTCTTTATTTGCACTCATATCTTAAAAGGGTTACTTTGATACCAAAACCTTGAAGTATTTGCTTTTTGCCCGCACTTCCTTTATAAATGTATTGGTTAACAAAATGCTATTATGTAACTGCATTTTATCAAGTCTAAAACAGAGCAGCCCTTTTTAACGAAACTTTGACTAGAACTAATGCTTTTCATGCTGCCACAATTTTTTTTTTTCACAATCTCACTGAGGCTTTTAGTAATGTTTTTAAATTTAGCTATCAGACAATAACCTGAGGCGCTGTAGTCAATTACAGCTTTCAGAGCTCCGCGCAGACTGTGAGCAGAGAGTGTTTAATCTAGCCTTGTGATTTCTAATGTGATTTAGAACATGACCCCTTACATGGTAAATGTTCTGAGAGTAGCATGAAATCTTTAACACCACTATAAAATCCAGGAGGACTAATGAAAATAAATAACGTAAGCAATTGTTGAGACGTGGGCTTAAAAAATCTTTAGTGTTGTGAGCAATGAAACTGACACTTGGAGGATAAAGGCGAGAGTTATTATTGGTTTATTTGGGAATCTAGATAAAAGGCCTTCTGTCTTTCAGTGGGATGGTTTGGAGTAAAAATGAGAACATAGTTTTGTCAAATATACATTTAAATATGATGAGAGAACATTGTGAATGTGGCACTCATTCTTTGAGACTTGCAACTGCTAGTGGTCATTTATGCAGCACAAATTGCTTGTTAGTCATTAGACATAAATTATATGAATCCACTCTGTGTACACCAAATGCCAATGCAAACCCAGATATCACATTGTTAAGTGGTGACATTGTTGGATGGATAACTGCACAGAGATCTAGAAGAAGTACGTAAAGCACATCAAGATGTAAAAATACACACCCTTCTTATATTTAGACAATATTCTCTTATTTCGATGTTTAGCTCAAACCATTGTTTTTAAATGTTCCTAGTTAACAATTGTACAATGTGCTGATGTGTGCTGTCAATTTTGTGATGCATCAATGTGTCTTTGAATGACTATGGCAGTGCACGAACCTGTGTATTAACGAGTGGCGGCTGGTGGGTTTTTCTTTTGGGGGGGCAGCAAGCAAGCACTCCCCCCCCCCTCAGGGCGGCTGGTGGCCCGACACTGACACCAAACCCCCCCCTTTCCTAGAGGCCGGTGGCACGGCACTGGCTCCTCTCTGTTCCTCCTAAGCGCTAGGCACCCAATAAAATCGCCTGACACCTTGGCCAATCGGGAAACGGGTCTCACGACCTGCCTCCTGATTGGCGGAGAGGAACTTTAGTGTGAACATAGCAAAAATGAATTTGCTATCGTCACATAACTGGGTGCGATCGGGGCCCGGAGCCCACCGTTTTTTGAAGCCTATTAGAGCCTCTGGCTCTATTTAGATGCTTTAACCCCCCCCATTGTATTCCATAGTCCGGCACCCTGATATGTGGATCAGGGGGCAAGACACATGGATGGGGGGGCGGCATCCGTGCGCCCTCTACGGACGGTCCACCACTGGTATTAACGCACATACAAACTCAAACAAATGCACATGGAAAAGTTTAATTCTAGCCTTTTTTTTTACATTCTATAACAAGTGCCAGTGTTTATTCTTAATTTTCTTTATTGTCCACTGAGGGACAATGGAATTCTAGAATTCTTAGACTGTCTAGTTATTCTACCATCTACAGGAGACACTGGCAACAAAAGAAAAACTTGCTTGGCACCAAAAAAAGTCAAGTTTTGGACAACATGTCAATCCAATCCACAACCAATTTGCCTCAGTCTTCAGGAGAGTGGACATGTTTTCTTTCGCTCAGAAGAATTTTATGGAAAATTTTCTACTATCATCAGCTGCTGTTAGATTCATATCAGACATACGAAATCCATACTGGTGTTCTCTCTGCATTGGCCCCCCAATCATAGTAGTGACAACTGCTTGTGTTCCAGCTATCACAGGAAACAGTGATTGTCTGGGGTTCCTTGTATGTTGGGACCAGGGCCAGAACATGTCGTGAGTATGTGTACCAATCTGTGTTCCCGCTATTACTGGACTTCACATTTAAGGTAAAGCCAATATTGCCTGGGGATTCTTTGTATGTTGGGACCAGGGCCATCATATATGATCTGTATATGTTCTGAATCTGTGTTCAGTTTTTCAACGGGCTATGCTAAAAGTTGAGCAGGTGCTCTGGAAATTCAGCAGAGCCATGGAAGTGCTTCGTCTATCCCTGTCTCTGTTTTCTCATCCATACTGTAATCTGTGACACTCCATTCCTGCTCTGTCAAGTAGGGAGAATCAAATGTAGATTTTTTTCCCATACTGGTATTCTCCTGTGATGTTCCTGCTTTCCCTCTGGTGACAACTCAGTCTGTGCTTCAGCTATTATGTCTTTACCATTTTGGTCAGGTCAGTGTTGTCAATAAAGTCTGTGTTTAATTTTGGGATCAGGGAATATCCCAAAATGTGTATGCACAGTTTCTTTTGCTGTAATGGGGATTCACAATGTACTGAAAATGTCATATGCAGCATACTAGAGATCTCACCATTTTTTATTTGCATTTGTACTAGAAACTGGATAGGGGACTGAATTTTTCCCTCCTTACTTTTTTGTTGGGCGCTGTTTCTGATTTGAGAAGTCTTCTTACTTGTGAGCAGTTTACATTTCCCACTGAGAATTCTTTGTCAGAGACATCAATGTTACTACTGTGCCTACTCATACCCTCTGATGGCCACTCAGGACAATTTCTGCTCATGCTCTGCCAGAGGTCTACTTTACCTGGAAGGAGGCACTCATGCAGGCTCACAACACCATAAACATGGAATCCACCAACCACTGGAGAATAATTAGTAGTCTTGCCATGGTGAGAAAAGTAGTTTAAATTCTGTCCTGGTCTAAACTTCACGTTGCCACTCTTATGATCTGGAGTAGCCACTTGGTAGCTGGACATGGGTGAGAAGGTTCTAGATGTCCTACGGACTGTGTCACAGGTGGTGAACACCAATTCTCTATGGAATGAATTCTCTCCTCACTGCAACTGGGTCTGGGATGGTGTTTGGCTCTGGACACTTTCAAGAGCCAACTTTCTGCTTTCACTATATTTTTTCAAACACCATTTTTCTTTTACAAATTGATTAGGCCTTGTACAGGAAGTCTCATATCTACCATCTCCTGTTCATTTCCCTGTGACTCAGTGTGGTCTGAATATGGTTCGCTCTCTGCATCAGAATCACCATGTGAACACTCTATTCTCACCCACAAGGTGATGTTTTGGGTGTTTTCTCACCCACAAGGTTATGTTTTGCTACGAGACGAGCATCTGAACTTATCCATCAAGAAAATCTTCTGGCTTTTCATAAAGACAAGTTGTGGTTGGAATCCAGGATTTCCTTCTTACCCAAGTTAGTTTCTATATTTAACCTTATTCAGGATATTGTTTTCCTCTCCCTCTGTCCAGCGCTGTCACCTAAAGGAATTGTCTCTCCATTTTCTGAAAGAGGTTCAGACTGTGGGTCTGTGAGTATTTTTCTTATTCAGTGCCTTTTCAGAAAGGTGAATTACCACCCCGCTTTTCTTTCTACCATCACAAGCTATCTCAGGCAGACCATCATCCAAACAAACAAATCCTTCTGTTGTCTGTCTTGGGCCTGTGAGCCTTGAAGCTATGTCCTCTGACGGACTGCTTTTGGGTACCTCTAGCATTCCTGTGTCCCTCAGTGGGTGATGAAGAACATAGGATTTTTGTACTTGCCTTCAAATCCTTTTATCGTTTGAGGAACACAGGTCACTCGCTTCTCCTTTTTTTTTTCTTCCTTTTTGTCATGCTCTTGAAACTACTTTCACACCAAACTGAGGCATAGTGGTTGTAAGTGGGGTTATAACCAGACAGTCTGAGAGTTCTAGATATCTTGTGTACCTCAATAGACTCCATGAATAGGATTGTATGGTGGCATTTTTTTTTTCAGATCTGTGAATCACTTTACCATCCATTTTCAGCAGTGGAGAATCTAAAATATCTGGCTTTAGCAGATTGGGTCAGTTGGTCAATAGGTTAAAGAAAGAAATATGAAGGCTACCAATGTTTACTTCTAAAAATGCTAAGATGACTGACATACTGACCCTCCTGTTTCAGATGTTTGAGATGTTTGAGCTGTAGACCTGGAACACATATCCATACAGAGTGCAGTATTATTGGAGCCTTATCCATAGCAAAGTTTATGAATACCACCAGCAGCCAATGCAATAGCCTGCTAGTCCTGCTAGTCCTAGTCCCTGTAACAGAACACACATATATTCTTGTCACCACTTCAGCAGTTCAGTGTGAGCAGCTAGGCTGTGAGTCTCCTGAGGGGCGGGGCTAAACACTCTTCACGGATCTATTTTTTTTTCTGATAACAGGCACGTGGGGAAGATGGGCTGGGAGTGATCTCTGTGGCCAGCCACACCCCCTCCCGCCCACTCACACTGCAGGACAAACCAGGGAGAAGGTAGGCTCCACCTCCAGGATGTTCAAGCAGTCAAGAGTCCTCAATGAGAGCAGGGGTAGTAGATTTGTCCCCAATCTGTTCTGGGCAGCACCACGCCCCGCAGCATCGCTGTGTCCAAAAAATCATCATGCCCCTCCCCGACGTGCCCGAAATGTCATTTTGTGCGGGCGCCTGCAGCAGCCTCATTACAGGGCATTAGACTCTGGGCTTTGGGCCCTAGATTCAGGGCTATAGCCCCAGTAGCCACCCCCCTAGTAATGCCACTGTTTTGTAAGTCTCTTTATTCCCCACATACCCTAGGATTGCAGCCATCCCCATGCACAGAGGCATTATCCAGGAAGGATGGATCTAGATACCAAAACTGGTATTTAGCTGCAATCATCATTTTCGCATAAAGTCCAGCTGAGACGCAGTATAAAGAGCCATCTGTAATAGTACAACCTAAAATAGTGCACGCATATCCCAATTCCTGCCAAGTACTGAAGAAAAGACTTTGGAACCCATGGCCCTAACTGATAAGCAATGCCTTAACTTTAAAGATACAAATGGAACCCCAAATCTGTATTGCATACCTGACACTGTTTCTGATTGTATTTTAGGTACAACCTAAAACACAGAAGAAGCGATATATTTAGGTTTTCTTGTATATACAGTCTGCTATGTACAATCATTACCATGCCAATTTCTTAGGCTATATTCCATTTGCTGAACTAAGTCAAGCATCTTTTTGTGATAGTGGGTGCTGAGCTCTTTTTTGCTAGCTCATAAAGCATTTAATATGGAAGACTGGAAAGCTGACAGACTATTACAGTTATTAGAAGAAAATATATGTTTTTAGTCTAGATAATTTAACAGCATGTGTTATCCACTGATAAATTCAGTCTTAATATCATTCACTGTGAAGTGTGATACAAAATCAGTCTCTGAATTATTAGACAAGTGTGAAACAGAATAACAGACTCTGAATTATAAGATAAGTTGTAATGTGCTCTCATCTTTATTGAAACTTCTTTATTGTGTGCATTAGGCTTGAAAATTGCAATAGTTCTGTATTCTTGACCTTTTCGAATATTACGCCATGTGCCTGTGTTTACGCGTATAGCTATTCCTATTTTCCAGTCCCACAGTCATTGTTGGTTATTCATCTGCTGTTTGTGCTGTGAATTATTTTCACACCTTTTCAACAGTGCACAGCTCTTGAAAATAGTTACACGTTTTACACTCATGCAGTTATAAGGAAAGTTGAACAAAATAATTTACTATGAATAGCCTGAGATTTAATTATATCTTGAACACTACCAGTGGCAGCTGGTGCTCAAAATGCTTGAGGGGGGGGGGGGGGGGGGACGGCGCAAACAAACTGAAAATGCAGCCTCACTGTGCCCATCAAATGCAGCCTCACTGTGCCCCATCAAATGCAGCCTCACTGTGCCCATCAAATGCAGCCTCACTGTGCCCATCAAATGCAGCCTCACTGTGCCCATCAAATGCAGCCTCACTGTGCCCATCATATGCAGCCACTTGTGCCCCATCATATGCAGCCACTTGTGCCCGTTATATGCAGACACTTGTTCCCATCATATGCAGCCACTTCTGCCCGACAAATGCAGCCACTTACCCTAGAATAAAACACGCACCCCCCCCCACTTGTGGCTCACAGCTGCTGGCACTTGCACACCCCCCCTCGGGGCTCACAGCGCTAGACCCCCCCACCTCTACAGGAGGTCCGGCACTTACCTGAAGACTCGGATCCTCTGTGTCTCCGTCCACTCTTCTCCACACTCGGGCAGCAGCGGCGGAGGTGGCCGCTCCTCTCACGTTTCCTCCGCTTGCCAAAGTGCCACTAGGCATCCAATAGGTTTGCCTGGCGCTTTGGCCAATCAGGAAATGGGTCTTACCGACCTGCCCCCTGATTGGCGGAGAGGCACTGTAGTGTGAAGATAGCGAAAATTTATTTGCTATGGTCACACAATTGGGTGGAATCAGGGCGCACTCTCTGCACCCCAAGCCCACCCTTTTTTAAAGCCTCTGGCTCTAATCACGTGCTTATAAAAAAAAAACACCCCCTCCCACCCCCGCCATAAGAATCCATGTGTCTGGCGTCCTGATAGGGAGGCAGCGTCAGGGAAAAGGGGGCGGCGCCCATGCACCCTCAATGCAAGGGCCGCTACTGAACACCACTAAGACATTCCAATTATTTGGGCTGAAAAAAATAAATCTTATCTATCACTTTGTCATACGTACATACTTTGTCCTAACGTACATTTCCAAAAGTCCAATGCATAGATTGAAACATAAAAAGAGAGTCTGCAACTCCTTGCTTGCTCTTTAAAATCTTCAGAATTTATTGGCTTGCCATAAAAGACAGTACCAGACAGCAAATGTCAACGCGTTTCAGCCTTGTGGGCCTTGTTTACTACCAAGTGCAAGCAAAGAGCAATAAAGAGCAAGCAAGGAGTTGCGGACTATCTCTTTTCAGAATTGCCATTGCAGCTGTGCGACTGCCTTTGCGCACCCAGGTAGCTCTGAAAAATCTTATTGGGTAGTAGCACCCTATCTCTGCTTTATTTTATAGATTGAAACCCCTAAGAACACTCTTCACATATTGAATGGTTTAATCAATGTGTAGTGGACAGTATCTCAAATCTATGTTTTGGATAAGGAGCAATATACTGTTGGTCAAATATGCAGACCACCCCAAAATCATTCAACATGTGTCAGTATTAGTTTTTATTGAAGTTCTTTCCAATTGTATGCTTTAGGTTTCAATATTTATGGGGCATTCTAATGTAAAAGTATATGCAGACACGTATAGGTGTGGGTGATTTACCACATTTAAAATAAGCACAGCTATACACTAAAGTAGAACTCAGATTATACAATTACCATCTAATTACAAGAGGCATGTTTTCTCTTACTTGAATCTTGGAGTACTTCGTGTATTTATTCCAGCTTGAAACAACTCCTATACTTTGCCTTTGTGCAGTGATTTCCTGAAATAAATACAAGGCACTGCTGCTCTGTTCTTGTGCAGACTGACTGCCCTTGTAATTCTCCCAGGATATTTTGGCAGTGTCTGTTGTAGGTGGGCCTGCTAGGGCTAGGAAAGCATACTGCATATACTTGTTCCAGTTTGCTTCAACAGTTGTTGGGGGTTCTCTTTGTATGCAGCATGCCACTATATTGCTGTGTGGTGACTAATGTGTATCAAAATCACCCCACATTTACCCCCTATACCTGTGATGGCGAGCCTTGGCACCCCAGATGTTTTGGAACTACATTTCCCATGATGCTCGACTACACTGCAGAGTGCATAAGCATCATGGGAAATGTAGTTCCAAAACATCTGGGGTGCCAAGGTTTCGCCATCACTGCCCTACCATAGTTTCAGTAAAAGCTTGACATTTAATTCACCCCATGTGCATGAAAGTAGTATAGGGTGAGCGGGTCTGTAGGACATAGCAGTAGTAGGTTCATGTGTGATTTTTTTTTCCCCCCAAAACGGCTGATCAATATAGTCACATCATTCCCTGCAGAAGGTTGACTGGCTGACAAAACCTTCTACACCCAAGTTCATAGAAGCCAGTTGTCAGCATTACTAATGTGCCCTTGTCCCCTTCTGCTCCCTGAGGAACATTGTGCTGTTCCATAACACTATGTATAGTTTTAACACATACCCCAAACCTGTCAGGACATGGATAACCTGCTGGTGGAACTGTGCTTCTCAGAGTAGGAGGCTGTAGTACTGGTGTCCATCAGAGGGTGTCTCCCACCAGCCAACATATTTCAGTAATTGATCTCCACTTGATGCTGGGAGGGTATTTAGTCCCTCTTCTACCATTACACTTCATGTCAGTGTTTTAGTTTAATGCTAAATACTGCTAGCCATTTATCCTTTGCCTGCTCTTGAACATGCTCTCGTACTTATACCCTGAACCCTGCTGTCCTTGTTCCTGATCCCAGTTATAGTTTCCCCTTCCTATATATGTTCCCTGTACCTCCAGTTTACCTTGCTTTCATGTGTTCCCCATTTGTATATATTTTATATAGTTCGTTTGATAGGCTAGGATTCTGTTAGGTCGGTTAGTTAGGTATTTTGTCACTGTCTTTTTAGTTCACTCATATTTGTTTGGTTATCTTTTGTTTTACTATTAAAAAATTCACTTAAAAAATGTATTATATATAGTAGTCTGGTCCTAGTTTCCTAGTATAACTACATTTGTTCATCCTTCCTGTTGATTCCTGTAGTTTAAAAGATTTGGTTATCTTTAGGCCCCTTTCACATGTTGCGGGCATCTGCGGTATTTAGCGCTGCTTTACCGTCGTTTTAGCAGTGGTATTCGGCCGCTAGCGGGGCGGTTTTGGCGGTGGTATTGCCGCGCTGCCCCATTGATTTCAATGGGTAGGAGCGGTTTAGGAGCGGTGAATACACTGCTCCTTCGCCGATTCAAAGGACTTTTTTTACCGTCCTGCTAGTGCACCGCTCCAGTGTGAAAGCCCTCCGGCTTTCACACTGGAGTGAAAGGACCCGCTTTTTTCAGGCGCTATTTTTAGCGCTGTAGCACCTGAAAAACGCTTCAGTGTGAAAGGGGCCTTAAGCCCCATACACACGGTCGGACTTTTTCATGGATTCTGTCCGATCGGACAAGGTTGTTGAAAAATCAGACCGTGTGTATGCACCATCGGACAGTGTTCGTCGGTTTGTCCGACGGACAAAGTCTTATCTCCTGCTGGAAAGATTTGCCGTCAACCCGGTCCGATCACACCAAACCCGATCGTGTGTACGGTTGTCCGACCGGACAAAGTGCTACGAATGCTCAGATCACATTACAAGACCAAAGCTATTGGCTACTAGCCTCTACGTAGTCCCGTCGTAGGCAACAAACGTCACCACGTTCAAAATGATCGGATTTTCCGACAACTTTGTCCGACCGTGTGTACGCAAAACCAACATCAGACAAAGTATGACGGACATGGTCCGACGGACCTGGTCCGCGGATTGTCCGACCGTGTGTATGGGGCTTAATTGTTACCCTCCAACCTTCACAAAAGACCCCCTCACTGCTGCACATAAATTTTTTTTTTTGTCACTCATGACAGTGCCCAGCTCCATATGCCTATTTTTTGACAATATTTTGTTTATTAGGCCAACAAAAGTAACAAATTGAATCTTAAGATTGACTGACTTAAGGATTTGGAGAAATATTGGATTTTCAGTTTTACAAAATCGCTCATGACTCAAGCCTGCATAAATAAGCTCATCCCTACTTCTCATCAAAGGGAGAGCTTTTCCTAATATGTCTGTCAGAAATCATACTGCCAATACTGTCAAAGAGGATTTCTCTGGAAAACCTTTACTATCTTGGAATGATTTCTTTAATACAGTTTGAAAGCATGTACATCTTAATAAAAACAATATAATGCAGTGTGGCTTGTTCTTCAAGGAATGCAGGTATGGGAGCATTTACATGACCGTTTTTGGATGGCTTTGGTAGCCCCGCGTACACACGGTCAGAATTCTCGTCGGAAAAAGCTCTGATGGTTTTTCCGTCGGAATTTGACGGAATTTCGCTCAAACTGTCTTGCCTACACACGGTCACACCAAATTCCCACAGTCAATAATACTGCGGCATACAACACGTTTGGCACTATAAAAGGGAAGTTTAATGCTTCCGAGCATGCGTCAAATTGTTTCCGAGCATGCGTCGGAATTTTGCACGTCGGAATTGCAAAATCCGATAAAAAGAAATTCCGACAGAAAAAGACCGATGGGCATACACACGGTCAGAAATTCCGATGAAAAGCTCCCATCGGACTGTTTCCATTGGAAATTCCAACCATGTGTACGCAGCATTAGGCTTCTTTCACACCATGTGCAGAGATGCAAGTTTTTCTGCACCTGTTTCTGCAAGGGCACAAAGAAAACGATTGTTCCCTAGGTGCCCTGTGGGCAAAACTGGGTATTTTGCGTATTATACTTGTTATCTGCGCCACAAAAACTGACGTGACATCAACATTGTGGTGTGAACAGGGCACATAGAGAACAACTTTGTTTGCCCTTGCAAAGAATTTGTTGCATATCTCTGAGCAGAAAAAATCTGCATGTGTGTGAACAGGACACATAGAAAACAATTGTTTTCTTTCTGTCCTTGCAGAGACGTACTTAAAGAGGAGGTCCACCTGAATTTTTTTTTTTTTAAAGTCAGCAGCTACAAATACTGCAGCTGCTGACTTTTAATAAATAGACACTTACCTGTTCCAGGTTCCAACGGTGTCGGCAGAAGATGACGAGCGATCGCTCGTCTCTCGGCTGCCCCCGCCGCCATCCTCTGTCAGGGAATCAGGAAGTGAAGCTTGCGGCTTCACTGCTCGGTTCCCTACTGCGCATGCGCAAGTCACGCTGCGCTTCTTTATTGGTCCCCGTTGTGTCCTGGGAACTGTGTTTCCCAAGACACAACGGGGCATCTTCAGATATGGGCGGGCCAGCTTCGGCTAGCTCGTCCCGGAAGTGGGTGCAGATACCTGTATTATACAGGTATCTGCACCCCCCACCCCCCTGAAAGGTGCCAATTGTGGCACCGGAGGGGGGGAGGAATCCGATAAGCGGAAGTTCCACTTTAATAACTACACACATTTCTGCACATGTGGTGAACAAGCCTATGCAAGTAAAGTTTTGGGTTTTTTCCATCAGTTTTTATGTATTGATGTCTTGATGGAAAACTCTACATGCAGAGATCCTTAATCCAAATGCTGCCTTACCTGTGAATGGACATGCAAGCGGGACAAGAGTTCTGAATGGGTATTTCCCGTAAGGATCTCAAAATAGGAGTACAACTACTTCATTACAAGCTCAGCTTTCTCACTTCTAGCTCTGAAAAAAAATCCTCCTTTAACTTCACAAAATAAGTGACTATTACTTAAAATCTGGGTAAGAAGGAAAAGCTTTTGCTTTCTGGCTGATAATAGGCAGCAGTAAATATCATGTAAAGCTGATTTCAGTGTACCTTTTCAGGAATTAATGATCTTTAACCACAAGCAGAGTGTATTTGCCTTTTAAAACTATTTTTGGTCAACATAGTGAAGTTATGGAGCAGCACAAGATGGTATCTGACATGCATTTGTCTTACATTTATGCCCAGAGGAGCTTAATGGTTCCATTTGTCTAACTTAAGTATCTTCTATCATTTTTTTTCTCAATCCATTTTACCATGTCGTTTTCTTCTGTCATGGTTGGCCTTGTAAAGGAAGCTAAACAACTCCTTTGATCTGATTAGTTTTGATATCTAGAAAGTACACTTTATCATAGGTGATATATTCTTTATTTTATTTATTTCTTTATTGAATATTTTTTCTTTCATGTGAAACCTTTTCCTCTTCATTTCCATTGATAGCTCCTACAAAGTAATGTATAGCACATCTTTTACATCAAGGTGCATTTTACTTGGCTGATTGATAATAAAACAAGAACCGTTATTGTATATAATTATATTGTCAATATTCTTAAAGAGTTAATCAGTCTGCTGCTAACTTTTAAGGTCAACAGATATTTGTTGATTTTTTTTTTTTAAAGCTGGGGTGGGAAATGCAGTGCCAGGAAGGCTACACAGGAAGTCCATATACTACAGTAAACATATTGGTTATATTTACTATCAGGGCTTTTTTTCTCAGAGAATACTTGCAGGAACTCAACCAAGCCCGCCACACTCACATACCTGCCAAATGGCATCAAATAGTAGCTCTTCCCTCTGCATACAACCCCCTTCCTCCACTGCCCTCATTTTCTCCCCCCTCCTTAAAGCCCCTTTCACACTGGGGCGTTTTTCAGGCGGTACAGCGCTAAAAATAGCGCCTGTACAGCCGATCTCCCGCTGATTTTTTCATTAGGGGAGCGAGCGGAGCCAATATTCCGAAAGCCGCGTGTATTTTCGTCTATTTTCGTCTATGTTCGGCTCCTCTCGCAGTCCCGCCCACCTCCACTGATTGCGAGAGGAGCCGAGCGCCGACAACATAAAGAAATCCAAGTTCGGCTATTTTCGGCTCCTCTCGCAGTCCCACCCCTGTCTGCGAGCAGAGCCGAGACTAGCCGAACTCGGATTCCTGTATGTTGTCAGCGCTCGGCTCCTCTCGCAAAAAGTGGAGGTGGGCGGGACTGCGCGAGGAGCCGAAAATAGCCGAAAATACACGCGGCTTTCGATTTGTCATGCGGCGCTCATCCCCCCCCCCCCCCCCGACGGCAAATTTAAATGGGCAACGCTGCAAATGTACTGGGCAACGCTGCAAATGTACTGGGCAAGCCTGCAAAGACACTGGGCAAGGCTGCACTGGGCAAGGCTGCAATAGCACTGGACAAGGCCGCACTGGGCAAGGCTGCAAATGCACTGGGCAAGGCTGCACTGGGCAAGGCTGCAAGGATGGACAGGGCTGCACTGGGCAAGGCTGCAAATGGACAAGGCTGCACTGGGCAAAGCTGCAAGGATGGACAAGGCTGCAGATGGACACTGCCAAGGCTGCAATGATGGGCATTAAAATGTAAGTTTTTTTTCCTTAAACTTCCCTCCTAAACTCGGGGTGCGTGTTGTACGCCGGCGCGTGTTATACGCCGATAAATACGGTACCTCCAAACATACTATACTACAGTCACTTGCAAGGGAGATTATGCAGTAGGAGCATCAACAACTGGGGATCACCAGGCAAAAAATGGAGACCACAGAGGGTGCAGCCTACCACGCACCCTCTCCTGCCCATGACTGCACTAAACCCTGGGCGCCTGTTCTGTATCTTCCTTGTCCCTGTCTGACACTCAGTGGGATCTGCGCAGGAGATCTGACTTGTGGGAGCTACTGGGAGATAAGCTATCACTTGTAAACGCAAAAGCTGGACTTCAGTGTTACCAAGTGATATTGGTGAGCAGGGAGCAGAAGACCTGAGCCAGTGGTGGTGGAACTGAGTTCCCCCTAGTTCCTTCTGAAAAAAAGCCCTGTTTAGTTTGCATTGACATATATAGTAAACACCTTGTGCTCAGTGTACATAAATAAAATACAAATGTGATACAAAAATAGTGTAAATTTAATGAAATAAAATACAAAAAAAATAAAGGGTGCTGCACAATATAAAATGCTTGGATTGATTTGATGATTTATGTGGACTATTTACTGCACTATTTATTTTGGGCGCATACATCATTGCATGGTGTCATTGTATGGTACAATATTGAGTACCATAAAATTTAAAGGGATCGTGCATACAATATATATTTATTTAAAACTGGGGTAGTGAATTAAAATTCATAGGGGTCTGGTCAGAAATAATTTCTTCAAGTGGAGGTCCGAGTGTCATATATTGGTGCTATGACTGCACATGACATTCTCCACTTTGCAGCCTCCTGTGCACATCACAGGCCCCTCATCACAGACTGACCTCCCCAACCACAGACTGGCCCCCCAACCACAGACTGGCCCCCCAACCACAGACTGGCCCCCCATCATAGACTGGCCCCCCATCACAGACTGGCCCCCAGCACTCCCCTCAGAGCCCTAACTTATTCACACAAGACATGCAGCACGGCCGCTCTGGACAACAGGTTGGACTTTTCACATTAAAGGTGAGTGATTGATTGCTGGGACTGCCCCGCTGCGTAGCAACCAATCACCAGCTTCTTAACTTAAAAAGTCCAGCCCTTTCTCCAGAGTGGCCGCGCTTCTCATCTTGTGTGAATTTTAGACAGACCTGTGCGCGGCGTGCCTGCCATGCTGTAAACATAGCAGCAGCAGGCAGGCGAGCCAGCGGCGGGGAGAGGACACAGGCAACTATTTGGCGCAGCTGCGGTCCGGGTAGTATGGCTACTGGGGCCGGAACCATGGTCCGCCATTTAGTGATGGCTGTTTTAAAGGGACAGCACATCTATATTTACTGTCTTCTAGATTTGATCTGTTATACAAATGCATGCAAAATGAATGCTTCAACCTAGAATCTCCCTCAGAATGAAATTCTTCTCTGGAAAGAAGCCAAGCCTCCGATGAAGGCAGCCTAATTTCTTGTTAGTGGCCTTAAAGCGGAAGTAAACCCCTCGATTTAATAGTTTAAAAAAACTGTTAAATTCACGGCATGCTAACTGTCACATTGGTTGTGCTCTCAACCTAACTGTGAAACCATCCAATGGCTGGTGTCATGACTGATAACATGTGCAGCATCATGACAGTTGAAGATTAAACAGAGGCCAAGATGGCAGCTTAATATTTATGCAAATTTATTTTTGTTTTTTTTTTTTTAAAATGATACTATCAAAAATGGAAAATCAGACTTTGGCATATAAGGAATCTGTGTACATATATATAATTGCAATTTGTATTTGGCCTGCTGTCTTCTTTAAATCTGTGTACCTTTGTAACTTTCCAAGTTTCTTAGCAAGTTTTGATAATTACTTTGATGTTGTTATGGTCATATAAATATCTCATACTTGGTCTATTTGCTAAAATGCAGTTTGCTTCGGTTCACGTTTAAGACCAATAATAACAATTTCAAGAAAGACTGTAAACGCCACTTTGTAATATTGCTGTCTCTCCAATGTAATTTCTATTGATCAGATAGTGCACATATAAAATGTACTTATAAAAGAAATTTCCAAACAATTGTCCAAATTCCTTATGTGGTTCATGGTTATTGATATGCAACACTTATTTCTGTGATGTAAGCAGCAGTGACAAACACTTTGTAGCTTCCTCTGCTTAGGGGCCTATTTCAAATTGAGAATGGAATTCACTCGCTACACAGTTCAGCAAATAAATGATTTTACACAGCATCTGCATTTTACATTACATTCATAAAATGTAGAGTGCAATGTGGAGTCTGTTATGCTGCAAAGTGTTCTATGCTTAGCATTGCAGAGAGCACTCTGGGATAGGAGGCCTAGACCACTTGACCAGTCAGTTAAGTGACAGTTGACAGGTCTTCTCCTCCTCTTATCACACTCAATAGAATGGATGGGACCTTGTTTGTTTCAGAGTTCCAAAACAAGCAATACCATGCATTTGTAAGGCCTCTTTCACACGAACGATCCGTTCAGGTCCGCCTGTCAGTTTTTAAGGCGGACCTGAACGGATGCTCCATAGACCTCTATGGAGCGTCGGATGTTAGCGGTTACATGTCCGCTGACATCCGACCCGCTAAAATCCGAAAAAGTGTGACGGAGGTCAAAACCTACTTTTCCATCCGTCTGCGGATTGGATCGGGTGACAACGGACTCTACGGTCTGTAGTCATCCGATCTCCCATAGGGGAGAGTGGCGCTCTGACAGGTCCATCCCTGCACAGTGTGCAGAGATTAACCTGTCATTTTCCTACTCAGCAGGGATCGACAGAGCGATCCCAGCTGAGCAAGCGGATGTTCACGGGCCAGATCATCGCGGATCCGTCCCGTGTGAAAGAGGCCTAAAACACACAGCTAAAAATGTACCAGGAGGTTTTCTTTTTTTGAAAGCAGCGGTATGGCTGCATTTATGCCATACTGCTGCTTTATAAATGGTAGTACCATTTTATCCTAGCAGGTCAGCCTATTAGCTTTATTGTATCAATGGCAAGAGCTGAGTGATGGCGCTTGTTTTGCTATTTACTACGTGTGTGAATATCACCTAAATTAATGCAATAGCTACAATCAATTGAGTTTCATAGCAAAATGTTTATAATATTCCCTGGCGACCTCTCTGTGTGGCACTTGGCACGGTCATTTGGGACAATAGTGTAATTAATATTTAGGTTAGGTTCATATTTGAGCGTCCGCTTCTTTAAGGGATTTAGAAGCATTATCATGTCCCAAACAAGCACCTCTCCATTCTCCAGAAGCTCCCTTTAGATGCCCCAGGCTCTTTCATCCCCACCTTTCAAGTTTTCCTCTGTCCAGACACTACAACCTCACCTGAACGTGATGTATAGCTCAACCATCTCTTCCCCCATTACCTAGGTACCCCTGATATAACTGAACAACTGAGGTACAGCAGCTCACATTCTTCCAGCTGCAGCTTTAAACCAGGACCTCCTCAAAGTTGCTTCATTCTCGCAACACCCTCCCATCATTTCTTGTGCCCCAGTAACCTACATACACATCATAGTGCCACATACCTGCCCAACACTATCTCTCTTTATTATGGTTAACCCTTAAAACACCTTTTAACACCAAATCTAAAATCCCCCCCCACTACTCAAACATATAATCCTTGTTAATCTCCTGCCCCACTCTTTCCCCCACACCCCCATTCTTTAAACTGTCTCTAAAACTTTTTTTGTTCATTTACCAACCAATCTCTTATTTATCACCCACAGTACTGAAAGGATCAGACTCGCAGCAGATTTCTGGTTTCAAACGCATCCACCATCGCAGGTCAGTTTTGCATATTACCTCACACTCTATAATTTTTATCAGTAATATTTTTTTTATAATTTACTTTATTTTTTATTTTTTATATATATATTATACAATATTTTACTATGCAATTTGGTTACTAGTGTTTCTCTATAGTATTCCATATATTTATTGCTATTGTTGATGATACCATATTTCAAGAACCTCTGAGTATTTGTGTCCTTCTGTACACTTGTGTCCTGCTGTATATTTGTTATTTTACTGTCCTATATATTTACAACCTTTTTGTATTATTTTATTGTGTTTATTTATGTTTTTCCACATATTTATGATAATTTACAATATTCAACTATTTTTCCTTGTGATTTTTTCCAATATATGAGTTAATTATTAGTGTATACTGTATGCCTGATATAATTATCAGTTGCTTTTAATTATTTCCTTGTATACTAGCCCAAAACATGATACCTTTACTTACTACCTGTGAACTAAGTACTTTAATACAACTGCAAGTGTGATGAACCTTTATACTGAGCACGCCTCTGCACTCATCCAAAAAAGCACCTGCACTTCTTTGGTGAGACAGACGACAGCACGTCACCTTGATGAGAATGGCCCCATATAATAAAATGGAAATTGTCAAATACAGCCATGCTTCTGGAAACGCATAACAAACTGCTCAGGCGTGAACTGGGGCTTCAAGTATAAGTCTAGACAAAATGTTGAAGATAGGTAGTCGGGAAAGATTAAAATCCCCTGTCTGGTTTTACTGCTATCAATGGCTTCATTATAGAAATTAAATGAGGGAAGCTCTTCAACAACATGGACAGAAATAAAAACAAAAAAAAATGTACTTGAGTAAAGTAAGGAAGGATAGAACCCTTGTCAGATTAGTAGTTCCATCTGTGTCCCTGTTGCAGATTTTCCCTGACTTCCTGTTTGTCGAAATGTGGTCAGCAGGACAGGATGTGAGACTTGATATACACTTCGTACATTTCTGTGATTTAGGATTTAGTGACACAAAGCCAGCACCTTCACCCCTTTTGCGTGCTTCTACGGCTATTCTCATCCACTTCTGAGCATCAATGATGTATCCCATTCGGATATAAATATGGGTTGTGCCACTGTTGACTTGTTTCAGTTAATTACTCCTCATCTTTGCCTGACTACTGAATGGGTACAAGTCACTACAAACCTGTATACATGTACTAGTTAATGACTTACTAGCCAGATCAAAATGAGGTCCCCTAAGCCTGCACCCTTAGAAACATGTTGGCAGTGGCAGCTTCCATTTCTGTCCTGACAGGTTTCCTAATTATTTACATCCTTAAGTTGCCCCAGTATTACATTAATAGATTGAAGATGTAACCTGTAATTTTTAGTGCTAAAAAGCATTTGTCTCATGTTAAGTCATTCTGCACTAACAGGGTTTAGTGCACTTCCTTCCCCCCTTTCCTGTAAGAACCATCAGTGTTGACCAAACCTCTTAACTCTACCCAATATAACATTTGTGTGCTTGGCTCTTCAGCTGTATGGTTTATTATAACAGGAAAAAAGAAAGCAAAAATAATCATACCTTATAGACTTGTCCATATGTTCCATTTCCAACAACTTCAACTAACTCAAATATTCCTGCTGGGTCCTGTAGGAATAGAGAGACATTTTTTTTTCAGACGCTTGTATTTTCTGTAATGGGTTCAAACATATTCATATCCCAATGTAGTCTGGACAAATTCTTGCACGATGTGCACCAATTTTTGAGAAACAATGGGCAAAGTACAGGTTTGCCCTGGCAGTCAATTACTTTTGGTCTGTTAAATAATTAATAGTGTTTGTCGAATAAGTGCAAAAATACATGTCAATCCTGCCAGAGACCCAGTGAGTTAATAACTGCCTGTAGTGAGCTGCCTCTGCTGCACTGAAATCTCCAAACATGTTATCAGCATTGTATTGAGTCACTTCACAATATACATAGACTCCAGAATCTGCCTACATTTGACACTCATTGGAATGAGTGAAGTGACCATGGATTAAATAAATTTGCCAACAAATTATCAATTTCAATTGCATCCACTTAGCTGCTTGGGGAAAATTGTATTAAAAAATGAACCTTGCCTGAAAATGCCTGCCTACGTTCAGCCTTCGAGTGGGAACAAATGTAGGGTGAAGCAACAGGTCCCACATTTTTATTGCCATTCAGCACCTGTGTGTACCAATCATAACTCTTTATCCAAAATTTGTAATAGATCATTGTGTGTTTCACTCAAAACCAAACACTGTGATAGTTGTTCTTGTAGCTGCATAGACTATTGACTACATAATGCTTTAAAACGGCGTTGCACCAAAAAATTTAACTTCCGCTTTAAGGGAAGGGGACCCCCTGACATGCCACATCTGGCATGTCATATTTTTTTGGGGGAGGGGGGGGGGCGTAAACCTTTTTAGAGGGTTCCAGCTCCCACTTCCTCCCGGGGCTCCGCAGCGCCGGAAGTCAGTTCACCTCTCCCCCCTCCCTCTCAGCAATCATCTGGGACACATCACAGGTCCCAGATGATTGCCCGGCCAGTCACAGTGTGCCGCGTGGCTCGCGCATGTGCACCCACAGTGACAATGCTGGTGCCGCAGAGAGGAGGGGGAGGTGAGTGGGGCTTTGTTCCCCCGCATCGCTGGACCCTGGGGCAGGTAAGTGTCTGATTATTAAAAGTCAGCTGCAGTATTTGTAACAGCGGAACTCCGCTTTAAGTATAACTAAAGATACAATGTTTTTATATTTTGGATAAAATGGAGAGATTGATTAGAACACCTGTCAGGTTTTTATTGCTGTCTGTGCCCCTGTTAGGGAGTATCATTATTTGCCATATTTACCCTTCTCCCTGAAAGTGAACGTAAAGAAAAATCACAAAATTTGTGATGTCCCTAAAACAGTAATAAAGGGGAAATCATCCAATGGGACATTAGTCCTGATGACCCTGGACTAATGGATTCCCTTACTTTGGGGGGCTTACTTTCACTTCCTGTTTTAACTATTGGACAGGAAGTGAAGGGAAATCAACTCAACTAGAAAAAAAAAAATCTGCCAAGGTTTATAACCCTCCCTTACTCTATCCAATATGAAAAAGGTTGCCCCTTTAATTCTGCTTTAAGACTGGGTTCACACTAGTGCTTTTCCCGCATCCAATTCGCACAGCAGGAGATTGTGACCGTCTCTCTATGGATCCTGTTCACATATCTCCGAAGCGGCTCCGGTGTGATTTGCACAGGAGCCCTGTGCGTCTTTTGGTCCATTTCAGGTCAGAATTTAGCCCAAAATTTGGGCTGAAATCAGACCTGAAACAGTGACCAAGGATGCCCAGAACTCACTGCTGTGAGCTGCTGCATGCTCCATATGTGAACCCAGCCTAAAGGTTAAATAAACCCAGAAACAAACATGTAATATTTTGCAGCTTACCAGTCCTTAGATGCAGTGGCTTTATTATTTCTCTTTTTTTTTCTGCAAGTACAGAAATTGCCAGAGTCCTTGTGTCTTCCTGTGATTTGAACTGGAAGTGTTATTTTCTATCTTAAAACTACAAATTTTTCCATCTCTCATGTCAGTTCTTCCTTAAAGCGGAAGTAAACCCATCGATTTAACAGTCTAAAAAAAAAAGGCATGCCGTGAATGCTAACTGCACATTGGCTGTGCTCTCAACCAAACAGTCAAACCATCCAATGGCTGGTGTCATAACGGATCACATGTGCAGCACTGTGGCAGTTGAAGATTAAACAGAGGCAAAGATGGCAGCTTCCTTGGCTGAAAACGATAGGGGGGTTTACTTCCACTTTAAAGGCTAAACCTGGCCATAGATGGATCGAATCTCGGACAGTTTAGCAGGCACTATATCGAGCAATTTTCCTTTCTTGCACCTGTGATAGATTATGCAATTTTCATTCCTTCCATGGGCTGCTTAAATCCACCTTTTTTGGGCAGAATTTAAATTTTCATATAAAGTAGAATGCTTTTCTAATGTCTTTTTTGCCAAAGCCATCCCAATGTGCTTATCTCTCACTTACCTAGTTCATAGCAGCTATCACTTCCTGTAGCATCCTGTGACCATCCAGGAAACTTCATATCCCATGACACATTGCCTTACTGAATCACAGAATAGAGCATGGTTTACCTCTCTGGACCACACCTCCCTCATTACTGGAGCACCTCTTTATTTCCACCCACTTTCCTACGTCTTCCTTTATGGTGGCCATACACTATACAATCTCCTTTCAACCTACCGTCAGCTATGTTGCATAGTGTATGGCTAACTTTGTGCAAGTAGATGGGAGGGAGTGGGTGGAGACATTCAGCTGTCCTTGTTATTTTGTAAACACACCAATTTCACTTTCAGGACCCATTCACACCAAGTGTAATGGGAGCGCACCCTTTTTTGTTGCGTTTTGCACGTCGCATACATTGGACAGCCCACTGATTTTCACTGGGCTGACCTACAAGCAGCAAAGTAACTTGTGGGACATTTTGGCATGTTGTAGTTTACATATCTTTTACTGCGTGTTTTGCCGTTGCATGTTTTTTATGTGCCAAATGTGTGTTTGCATCCAGGTTTGGGGTGCCATTCACAATTAATGGCACTGAAAGTGTAACTAGTTCATTTTAGGTGTAGAAAGGTGATCATACACTATGTACAGAGATTGTGCAATCAGATTACAATCTCCTTTTAGATTTACCAAAACTATATACTGTAATAGGAGAACAAACCTATCTATCCAATCGCTCTGTACCAATCGGGCAGGCCCTTGCACTACATGTTGATGGATCTAAAGGAGATTGTACAATCAGATTGTATAGTGAGGTTTACAGACTTCTCCTGTTTTCAATACGGCAGCTCTGCTCCTTATAAGCCGTTATGTGATCCTTCAACTCCAGTACACTCACACTCTGCCAAATAACCGATCTATGCAAGATGAAGGTAAGGTACTAAACAATTGATTAGCGGAGGAAAGCACTCGCTGTGTATTAAGTGGGAATGGTGCTTGCTGACAATGTTTGCATGTAAGTACAGAGTTGGGAGGGAACAATCTCCTGGAGGGGGAGGGCAGCTGCAGGGTGTGTGTTAATGAGGTCAGCTGCTGAAGTACTTCTTTAGTCTCTAAAAGTTTTCACGTCCTAAGGCTACTTTCACACTGAGGCGCTGGGCGCGCTGGTGGTAAAGCGGCGCTATATTTAGCAGCGCTTTACCGTCGTTTTAGCTGCGATTTTTGGCAGTTTTACCCCCCGCTAGCGGACGAAAAATGTTTAAAACTGCCCGCAAACTGCGACGCTTTGCAGGCAGGTTTGGAGCGCTGCCTCATTGTTTTCAATGGGAAGGAGCGGTAAATACACCGCTCCTACAGCGCTCCAAAGATGCGGCTTGCAGGACATTTTTCAGCGTCCTGCAAGCGCACCGCTCCAGTGTGAAAGCACTCGGGCTTTCACACTGGAGAGACAGCAGCGGCTGTTTGAAGGCGTTTTGCAGGTGCTATTTTTAGAACTTTAGCGCCTGCAAAGCGCCTCGGTGTGAAAGGGGCCTAAGGGATGGAATAGCAGGAAGTAATGGAGTTTTCTATTGTAGAAACTGGAGGCTAAGGAAATCCCTGCCTTCAAATATACAGAAAGGTATAAGGTATATTGGTATATAGGTAGGGAAGCTGGAATTTAGATAAAAATAGGTCAACTTGGGGATCCAATATATAGTCCTTCAATGGTCAACACTTTTTGTGTAACCAAATAATACTGCAACAACTAGATTTCATTAGAGTGAAACTAGCAAAGTGGAACTAGCAAAGTTCAAGCAAATTGATGACTCAAGCTATTATATTGCTGATTTCTAGCCAAGGACAATAGGCATTAGATGGCAATGTGCAGAAATGTAGGTTCCAGCTAATATGGTAAGGAAGGAAGTGAGTGAAGGCACTTTTCCAGAACTGTCAATCCTTATCATTAGTAAAGCACAGTATAATAAAGAAATAAATGTAATTTAATTTCATCTTAAAAGGCTTCTTTAGTTTACTGTAAACTGTTACCTATAGATAGGCCTCCTTCAGACACGTGTTAACCCCTGTCACCCTTCTGAAAAGCGATCTCTCAGACGAGTGTCACCTCCTTACCACCTGTTTTTAAACTTGAAAAGGCTGAGCCACCACACCACAACCATACACAATGCATGTGGTTTCAGTGCAGCTCCAATCACTTGAATTGGTCGATATGTTTGGCAGTGGTACTGCTCGAAAAATGCAAAGGGGGGAGAGGGGGGTAATTATATTCTAAAATTCCAAATCTCTCTGAAGACTACAGCATTTCACCATGCAATATGTAAAGTCTCTGCAGAATGTGGATTAACCAAAGCAAGAAGATAAACCAAAACTAATTTTGAGGTGTCTTGTTTTTAACAAAGGCATCTGTTCTATGGAAAACATTCTTAACAGACTTGTATTATTGCACGTCAGTGCATTCAGTAGATACAGATGTAATATTTGTGGATTAAGATCTGTACTGAATAACTTTTCTAAGAGAACAATTATGGTAAAAGTGTTGTTTGATTGCCTACATCACCAACCCCACGCACACGCATACATGTACACATTAATACTAATCTTGCCTGCTTTCTATATCGCCCTGTTTGCCTTCCGGAAACCAGATTTAAAATTCCTTCACAGGCTGTCCATCTGTGTTGGAGTTTTCAGAGGTTAATGACCTTCCTGCTTGGGGCGGACAATGATGATACTGACACAATGACACTGATAAAAGGAAAAGGTGAAAATTGTATGCTCTCCCATAACTGGAAATAAGTAGGTAGCAGGAAAGGACCTGATTCAACCTTAACTACGTCTGATTCAACCTTAACTACTGAATTTAAAGGATTCTGGGACTTGTGTGAACTACTTGATATCCCAAATAAGATGCAAACGTATGTATCCCATTGCTGAAGAAAGATATGTCCATAGTATCTGCATCAACCTTTGAATACAATGCCTTGAAAATACAGATTTAAGTTAAGTAATGATGGTGCAATTACCTTGTACTCAGTGACTTTTTGTGCAAATTTTGAAAAATAGTACAATCCGCACGCCACTCCACTCCTTTCTAATATCAAAAATATTCATGGTTAGTAGAAATCTTAAGCCGTATTAGTCCAGGCATGTGATGCAACTACAATCTCTTTTTGGACAGCTGCCTTGTTTTATTGACAGACTTCTATCAAATGTCTTAAAGATCTGTGTGTAGCTTCCATACCACTTCAAACCTACATTATTTTGCCATTCTAGTTCTGTCCTCTCACAAAACAATGTCATTGCCAACGTTGGTTGAATGATGCCATCAACGAAATTCCTGTTGTTGCAAGACACTTTTTTTTCACTAGGTAATACGCTTTTCCAAAACATCTTGTTATGTTTACCCTCTTTTAACGTTAACCTCTCCCATGTCTTTTAATATTTAATACAAAAGTTGCTTGCATGTGCAGCTGTGGCCAAAAATATTGGTATCCCTCTTTCTAATGATTCTCAGTGTGCCATGGAATTAACTTTTATGTCCAGCCAAAGCTGTGTTGATTTTGCAGAGTTTCCTTCACTTCCTGTCTAGTCAAACAACTATCACTGGGACAGTAAGGGCCAGTTCACACCAAATTGTGGTTCAGGAAAGGCACGTTCTACTCGCGTTTCCCACACCACAGGTGAACGTGCTGCCCTTGCGAGAGGCATGCAGGTGCCAATTAATTGTTATTGGCACCCTAAACACATCTTGCAAATACAGTACATTTGAGACACAAAATTACACGGTATTGCAGTGCTATGCAGTTTGGTGTGGTGCATTCAAGAGTTTGCACTACTTTTTCTGCTGCCCAATATAATGAAAGGGCTGTCAAAACTGCACCACACAGGAACACGTACATTCCGTTATGAACTAACCCTAAGTGAAAGAAAATTTCTCTCAAAAAAAAAAGGCCCAGATAGCAGTAAAACCCAAGAGGGATTTCAAACTTTTCCCACTCTATCAGAAAACTAAATATAGCGTTTGGGCTGGACAAAATTACCTTGCCAGTCTTTATTCCATAGTCCACAGAGCAGACACCTTATTTTTGATTAATAATTTCACTTATTCTTTTTATTCTTTGGAATGGACGTTTTAGTACCCCTACCCTAATAATTCATGGCACACTATTTTGAGGCATTAACTGCAAACGAGGACATTCTGTAGCTCTGAAAAAGTCTTCTGCACTTTTCAAATGACAATTTGCCCCCTTCTTTCTAAGAATAGTGACCCAGTTGTTCCAAGTTTGATCGATTATTTCTTCCAGCGCTGTATGTATCATCTCTTTTAATTAATAGTCTATTGGATTCAGGGCAGACATTATAGAAGGCAAGTTTAAGACAGCCAGTGTTTGCATTTTAACCACCATTCTTTCATTTGCTGGGATGTGTTTTGAGTTGTCACATTGCTAGAGGTCCCATGACCTGCAGTTGAAACCGCTTTCTAGCACTGGGCATTACTCCAGAATGCCTTGATATTTTTCTGATTCCAAAATGCTCTGCACATATTCCAGAAACAGAACACTCTAGTCTGACATTTTGGCTTGTCTTTAGAGAGCAACAAATTATGGAATTTGATATTGTTGTACCTTGATCTTGGAAGTCAATCAGAGTCTTTTTTTTTCTCTTTTTGCTCTGTGATTCAGAGTAACCTTCTGTTAGATATGGGGCTAGTTTTTCTTTTGTGGCCAAATCCATGAAGGTTGGCTACGGTCCCATAGAATTTTAATTTCTTGCTGTGTTTGCCTATTACCATCCTACTTTGCTCAGACAACTGTTTTTCTTTCTCTTGTCCACGTTTACTGTGCTGACATAAAATTCCTGAGTACTTTTCTCTATACCATTTGATACCAACGTGAATAATTTCACTTAAATCCAGTACAGCCCTTTTAACATCTAAGGGGTACTATTAAATATGTCAATGCCATTCTCTTTTGTTTTATTATGTAAAGACTATTGTAAGTCATAAATTAAAAGCAAAGTGTCAACTTAGTGGACTGTGGAATAAAAAAAATTGTGGTTACCATTTATTTGTATACATTTCAACTTCACAGCAACTTAAAAATCTTTGGGAAATAGTGTCCTGACTTTTGGCTTCAACTATAACTTTTTAATCAAAGGTTTCCACAGTCCCCTTGAGGCTAGTTTCAGCAGGGTGACAAAGGCTTGGGCCAAAGCCAGACAAGTCAAGGGCCATAGTAAGTGCATGGAGCAAGCCATTTTCTCATCTAAATGTTTTTACTTATTATACATTATTCTGTATACAAATAATTATATAATTATTATAATAATTATAATTACAAATAAATATATATTAAATAATAATATATTGTTTTATAATAATAACAACGTAAAGTTGGGAAAAGATACTTCCACATTCATGTATGTACTGTCTATTCATATAAAACAATTTTTAAAATATTGATAGATACGTAGGATTACATATATTATTCTGCACCACATTTGTCACAGACATAAAGTACAGTAAGCACGGTCTCAACAGTGTTAATATTTAAACAGACTTTTTGCTTTTTCATGAGAAAGTAAAAGACTTTACTGTGAGTCTCCACGGTAAGGCTAAGTACACACGGGTCGAACGCCGGTCAGAAGCTGGACTGACCGGCTTTTGTCGAAGGGACATGCTGGAAAATCAGCGTCCGATCAGCGTTTGCAGCCATTGGCTGCAAGCGGTGATCAGTGTGTTATGGCGGGGGGTGGGGAGCAGTCCCCCTGTCAAAATACAAAGGCACAGTGGGGGAGATCGCCACACTTTCATCGTGTGTGTGTTAGTATGGTGATCTGTCAGTTTTTTTTGTTCAACCCGCTGGGTTGAATGAAAAAGAACTTTACGTGTGTACCAGACTTAACTTTTACATCCTAACAATTTCTCTCAGCATTCTCTTTACAGTATCTTTCTCTGCAATTGCTTTCACTTGCAATCTGACATTTTGAGATTTAACAGCCCAGTTTGCAAATCATGTGAAAATTGATGTCAGTAAGGTCATGTGAAATGCAGACTAAAGTCATCTTTTTGTAGAGTGGTATGTATTTTCACTTGGAATAGAATGATAAATAAGAGTGCACCAATAAATAAAATTGAATATATATCTATGGTGGGCCCTATTGGTCTCCTGGTTAACACAGTCACTGACTGGCAGCAGTAATCAATGGTCTTTCCAAATAATTATTTTTAAATGCCAGAGCTGTATTATTATATGCCCCCCTCACCCCCCGGGCAGTGCCCATGGGCCCCAGGTGCATAGGGGCCTCATGATAATCTTGCATTAGGCTCTGTCATTTTAGGCTGACAGGAGATGTGACAGCAGCATCACTCACTACTCCTTCCAGCAGGGAGGAGGAGAAGCACAGCAGTGCAGCTTAGGCTTGAAAAGTATGGCCAGACAGGGAAAGGCAGCTGCTATTTTTGTAGTATTCTAGTATAGCCTGGAAAGCTAACTGTCTTTAAATACTGGACAGCAGTGCTGGAGTGGGCAGTAATGGGCAGAGCTGCCTCCTGAGTCCCAACCTGCCCTGCCCAGCTTCCATGCAGTACTGTGTACACAAGCATCTTAATCGCTGGTCAGCCAGGTACAGTAATGCTGGCCATACACTATACAAAAAAATCGTCCGAAATTTGGTCATTTAGACAGTTTGTTCATTTTTCGCCCAGGTAATGGGCACAAAATCAATAATCATTGGGAGGTTTTTGTGCCGAAAAAATGAAGGATAAGTTTGGAAATTTACTGCCGAATGAACGATAAATTGAAAGGTTAATGTTTTTCCATAGGTATATGTAAAACACAAACAAAAAAATGCGTTCATGTATGTCCACTGAACGGTCATTACATGATGGCACTATCGTTTGCGCTCACGACCGAATGTTCGTTTTACGAAAATGGGTTCGGACAATTTTTCGCATTGTGTATGGCCACTGGCCAGCATAAGCTGTGGTTTTTCAAAAGGGTATGTATGTGAGTGAGTTTGTGTGTATGTTTGTGTGTGTATATGTACAAGTATGTATGTATATATGTATGTATGTATGCATATGTATAATTATATATATATATATATATATATGTCTGTCTGTGTATACAGTACCTTGAAAAAGTATTCATACCCTTGAAATTTTCCACATTTTGTCATGTTACAACCAAACACGTAAATGTATTTTATTGGGATTTTATGTGATTGACCAACACAAATTGGCACATAACTGTGAAATAGAAGGAAAATTATAAATGTTTTTTTTTAAAATGTTTTACAAATAAACCTGAAAAGTATGGCGTGCATTTGTATTCAGCCCACCCCCCCCCCCCCCCGAGTCAATACTTTGTAGAACTGCCTTTCGCTGCAATTACAGCTGCAAGTCTTTTTGGGGATGTCTCTACCAGCTTTGCACATCTAGAGAGTGACATTTTTGCACATTCTCCTTTGCAAAATATTTCAAGCTCTGTCAGATTGGATGAAGAGCATCTGTGAACAGCAATTTTCAAGTTTTGCCACAGATTCTCAATTGTGTGTATATTATGTGTCTGTGTGTGTATACTTTGTGTGTGTGTGTGTGTGTATACTGTGTGGGCCCATAATCTATTGCCTGGGGGCCCCATAATCTCCTATTGCCTGGAGGCCCCATAATCTCCTAATGCCCAGGGGCCCCATAATCTCCTAATGCCCAGGGGCCCCATAATCTTCTCCCATTGCCCAGGGGCCCCATAATCTCCTATTGTCTGGGGGCCCCATGAGTTGTCAGTCCGCCCCGGATTGTTGCATATATGTTTGATATTGCAATCTACCTTTCTATACAATGATTTTGTGAATATGTGCATTTACACACGTTAGTATTGAATGTTTGAAACTGGATTTCCAACATTGTTTGCTATACCACATGCCTGCTTTCTTTTATCAGTGGCATTTATCCTTTTTCTTTTCCCTTTGCTATATAACTGTCAAAAATGTCCACAAATGCCTAGAAAAAAAAGTAAAAATAAATCACTAAAACTAAAGGCAGACTGGCAACTAGCATTATCAGGAGGAAGTCAGCAGTGACTTCCTCCATAATTCACTCTGTACATATTTCCTCTAAAGAAAACCTGTCATCAGAAAATATATAGGTTCCCTTTGCTGCCTCTTTCGCTTGCTCATTTTAGCTGTCATGTTGATCCCTGAGTTTGATTCTCTAAGTCAATATCAGAAGGAGAAGGATGAACAATTGAAGACTTGGCATTTCTCAAAGAGAAGGTTTCCTATAAGGCCTCATTCAAACTTGCAAATTGAGCCATTTCCAGTTACTTGCAGGAGAGTCAGCAGGGTTCTCTTTGATTAGCTGTGGGCAGGAAGCCCATAGAAAGCAATGGGGGCCTGACAGTGCCTGCAGCTGTTCATGGCCATTTGCATGTTATCGCTCATGCAGTGAATACCTGCACATGATTGTCCCTGGTAGTAGACTGTCTGCATCAAGGGACAATCATCTGCAGGTCATCGCTGCATGAACATTTTCTTGCAAATGACTGCTAATAGTTTCAGGTGCTGGCAGGCTCCCATAGTATAGTATATGCGTTGTGGTGTGCTGCAGTGCATTGGGCTCTACTGCACAATACATTAAGGTGCCTTTCACAATGAATGGCACCGCACATAGAGCTGGTGCATTGTCAATAATTATGGTATGGTGCGTTTAGCACACATTGCCACAGCTTGCAAAAGTTAGTGGGCACAGAGTTTTGCAGCTGCAAGTAAAGGAGGCAAAAGTGTCAACTAATATGAGTTGTTTCAACTACTCCCATCTATAAAATATTATCTGGCTTTTTACCTAGATGGGAATTCTGCTTTCATAATTTTAAATTTTTTTTACAGATGACACCATTTTATATTGAAATATTTTATCCTTACATGCTTTTTTTTTTTTTTTTTTTTTTTGAGTTTTAGAGCATTATTCCAAAAGCAGTGCCAATGTATGTATCGCTCACATACACAAATAGGCCACATTGGTTGTTTGGCAGACCACAGTAATTCCCTTGAAAACAAAGCACATTTGAAGTGATTTGACTGATCATTTAAGAAACTCAATCCACATGGTAAACTTTGCGCCAGATGATCCATCTGAAAATTAACCAAAGCCATTCTTTTTTGTTTTAGATTGTACAGCCTTCTGTCCTACTTAAATCCAGGATGCAGGGGAAGTTGAAATACCAGAAGTGCTCTCTTTAGTGGGCCTGATGGAGAATAAACCAGCTGCAGGGCCATAATGCAAACACTGCCCAGTACCTACACACATTAGCAATTTAATTTATTTCTAGAGCATCCCTGTACCATTAAGATTTGACACTTCACAATGCAAAAATTACAATGCAAAAAGCTATCAGTCCCGTATGGTTTCATTGTGGCTTACCCTGTCCTGGTCCATTTGCCTCCTTGTTGGCTATAAAGTATAATGAATGTGTCCACTTGCCAATATGGTAAAGAGGGAAACGGGTAATGGTGGGCCACGGCACAACCATTTAGTCCAGTGGCTATTTATATTTTAGTAGACCTTAGGTTTTACAGGGGTAGGGGGGCTAGTAAAGGGATAACAAAAAAAGTTAACTAATCATGTCCTGGTGTCTGCATTATAATATCCCCACACAGATGGTATACCCTTTTTAATCAAATCCACAGGTATGCTTTTATTTCTTTGCAATTGGTCAATAAATATGACCTTACTTGTGTATCAAAGTTAGCCTTGTGCATCCTGCCAAATCCCCAAAAATACAATTTGGAAACTGACTGAAAACACTATATAAATGTAAAATATTTATAATTCCAACTGCCAAAGTAATGTATGAATGCTCAAACTTATATGGTTCAATCCCAACAAAAAACAAACATTTTAAATATAAACTACTACAAACTACTCAGGTCTAAACAAGGTAAACCTTGTTGATGTCATAATGTAGAGACTAAGGTTTCCTTCCATTTGAGCCCAGTCTTGCCACACAGATTTACTCCAGCCCTGAGAAATCCTCTTTTATTGTTTAGTTAGAAATATCTTGACAAAGTGCTGAAAACTTTGTCAAAAACGCCCCCTTGCTGTGAGTGACAGGTGATTTACATATCTCATGCACTAGCCTGAGACAGGCACAGACCACAGATCCACAGACCAGAGTGAAAGAAAATGTATTCTCTAGTGAACCGCAAGAAGAATATAGAGGAGATGTATGTAGTCAGAGTTGGGCAGAGTAGAACATCCAGTGATCTGATGATTGTTATAGTGCAGTGTGTGTGTCTGAGGTCACCTGATCGCAGATAACATTCCTTTCCATCATTGTTATGTGGGGGAGGGGTACATTTCTCACTTTTTATAATTACACAGGATGTGCCTGACTCGGGCTAGTGCATGAGATATGTAAATCACCTGTCACTCACCGCAAGGGGGCATTTTTGACAAAGTTTTCAGCACTTTGTCAAGATATTTCTAACTGAACAATAAAAGAGGATTTCTCAGGGCTGGAGTAAATCTGTGTGGCACGACTGGGCTCAAATGAAAGGAAATCTAATGCTCTACATTATGACATAAAAAAAAAAAAACTTTAACAAATATCATATTATCAATCCCAAATCGTGTTTATGTATAGTAAATTGTAAAGAATACCTATAGTTTGGTGCTGGACATGTGTGGTCGCAGGGAGAAGATGGTGCTTTACCCCTTGGGGTGTTGATTTTTTCCCCTTTGTGCCCTGAAGCAGAGGTAGAATTTTTGACCAGAATTCAGGAGAACTTGACAGTCAGTGTATTTCTGTAAATGCTTGTGTATATTTCTACTGGGCGTCCATGTATTGGCACAATTAATTGTGTGTTGATAGTTTGTTATGAGGTTTCCTGTGTATTGCTACAATTAAAGCGGAGTTCCACCCGCACCAAAAATATTAAAAGTCAGCAGCTACAAATACTGCAGCTGCTGACTTTTAATAATCGGACACTTACCTGTTCCAGGGTCCAGCGATGCGGGGGGGTCGAAGCTCCGAGATCCCCTGATCCGCTCGGCCGCGCCGGCATTGCAACTGTGGGCACCCGGCTGTGAAGACATGTCTTCACAGCCGGGCACCCACTGCGCATGCGCGAGTCGCGCTGCACGTCTTTATTGGTCCCCGTTGTGTCCTGGGAACTGTGTGTTTCCCAAGACACAACGGGAACCCTCGGTTATGGGCGGGCATCCTCGGATATGGGCGGGGCAGATACCTGTATTATACAGGTATCTGTACCCCCCTCCCCCTGAAAGGTGCCAATTGTGGCACCGGAGGGGGGGGGGGGGATCCGATAAGCGGAAGTTCAACTTTAGGGTGGAACTCCGCTTTAAACGGTCTGTTACCAAAATACATGAGTGTTAGAATATGGCAGCATTGTCTGTGTTATGAGACTTATTGGTGGCTGTAATGCAAACAAATTGCTGCAGCACAGTGGTGTAGTGGTTAGCACTTTCACCTAGCAGTAATAGGGTCGCTGGCTCAAATCCCGACCATGACACCTTCTGCCTGGAGTTTGCATGTTCTCCCTGTGCTTGCGTGGGTTTCCTCCGGGTACTCCGGTTTCCTCCCACACTCCAAAGACATGCTGGTAGGTTAATTAGATCCTGTCGATAAAATTGGCCAAATATGTGTATGTTGTATGTGTATGTGTATGTGTTTGTAAGCGTGTCAGGACCCCACAGGGCAAGGAGCGCACTATACCACAGATGGACACCAGTGGCAAAAAGCGCCCTGAGGCGATTCAGTTTGCATAGGTTGCGCTATACAAGTCATTCATTCATTCAGCAAGAATAAGCGCACATAACCCCCCTATTTAGGAAATTAATCTTCAGAGCTGTCACTAATAAACCACTTCCCTAAAGACACAAAAATATTGACCACAGTCTCAATCCAATGCAGCACACATTCACAACTATTGGTTACAAACCATGAGGTTTAAGCACCAATAGTTACGAGTGATAGTTGTGGGAATCGGGAGGTGATGGGGAGCTTCCTAAAATCTATATCTGCAAATTAAAATGCGCTAGGTATGCAAAGGCTTTGGGAGATATGCACAGGCATCTCAGGGTGCCTACTTTTCATTACCGTTGGATCGTTACACAATGATTTACAAGTAAATGTTTATTTTGAATGACATGACGTGCTGAAAACCACATCTGATGCGGTCCAAGATTTTGTGTGGGTGTGTTTTTTCTGCTCTGTGTTTTTAGTAACTCAAATGTTCACATATTTTATGCTGCTGTTTTCCTATATGCAAGGGCACTATTTCTTTACGAACAAGAAAACATTATAGAGCGATAGTGATGGCACAAGGAAAAAGATAAAAAAATATACATGAGTGTGATGACCCTGTGTATACTTGCTGATTAGTATCTCTGCTTTACACAGCCTTAATGATAATTCTAGAAATAACCACTGTCTGTGCTGCACATATCAATTGACTGACAGCCTGCCTTTATCTTGCTTGAAAGATGGATAAAATTGGACTGCAGCACAAGACATTTTTTTTTTTGGATAATGCTACTAAACAAGCTTATAAGTACACGATACAGAGTTTCCCCGCAATGACATGTTATTTAGCCACTATTATTTTCAGCATTTTGTGTCTGTTTTTACACTAAAATTCCAGTCCAACGTCTGCCTGACATATGCACAGAGGAAACACTTAAAAACAATCTTAAAAGCAAAAGCCTGAAATCTTTGCTTTATTGTCCAAATGCGATAAGAACTTCACAAGCTAGTTAATCGCACTCCAAGTTCCCACAGGCATCAGTTTCTGTTTAACCCCTTTTTTCCTTGTGCGTCCCTGTTGCTGCAAAATGCTTTAGCATCTTGTGCATCCCCAAATTAACTGTCCTTTAATTGGCAGTCTTAGACCGTACAGACTGCCCAACTAAAAATAGCAACAATCATCAACTTACTCTCAAAGATGCCAAGTCAATATAGTCCAGGCTCTTGGTTGTCAGCATTCTTGCCATCCTCTCTTCTGCTCTTCACAGTGCAAAAAAAAAAAAAGTTTTATCCCTTTAACTTTTGTAGCAGGGAAAGCACTGTGGTGGCATGTCGAAGGCTTGTCAGTGTGTGTCAGCCCTTTGCAAAGCTGGAAGTGTGAGTCTTCATGACAAACACAGGAAACTTCACATTCAGCACAACCCGGAAAACACACACTGAGGAAACAAATCTGTTTTTCTTTAAGAAAACAGTAATGCAGAGCTATTTGCTGGGGAAAGTCAGGAAAGGAAATGACGCTGTTGAATTGTGGAGCAGCAAAAGAAAAATTTATGAATGTTTTATTTTATTTATTTATTTAATTTTTTTTTTTGCGATCTGCATTTTTGGCATATATTTAAATGCATGCCTTTTATATGGTTCATTTGTCAGTTTAATTAATATAGTATATTGCAAAGTATGTGATATTATAGTTTGATATAGTTAGACAGTCGTAAGTATACAATGTACAAAGTAAGAGCCTGTGCAAAGCATTTTTCTTCAAAAGTACATCTGACTTGTCAAAGCAATTGACATTCTGAAGAGAGCAATATGCAGAGTGCAGTTATCTGCCGCAGTCAGTCAGTCATTTTTTCTATTATTTCTCTGACTACTTAAAACAAATGACATTTAAAGGGCAATCACATTTTTGTTGAGAAAACATTTTACCAAACTTTGTTGCAAAAGCCTACCTGTTTTTGACCAGAAAAAAAGTTGTTTGATTATAAACATAATTTGTTGCGCTAGCAATAATAATGTACAAAACACACCAATTTAGTGCAATAATAAAGAAATATTAAAAGTCCACTTTAACCACTTCAGCCCCGGACCAATTGGCAGCCAAAGGACCAGGCCCCTTTTTGTGATTCGGCACTGCGTCGCTTTAACTGACAATTGCGCGGTAGTGCGACGTGGCTCCCAAACAAAATTGGCATCCTTTTTTTCCCCACAAATAGAGATTTCTTTTGGTGGTATTTGATCGCCCCTGCGGTTTTTATTTTTTGCGCTATAAACAAAAGTAGAGCGACAATTTTGAAAGAAATTCAATATTTTTTGCTTTTTGCTATAATTAATATCCCCAAAAAATATATAAAAAAACATATTTTTTCCTCAGTTTAGGCCGATACGTATTCTTCTACATATTTTTGTTAAAAAAAATGGCAATTAGCGATTATTGATTGGTTTGCGCAAAAGTTATAGCGTTTACAAAATAGGGGATAGTTTTATAGCATTTTTATTAATATTTTTTTTTTACTAGTAATGGCGGCGATCAGCGATTTTTATTGTGACTGCGACATTATGGCGGACACATCGGACATTTTTGACACATTTTTGGGACCATTGTCATTTATACAGCAATCAATGCTATTTAAATGCATTGATTCCTTTATAAATGACAATGGTAGTGAAAGAGTTAACCACTAGGGGGAGGGGAGGGGTTATGGGCTGTGTCGTGTGTTTTTTTACATTAGGGGGCGGGGCTGACGTCTGACGTCATTGATCGGCTTTCCCGATGACCGGGAACAGCCGATCAATGACAGGCAGTGTAGGAAGCGCGGGGAGAGGTTTGTTTACACAGACCTCTCCCCGTTCTTCAGCTCCGTGACCCGATCGCGGGACACCAGCGGCGATCGGGTCCGCTGGTCCCGCGGCCAGGGTCATGGAGCTCCCGACCGCGCCACGCGACCCACGGGCAGGCAATTAAAGGGCCACGTACAGGTACGTGATTTTGCCTGCCCGTGCCATTCTGCCGCAGTATATCTGCGTGAGGCGGTCGGGAAGTGGTTAACGGTTAAGTGCATGTAATGAGAATAATGGTCCCAATCCAATAATGCATGCACCACTGTGTGATAGAAGGTGTCTACATCAGAAAAAAATCCACAATCACCACGTGGATCGTCACCAATGTAGTGAACGGACTCTATTATGAAGTCAAATCAGCCTGTAAATAATATCCTGTCATAAAGTGCTTGGACCCATGTTGTCTGGTCAGATTCTTGTGGTATCTCCTCTTCCCCAGTTGTATATTCTATATACTGTACATGGAAATGATTCTGATGTCAGATTCCACCATAAAATTCAAATAGAAATGCCCACATAGTGTGAATCTGTAAGAAACTTTTATCAAAAGCAAAGTGTAAAACTACTCACATGTGAGTTATCAAAACGTTCCCAAGCAGTGTAACAATTGTCTCCAGATAGTACAAACACTCTAGATCATGGGTCTTCAAACTATGGCCCTCCAGTTGTTCAGAAACTACAATTCCCATCATGCCTAGTCATGTCTGTGAATGTCAGAGTTTTACAATGCCTCATGGGATGCGTAGTTCCGCAACAGCTGGAGGGCCGTAGTTTGAGGATCCCTGCTCTAGATAGGCGTGGGAAGACCACGTGCGTTAGCTCTGCCCATCGTCATAACTGATGTTATTAATAATGCTTGACCCCCGCACAGCATCTGTACCAGTGATGGCGAACCTTGGTACCCCAGATGTTTTTAAACTAAATTTCCCATGATGCTTATCTACACGGCAGAATGCATGAGCATCAGATGAAATGTAGTTCCAAAACATCTGGGGTGCCAAGGTTCGCCATCACTGGTCTATGCCATTGTCTCATCGGAACACCTATACTGTTGTGACCTTTTCCATATTCACTCATTATATTTTTATCAAATATGTTTTCGTCTGCGCCAAAGATTTTTAGTTGTGTGTCATATAGATTAATTTTTGCTCAACAGTAAGGTTTACAATCGAGTCTTGATGTATGTATATGAGCTCCATGCAGCAGGGGGATTAGGGGACACAAATTTTATAGAATTCTTGATGTATTTGTTTTTTTTCTTTTTCCCCTTCCCCATGGTTGATTTAACCCTTTATTATACATACTTAACTGCTTGCCGACCAGCCGCCGCAGTTTTACTGCGGGTAGAATGGCACGGCTGGGCGAAATATTGTTACCTTACGTTGCTTCGCCTTTTGGCCATTAGGGGCATGAACGCAGCATGTGCCCAGAGCCGATGCGAGTACCCAGCAGGCGCGATGACCGCCGGACTCCCGCGATCGCTCGTGACAGAGCGAGAACTGGGATCTGTGTTTAAACACACAGATCCTGGTTCTTTCAGGGGAGAGGAGACAGATCGTGTGTTCATACTATGTATGAACACCGATCTCTCCTCTCCTCCTAGACAGTCCCATTCCCCCACAGTTAGAAACACACATAGGAAACACAGTTAACCCCTTGATTGCTAGTGTTAACCCCTTTCCTGCCAGTGACATTTACACAGTAATCAGTGCATTTTTATAGCACTGATTGCTGTATAATTGTCTGGTTTCAAAAATGTGTCAAAAGTGTCTGATGTGTCCGCCATAATGTCGTAGTTCCGATTAAAAAACACAGATCGCCACCATTACTAGTAAAAAAATAAAAATAATAATAAATTAAAAACGGCATAAATCTATCCCTCATTTTTCAGATGCTATAACTTTTGCGCAAACCAATCAATATACGCTTATTGCGGTTTTTTTTACCAAAAATATGTAGAATACATATCGGCCTAAACTGAGGAAAAAAATAGTTTTTTTGAGAAAAAATGTGGGGTATTTATTATAGCAAAAAGTAAAAGGTATTGTGTTTTTTTTTTCAAAATTGTCGCTCTTCTTTTGTTTCTAGCGCAAAAAATAAAAACTGTAGAGGCGATCAAATATCACCAAAAGAAAGCTCTATTTTTAAAAAAAGGAGGTCAATTTTTTTTGGGTACAGCATCGCACAACCACGCGTCATTGTCATTTAAAGCGATGCAATGCCGAATGCCAAAAAAATGGTCTGGTCATTGTGCAGCCAAATCTTCCGGGGCAGAAGCGGTAAAACACAGTTGTGGGTGTTTATAACAGGTCTTGCTTTTTCAACTTTTATAGTTTTCATTTTTGGTTTTCAACCACTTGTTCAGCCCACAGAACGCCCCACAATGCACTGCATGTCACAAAATGCATTCTAACCCCTGATTGGCTGAAGCAATGAAGGTTTTGCTCAATCAGGGCACAGAGCACTGTCAGAGCCATGATTGGAATAAGTCATGATGACTTGGCCCAATCATGGCTCATTGCTCATAGACCTACCCCACACTATGAAAGGTTCCTTCCCAGAGGAGCCATTTGCAGTGTGATGTTGGGATGGAGATAGATAGAACAGGGCTCTGTTCCTTGCTACTAGCAAGTTAGTGTGCTATTGGGATTCTATTGTAAGTGTAGAGTGTCAGTGTAGGGTGAATATAGTGGTAGTGCAGCATCAGTGTAGTGCATCAGTGCAGTTTTACTGCCATATATTGTAGTGCGTCAGTGCAGTTTCATTGCAGTATATTGAATTGCGTCAGTAGTTTTTTTGCAGTATATTGTAGTGTGTCGGTGGAGTTGTCTGAGTAGTGCAGTGGTTTACACGGCATTACATAACTTTTTTTTCCAATCCTTTTATTGTTTTTTTATGTCATCAACATGTAACAGATACACATAATAAACATTAGTATTGCAGTGACCCTTGCAGGGGAATACCTTACTCAATGGATGGCAGAGTTATATGTGTCAAGACCATAAGAGGGTCACATAACAGGAAAAGGAGGCCTAGCTCCCTTAGGTCAGGTGGTGATACGGGAAACCACTTCTATATATTAAATCAATGCAGGTCTGAACGTAGCAAATTTAAGACTGACATTTAATTAGATAATGGCGTCCATATGGCACATTAAGACGAGGGCCCTTCGGTAGCTGTAGAGGGCTCCACCAACATTTTTTACCATATATTTTGTTGCATTTTTTAGGACAGCCCCTGTGATTATAGGTGTCTCTGTAAAGCTGTAAACTGTCATTTATCAGCTGTTTCCAAAAGGGGAGGGATGGGGGGTGGGCTTCTTCCAGTGAAGCGCAATGGCCTTACTGTCGTAAAATAGGAGGCCAATCAGGGTGCGCCCGAATACAGTGGGAACCAAGTTTTCACGTATACACATGGACATGGATAGCTGTAGGGGTATGGCACTGACCAGGTTTGTGAGCCATTACTTCCTCCCAGAGCCCGACAATGACCGGGCAGGTCCAGAAAATATGGGTACAATCTCCTGGAGTACCTCCACATCGCCGGCACACAGATTTAGAGCTGGGATGCGTTTTATACCACCTGTAGGGGGTGAAATATGCCCAATAGGCCAGCTTGAATTGGATTAATCGGTCCTGTAGGGAGACTAATGCCGCGTACACACGATCGTAATTCTCGTAGGAAAAAACTCTGACGGTTTTTCCGACGGAATTCCACTCAAGCTGTGTACACACGATCACACCAAATTCCGACGGTCAATAACACAGCAGCATAAAACACGTTCGACAGCACTATAAAAGGGAAGTTTAATGCTTCCGAGCATGCGTCGGAATTTTGCGTGTCGGAATTGCATACGCACGATTTGAAAATCCGATAGAAAGGTTTTCCATCTGAAAAATTGAGAACAGGTTCTCAATTCAAAGTCAGTCGGAAATTCCAACAGAAAAAGACCGTTGGGCATACACCGATGAAAAGCTCCCATCGGACTGTTTCCATCGGAAATTCAGACCGCGTGTACGCCGCATAAGGAATGGAAGGGAAAATCCCATATATCATCCCAGTCTTTGTCAAGGTCTGGGATGTCTCGTTGCCATCTAGCCCTGAGGCCCTCCAGGACAGGCAAGGATACGAACATCAAGTGAGTATATAACTGAGAGGTAGGTTTTGTCCAACATTCAGATCTTAAAACGGCCTCCAATGCTGATTGTACAACTGAGGACCGGAGTGGGAGAATTGGCTACTAAAGGCATGGGAGAGTTGTAAAAAGCAAAAGAAATACATCTCTGGGATATTAAATTTGGAAGATAATAAGGATAAAGGGGCCAGGGATTGGTTGACTATAATCTGGGGGAGCGTTTTAATGATTAATTTGGTCCAGGCGTAAGGCTCCATTCCTTTTTTTTTTAAGTGGTGTAAGTTGGGATTATGCCACAGGGGGCGTTATTGTAGACTGCTTGTTTAGGGTAACTTTCACATTTAAACCCCCCCCCCCCCCAGGCTCGGATAGTGTTGGGCATAGAAGGTGTTAATTGGTGAGGGGTCTGAGGACCACGGAATATAAGGAATTTTTACGCCTCCAGGGAATCCACCACAGCCTCCTCAACCATTACAGATGGTAACATCAGGGTTTAGCCACCAAGCTGCCGTAGCAAGCTGGGTGGCCAAAAAATATTTGTGTAAATCAGAAAGCGCCAGGCCACCTTGAGTTTTAGGATGCATAAGTGTATACCATCTGTGTCTTGGGGTTTGGGGGCCCCAGAGAAAGGAGGCGAATAGTTGATTCAGCTTTACAAAGAAAGATTTGTGTATCTAGTATGGGGAATGGCAAAACAAATAAGGGAATTTTGGTAAGACCTTTATTTTAAGCAGGTTAAGCAGGTTAATGCATCCTAATATGGATAGGGAAAGAGTTTTAACTAGACCTCTTGTATTATCGGGGTTAGACATTGGGAGTAACGGGAGGCCAGAGAGACCATCTGGACCTGGGGATTTTCCTGCTGGAAAGGATCTAGTCACTACCAGGAGCTCATCTGGGGTAATTGGTCTCACCATGGCCTCACTTTCTGCATCCAACAGCCAGCCAAGGGCCAAAGGATCCAGCCAGCTTCCTGGTCCGCAGGTTGAAAGTCGGGAGACAAAACCAAAGTGTACAGGTAGCTATAGAATTGACGAAAAGCATCTAAAATAGCAGGCAAGGAAGAGGCCGAATCCCCTGAGGGGGTCCTAATTTCAGGTAACAGGGTCAAGGGCTGGTCCTGTTGTGCTAACATTGTCATTAGGCGCCCATTACAGTCTCCCTCCTCAAAAAAACCTCTGTTTATTATTGTATAGGTCCAATACAGTAAATTCAGCCAAGTGTAGGTGAAGCTTGCGTTTCTTAGCATGGAGTAAGTCAAATTGAGTCTCAGTTGGGTTCATATTGTAGGCCTTGGTACAGGTTTTAACTGCATCTTGAAGGGTGGGGGTGACAGTCGCTTGTTCCTTATGGACTTTGGCTATGGATGAAATGTATTGTCCAGGGGTAAATGCTTTGAAAGCGTCCCAGGTAACTTCTGGAGAGGACGACCCCGAGTTGATAGCCCAGTACTCCATGAGGAGTGGTATCCGCTAGGTCAGGGTGGGTCACCCAGTGAGATCCCAGGCGCCAAAGGGCAGAGTTGCAGGAGCAGGGAGATTGGATAGATGGGGCCAACAGATGGTCCGAGAGTCCACTGGGGAGATATCAGGCGCCCAACACATCTGACATCATGATTGGGTTTGCAAAGGCCAGATCAATGTGGGAGGCCGTTTTGTATGTGGAGGAAAAACAAGAGTAAGATCTGGCAGTGGGATGTTTTCATTTCCAAACCTCCACAACACCCATCACATGAGCCCAGGCAATAAAATCCCTGGAAAAATGCTTGGGTGGACTGGGCCTATCAAGATCAGGAGCTAATAGTGCGTTAAAATCACCCATTGGCAGTAATTTAGCAGGACAGTACAGGGTGAACCTCTCCAGGATATCATACAGTACCCCCGGGGAGAAAGGAGGAGGGATATAAACACTGGCAATAATATAATGTTGGCTCCACAAAGTGAACACAACTATAACATATTTGCCATTGGGGTCCATATGAACATGCTCAACCACACAAGGAAAGACTTGCTAATCAATATGGACACCCCTTTGGGCAAAGGTGGAGTAGGAGGCATGGTAAGATTTCTGGATTCACAGCTTCCTAAGTGCCAGTAATTTGCTGCCTATGAGATGTGCCTCTTTAAGTAGTATCACATGATGGCAATGGGATTTAAGGTAGCAAAAGAACACTGCACTTTTATATTTAGAATTTAACCCGCAGACATTCCAGGACATGTTGAACGCAGAGATAACACGTGTTGTCATTACAGCTGTAAGATATCATACATATATGGATAAAATAGAAGGGCCCGAGAAAAAATCTCAGGACCAGCAAAGACCAAGGCAGCCAGTACCAAAGGAAGTCATAGGTAAACATAATAAAAATTAGAATGAAAATTAAAACGTAAAGCAAAAACATTTTCTCGATAGGCACCGAGGTGCCTCCCTGCCCTAGTCTAGCACCGACTTCCAGAACTTAAGGTGGTGAAGACCAGGCCTGTACCCAATAACTTAAACAGAAACAGGCAATAGTGTAATACTATGTTCAAACGGAGTAGATCCTCTGTTCATCAAGGCTCCAAGGAGAGGGGGGGGTGGGCTGCTAGGTGGAGCACTTTTTAGTGATGTTGCCCATGCTATCCAGCCACAGCATGCAGAGGAGGCAGTGGACTGGCTTACTAAACCATCCTCATCCTCCTCATCCTCTGTGACCCAAGCTGAGACTAGTATGCGGTTTACTGCAGCTGCCAGGGTGGCCTATTCTACCTCCTTGTTTACAGCTACTCCTGCCATAGCCCCAGCATCATGCATGGGGGAGTCGGCTGAGTTATTTGAACACAGCATTAGCCACTTGCTCCTTGATGATGCACAGGCATTATTTGATTCTGATGTTGGTTCTGAGGTTGAGGAAGGTGGAAACATGAGCCTACAGAGAGGGGAGAACACTTATAAACAACAAATTGGCAGTCATGTTCCCCCAGCCGCAACATATTGCCAAGTTGGCTCCAGTGATGAGGATGGAAGGAATGATGATGAGTTCACTGACACAACTTGGGTGCCGGATAGAGCACAGGAGGAAAGTGAGGGTGAGACACAACCCCAACAAGGCAGGATGTCCTCCAGAGGCAGCCATCATGGAAGAGTAGAAAGCAGCCTCCCTATTCTATCAGATTGTGGAGCTGTTATCTCCTGGCTCACTTCCCACAGCTCAGCTGTCTGGGCCTTTTTTAGCACATGTGCAGCCGATCGCACTGTTGCAATTTGCAAACCTTGCCTCAAGCATGGCAAAAACACCAGCCATTTGGGTACCACATACTTGACAAGGCATTTAACCTTCCACCCCTCAAAAAGGACGCAATTCTTCTCCTCCTCACTCTTCACCTTTCAGGTCTACCCTCACTATATCTTATCACCTCTCAGCAGCCTTCACTGATGGGGATGATGGTATAGCTAAGGGTGTCACAGCAGCACACCACAAAACTGTAGAGAATAGCAGGCAAATTTCTCTGCCCCAGCTTCTACATTGAAAAAAATATATACTCAGCCAGCCACATGCCCAGCATCTAAATGTCAGCTTGTCCAAATTGCTGGCATTACAACTCTTGCTTTTCCGTCTGGTAGATTCTGCCCCCTTCTGTGAATTTGCAGAATGTGCTATACCACAATGGCAGGTTCCCAGTTGCTATTACTTTGTACATAAGGCCCTTCCAGCATGTGGAAGCCAATGTTTTGGCATCATTGGGCAAGGAAGGGGTCATTCTTATTTCTACCAGGACTGCTGGGAGGACCTTCTTCCACTGCTGACGTGGTCCAGCACAGTGGGTAACTCTACAGGATGAAATATCTTGAGGACATCTTAACCACTTGTTGACCGCTGCACGCCGATATATGTCGACACAATGGCAGTGGTGGGCAAATGGGCGTATCTGTACATCCCCTTTAATTAGCGGGGCTAGCGGGCGCTCAAGTGCCCGCCGCGTACAGCGTGACCGTGCCCGTGGGTCCCGTGGACTCTGTCCGCCGGTATCCCGGCGATCGTGTCACGGAGCCGCAGAACGGGGAGATGCATATGTAAACAAGGTGTTTCCCTGTTCTGCCTAGTGACATGACAGGGAATCTACTGCTCCCTGTCATTGGGAGCAGTGATCGCTGTCATGTCAATGGTAGCCCATCCCCCCCCACAGTTAAAATCACTCCCTATGACACACTTAACTCCTTGATCGCCCCCCTAGTGTTTAACCCCTTCCCTGCCAGTGTCATTTACACAGTATTCAGTGCATTTTTATAGCACTGATCGCTGTATAAATGACAATAGTCCCAAAAGAATGTCAAAAGTGTCCGATGTGTCCGCCATAATGTTGCAGTCACGATAAAAATCCCAGATCACTGCCATTACTAATAAAAATAATTAATAATAAAAATGCCATAAACTATCCCCTATTTTGTAGACGCTATAACTTTTGTGCAAATCAATCAATATACGCTTATTGTGATTATTATTTTTTTTTACCAAAAATATATAGAAGAATACATATCGGCCTAAACTGAGGAAAAAAACGTTTTTTAAATATTTTTAGGGGATATTTATTATAGCAAAAAATTAAAAATATTGCTTTTTTTTCAAAATTGTCGCTCTTTTTTTGTTTATAGCTCAAAAAATAAAAACCGCAGAGGTGATAAAATACCTCTGCAGTTAGAAGAAAGCTCTATTTGTGGGAAAAAAAAAAAAAGGACGTCAATTTTGTTTGGGTGTAACATCGCACGGCTGCGCAATTGTCAGTTACCGAATTCGCAGTGCCAAATTGCAAAAAGTCCTCTGGTCAGGAAACTGGTAACATTTTCCAGGGGTGAAGCGGTTAAAGAGGAGTTTATGCAACGCCTTTCCAGAATCTGGTAGGTTGCAGTCTCATGGAAAAGCAAGTTTTAAGGCTTCTGTTAGTCAAAGGAGGAGCAGTGGAGAAGGGAGCCGTCTCAGTGATGCATTTCGAAAAAAAAATGTAGGCTTCGGCACCCAGGGCTGTCAGCTTCAAGATCCTATCGGCAGCGTCTGCATCATATGATGAAAGATTATCTAGTGGTGAAAACAGACATGGAGAGCTTTCCAGTAGATGATTCACTGGGTTTCTGGGTCATGAGAATAGACCACTGGCCAGAACTTGCCCAGTATTCAATTGAACTGATAAGCTGCCCTGCATCCAGCGTGCTTTCCAAAAGGGCATTCAGTGCTGTTGGAGGTTTTGTGAAAGATAAAAGAGCACATCTGTCCACACGCTCCGTTGACCAGCTGTCACAACCTGCAACCTACCTGTATGGGGTCCTCGCACTCGCAGCATGTCGGTCTTTGGCACTCTTGTTGGTGGCCTGTGTCACTCCCATGTGAGTATAGTGAGGCCTCTAGCACATGTCTGATGGCATCCTCACATCAAGATGTCAGCACCGAAGTGCTTCCTGTTATAGACAGAAATTGCATCACTTCCACCACACCCTCCGGAGGTCATTTCCTGTTTAATCAGTATAAAGCTGAGAGGTTCCAGAGAGAGTGCTCTGTTGTTTTAGAGCTACCCACAGTGTGTGCCTGTTCCTTGCCGTGTGATACTGCTACCTGACCTTTTCTTACCTTTATTGACTCTTTGCTGCCTGCCCTGACCTTCTGCTATATTTGACTTTGATTATTGGACTTTCCCTTTTGTACCACATTTTTGGAAACTGCTGGATTCACCTCCTGAGTATTCTTATCCAAGGTGTGTACCCCTGCTATTGGGCTCCCCATACCCAAACACTGACAAAACTGAGCCAGTATGGAGTCCACGTGGTTGGCTGAAGTATTAGCTACATTGACTCAACAGATAAGCATGCTGGCAGTGTCTTTGCAAGATTTACAAACAAATCAAATCAAACCAACTTGCAAGCCAATCAAGCAAGATTGGACAAACTGGTTAATATACCTACACCTGCTCCTGTACCTGAAGCACCTGTGACATATCCAGAAAGAGGTGCTGCTGCTCCTGAACCCAAAGTCGCATTACCTGATAAAGTCAATGGGGATCGCTCATCTTATTGAACATTTTATTATTTAATGCCAGATTTTCTTAATTCTACAAACCTGTACCTATGCAACAGATTTTGTCAGGATACGGACCGTGATCTTTTTATTGACTCGAGAACCTCCAGACCTGGGCACATCATTTATTTACACATACATAGCCCTATATTGAATTCTTGGTGTTCCTTCATAAAAACTTTGGATGCACTGTATGAAGATCCCAATAAAGTAGCCTCTGCCACAGGCTCACTGCGAGCCCTCAATCAAGGAAGAAGAAATTATGGGGAATATATTACTTAATTTCGTCATCTAGCAGTAGCATCTAACTGGCATCAACCCTATTGTTCTCAAGCTACCATATGGCATTCAAGAAAAATGGGCAGGTCTTGGATCAAGTGTAAGGAAAATCATCAAGTTGCCTTTCCTCCTTTTTCCTACTTCTGCTAGTTCATCAAAAGAATTGCAGACACGAAGAATGACCCAAGTTTCTCCTATGGTGACTGTAACCCTCTCACTTCACCCTCTCCGAGACCTATGAACACACATATGACACACAGAGACCATAGAGGTCCAGTATTAGTGAAAAGGACTAATGTTCTACCTGCACCTACTACAGTTCTCGAAAAGACTGATCAAAACAAGAAAATTTAGAACCCAAATTCGCCAATGTCCATTACATAACAAACCACATCCATAAGAAATGTATCGGCTTCATAAAGAAAACCCTACAAGAACGTAAGGAACTTTTAAAGAAATTTGAAGTTAGCTGCAAATGCAGTGCCTCCACAGCACACTTTGCAAAGGACTGTAAAGCTTTCATCAAATGTATAGAGTGTGACAGTGATGACCATGGGCAAGCTCTTCATCAATATCTTCACAACTCTACTATGCTCACAATCTTCCTGAGGCAAAGCAAGGTGGGGAGCACACAGATCAAACACCACCTTCCACCTCATTGTTCTCTACATGTACAGAAGTCTGTGGAGAAGTACTCTGTGACAAATCCTGTGCAAAGATATGCTTGGTTTGTGTATACCCCAAAGGTCAACCTGAAAAGGCCATAAGACTGTATACTATTCTGGATGAACAGAGCAACAGATCTCTTGCAAGAACAGTTTTTTGAACTGTTGAACATAACAGGAGATGCTCTACCTTATACCCTAAGCACTTGTGCTGGCACTACAGAAGTATTGGATAGGGGAGCCAGCGGTCTTGTAGTTGCTCCCCTGAATGACTATGTGGAAATATTCTTGCCCACTATCACTGAGTGCAACCAGATTCCAAGCAGATCCCTACTCCTGAAGCTGCCTTTAACCATTCCAACTTGAAGGACATAGTAGACCAAATACCAGCCCTCAATGTAAGTGCTGATATCCTGCTGTTACTCGGCTGAGACATCTTAAGGGTGCACAAGGTTGGTCAGCAAATCAACGGTCCACATGATGCACCATAAACTCAGTGTCTGGATCTAGGCTGGGTCATCATAGGCAATGTCTGTCGAGACAAAGGTGGAAGGTCTTACTCAGTCTTTGTTTAAAACGCACGTCCTGTCAAATGGACAGACTACTTGTTCTGCACTACTACCACATCAATATAATGTGAAAAATGTATTGAAAAAGGTGCACAACGGCACATCATACAAGTGTAGCGGGGTTCTACCCCTTTTTCTGGTAGAGACTACATCTCCCATGATTCCCCAGGCCCCCGGGCTGCTGACTTCCGCCCGGGAGGCTGCTGGGGGAGATTATAAAAGGGAAGAGCGGAGACCGCCTCTTCCTCTTGGGACACTTCCTCTTCAGAGGCCTGACAGGACTGGCCTGCCTCTGCTGACAGAGCGTGTGACGCGGAGACTGCAGCCAGCAGAGACACCTGTGCGGACCGGAGCTGAAGGCCTGAAGCCTGGGCCTTGCAGCCGATGGAGTGAGACTCTCACCCCTCAGAGTCCACAGCAGCGGAGCGGAGACTTCCCCTTACTGTCGGTCGGACGGAGCTGATGACCGGAGTGCAGGGCTGTGACTGAGGAGATCGGACGCCGCCATTGAAGAGACCAGAGCCGCCATTAGAGGGACCGGAGCGGAGGACGGTACCCAAGGATTGGTGAGAGAGCCTGTAGGCTCAATCCTGCATTGACACACACGTTTTATGCCTACTGAACTGCCTAGGCGCAATTTACCTCAGAGCAGCAATGTTACTTTTTGTGGATTACAAATGACACCATTTAAAGCTACATGTGCACCACCTCTACAGATTTATTGCCGGTGAAGAACACTGTACTAGTACAAGGACTGAGCTCTATTACTAGGGATCAGGCCTGGTCCGTTAGGTAGGCGCAGATAGATTTATTGCACCTCAGGGGTGCATAGCAGACGGTCGCCACGCTAGGCGTTCCGTTTCCCCACTGTTAGTTGAATACATATGTGTGTACATGTTAGAGTGCATATTGCAGGGACCTGCTAAAGCATTGTAAGATATATGTTCAAATGCATGTTGCTATTCTTTTTTTTCTTACTGCCAAAGTAAAGCCAGTTATTCTTATTTCAGCAGTCTGCTTGTGAGTTCATACCAATTACACTTAGAGTATAAGCTAAGTTTTATGTGCATAGGGACGTACCCCTTTACTAACTGTGCCAGAGCGGGTAGAGCCAAATTGCCGGGGGTTGGTGGAGCTGTACTCAGGGACCCAAAACAAACCAGCGGCTCTCTTAACTGGGGGTAGCGCTACACGTGGGGGCTCGTCATCCGGGATCCTGAGTCAGCGGGAAAAGCCGCCAGAAGGTGCCGGCATGGACCCAAGAGAAGTGGGACGGTGGTCCGCAACATGGGCCGCTGACCCAGCCGCAGCAGCAGTTATTGAACTGCCAGGGATGTGGCAGAGAGAGGCAGTGAAGCAGCTCATAATGTCATTATCCCCATGCCAGAAGTCATGGATAATGGACATGAGAAATGATGCTGGGTACACGTACGCCTTAATAGAATGGAAGGAAGAGACTCCAGAGCAGTTCAGGAGCCAGAGCATACAGGCACCGAATGGTCAGCACTACCAATTGCTGCATGCGCTGCCGCGGAAGGGAGACTACTCTCCTATGAGAGCCATTCTATCCCCAAAGAAGGAAGAGCAGAAGGGCGCGGAAAGTCCCGCACCCACACACACTACTCTTAGTGCAGAACTGTGTGCTGTTCTAGGGGAAATTGTAACCCAGTGCAGAAGAGACCCCGGGGACTACCCAATGTCGGGATACAGGAAACTCCGGATGTTTTCAGGGAGGACACCTGTACCCTCGGGAGAAGAGGGATTTGAAGAGTGGTTAGATGGTGCCACGCAGGCCCTAGAAGAATGGGAGGTCTCAGAAGGCCGAAAGAAGCAAAGGATTGTTGAAAGCCTAAAAGGACCTGCCCTAGAGGCCATACGCAATCTGAAGACGAGTAAAAAGGATTGCACTGCCCAGGACTACATAGACATCCTGGAAGGTGTGTTTGGTGGGACAGAAAAAGTCACAGAACTTACCTATCAACTGGAACACTGTTACCAGAAGACAGGGGAGAAGCTGTCAGAGTACATGGGACGCATAGACAAGATCCTGCATAGGATTATCCTGAAGAAGGGGATAGATCCAGGGAAGGTAGATGAAGCCCGTGCCCAGCAGGTGATGAGGGGAGCCCAACCCTTGGACCCTGTCGCACTAATTCTACGCACCCGGCAGGATGGGAAGAGCCTGGACTACCCTGACCTCATCCGAATGGTCAGAGAAGAAGAGGCCATGTTGGAAGAGAAAAGGGAGAAGCAGGTGATGGGGTCTACAAAGCCTCCAGTGGCCACGGTCAGGTCGGCCTTAACCCCTGAAAGAGACACAGAGGTAGATGCCCTGAAGTTGCAGATGTCCCAGATGATGGAGATACTGACGTCTCTAGTGGCGAAAGAGACGCCCAGTCCCAAGAAGGAAACAACCAGGAGGGAATTGTTTCCAGCTGTTCCAGCACCAGCATCCCCTCTTGACCACAGTGAGATGATTTGCTTTAATTGTGGAGGAATTGGTCATATTGCAGCTGTATGTGCCAGTCCCAAGAAGAAGAAGGCAGAAAGTCGCCAGCCGGCGGGAAACGCCAAAGGGCCCCGGTGAAGGAGTCAACCGGGTGCCCATCACCTTCAGTGAGCTCCAAGAAGCGTGACAAGAAGAGAAAGCGAGGAGACCAAACCCCTCAGAAGGGGCCCAGGGATCCTCAACCAAGGTGCACTCCAGAGAAAGGGGGCAAGACCCCTCCGAAGAGACACAGCACCCCAAAGCGAGAACTCTTCAAAGTGAGAGATAACAATGTCCCTCAGCGGGTTCACACTCCCACTAAGAGGGAGAAAATTAATGCATACCAGGCTCAAGAAAGGAGCAAGTGCAAATCAAGTGCTGGTAAAGCAAAGAGTCCGCAGAAGAGGACAGCATCAACTAGGCCCTACCCAGAGGAGCTAGTTGGTCCATCCCCTACGGTACCCATCCAGGTGGAAGGAGTGTACACAAAGGCCCTCCTGGACACTGGAGCACAAGTGACCCTGTTGTACAGGGACTTCTACGACAGATACCTGAGTCATCTGCCAATACAGAAGATAGAAGAGCTGGAGATAAGGGGATTGGGAACCCAGAGTTTCCCCTATGATGGATACTTACCCATACGATTGACGTTTGACCCATCCGTAGCTGGGAAGTCTGAAGTGTTCGACACCTTAGCAGTGGTGTGTCCCCGCCCACCAGGAACCAGCAAGACTTCCCTGATTATAGGGACGAACACGGACCTAGTCAGAAGGCTTCTGACCCCCCTGGTGAAGAGAGAGAATCTTTCAACTCCCAAGATCCATCCCATGCTGAAGGCAGCCTACCAGCGGTTGGTCCTAGAGCAGAAGACCCCAAGTGAGGGGATAGGAAGGGTATGGAGGCTTGGAAAAGAAGGAGCAGTGTTACAGCCTGGAGAGGTGACCTGCATGAGAGCCACGGTGAAACTTACCTGGGAGCAGCCTGGCCCCTTTGTAATGTTGGAACCCGACCCAATGGAGGGTCACTCAGGTCTGGAAGTGATACCAGAAGTAATTTCACTGAAGGACCTGAAGAAGGCTAAAGGAAGAGTCCCTGTCAGTGTGAGGAACCCCACGGAGCGGCCCGTGGAGATCCCTGCCAGGATGCTTCTGGGACAGGTGAGTCCTGCTGTCCCAGTTGGCTGGTCAGAAGTGAAGGGGACGGGTGAAGGAGAAGATGTTTGGAAGAAACTCTCCATGGAAAACCCTAACCTACCTGGAGCTTGGAAAGAGAGAGCCAAGGCCCAGCTGACCAGATGGGAGAAGATTTTCTCTAAAGATGAGTTTGATGTGGGGTGTGCGAGGAGTGCCACCCATCGAATCCGCATGCAAGAGGACAAGCCATTCAGAGAAAGAGTGAGGCGAGTCCCGCTAGCAGATCTGGAGGATCTGAGGGAGCAGCTTGCGGAACTGAAGAAGACGGGAGTGATTAGGGAGTCCAGAAGCCCCTACGCCTCCCCAATTGTGGTAGTCAGGAAGAAGAATGGGTCATTGAGACTCTGCATTGACTACAGAACTCTCAACAGGAGGACCATTCCTGACCAGTACACCACGCCAAGGATAGAAGATGCCTTGCAGAGTTTATCTGGAGCTAAGTGGTTCAGTGTGATGGACCTCAAGAGTGGGTATTACCAAATCCCCATGCACCCAGAAGATAGAGAGAAGACTGCCTTCATAACCCCAGTGGGATTCTTTGAGTTCAACAGGATGCCCCAGGGCCTATCTGGAGCTCCTGCTACGTTTCAACGCCTGATGGAAAGGACAGTTGGAGACATGAACCTCATAGAAGTCCTTGTGTACCTGGACGATGTCATTGTCTTTGGAAAGACTCTGGAAGAACATGAAGCCAGGTTGGAGAAAGTACTGAAGAGGCTCAGTGAAGAGGGACTCAAACTTTCTCCAGAGAAGTGTCGGTTCTATCAGTCTTCTGTGAACTATCTGGGACACATAGTGTCTGAAAAAGGAGTGGCCACAGACCCTGAGAAGTTGGAGGCAGTTACTTCGTGGCCAAGGCCCACAACAGTTACAGAACTTCGATCTTTCTTGGGGTTCTGCTCCTACTACCGCAGGTTTGTGGATGGATTTGCCCGCATTGCCAAACCCCTCAACGAGCTGCTGAAGACAGAAGGAGAGGAGGATGGAATGGGGCCTAGGAGGTCCAGTGAGTCGGTCCAAGACCAATGGAATTCAAGGTGTGAAGAGGCTTTCAGAACCTTGAAGAGAAGTCTCACCACAGCCCCAGTTTTGGCCTACGCTGATCCCACTAGACCCTATGAGCTACATGTTGATGCCAGCCATGAGGGCCTAGGTGGAGTACTCTACCAGGAGCATGAAGACCAGCTACGACCAGTGGCCTATGTGAGCCGGAGCCTGACCCCCTCCGAGAAGAACTATCCCACCCACAAGTTGGAGTTCTTAGCCCTCAAATGGGCAGTTGTTGACAAGTTGAGAGACTACTTGTATGGGGCCGAGTTTACTGTAAAGACAGATAACAACCCCTTGACCTATCTATTCACCACCGCCAAGCTGGATGCAACTGGACACAGATGGTTGGCGGCGTTGTCTGGATTCAATTTCAGTCTCAAGTACAGACCAGGGGCTGGAAATAGGGATGCAGATGCCCTGTCCCGAAGATCCCATGTCATGGTCGATGACTGGGAAGACTGGACCCAAGTGGCACCAGATGGAGTGCGAGCCCTTTGTCAGGGGGCTGAACTCCAAGCCAGAGGAGGATCCAGAGCTGAAGAGATAGGAGTTACCACAGTGGGAGTCCCAAAGTGTTACTGTGGGGTAACTCAACTGGCAGAAGAGTGTCTGCCGAAGCTGTCCAAGAAGGAGCTAAGGTGTGACCAATTGGAAGATCCCATGGGGAAATTGGTCCTGGAAGCCCTGGAAGACCAGAGTCCAGAGGGACTTCGCCTTCACCCTTCTAAAGAAGCTCGCCTATTGAGGAGAGAATTGGACAAGTTACAGGTGCATCAGGGGGTAGTCTACCGAAGGGGCCCCTCTGATGGACCAGAAGACAAGTGGCAGTTGTTTCTCCCAGAGAAGCATCGAGAGACTGTGCTGATTGCCTTACATGACCAGCATGGTCACTTGGGAGCAGAGAGAACCTTCCAACTTATCAGAGACCGGTTTTACTGGCCCTGCATGAGGGCCGAAGTGGAGGAGTATTGCCATTCCTGTGCAAGATGCATTCAGAGAAAGACTTTACCCCATCAAGCTGCCCCAATGGGCCACCTACAGAGTGAAGGCCCAATGGATCTGGTATGCATTGATTTTCTCTGCCTTGAACCCGATTTGAGCGGATTGGGAAATGTTCTGGTGGTAACCGACCATTTCACTCGTTATGCTCAGGCTTTCCCAACCAAGGACCAGAAGGCCTCTACAGTAGCCAAGGTACTTCTGGAGAAGTACTTTGTTCACTATGGACTGCCACAGAGAATCCATTCAGACCAAGGAAGGGACTTTGAGAGTCGCCTGATCAGGAAGTTACTAGATTCTCTGGGAGTAGAGAAGACTAGAACTACACCATATCACCCTCAAGGTGATGCCCAGCCTGAAAGGTTCAACAGGACCCTATTGAACATGTTGGGAACTTTGGAAACAGAGAAGAAGCAACACTGGAGCCAACACATTTCAGCTCTAGTGCATGCTTACAACTGTACAACAAGTGATGTGACAGGTTTCTCCCCTTACCGGCTTATGTTTGGGAGAGAAGCAAGATTGCCAGTGGATTTGGCCTTTGGAATTTCTTTGGACCATGCCTCAGCTGCCTCCCACAAAGGATATGTGGACAGACTGAGGCGCAGTCTGAAGATAGCTTATGAAAAAGCTCAAGCGGCCTCCGACCAGAGGGGGGCCCGAAACAAGAGGAACTTTGATTTGAAAGTTAGAGTACAGGACCTACAGCCTGGGGACCGTGTACTCTTACGGAACCTAGGAATCCCTGGAAAACACAAGATTGCTGATAGATGGAGATCAGAGCCATATATCATCTGTAGGAAACTTCCAGGATTGCCTGTCTACAAATTGAAACCAGAAGGAAGATTGGGGCCTTTGAAGACCTGGCATAGGAATCATTTGCTCCCACTCACTGAAGCAGTCAGAATGCCTCCAGTAAGAGATGTACCTGAATCTGTTTCCATTCTGGATACCCCCAGGCCTAATACTAGGTCCCAGACCTCCCAAGTTAGGGGTGGACAGGACCCCCAACCAGAGGAAGAAAAAGGAGAACTTGAATGGTTATGGCCTTCCTCAATTCCAGGAAATGCTGCCATAGATCTTCCACCTACTGAAGATGTGGAAGATAACACATTGAACCCAGAAGCCACAGAGTTTGTGCCATTCAGTGATGTGCCTGAGTGCTGGGAAGACATCCCTGGTCTCTACCCAGAACAAGAAGAAGATGTTCCAGAACCAGAGATGTTGCCAGAATGTGTTCCTGAAGAAGTTCCAAGAGAACAGAGAACTCGCAGGAGTGTGAAGCCTCCCAAGAAGTTAACTTACCCCAAGATGGGAGAAAGTTCAGAGGACTCTGTTACTACAGCAAGGAGAAGTGCTGAAAGCCCTGACCCTTCCGCTGTTCATTTAGTGGAGGGCAACCCTAGCTCGCTCTCTGGCACAGTTAAGCAGGTCGCACACACTGAAGTGACCTGTCGACAGGACAGCTCCCCATCTCATGCCAATTGGTGGGAAGCTCCTCTGTCCAAATTATGTGAAAATGTTGTTCCCGAAAAAGTTTGTAGTTTGAGCACTATCTTTGGGGACCAAAGATTCAAAGTGGGGGGAGTGTGTAGCGGGGTTCTACCCCTTTTTCTGGTAGAGACTACATCTCCCATGATTCCCCAGGCCCCCGGGCTGCTGACTTCCGCCCGGGAGGCTGCTGGGGGAGATTATAAAAGGGAAGAGCGGAGACCGCCTCTTCCTCTTGGGACACTTCCTCTTCAGAGGCCTGACAGGACTGGCCTGCCTCTGCTGACAGAGCGTGTGACGCGGAGACTGCAGCCAGCAGAGACACCTGTGCGGACCGGAGCTGAAGGCCTGAAGCCTGGGCCTTGCAGCCGATGGAGTGAGACTCTCACCCCTCAGAGTCCACAGCAGCGGAGCGGAGACTTCCCCTTACTGTCGGTCGGACGGAGCTGATGACCGGAGTGCAGGGCTGTGACTGAGGAGATCGGACGCCGCCATTGAAGAGACCAGAGCCGCCATTAGAGGGACCGGAGCGGAGGACGGTACCCAAGGATTGGTGAGAGAGCCTGTAGGCTCAATCCTGCATTGACACACACGTTTTATGCCTACTGAACTGCCTAGGCGCAATTTACCTCAGAGCAGCAATGTTACTTTTTGTGGATTACAAATGACACCATTTAAAGCTACATGTGCACCACCTCTACAGATTTATTGCCGGTGAAGAACACTGTACTAGTACAAGGACTGAGCTCTATTACTAGGGATCAGGCCTGGTCCGTTAGGTAGGCGCAGATAGATTTATTGCACCTCAGGGGTGCATAGCAGACGGTCGCCACGCTAGGCGTTCCGTTTCCCCACTGTTAGTTGAATACATATGTGTGTACATGTTAGAGTGCATATTGCAGGGACCTGCTAAAGCATTGTAAGATATATGTTCAAATGCATGTTGCTATTCTTTTTTTTCTTACTGCCAAAGTAAAGCCAGTTATTCTTATTTCAGCAGTCTGCTTGTGAGTTCATACCAATTACACTTAGAGTATAAGCTAAGTTTTATGTGCATAGGGACGTACCCCTTTACTAACTGTGCCAGAGCGGGTAGAGCCAAATTGCCGGGGGTTGGTGGAGCTGTACTCAGGGACCCAAAACAAACCAGCGGCTCTCTTAACTGGGGGTAGCGCTACACAAGATTATAAGAAATCCCTTAATTTCTGGGATGACAACATTGGCAACACAGTGTTTGAGGTAACCACTAAAGACCATGAAGTGGTAGCTACCATGGAAGACAAAGGATTTTTGAAAACCATTGGTAAAGAGTTCTAGCAAGATGATTCCAACAGTTGGGTAGCACCTCTACCATTTCGTACAACAAGAAAGACTAACAAATAACAGAGTGGAACGCATTAGGAAGTTCTTTATACCTGAACAATGGCACTATGTTCCCACTAACCTCAACTCTGCTGATTGCAGCAGTCGTGCAGTACCTACTACTGCATTTGTGGACACATCATGGCTATCTCCACCAGTACTCTGCAAGTAATATGTTAATGTTTGCATTGTTTCCCTTGTTCTTCTCTTCCCTCTTGTTTTGCAGGTGTTCTTGGAGATAATCTTCATTACTTATATTTGGACTTGGAATAAAGTTTGTTAATAGAAATCATAGGTCTCGACGGGGAGTGTCATATTTCACATGCTTTGTGATATGCCTTTAAATGTTACATGTATTATACTGTCTCTGCTTCCTCCCCTTCCTGTATCTCAGCTTATCCTGTTTAGTTAGCTCCACCCTTTGTTAATTTCCCAGTAATGCATCTCAGCACATGTCTGGACTGGATCACATTATGATCTTTTGACCTATCCGATGTTCGTTGTAAGATCCTCACAGTTTATGGATTAAACTTCACAAGATCAACAAGGTGTCGTCTGGATCGAGTCACTGTCTTTTTATCCAAATAAGATTGGGGTTATCGACATCTCAACACAACTAACTAAGTTACGGAGATCACACTTTCAATGCTTAGATTGGAGAGGCAGAACAGATGCTCTCTTTTAACCTTGTCTATTCTCCTATTTTTTTCCACTGGTATTAGGAATAAATTGGTTACAGAGACACAACCTTGCATTAGACTGGCAGACTGGTGTATTAAATTTTATCTGTCTATCTAGTTGTCTAATACCTCAAGCTGTGAATCTGACCTTGTAGCCTACTACTAATGACAACAATATGTCAACGATTCCTGTACACTATTTGGCCTTTGTTGATGTTTTTGAGAAGAAAGGGGCTGATATTCTCCTTCCTCACCGAGATTATGATTGTCCTTTTTAAATCGTTACCAGGCGCATACCCTTATGGCAGGACATATCCTCTTATAGAGCCTGAAATACGTTTTTAAAAGAATACATTGATGAAAACTTAAAGAAGGGTTTCATAAGGCCATCTACCTCCCCTGCTGGTGCTGGAATTTTATTTTGTAGGGAAAAAAGATGGTTGCCTCCGTCTGTGTGGATTATTGAGCACTGAATGCTATTACCATTAAAAAATAAATATCCACTGCCTTTAATTCCTGAATTAATGGAAAGATTGCCAAAAAACAAAAACCAACAGAAAAATGGCATCAGTTACAAAAATGCATATATGCATCCATTCTGGTGTGAGTAATTGTTCATGCTTTAATGGATTGTTGCAAGTGACTTTAGTGCTCACAAATCTTGACAGGTGACTTGCGTGCGCCCTCACATGGGTCCCCACTCACCAGTTCTTATAACCCCTGCAGGGGTAACACACCGGTAAATCCACAGTTTAGGCCGATGTCCTCAGGTATCAGCATCTGCAGTCCCTCAGGCAACCTTTGGATATCCAGTCAGTGTCAGGTATTTGTAATAGTAGTATTCCTCATGGAAAAAATAATTGGCTCCCATAGTGTAGTATCCAAGAAATTCCATTTATTTTAAAAAACTTTTGTTAAATCAATCAAAAAAATATAATAAAACAGACAAATAAGGAAAAAAGTCCATATAACATAGGATCTTCTTCCAAAAAAACAGCTCTTTGTAATGGATAACACAAGAAGCCCAAGCTGTGGGCGTGCGCTCCACCTGCCTTCCACCCACTAGCTCTAGTTCCTAAAAGTCACGTGATGTGCGTAGCGGCACCGTATGCGTTTCGTCATTAATGCCTTCAGCGGCGGTGCCATCTCACTGCACACCACATATCTTTTAAGGGAGAGCGGTCAAAAAACCCCACCCATTAGATCTACAACACCCAATCCATAAAGGGGGATCAGAAAAACCCACATATGGTAGAGTAATCCGTGTTAAATGCGGGATATGGCCCGGTAAGGAAAGATGTATATATAATATATTAAATACATACCCTAAGCGTAACCTAAAATAAAGTCTGCTCTCCTTTAATGATTATGCATACCCAGATAGGCAAAAGCGACACACAGTAATGATTTAAAACTATACAGTATTTGGGAATATTATAAAAGCATACACAAATCTGGACAAATACATCCAGGACTCCCCCTATCCGCAAAAGATGAGAGTGCGGACATCCAAGAAGCATGCCAGATATTACCTGGTAAGGATACCTAAACAGTAAAAAATATTTAAGAAAAAGTTTCAGAACATTATTTATTATATTCAACCCCAACATAACGGATGTGTGCTACACCTGCCGACCCCATGAATCAGCCCGCAACGCACACACCAAATAAGGTCCCAAATGAGGACCCATCCATGGGAGTTGGACTTCTGGCATTACTTTCATGCAACTCAAGTACCTAAAATGGGTCTTTTCCATATCTGGAAGGCTAAGGATCAACACTAATGCTAAATGGCATTTTAATAAAATGATTTTTCTGTCTGAATCCTCCTTCTAGCTAGTCAATTACTTTGCTGGTACCTAGAGGAAGAGTACGTTATTTGAATTTGAAGAGGGTGTCTCTTGGACAGAAGAAAATAATGTCTGGAATGGTTTTCCTTGCAAAAGTCATGACGTCCAAATACCAAGTTTGGCAGTCATGACCTCCACAGGATTTACTTGTTCATTGTACCATTTTCAGATACAGGGGGTCCCCTACTTACAAACATCCGACTTACAAACGACTCCTACTTACAAACTGAGGGAGACAACAGGAAGTGAGAGGGAATCCACCCCTATGAAGGGAAATTCACTCCTGTAAGAGTTAATATGGGAAAAAGGTGTCTCCACTGATGCTTTATCACCAGTCCATGTTTCCCTAACAACCCAAAATTTTCAAAATCCAATTGTCATTGGGACAAAAGGTGAGGTGAAATCTTCTGAACAGGGGCACAGACAGCAAAACAAATGTTACAGTGGTGATAACCCTTCTCTATGTTATCTAAAAAACTTAAAAATTTATTTTTTGGCTGGAGCTACACTTAAAAAATGTACCTGTTCCGACTTACAAACAGATTCAACTTGAGAACAAACCTACAGTCCCTATCTTGTTTGTAACCCGGGGACCCCCTGTATTTTGAAAAAATAAATAAAAATATACAATGATGAAGAATGCATGTCCTATGAAATCAAGGATATCCATGGATTAGCTTGAGTTCGCCTATGTCATGTGACAGCAAAGTCTCTTTGGCTGGTTTACAAACCAAGCTATAGATTTTATTTGAATATTATCATGCAAAACATTACTATTGCTTGCCAGAACTTTGAAAAGAGTGACTGGAAGACTTCTGAATTGACAATGTAACTGACAGTATCTGGGGTCTACATGAGTAAATGTGCACCTCATTACATGCTCTTTTGGTACTTTAACTGTTTATGAACATTTTGCACTTGGTTAAAACACAGTACTAGCTTTGACAAGTATTTTTATGTCAAAATTTTAACAGTTTATCTGTGCTTAGCAAAGTTTGGTTTTACACAATCCTTAGTGACTTTCATTATAGCACATACATTTGGGCCAAAGACATCAGGTTTAAAGCCAAAATATTTTTGTATTAATGGAACAGCCATCCCAAGGTTTTACCTTCATTCTGCTGTAGTCTCTCCAATATTGCCTTTGCTGTGAAATACATCTTATTATGCCCCATCAGTACTGTAAAATTACCTTTATTTCTGCTAAACACAACTGGCCACTTCTGCTTTTTCCCTTTCAGCAGAGCAATAGGTCCTGTAGATGACTTTGGGCACTTTTGCGAGAAGGAGGTAATGCTGATAAAAAGTATTGCTGATGGAGTTCAGCTTTAACCAAGTCTGAATGTAATTGGTGCTGTGGGTCAAATAGATATTTCTTATTTTAGACACTTTGACAGTTGCTGCCAGTAGCAATACACATATCATATCATTTATTTTGGTTTTTCCTTGCGGACAAAAAATTGCAACATCCTAACTTATGAGTTGCAAAAAAGATCTGCACATGTCAAAACCTATTGCTCCACTATGTTTTACATTTTCTTGACCCTTTTCACTGGACATTAACAGTTATGCATTTCCAGTAAAGTGTAAGTGTTCATATGAGTGAGTAGGTGAGTGGTATTGCACTATATTCTGCCTTCTTTGGCTCTTTGTTGGGGAGCTATTTCACAGACCTACTTGATGCACGTTGATATATGCTGTGGAGTGATGTTATAAGGTGAAGAGACCTACATTTGTATACCTGCAAAGTGGATTGGAACCCAGCTTCCTCCATATATGATTTCTTGATTGGAATCTGATGCATAAAGGAGCTACAGCATTGAATTAAAGCGGTGTTGTACTCAAATTTGCAACTTAATCTTAATGTAATCTGTTAGTGCCATTGATGCTGAAATGCCCCTTAAAAAAAAATTTTTGCCGTAATTATTTTTTAATAGTAATTAGTAGGTTGACTTCCGGGCTCTCCTCCGTGGGAGTAGGCGTGTTTATCGCCTTTCCCCGGCTCCAAGAAGACCCCTGGGAGCTTTGTCACAGTCTTCCCAAGAATCAGTGGGGGGCGCCGTAATGCCGAAATCTCGTGAGATCTCGGAACCGAGTGATGCCGGTCACGTGATGAGGGCGTGTCTGAAATAGCAATTTTCTTTGCTCTCTTGTATATGTTTGGTTGCCATCACAATGGGGCGGGAACTTCCGACGCCGCCACCCGTTTCGATGGCAACCTGGAATTTTACGGCGCTGCTCGTTGTTATCATTGAGCATGCGTGGGATCGAGCGGTGAATGCTGGGAGCACAGCATCCACCGCGTCCTGGAAATAAATGCTTGTGGGCTTCAAATGCCAACGGCCAGGATGCATTTTTATAAGTTCTTCTTGCGGACGTAATCGGCAAGCGGGGAGACTTAAAAACACAAAAAGTGAGTACTATCCTTACATTACTAAAGTCTATAAATGACCCTGAAAAAAAAAAAAAAAAAGATAGGTGGACGGAATCCTGCTTTAAGGAGTCCTTCCCATTAGTCATGCTTTGAGGTCACTTTGTGGCAGAGGCGATCTGGTGAGCGCATTTTGTTATCAATTTGGGTGAAGCACTTTTAGCAAGTTTACTGAAGCACGTGTGCACTCTATTTTCACAGTGTTGGAGTATACACAAGAAGATTTGTTCACATATGATTATTATGGAAATTTTGGATGGTTTATTTTGGCATTTTATTAATTAGATATACATTGTATATTAATAATTTGATATTTGATTTCTGTATTGTTTCCTTTGTGCCCTTTATATATATTTTTGCATGAGTGAGTAGGTGGCAATGCCATTCAGTTCAGCACACTTTCCGACAATTGCAAATGTATGCCCATTCAATTGATTAATTCAGTTGGATCACCCTATAAAGACTTTACCAGTGTGTGCAAATGTGTTACAAGGCAAGCCTGTCTTTTTATGTTTAACTTACCTGTTACTGAATAAAGCTTACCGTATTTATCGGCGTATAACACGCACCGGCGTATAACACGCACCCCAAGTTTAGGAGGGCATTTTAAGGAAAAAAAGTTTTAGGAGGGAAGTTTAGGGAAAAAAAAAAACTTACATTTAAGCGTCATTTGCAGCTTGCCCAGCCTTGCCCAGCGTCAGTGCAGCCTTGCCCAGCGTCATTGCAGCCTTGCCCAGCGTCATTGCAGCCTTGCCCAGCGTCATTGCAGCATGCCCAGCGTCATTGCAGCCTTGCCCAGCGTCATTGCAGCCTTGCCCAGCGTCATTGCAGCCATGCCCAGCGTCAGTGCAGCCTTGCCCAGCGTCATTGCAGCCATGCCCAGCGTCATTGCAGCTTTCCCCCGATTTTTAGGGGGAAAAAGTGCGTGTTATACGCCGATAAATACGGTACTTTAATTTTACTGGACTGTCTCTGAGCTAGCTGTTCACCCCTCTGATCCCTTACAATGGCCAAGTACAGCAAGAGAACTCTAGAGGGAACAGATGCATGATACAGTATGTTTAAAAAGAGTCAGCAGGCCCTTTGGTGCTCAACAAACATGAACTGTCTCTTGTGTCTTGTGTTTGCTGGTCTCTATAGTTAAACCATTCTGAATATAAAGCAGACCCAATGCTGCTTCCAGTTGTGCATTCTAGCAGCCATTTTACCAATGTTATCCAAAAATATAGAGTGGCCAAACTAATTCAAGTGTATATATATGGCAGGATAAAGTCTTTGGTGTGGGCACTTCATCACAAGACTGGTTAGGGCACTATTTATCACTCGTGCCATAGATAAAAAATGGTATGCAACTTTGCAGGTGAGGGCACATTTCTGTTTATAAAAAAAAACATCTCTGATCAAGGTGCACATTCCTGTGTTTCAACACTTGTCCTTTAGCTCAATGTGGGACATCTTATGGTTCACTCTGCAAATAGGCGTTCATTTTAGGCCAAACTTAGGCCCCTTTCACACTGAGGCGCTTTGCAGGCGCTAAAGTGCTAAAAATAGCACCTGCAAAGCGCCCTGAAACAGCAGCTGCTGTTTATCCAGTGTGAAAGCCTGAGGGCTTTCACACCGGAGCAGTGCGCTTGCAGGACGCTGAAAAAAGTCCTGCAAGCTGCATCTTTGGAGCACTGTAGGAGCAGTGTATTTACCGCTCCTAAAGCGCCCCTTCCCATTGAAAACAATGGGGCAGTACTCCAAACCCTTTTTTGTCCACTAGCGGGGGTTAAAACTGCCCTGCTAGCGGCCGAAAAGCGCCGCTAAAACGACGGTAAAGCACCGCTAAATACAGTGCAGCTTTACCACCAGCGCGCTAAGTTCCCCAGTGTAAAAGTAGCCTTTTAGTTGCCAGCAGGGTCCCCTCAAATTATTTTAGGTTGTCTTTTTTCTTGACAAAAGAGGAATTCTCTAAAAAGTGAGAAGTAAGACAAACTAACGTTGGGGGATGCGACCAAGAATCTGGTTGTAATGGGAAAGCCATATTGTTATTGGCACAGTATTTTTTTGATGCTGGACACGAGATCACAGCTCTGATTTTAGGCATTTTAGTTCAGTGTCACTGAGAACAATCAAAGCATATTGAATAGGACTGTAAGTGTTTGAATAATCCAGGAACATGGCCAAAAATGTATGTAGTAAAACCAAAAGCAATAACCTATGAATGATGTGAAATGCAACAACCAGCTTTACTACAACTGCTGCTTTTCTTTTCTGTATACATTTTTAGAATATACTTTATACACAGAGTTATGAACAGTTGGTAAATAATGCATTTTTTCTGATTCACAGCATACTAATAAATTTTTGTTTCCTTGTACAATGATTTAAATTATATTTTAACTGTTTTTAAAATAAATCGGTCAAAAGTCTTTGCACTAAATTTCTACTTTTTTGAATTGGTGGTTAAAAGGTTAACAAACGATACAATATTTAGATCACTGTGTTCTTCCTCACCCACCCTCTATCTCTCTTCCTTACCGTTCTGTCTTCTGCTAAATAAAGGAGCATCTATAGGAACAAATATTCTGCGTTCCCATTCTTGCAGAGTTGAATAACAGTCCTTCACCCAGAAACATATTCGTCACTTAATGTATCCAGCTCCAGTGCATGTGTTATTAAAATTTCTCATTACTACCACTCTAGTGCTTTTACATGCTTTTTTTATTTGCTTAATGCTTCCACAGTTCAGTTGTTTTCTTGGTCAGGTGGCTCCTAACACACTGCAGTAATTAGTTTACTCTCGAAGATGTCCCTGTCTGAATATTTATGACAGTATAGTGTCTGCTTCTTGATAATTTATGTTCGCTTGCAGTAGAGGTAGTGCCACTCTTTAGTATCTCCTCCTGGCTCCCAGTTTGTCACAGAAGAGTGAATATTCAATTCTTCTTTTGATGACATTATAAATCTTGAGAAAATCAGTGAGGCTCCAGTAAATGCTATCACTAGTCATGTGGTATGTCAAGAATGGATATACAGGGAAGCTGAATGTTTAAATCTTGTCTAAGACTTTTGGTGCCTCTTAATTGGATGATGGCCATTGCTCTCTCTCTCTCTGCAGTAACCATGGGTGTAAGCTAACAATGGTGCTCATTACCATTTATAGTTCACCCTATAATGGTCATATGTACAAAGGACAAAGGTAGTTCTCATGGGGGTGGGGGTTCTGTATTTTACATTACATGAAATAACATAGCAGTATGCATGCAAATATTTTTTTAATTTACTTCTATACCATACTGTTATAGCTAAAAGTTTGAACTAGGAATCAAATCTCCCATGATACAGCAGGAACTTTCCATATGTTTCAAGGTTTTCAAGGTTTTGAATTGCGTAGTTCTGACTGTAAATACCTGTTGAAATTGGCATATAAACCAACAAGCAACTACAAAAAGAGTCCTTTTTTTCACAGTTGCAATAACACTATACATTGACTGCTCTTGTAAACCCCAAAGGGAGCTCTACAAAGGCAAGGGTACAAGGGTACCCCAAGGCTCCGTCCTTGGGCCTCTCTTATTCTCACTCTATACCTCTTCCCTGGGCCAGTTGATAACCTCCCATGGCTTCCTATACCACCTCAATGCCGACGCCCCCTCAGATCTATCTCTCCACTCCTCAACTCACCCCCTCAATCTTCTCACGGATCTCAAACTTACTGAATGACATATCGATATGGATGTCACACCACTTCTTCAAACATAATCTTTCTAAAACTGAGCTTGTTATAGTTCTTTCTTCACGGTCCCCCCCCGTGACTTCACCATTACTATCAACAACACAACCATTGGTCCCTCCACACATGCCAGGGTCCTGGGTGTAATCCTTGACTCTGACCTCTCCTTCAGCCCACATATCCAATCACTGGCTAAATCCCTGCCACCTTCACCTCCGCAACATCTCCAGAATTCAAACCCTTCCTGACTAATGACACAACAAAGCAACTTATTCACTTCTTGATTATTTCCTGCCTTGACTACTGCAACTCTCTCCTTAATGGCCTACCCTTAAGCAGGCTATCCCCCCTTCAGTCTATTATGAATTCTGCTGCTAGACTAATACACCTCACTAACTGATCCGTGACTGCTGCTCCTCTCTGCCAATCCCTTCACTGGCTTCCCCTACCCCACTGTGTAAAATTCAAAATGCTAACCATAACATACAAGGCCATCCACAACATCGCCCCCATCTACATCACCAACCTCATCTGCAGATATCACCCAAATCGTTCCTTCCGCTTCTCCCAGGACCTCCTGCTCTCTAGCTCCCTTGTTACCTCCTCCCATACTCGCCTTCATGACTTCTCCAGAGCGTCTCTCATCCTCTGGAACTCCCTGCCCCAGTATGTCCGATCGGCCCCTACCCTGTCCACCTTTAGGAGATCCCGGAAAACTAATTTATTCAGGGAAGCCTATCCCACACCCACCTAACAACTGTCCCCGAGCCACCCCCATCAAATCTGCAGCTATTACCTTTTGTACCACCACCCCCTCCCTTTTAGAATGTAAGCTCTACGAGCCGGGCCCTCCTGTACCTTTAGTATTGAACTGTACTGTAATTGTGATGTCCCCCCTATACATTGTAAAGTGCTGTGTAAACTGTTGGCGCTATATAAATTGTGTATAATAATAATAAAAAAGGGCAAGTATCTGGGGAGAAACCCTTTATGTTTAACACAAATGTATGTAAAAGTAACACCAATAATATTCACAAGGATAAACAAACTAACATTTTTATAAAGTGTGCACCAATCCGCTAAATACTAAACAAACTATGAACATCCTAACCAATATTGCAGAATGATTGCAACTAAATATATATATATACTAAATATTGCTGGGTACTAAGGACGAACCAAGTGGTCCACAACATAAGATGGCATCAGGTCTTTGTCAGTGTGTTAGCAGTTTAGTAAAGGGGCTGCTGACATTGCTTTTAGGGAGAGAGAGAGTTGGTTTATGTAGTGTGCCACTACTGCTTTGTTATTTGTACAATACTCAGTGCTATAGACAGTACTATATTCAGTGCTGTATATTTGCTACTGAAACTTTGCTGTGAATTGCAGTTTGTGTTGCTATGTATAGTGGTGTGTAAGCCCACCTGCATTTACTGTGATTGCCCAAGACCCTTTTTAGGACTACTTTGTGTGTGTCGGCAGCAGGTTATGTTGCTGTGTTGCGCCCCCCCCCCCTTTTTTCCCCTTATTTTGGGGTATTTCTTTGCTTTTTTTGGGGTGGGTGCTTGGGATTATTGTTTGTCTTTGACTATTTGACTTTCTTTTGTTTTTGACTTTTATTTTGTTAAGGATTTTTTATTGTTTTATTTTCCCTTTTTAATGGGGACAGCAGCAGCAGTGTGAATCTGTTGGTGTCACCACAACAGCTGGATTTTGTTTGCAGCAGATCAATGAGGTGCTGTTTTGTGGATCACTGCACCACAGTTTACAATGCACTCAAGCACCACAGTTTACAGTGCTTTCAAGCCCCTCAGTTTACAGTGCTTTCAAGCCCCTCAGTTTACAGTGCTTTCAAGCACCTCAGTTTATAGTGCCCCCAAGCACCACAGTTTACAGTGCTTTCAAGCACCTCAGTTTATAGTGCACCCAAGCACCACAGTTTACAGTGCTTTCAAGCACCTCAGTTTATAGTGCACCCAAGCACCACAGTTTACAATGCACTCAAGCAAAACTTCCTTCCCATGCAGCTCTTTCAACATTTGCAAATAAAAGTATGGAATACATCCCACACTATCAGCATCATGTCTGGAAGGCCTACAGGGAGAGGCAGAAGTTCCTGTGCAACTTTGAGGAGGGAAAGTAGCTTCTGTATTCACAGGCCAAAGCGGTGGTTGTAGCAATTGAAGGGGCACATCTCTCCTCCATGGATACTCCTGATGGCTGCAAATAGTATTTACTATTAAAAAGGAAGTCATTGTGATGTAATATAAACATCAATAAATCCACAAGGATGTGATGTTGCGAAAGTATTTTACATCCTAAATTGTCAAATGATGGAATATGTTAGAGTATAATAATTCCATATCACATCCGATTACTAGTGTTATTTAGTTTGTGTAAAAGTTGCATTCTATCTTTAACATAATATGTTAGACTTCCAACATGTAAAAGAAAATGCCCAAGAAACCCAACATTTCTCAGTCATGATTTTCATGCCTGAAACTATAGGTCAGCCCAGGGGCCTAGTGATATTTTTGTGAATCATAGGTAAGATGTAAAATATCAGCAGTAGCAATATGGGGTGGGAGACAGAATAATGTTCATTTTTTTGTGTAATAATTTCACTCATTTTGAGGTCTATCAGTAAATCTTCCAAAAAAATTTAAGATTTCTGAAGAATCAGAAGACTGGATTTTGTAAGGTTGTATAAATTGCAACTGTCACAACACTTCTTGCAAGTACATCTCCACTGGCCACAAAATAATATTTCCATACTAATCTGCTTCTTTGATAATTATACAACAGTCCTTTTATAGTGAATCTAGAGCCTCTTTTTCTATCTTTGTCATATTTCCATATTATTTGTGTAGCGGCCATAACACTCAATGGGGTGGCCTTGACTTTTGGGGCTTACCGGTTACCTCCGCTTGGCTTGTTCTTCCATGTCTAGGGGTTCCCAGGGTTAGTACCCAACAACTCCGGATGCTGACACCATAAAAGTCGTTTAGAAAGATTTTTATTTGCAGGGGTAACATCCAACAAACACAGTTGCGTATGGGAACAGATGGCAAGGGTGAAGAAACTCAGGCACCTTGAACTGCTGACAATTAGAAAGTCTCTAATGCAAAACCCAGAGAGTAGCCACTCGCAGCTGGGTGCTTCAAAGCTGAACAATCTCCAGCCAGAGATTATGGCAATCAGCAATTTGATCCGGAACTTGCAAAGTCTCTGATCATGAATAAAGTCTCAACCGAGAATGAATTAGGAACCTTTTCTCAGTACCTAAAACGTTTTCTGTCTCCTTGGCAGTACTGCGGAACTGTGGATTTGTTAATGTCCTTAACAACCCAGCAACCAGGCACTTCTTGGATGTGCCAGCCTGTTGGCCCTCCTCCGAAGAGTCCTCCCCCGGTCGCTTACACGAGCTGCGATGCCCCTCCAAGTTGAGAGCACACCCGGACACCTTGAATCCTCCCATCACTCCACCTCGGACCAGCCGGTTCCGAGACTCGGGAACAGATGGATCCTTTGCCCCAGACTAAGTGGGTCTATGGGGCTAGTCAGAAGAACCATGTTGCGGGACGGCAAACGCTCCCGGGCCCGGGACCCCTCGCGGGGCTACCCCGGTCCAGATTCAGGAACAGGCAGCTACGGCCGAACCCCGAACACGTGGCTTCAACACCTTAATTACCCTTCCCCAGACTCCCCAGCGGGGCCAGACGCACCCACTGATTGGCTCTGAGGAATGTTGATACCCAAACCGTCCAACCAGGCCTGATTCTGAGCCTGTCATGTGTACCTCACTGTACCCATGACCAGGCAGAATCCTAGTACAGCCCAGCCAAACTGATGCCAAAGTTAAACCTGCACAATTAACCCTCAGAACCCCATTACTTTTCTGAGGAGAAAAACTAAATTTTCACATAGCGGACACCTTGTAAAAGTGTTGCCATTACATTTGGTCTGCTTTTTCATATACATGATGTCCTTCTTTACCAGCTCACAGAAAATGTTAACCTCAGGATAAATATGAAAGAGCAGTACCAACTAATTTGTCTACTATTATATTGTTTACCTCCTTTGTTATTATCAAAGTGGTCCTTCAAATTAATACCTCTCTAGCAGTTTTCCTCCATATTAATGTGCAAAGTATCCAGTGGGCAAAGTTATTTTTTATTTTTTTTTTTTTTAAATCGAATCAAAATCATGAACACATTTCAAAAACAGAAAGTTACTAAAATGATATGTTGGAGAGGAGAGCAATCCTTAGTACCAACCTTTTTGCTTAGAAGATACATATGGACAATTTTTGAGGTCAAGTTCAGATGTTGATTTCTGCCTTTCTTGTGTTAGGATAATACTTTCCTTTGCAGGCACCAAAATTATTTAGTTTGGCACATCTATAGTTAATGCTTCATTAATTTTGTGTTTCAGCATTGAAACCATGTCATTTTTGATGTCTTGAGCTCACTTCCTGTTCCCTTCATGTTATGTTTTAGTGTGGGTATCATAAGATCTGTTCTAAGATGTTTCAAGCTCACTTTTTAGGCACCATTTATTTATCCTTTTGACGTACACGTAATTGCACACTGCATTTATAAAACATTTTATGCCATTAGCAAATTAGCCCCTGATAAAGTGGTTACATACCATGATATGCATTAAGCCATTCTGTAGATGCCCTCAATAACCTATTGTAATATTACAGTATATGGTTATGAACTCCTAATCATTTTTTTCTTTTTTTTGTAATGCCAGCACTTATTGCTTTTATGTTTTTATTATAGGATTGCTTCCACTTCCTTATTCCCTGATGAAGACTTTATATAATTTGAAATGCGTTGGGTTGACTTGGTGGATATGCAATTTATTTATTTTTTAATCATTTCATGTATCCCTATATGTATATTGTAGGAATGGTATAAGATCAGGACGTGAAGTGCCTAGACCAGCCATATTTAAACCTGTTGTTCAGTAAAAGTTTTTTTCCTTTTTTACACCAATTTGTAATTGTTTGATTTCTATTGCTGCAACAAAGTCCCATGGGAGATCTCTTTTGTCACAAATACAAATATTCAATTAATGAAAATTAAAAGGGTGTTCCAGCGGGAAAAAAATATTTTTAAAAGTCAGCAGCTAAAAAAAAAAGTAGCTGCTGACTTTTAATAAGGACACTTACCTTTCCAGGGCGCCTGCGATGTCAGCCACCGAGGCCGACGCGTCCCCCAGCTCTCGGGTCCCAGCGCCGCCATCCTCACTAAGGGAAACAGGCAGTGGAGCCTTGCGGCTTCACTGCCCGTTTCCTACTGCATATGCGTGTGTCGCGCGGAGATTTGTGAATGGGACACGTTGTGTTAGGAAACACACAGTTCCCAGAACACAGCGTGCCCCATTACCCAGAAGACAACGCGAGGAGGAGAGAAGACCGAAGATCACCGCTGAGTAGAAAGAGGCAAATTAGGAAGACTGCCTAGCAACAGGGGTTTCTGGTAAGGTAAAACATTTTTTTTTTTTTCAAATGTTTATTTTTTTAAGAATATTAATGCTGTTTATTTTTTTTTAGGGTGGCCCTCTACTTTAATGTGTCTATGTAGGGATAGTTGGAGAACTTAAAAATATTTTCGAACTGAGCCTGTAATGCATGTCTAAATTGGAAATACCTATAGACGTGTGTACAATGGAGTTCAAGTTTCCGCTGCAAATCTTCAAATGACATGAGAACAGTGCCCGCATAGTGTTTAACCCTCTCAGTTCTCATTTAAGAAGGAAAAATCTATAAAATGTAACAGTTGGGAGAACATAGGGTTATGCCAAAGAGGAAGTGTGCAGCTTCAATGTCCTTGCAAAATGTTTGGATTCCCTCCACACCAATTGTGCGAAGTTTAATATCAGTAGCATTCTTTCTAAAACTGATTTTGGGGCCTCCAATGCAATCAGCAGACTACTTTGTTGAAGGACATGGGCTAGATGGGTACTCTACCACTGCGGGTGTCACAGGTGACAGCCAATCAGGCAGTTGCCGTAGTTGTAGAAAATAATAAAATAAGATCGGAAGAGCCATACCTGCTTCCAATTTAGGAGATTGCAGAGTAGAAAGCTTGAGTTTACATCTATTCTGGGCCCATATAAATGAGCTAAACTGAGCATTTTCATCAAGAGGACCATTTTGATGAGATTGATTCTACCTGCCACTGATAAAGGGAGTTTAGCCCACGCGGTAAGCTTGGTTTCTGTTACTTGCCTTAGGGGGTCCATATCGGATTTTAATACCTCTGAGGAGGATAATGTGATATGTATTCCCAGATATGTGAACAAAGTAAGGGGAGTCACAGCCCCACTTTCAGAAACTACCTGAGGTTTAAGGGGCATCAGAGTGGAATTTGTCCCATTAATTTTAAGGCCCGAAAATGCACAAAAGGTATCAATTATTTGCATTGTGGCATTCGGTGACTGTGACGCATCCTGTAAGTACAAAATTAGGTCATCTGCATATAAACCTATCACATCAGTTCTGTCTCCCAAGGAGATTCCTTTCACCAGAGGAGACTGCTTAAATCTTAGCACCAATGCCTCTGCCACCGCAAAAAAAGGAGTGGTGACCGAGGACAGCCCTGACAAGTGCCTCTATGAAGTGGGATGGGTGTAGATAGAAGTCCATTAACCAACAGCTGTCAAGTGGGATTGGTATATAAAATTGAGACCCATGTGCGAAAATTCTCGCCAAATCCCCAAAAAATTGGAGGGCAGCTAATAGGAAGGGCCACTCGACAGAGTCGAAGGCCTTAGCCGTGTCTAAGGAGGCCAATACACAGGAGTCAGGCAAATATTCTCAGAATTGCACAATTAGTTGGGTTCAACATATATTAATGTAAGGTAGATTTCCCGGGCATGAAACCAGCTTGGTCCAGATGAATTATACTAAAGATGGCGAGTATTTTGTAATCTATATTTAGAAGTGAGATTGGACGCTATGAGGCACAGTCAAAAGGGTCTTTGTCGAGCTTCGGTATAAGTACCACTGCTAAGTCCTCTTTTGAAATGCCTTAGAATATATCTGTGTGAGAATGGGTGCCAACACATCAATCTTGGCCAGCAACCTCCCTGACGTGATCCTCAGTATTGTTAGTGTCTAAAGCCAGTACTTGCTCTTGTGTCAGAAGAGGGAGTTGCAGTTCAGATAAGTACACATCTATATCTTCCCTAGTATGAGTAAGGGTGGTAGCATACATATTTACATAGAATGTGTGAAAACAATCGAGATGATGGTGTCCAATTTTTCCTCCGTGCTGATGCCACCCGCTAATGGTGTCAATTCCTCCTTCACGCTGATGCCGCCTGCTGATGGTGTCCATTTCTCCTCCATGCCAATGGGGTCCATTACTCCTCCATGCTGCCGCCTGCCGATGGGGTCCATTCCTGCTCCATGCTGCCGCCTGCCGATGGGGTCCATTCCTCCTCCATGCTGCCGCCTGCCGATGGGGACCATTACTCAACCATGCTGCTGCCTGCCGTGGGTGACCTACCATCTGCTGCCACCCAGCCGGCCTATTCAGATTCCTGGGCTGCCGCGAGTGTCCACCTGCTAATGGGTTGGAAAGCTCCAAGTCCGACTCCTCACGTGCCTTATATGGGTCACCTGCTTGGCCTGAGATTCATTTGACAGTTGCCTTGATTGAGTCCCTCTGGCAGTGTTGCGCCTATGGTGCCAAAGCCTGGTGGTCCGCACATACCCTTGGTAACTGGTAGCTGCATCTGCCTTCATGACCTTGGTTGTGGTAAGCTCCCGGGGAATGACAGTCTGATCTGTGCCTTGCCATGATCCGGATGTGATTGCCATAGCTCTGGGTGTACTAGGGGACACGGGTCGGGTAACCAGTGCCTCAGGGAGACCTAGGTGGCTTTTGGTATGCAGAGCAAGTCCTGGAAACCAGGCAAGCTACAAGGTTATGATGAGACACTTCGGTGTCTGGGTTCTGGTACTGTCACATGACCCCAGGGCTAAGTCTGCAGATAACCTGTGGAACCCCAGCATTGGGGTACCTGCTGTCTTGAGGGACACAAAGTACCCGAATACTGTACATCTCAGAGGATCTGACCAGCAAAAAACTCAGGCAGTTTTGGGACCCCGGCGGCAGGGTTCTCACCAAGTCTTGGCAGAGGGGTACTCAGTCGGCTTGCAGACCTCGGTGGTAGGGCCCTATAGAGCGTCCAGAGGCCGTTCCTTAAGGAGGGGTCTGTCAGGATTGAGGCCACCTGCTGGTGGCACTGTGGCGCTCTTGGCCGATGGCTGTATTTCCAGTGTCCACCGGGAGGTGTCTCCCAGAAGCCAGCAGGTTTTGATCAGCCACTCTTGGCTTCAGCTGGCAGGTGGATATTTAAGGCTGCTCACTTCCCCCAGCATGTCACTATCCTGTTGATTGCCCCCTTGCTACCAGACCCTTGTGCTTCCTGTATCCTGATCCTTCCTGCATCCCTCTGCCTTGCTCCAGCTCTTGTATTAGTTATTTTTTGTTCTTGTTTGCTGGAGTGGTTTAGGTTTTTCGCTGGTTGCTGTGTATGTTTATTTATTGGTGTGTGTTCACTAATAATAAATATCACTTTAAGGATATATACGTTTGTTTGGTCTCAGTTTCTGGGTGTAGCTACGTGTCTGGTCTCCTTGCCGCTGATCCCTGACAGAAATATTGTACACATTCAATGCACAGCAATTTTAGAGGGAGAGACCAGGCAGTTTATAATTAAGCAATCACTGTTGGACTACAATATTTTAGAGAAACTATACCCACAAATATTCTTGGTTGAGCCAGCGCACTGAAAAAGGTCCAACAAAAATTTGCCAAATATAATAATTTAGCCCGCATCAAAGCACAATATTTTTCCACTAAGTATCAGCACGCGGAAATGTTGGAGGTACTTTTTTGTGCCAAAGCACCATAATGCCGCTCAAACTTTAACAGGCATTGAAAAAAAAAAAAACGGAGAAACCGCTGCTGAAACATTTGGTTTAAGGTATTTTTAGTGCTGAAGCACTGTAATTTAACACAAATATTGATGAAGAATGCTGCAAAAAATTATATAAGTTTTGGCAGGTGGCAGGAGATGATTATGGTGTTAGTTGAGCAGTAAAAGTATCTGTTGACAATGGAAAGATGTGGTTATGGTGATAAGAGACAGAATTTGTTACACCCCTTTAAAAGATATGCTTTCAATGTACTGTATAATAATGTTGTTCACTAAGACAGCCACCTTCCATCACCAGCAAGAGGTTCCAAGCCATGTTGGCTCATCTCTTGAATGAATGTTAGGAGGTTCCTCCTTAGCATGTTTCCCCTCATAATGTGGATTCAAAAAGGTACCCAACCAGTTTTGGTCCTTGTCCTTGATGGTTCAAATCCTGGGGTCCATTTGCAGGTACTACAGCATGAATAAGCTCAACCATCACAAATTTCCCAGTTCTCTGGGTTACTGAGGACAAAGTTGTCCTCCCTCCTACTATATGTTTCACATCTGAAGGTTTAGGGGAGGTTGAACTGTACCCCTGAAAACCTGCCAATGTCTTCTCCTCCTTGCCAGCACATGCAACCCTCCTCCTCCTCCTTATGTGACTGTTGCTGCCTCACAAGAATGGAGACGGGATAAAGTGGGACCTGAGACACCAGGAAGTCCCCCTCTTCCTCTTGCTGCTGTGCTTCCAGTCAAGTAAGAGTAGCGTACAGTGTTATTTTAATAAATAACAGAGAGAAGTCGGCTGCTGGTCACCTACCAGCAGACAAAGACTGTATATAGAGAATGAGAGACCCAGTGCACTGACCATCGGTGTACAAAGGGAAATGACCACCAGTATTCAGCAGCACTAACAGTATGCAGAAACACAAACCACCAGTGTACAGCAGCACTGACCACTAGTATGCAAGGGAACAAACCACTAGCTTGAGGAGGCACCAACCAACCGTATGCAGGGGGAACTGGCCACCAGTATGCAGGGGTCCTGCCCTCCAGTATAAAGGGGTACTGACCACCAGTATACAGGGGCACGCTGACGCTGGAAGCCACAGTCCATGAAGAAACATGTTTTTGGCCACGCCCACGCTTAGGCAGCTTGCTGCATTAGGACCCCTCTTTATACTTACAGCATCAGCACAGCACCCCCCAAAAATAGTCTGAAGCAGCCTCTGCCTGGAAACCTGTGTTGGTTTGGAAAAATATTTTTTGTTGTTGTCTAAACTAGGGCAAGGGGTGATTTGACTATATCTGCGCCCATCCCCAAATGCTATCCGCAAATCGAAAAACGAGAATCTAGTGGGTGGCAGGGATTTTTTTGGGCACCAAAACAACCTGTTATTAACCACCTCAATACCGGGCAATTTTACCCCCTTCCTGCCCAGGCCGATTTTCAGCACTATTTATGGGGTACTTTGTCGCAGTAAGTGGGCTTAAGCACCATATAGCAATATGATGTGACCAAATCCCCATATTTTTTGATAATGTTTTTTGAAAATGTCTGTCTAGGTGCTTTTAAATAGCCTTGCTGGAGGTAAATGTCAGTTTTGCATGTGTGCGCTGTAATATGTTTGTTCTGTTGTATGGTCTTATGGCAGCACCATCTTAATGCATTCTTTAGGGTGTGCCCCCCAAATATCTTTTTTTGTCTTTTGTCGATTTTCAGCGCTGTCACATTTTGAATTACAATTGTGTGGTCATGCAACACTGTACCCAAACTAACTTTTTATAATTTTATTCACACTACTAGAGCTTTATTTTGGTGGTATTTAATCAACACTGGGTTGTTGTTTTTTTCTTTTTTTTTTTTTGCTAAATAAACTAAAAAAAGCCTGAAAATGTATTTAAAAAAAAAAAAAAAATGTTCTTTGTTTCTGCTATTCTGCTACATTTCTTTGGTGAAAGTAACTCAAATTAGTGTATATTGTTTTGTCTGTAGGAAAGTTATAGAGTCCATAAACTATGTTATATACAGTATCTGAAAACTGATCAATTCTGATGTACTGACAGCCTCGAAATGAGGCCCAACCTGTCAGGACAGTAAAAATATCCCCCAAATTACCCCTTTTTGAAAAGTAGACAGTCCAAGGTATTTAGTAAGAGGCATAGGAAGTTGTTTGAAGTTTCATTTTGTCATATCTTTGGGAAAGATTAAGAAATAAAAAAAAAAAGTCACAATTTTTTTTCCCATACTGTCACCAGTGCGCTACAGCATCATCATATAACTGGTGTTGCAGTTATCAGGGATATATATTTCAATTTATTTTTAGCTTTTAGTCAATTTGTTTCTTATTTTGTACGATACCACAGCTCCGTGGTAGTTCATTGAGAGGTACAATCTGACAGCCACATAGGCTGTCGGGAATTGCAGTTTTCCATTCACAGAGAACAGGTCTTTTTAAAAATTTTGACAGCCAGTGGGGGTGAAGATCACCACTAGTTGTCAGAGCGGTGCAGGGGGGGGGGGGGGGCGGTCCTTTCATAATATGTTACATGTTACACCCTGAATATGAGTGTCACATGTAACTTGTTATGAAAGGTGAACTTATCCTTTAACTGCAGCTGCCCTTAGCTTCTTGAGTGTGTATCTAAATTCTTGTGACAGACTTATCTCTAATCCATTGTTGTTATCTCACATGTACATTGCCAGATAGCTAGGTCTGTGCTACTGTATGTGTGTAATGGTCACCTTCCGGTATATTAGTAGGTAAACGTGTTAGTTCCAATAGAGTTTATGTTCTGCTCTTGGCATTTTAGTAATCCTGTCCCCTCTGGTCAGGCATTCTGTAACTAGTTTAGCTCAGGGCTCAATAACCAGCTGACATGAATCTGCAGTAATGATTCATGCCCTGTCTGCTTACTTCTCTGGCCTGTGTATCAGTTTTAGGGACCTTGTATCAGCTTTGGCTCACAGTGCTCTGCGACCCTGTGTAGCTGCTTCTCAGAACCAGCGACCCTCAGCAGTCAGCCATTGGGTCCACAACCTGCCGGTGTGCTCCTAATCACTTGGTCCCACAGGTGACCTGACACCAGCATAGGCTGGAGTCAGGCATCCAACGGCCACTTCTGTTAGAGGTTTGGTTGCAGGACAGGTTGGAAACGACTAGGGACTAAGACACAGAGTAGTAGAGCTGACTTTGAGTTCCAGTGCCACACGTCAGTTTCTGTTGGTGGGAATCTGTGCTCCAGGCTGATTCCAGGCCATCACCGCTGATCTTTAGGTCTCTGACACACAGGTGGATGCCACTATGTGATTATCCTTGGGGCCCCTGCAATTGAACCTTCTTGCAACATTGATCTGGAGGTAATTATACCCATACACAAATACACCAGTATTCTCCCAGGGCCCTTTGCTGATGATAACTATTTGTACATTGAATGTATGTACTATTATTATTCTTTTGCTGTATAAACCTTGCATTATTTCCATGCTGATGTGCATCTATATACTTATGGCTAATGCTGATTGCAGTAGTTCCTTTGCTCCCATTTACTTTGTTTAGATTATTGGTTAATTTCCCAGGATGGTAATCCCCTCTTTCCACAGAAGTCCTTTCTTGGGTGTAGGCACTGCCGATTTTATTAACAAAACCACTCTTCAATGTAGCTTAGGTTCTAGTACTCTTACCTACAGGCTTGGTGCAATATCTGTTGTGTTTGTACCCTCCCCCCCAAAAAAAGAGGTCTACATGTGTCCACACAGACACATGTAATCTCAATTGGGGGCTCTTGTGAAAGGGTGACCATGCAGGGGTAGCAAGGGCCATCATGGCCGCCATACCCAGTATTTTTTAATGCTGCAGATTCAAAAAAACAACTTCAGGAATTACATTGTTGTCAATACGACACCCCATTGTTATATTTTTTCTAGAAAGGCTTAATAATTCAATAGCATGCATGTATTTAATGGCCAGCAGGAAACAGAGGACCAAATTGCATTCACATAAAGTGCAAGTGTTTGAAAACAATGGCTCATCCCTAGGTTAACTCTATTCATAAAAGGCATATGTTGTGAAAATTATTTTGGCAATCTTTGGAAAGTACACTCATACATCGTATTGTCATAAATGTTTACTGCAAGAACAGCTAAACAGGCCGAGTCTTGATTCAATTTCTCTATCCCCCTAGACTCACTGGCAATTTACTAAAATGTCCTGTCTTTTCTTTACCTTTTAGTAATTGTTTAAGCTAAAACTATTTATCACTTTGTTTTGCTTCCTAATATGTTTGAAGTGGACATCCCTCATATCATTACACATGCATGATATACAACCTTATAAAAAGTGTCTAAGAGATTTGTTTGGGACTCTCCAAAGTAATCTATATGCAAAATTCATCTTTTTTTCCCCCCTTCCTTACATAATGAGTCACAGATACATTCAACTGTGCACTATTTTATCTTCTTTTCAGTGAGATTTATCCAGCAGAGACTGATTGTTCTTTGCTTGAAATATGTATGTCTGTTCAGCCAGATAATTTTTCTTTGCTTTGTTTGCATGAGTAATTTAATGTGTCTCTTGGTATTTGTGCGAACTGGAAAAGTTTGCTTTCCGTATACAATTTTGGTTCGCTGAAGGCCGTTGAAGCATATTTGAAGATTTAATAAAATAATGAAAGCATCTCTGAGTAAGATGGATTAAAGTGTATTCATCCTTACAAGATGACATGCAGATGTAGAAATACTGTTGAACCTCAGCACAAAAGTAGGTCTTGCAAATGGCTGTACACTTGTACAAGAATGGCTTTTAAAACGGTATCAACAGCTTAAAAAGTTTTATTTTACTTCCATGTTTTTACTTATTTGAGTAATTAGAATGTCATATTGTTATAAAAAATGAATTCCAGCATTTTATGTAAGTCAGCTCATTAGGCTCATTTCATATAATTTTCCAAAGTCAGTATTTGCATAGCACCAATATATGTTGCAACAGTAGATCAGAGAGCACTGGAAATTATTTTTCGGAACTAGAGGGTCCCTGCAATGTATATGATGGTACACTTTGCTTTGTGTGACCCTCCAACAGGTTGATGGTATAGGTTAGGCGTAGGGGTGTATATGCAGGTTCAAGGACAGCAAGTAAAACCTAACAGTGATTTATTGTGACCTGTACATTTTTTTTACAGATAAGGGTGTAGCACACCCCAGTAAGGACTGCAGATGAACTTGGACCCCCCACTCCTACACAGCCAGGCACACCAAATTTTTGCAAGCACCCCAAAGTCAGAGAGCAGTCTGTGACTTTGTTTTTTTTTTGTTTTTTTTTATTAGAGGGTTAATAACTTGGATAGGGATGGGAGATTATGGGTTGCCCACTTGACTTCAGCAAACTTCAGGGACATCTTCCTATATATACAGCCTATATATGGTCTCCTTCACTTGCCTTCTACGCACACTTGCTTGCTCAAGCTAAAATACTGTGGAATAATCTGACAGGCTCCCAGTCAGATTGTAGGCAGGAACTCGTAACCCCTTGTGGTGTATCCAAACGTAGTGAAACAGCTTGTACTTCTCCTCTGTGGCCACTGATCTCAGCACAACCTCTTCAGGTGCTGCAGCTCCTCTTTCTCTAGCCCTCCAGGCTAACTCTCCACACCAGTCCACCTGACTGACTGACTCTTCACTAGCCAACCTGGCTGACTCTAAGGAGATCTCTCAGGGAAGGATGAAAACTTAAGCACACCGTTGTCTTCAGGGAGACTGGCTACATGTGCCAGTCCCCCACTGTTTTAATTCCCAGAAATCTGATCTTCTCACTCTCCTGTGCCTCCAGGAAGGGCTTCCTCTGGTGTGCTATGGTAGGATCCTTCCAGCACCTGAGCCCCGGACCAAGGCAAGACTGCTGGGATTGGCCGAGGCATTATAAATATTCAAGGCAGCTCCTCTTAACCTCCACCCACTAATTCTAGAAGATTCTCCAACTTTCTAGATCAGGGGAAGGCACTAGAATTTCTGTCAGGCTGAGTCATCCAGCCCTGAACTTTACTGAACCCTGACCCATATTCCATGGCTCAGCCTTAGCTCTGAGCCAAAATAAAATTAACCTACTCTAAATGCTAACACATCCTATACTACTTCTAGTCCTTGAGTTCTTGAAGTGAAGGTATCCAGAATCTATAGCTAGCTATGAAGGGGCCCAAAGATGTTGCTGTGCAATGTCGAACAGCAAAGGTGAATAGCATAAGCAATGTGTTTCCCAGCAGAAGGCCTTTAATGTAAAAAGGGTAAGGTTAAGGTGTCTACATACAGTGTCTTTAAATGTAATACTTGGGGTGGGCTTCTGCCCACTCCCCAATCCTGAGGGTACCAAGGGTCAGGGAGATAGGATGTCTCAGAACTGGAAACCAGTTAAGGATACCTGGCTGTCCACCTGACAACCCAGGGATTCAGCAGTGCCTGTGGGGCAATAGGTGAGAGTGGCCCCGGATAGCCACTCTAAGATTGAGAAGCCGATGACTATGGATCTGCCTCCAGAAATAAGGCCTGCTTGCGGAAAAACCCTCCACGCCATCCATGTTGTAAAAACCCGCTCTCGCCAACCAGGAGAGCCTAGCCTCTTGCTTCTGTAGCTGCAGGCCTTGCGTTCCAAGACAGCAAGCTCCCCGGACCATTCTATTTATCTGTTCACACAGAATTCTTCCTACTACATTTTACAGAATTATTACTACTCCCACGATCACCTACTTTCACTGGTGTTCGCTCTCTTTGCAGTCAGGAAATTATGCCATAATCCCCATGCTGACACTAAAAGGAACAAAGCTAATGCAATCTTTGTCAAGGAATGTCCCATGATGGCAAAAGCGATCTAACCAGCACTTGGCTACATCTTTTTTTAAATAGACCCTATCAAGTCTCTATATAAATCAAAAGGCCAATTTTAATTTCCTGCATGAAAAGGGGTAGTATAATCACCTACCCAGCAGCAGGTGTCCCTACCACCTTAGAAGCCATCCGACACCCTCAGAAATTTAAAATTTGACCTCTAGGCAGACACAAATCAGTTCAGTTTAATCAATAAATACAGTGGTGTGAAAAAGTGTTTGCCCCCTTCCTCATTTCCTGTTCCTTTGCATGTTTGTCACACTTAAGTGTTTCGGAACATCAAACCAATTTAAACAATAGTCAAGGACAACACAAGTAAACACAAAATGCAATTTGTAAATGAAGGTGTTTATTATTAAAGGTGAAAAAAAATCCAAACCATCATGGCCCTGTGTGAAAAAGTGATTGCCCCCTAAACCTAATTGGTTGGGCCACCCTTAGCAGCAACAACTGCAACCAAGCGTTTGCGATAACGTGCAATGAGGCTTTTACAGCGTCCTGGAGGAATTTTGGCCCACTCATCTTTGCAGAATTGTCCTAATTCAGTTACATTAGAGGGTTTTCGAGCATGAACGGCCTTTTTAAGGTCATACCACAACATCTCAATAGGATTCAGGTCAGGACTTTGGCTAGGCCACTCCAAAGTCTTCATTTTGTTTTTCTTCAGCCATTCGGTGGTGGACTTGCTGGTGTGTTTACACGAACAGATGGTCGGACATTCTCCTTCAGGATCTCTTGGTAGACAGCAGAATTCATAGTTCCTTTTATCACGGCAAGTCTTCCAGGTCCTGAAGCAGCAAAACAGCCCCAGACCATCACGCTACCACCACCATATTTTACTGTTGGTATAATGTTCTTTTTCTGAAATGCAGTGTTCCTTCTACGCCAGATATACTTGGACACACACCTTCCAAAGAGTTCCACTTTTGTCTCATCGGTCCACAGAATGTTGTCCCAAAAGTCTTGGGGATCATCAAGATGTGTTGTGGAGAAATTGAGACGAGCTTTGATGTTCTTTTTGCTCAGCAGTGGTTTTCTCCTTGGAACTCTGCCATGCAGGCCATTTTTGCCCAGTCTTTTCCTGATGGTGGAGGCATGAACTCTGACCTTAACTGAGGCAAGTGAGGCCTGCAGTTCCTTGGACATTGTTGTGGGGTCTTTTGTGACCTCTTGGATGAGTCGTCGCTGCGCTCTTGGGGTAATTTTGGGCGGCCGGCCACTCCTGGGAAGGTTCACCACTGTTCCATGTCTTCGCCATTTGTGGATAATGGCTCTCACTGTGGTTCGCTGGATTCCCAAAGCTTTGGAAATGGCTTTATAACCCTTTCCAGACTGATAGATCTCAATTACTTTCTTTCTCAATTGTTCCTGAATTTCTTTGGGTCTCGGCATGATGTGTAGCTTTTAAGGATCTTCTGGTGGACCTTACTGTGTCAAGCAGCTCCTATTTAAGTGATGCCTTGATTGTGAACAGGTGTGGCAATAATTAGGCCTGGGTGTGGCTAGAGAAATTGAACTCAGGTGTGGACAACCACAGTTATAGTATGTTTTAACAAGGGGGGCAATCACTTTTTCACACAGGGCCATGATGGTTTGGATTTTTTTTCACCTTTAATAATAAACACCTTCATTTACAAATTGCATTTTGTGTTTACTTGTGTTGTCCTTGACTATTGTTTAAATTGGTTTGATGTTCCGAAACACTTAAGGGTGACAAACATGCAAAGGAACAGGAAATGAGGGAGGGGGCAAACACTTTTTCACACCACTGTATATGTTGTATGTATGCAAGCAATTTAAAGCGTAACTCCACTTTTGTGAGGAAAAAAATAGAAGAAAAAAAGCATACACAAATGCAACACATGTCCTATTTCAATCTGCAGATCTGTAATTTTTGCAATATGGCTACCTGGAGGTGTTCTGTACACAGACTGCCACCAGAAACATAATTTCCTGCTTGTATGATTGGTTTGTTGCTTTTCCCAGAAGTCTACACAAAGATACAAGTCCCAATAGAAAATCATGTCTAAAGGGATGCGGACCCTGCAATTTTCCTCATTAATGCTCTTCTGGTGCAGCAGCTGGTTCATAATTATGAAACCACTCTCATACAGATTCACTCACCACATGGACACAGACAAACACACAGTGATTTTTTCAGAATAACAAAAGGTAGGATTCTGCAACGAAGTTTGTAAAAAAAAAAAACTCTTGCTTTGTACATGGATCACCCAGAGGGGAATGTTGATTCTCAACACTAGTGGAGTTACTCTTTAATTACTTGAATTTGACCTGGTATCAGCCTCTTGCCGTCTCTGTACAGCAGGGCTAGAGTGGAAGAGGGAGCAGCAACACAAGTAACCAATGAGCGCAGCTGATGACGAGGAGCATGCTGGTAGGAATAGAAAGCAGAATAACATTATGACAGGCTTATCACCATAATGATTCTCTTTTTCCTGTCCAGTCCCAGGCTGTGGTAGATCCAGGAAGACTTGGGCTCAGAGATGGGTTGAATAATGCTAACCTTTGGACTAAGGATATCTAGTGTCAGAAAAAGCTACTATCTGGATTAAAATTGAATAATTTCTTTAAATTGTCTAATCATTTTATCCTGTTATTATTGGCTGAACTTCTAATTTAAGGATGAATTCACACTTGCGAACGCACCCTGACTGTGATTATATGTGAGAACCCCAGTTCCATGGGGTTCCCATGATTAGCTGCGTGCAGCAGCCCAATTGAAAACAATGGGAGGCAACTGGCTCTCACAGCTAATCAGGCCCACTTGCATGCAATCGCTCATGCCGCAACCACATGCGATCAGGTGATCGGCCCTGTATTGTTGATCACTTGCATTGATCGCAGCATGAGCAGATACATGCAAGTGGGTGCGATTAGCTGTGAGAGCTGGCAGCCTCTCATTGCTTTCAATGGGGCTGCCGCTCGCAGCTAATTGCGGGAAACCCCTCTTGTGTAGAGTTACCACCTCATCCCTTTAAACCCAAACACCTTTGAATTACACAGGTTTTGAGGCTAATTAAATGCAGATAAGGCACCGAGTGAGTTTAATTACCACCTTAATCAGCCACAGAACCTGTGTAATTAATATGTGTTCGGGTTTAAAGGGATGAGGTGGCAACCATACTCTGGTGTTCTCTCATATGACTGCACCAAAATGTCTGGTAGAGGCTATTACGAAGGGGATGTGTGAGCAAAGGCCACTTTAGAGGTAAGGGCGATATCTCTTCTCTTATAGGAAACTGTCCTTTTTATTAATTTAAAGACCTGACCGGGTCTTCTCTTTTAACCCAAACTTAATTTTCCCCTTTTGCTTAGCTGAGCTTAGAGAACTGGATGAAGTTTAAAGTTTAAATTTAGGGACAAATTTAAAAGTCGAGGGTTATGTTTTCAGGTGTGATCATTGGTGTTTTTTTTGTTCCATGTAATATTTGTATTTAAGAGTGAGAAGTTTTGTTTCAAAACTGTCACGCCCAGCACTACCAGAACTACTATGCCAATAGTATTTAGTCATAGAAACATATCACCACCCACAACAGTTACAAGCTGCTTAAAAATGTACTTTGCTGGCAACAGACAAACCACAGAGAGCAGAACACAATCCAAAATCAATTTTATTAAGCACACCGGGATTGATAGACCGAGAATTGTGATAGATAAGCAGTCAGGCATCAGTCAATACTTGCCATATCCTTCCCTATTAAATGCCAACATCTAGAACGCAGTGACAGCTGTTGAATATGTTGACTCTTCTTTTTTTCACTCTGTGGAACAGTCTTACTGTATTTCTATAAGACATGTTGGTTTACATGAAAAAGATATTAATACCTGTAGAAATAGATGAAGAAAGGACTTTTTTTGTTCACTTATTTTTTTTAATTCACTCTTGGTTTAGTTTTCATACCTTCTTTTTTAATGGCGTGCAGTGACCACTGACAACTAGAAAAGTACAGAAATTTTAATGGAGACTGAATGATACTGCCACCATTGTTTTAAATCTATAAGGTTGGAGACTGGACTGACTCACTCATTTTGAGGGTCTATGAGTGGGTGAGGATGGGGGCAGGTTGGAGGAGTTTGCTCCCAATGAATTCGGACCAACTTGACAGAAGGGTAGTGGTGAGCCCTTTTGAGGGGCTTGGGCTGCTAACTCTGGGTATGGCCTTGAGGTTGTTTCCGCAAATACTTGTGAGGGTAGTTAAAAGTAGCGCCCAGTATCCAATTAGAAGCAAAATAAAGGTTAATTTGTAGTCGTTTTATTGAAAGTAGCTAAACATGATAAATCCAATGCGTTTCGGGGGAACAAAAACTCCCCCTTTTTCTGAGGCTGCTGCTGTATGCTAGTGGAGGGTGAAAATGTATTCCAAACTGGTGTGTCTGTGACACCGAAGGCTGGAATGTTGCTGTTTATTCCAGCGGTGGCAACATGTTCACCTTCATTTTGCTTCTAATTGAATACTGGGTGCTCCTTTCACCTACCCTCACAACCATTGTTTGAAAGAAAGATTAGGACTCCTTTACACTGCAATCCCAGTGTGCAGTACTGCATGTGCATTTGTAATGCATTTAAAGTATGTTAGCGGTGTGGTTTCTGTGTGTTTTGTTGCATTGCATTCTTCAGGCATTATTTCGGATTTTTCTGAGTTGCATTCACATGCGTTTGCATATAATGCACATGAACGTCCTGCAAACAAATGAAGCATGCTATACTTTTTTTTTAAAGCACATTAAATTATTGCAATGGTGTAAACTAGGCTCATTGAGATACATTAAATTTTCTTCCATATGCATTCCTACTGAGTCTAAAAATGCATTCAACTGCATCTGGTGTAAATGAGCCCTAAAGACAAGCTTGGAGTGACTGTAGTTGTATTAGTGCACTTGCAACAAAAGCAACGTAGCGTTGTTTGTAAATTTTTTTTATTTGTACTTGCATTTAAATTTTCAGGACAAGTGTAGCGGCCATAAACCCAAGGCTTTCTGGGCTTACCAGTTACCTCCTCGTTGCTTGTCGGTTGTTGTCTATGGGCTCCCAGGGTTAGTACCCAGTGACTTCAGATGCTGACACAAAGTTCTTTTCAAGGTTTTTATATTGCAGTGGTAACATCCAACATAACACAGTCTCTGATGGGAATAGAGGGCACGGGTGATGAAACTCAGGCACCTTGAACTGCTGACATCCAATGAATGTCTCTAATTTACCCAGAGAGTAGCCACTCGCAGCTGGGTGCTTCACTGCCTGATAAACCTCTAGCCAGAGATCTAGCAGCCATCATGTGATCCGGAAACTTTGCAAAGTCTCTGCCACAGACTAGATTGTAACTGAAGATAGAACCTTTCTCACAGTACCTGGATCTCTCAGCCTTCTTGTCGATACTGCTGGAAGTGTGGATTCTTTAGTGTCCATATAACTCAGCTCCCAGGCTCTTACTGAGCAGCCAGCTTGTTGGCCCTCCTCCGAAGAGTCCTTCCCTGGTCACTTGTACGAGTTGCCGTGTCCCTCCAATACCGAGAGCACACCGGGACGCATTTGAATCCTCATTCAGTTACTGGGCCTCGGGCTAGCCAGTTCCGAGACTCGGGAACAGATGAGCCCCAGACCAGAACCAGGAATCGTGCTAATGGGCGGGGGAAATCACTGCGCTATACCTAAAACAAAGTAATAAGAAAATTGCTTTTCTGAAGCAGCTAACACTCAAACAAACAAAGTTATACAGACATGAGAATAACATGTGTAGCGCTAAAATACTAAAAGTTATGCAAAAATGCAAAGAAAATATATATGTGTAAAATATATATGAAAAAGTGCCACAAATGTGCAAAAATGCTGAAGTATAATAAATAACAATAAGACTAGTGGTGAAAGCTAGTGATAAAAGTCTCTCTTTTTCAAATTAGTAGATCGGTGGAGATTTCTCTATCCAACAGCGGACATGGGTACAATCTGATATTGTATTGATAATGTACACACAGGAATGTGTGAATGTGCTCCCTTGGGCGTACTTATTTGAGACTTTTACATTGCCCTTTACTGTTTTTATGCTTTTAAACCTTATTGGACTGTTGTCTTTTGCTCCTTCATTGAGAGATTTTATTCCAATAAAACATTATTGGTTAATCTGCATTATTTGGAGCACTTTTTTCCTGTTTTTTACATCATATCTCACCACTTGTGACCCCGGACAGGCTGGAGATACAACTCATACTGTGTGCCATACCTGGATGATCCACCCTGTGTCTACTCCTGGATGGTGTGGTGATACCCCAAGGCTGCGTGTCTACATCTACAAGGTGCGCCCATAGGATCCGGAATCGCCCTCCACCATCCAACAGGAGAAAAACATAATGCATTTAACCTACTGCCTTATGGTATGTGTGTCCATCTCTTCTGGTAAGAAGTACCTTATCCAATGTCCATAGTTTTCCGGGATCACATTCCTGTGTGTGCATTACCACGACAATATCAGATTGTACCCACGTCTGGATAGAGAAATCTCCACCGATCTACTAATTTTAAAAAGAGAGACTTTTATCACTAGCTTTCACCACTAATCTTATTGTTATTTATTATACTTCAGCATTTTTGCACATTTGTGGCACTTTTTTCATAAATATTTTACACATATATATTTTCTTCGCATTTTTGCATAACTTTTAGTATTTTAGCGCTACACATATTATTCTCAGAACCAGGAATCAAAAGCCACAGCCGAACCCAAAGCACATGACTTCAGCACCTTAAATGCCCCTTCCCAGGCCATGTAGCGGGGCCAGACGCGCCCACTGATTGGCTCCGGGAAAGATCGGTACCTAAGACATCCAACCAGGCTTGGTTCTCAGCCTGTCACAGGTGCCTCACTGCACCTATGACCTGGCGGAACCCTAGTACAGCCCAGCCAGACTGATGCCAAAGCAAATCCTGTACAATTAACCCCCAGAACTCCATTACAGTTCTGAGGAAAAACTAAATTTGCACCGATAGCGCACACTTAGTTAAAGTGTGACCGCTACACAAGGTTTCAGGGTGTTCACTTCTTACCAACTTCAGCATTGTGTTTTTGGCAGGGGGTGGGGGGCTGTGCTGTGCAGAGGGTTAGGGTTCCAAACAATGTTGTCGGAAATTCCGACCGTGTGTAGGCTCCATCAGACTTTTTCCGTTGGATTTTCCGACGGACAAAGTTTTATCTCCTGCTCTCAAATTTTCCGACAACAAAGTCCGATCGGACTTTTTACGATCGTGTGTAGCGAATTCCGACGGACAAAGTGCCACGCATGCTCAGATCACATTACAAGACCAAAGCTATTGGCTACTAGCCTCTACGTAGTCCTGTCGTAGGCAACAAACGTCACCACGTTCAGAATGATCGGATTTTCCGACAACTTTGTCCGACCGTGTGTATGCAACACCAGTGTCGGACAAAATCCGATGGATTTTGTGGTCGGATTTTCCGACCGTGTGTACGGGGCATTAGAGTGTCAATGCTCAAATTGCACAATAATGCGTAGTGCACGCACGTGGGATTCCTGATGTAAACCGGCCATGACAGAGATCCTTGACTCCTCCACTCCAGCTTATAAAAATATGTTAACACTTTTTGCTCTAGATTTTGCTCACTTCTAGCCTGACCACACATGAGGACAAAAACCCAACGGGTACAGAAATGTCAACAAAACAAAATATGTTTTAGCTGGAGTGCTTTAAAATCCAGAATGTAATATTACTTGTGTGTAAATATAGCTTGGTCTCCACTGCATTGCCTTTGGTTGTTGTGTCCCTGCCATTTTACCAGTAAGTTGGGTTGCTTGGTTTCACCTCTAAGCTGAGCTATATAGTAGGAGTGTGCAAGTGACATACGTTTCTGCGTAGTATGTTCAATATAGAGGACAGGAGCCCATGTTTGTTTTTCTCTTCTCTTGGCAGGATCCCTATAACAGGCAATCGGGCAATTAACTGGGATGGAAATGGCAGATGAGCTACCTCAGCTGATAAAAAGATGAGCTACACTCATTTTGAAATAGCATGCAGTATCGCAGCCAACCTGCCTTTATAGCTCATGTAGTACAGGGATTGTAGCATTTACACCAATATTTGGACTTGGTTATTGTTGAGGCTTGAGTGGTTTATGTTTTACTAGTGATATGGCCTTCAATGTTGCCAGTAATTTGGATATTTTCAGTAAACCACTTAAAAAGACAAAAAAAAAGCCTCATCGTTGCATTGTAAAAGTGGGGTATATAAGAAGTTAAAAAGTACCGTGATGCGCTAAGCAAAGCAATTATGGTGCAAAGATTTTGTGAAATACCAATGAAGCGATTTCACATTAAAACATACAAAACATATAAAAGTAAGAAAATGTCCACTTGTAACACAAAGTCCCTATGATCCCATTCTTCACTGAAAAATCAAATGAATTGGTGCATCCTTCACCAGTGTAATAAACTGTCACCAAAATTAATGTATGAAGGCCTACTAGAGTTCCATTACCTCCTAAATTAATAGAAAGGTCATCATGAATAGAAGCTCCCTGGCATGCTCTAGGACACACAACTTGATAGTAGATCAGATGCAAACTGCCAAAAGATATTCGATATTTGACATACCTTAATGTGAGATATTCGATTGATCTCACATAAAGGGTAAAAGGGGCTGCTTGACAGGACTTTCTCTGGCGTCAAACTCTCTTTCACTTTCTGTAATGATGCATGCCCCACATCTGTCAGGCACCTGGATCCTGTAAAAAACCTTCTGTGCAGGGATGACAGGTCCTCTTCCTGCTGCAGAGCTTCCGGCCCAGTGGAGGTTGTTCTGTCCCCGTTCCTTGGGCCATCATCTGCACACAGCTCCCCTCACCTGACTTGTGCTATTAGCGCTACCACTGCCATGGTGCCTGCACTCTTGGCATACAGAAAGCCTTTTGCTTACGCAATCTACGTAATTGCTGCCAACTTTGGTTGAACTACTATCAAGTTGTTTGTCCTACAGTGCTTTAGGGAGCTTCTATTCATGCGCGTTATGACATTTCTATTAATTTAAGAGGTCATAGAACTCTAGTATGCCTTCATAAAATCATTTTGGTCGATGGTTCATTACACTGGTGGAGGATGCACTGATTCATTAGATTTTTTTCCGTGAAAAATGGGATTATTAAATAGACTTTGAGTTACAAGGGGACATTTTCTTATTTTTATATGTTTTGTATTTTTTTTATGTTAAATAGCTTCTTTGGTATTTCACTAATCTTTGTACCATAATTACTTTGTTTAGAGCAGTACAGTATTTTTAGCTTTTTTTGTGATTAAATGGATATCACTTGGTGTGCCTGCAGCTGTTTTTCAAAATTAAATTTGGTTTATTTGAGCACTTGCGTAGTCTACTATCTCTAGTTTTTTTTTGTTATTAAAGAAGGCTTCAAGGAGGTCAAGAGCACAGCCTATACCTGAAAGTGTTGTAGCAGCTGGTTCAGGTCAGGAGCGAGTGTAAAGCCTCATACACACGATCGGACCATGGACCAACTTTCCCGTGGATTTTTGTCCAAAAGGCGTTGGCCCCAAGTTGGTATTGCATACACACGATCGGACTTTTTAGGCAACAAACATGAATGTAGTGACGACACTTCAAAAGAGGACGTTCAAATACTCCAGCGCCACCTTTGGTCAACTTCTATATTGTTGTCTGATCTTTTGCATTGGTTCTGAGCATGCGTGTTTGTACTTTGTACAAAAGTCCGTTGGTTTTGTGTACACACTGTCGGACTTTGGTCCATCGGATTTTTGTTGGCAGAAAGTTGGTCCGTTCGCACAGCCAACAAAAGTCAGATGAAACCTGGAAAAAGTTGGTCCGATGGAGCGTAAACACGGTCGGATGTTGGTCCAAACCAGCTAATTTGCATGTTGGTTGTCAAAAAGTCAGATCATGTGTATGGGCCTATAGAATGGTGACAGCAGGCCTGTCTTTGGAGTGGCTGGGCAAATTACACAGGCACACTTACAAAGGCATTGCAAACTTTATATAATCTTTAGATAATCGACGGGACTCATCTATGGATAAGATCTGGAATCACTGACAAAAATAAAGTATACTCCTGATCAGACCTATTGGCAGGAGACGTGACTGGAACCTGTATGCAAGTTAGAATTAGTGGTAAAAAGTTAGGCTATGCTGCTCCATCCCTGCAATACTGTCGTTTTAGATGCCCCGGGCTGGGAACTGCCCAAGAAACCTAGGCCTTTGGGTGGTCTTTCCTTCAAGTGCCTTTATTTTAGCATCTGCAGGACCTACAAAGAAAATGGAAGAAAGAATGTGTGTCACTTATACCTGGACCTTGCATTTGGGTCCTGTATAGACTTCAAAGGCAATATTACATATAAAACATGCATCAAACCTGGCCATCGTGTGAAATTCAGAATTCTTTAGAGAAACAATTTGTGTTTGCTAAGCCACTTAAGGACCACCTCCTGTACATATACGTCGGCACTTTGAAGAGGGATATCTCGGTAACGGCAGCAGCTGCTGCCGCAACCGAGATATCCATCTTTACAGGAGGCGGACGTATTTACGATAATGGTGGTCTCTGCGGCGGGTTCACTGCGAGATTACCGTTATCGGCGGCGAGAGAGGTGCCACCCCCCCTCCCGCCGATCTCTTACTAGAGCTTACTAGAGCCGTCGGTAGCGGCGGAAGGGCGATCGGGTCATGCACACTGCTGGGTATGGAGACGAGTGAGGCTAAGATGGCCCCCACCCGGCTCTATACCATAGGAGGGCGGAAGCTACATCAAAATGTCACTTCCACCCATACCTCTTAAAAGGAACATTTTTTTCAATGTAATTTTTTAAAATGACATATTTTCTTTTGCATTTAAGTCCAAATATAAGATCTGAGGACTTTTTGACCCCCAGATCTCATATTTAAGAGGACCTGCTTTTTTCTATTACAAGGAATATTTACATTCCTTGTAATAGGAATAAATATGATCCATTTTTTTTTTTAAAACAGTGTAAAAATAAATAAAATCAAGTAAAATAAATAAGAAAAAAAAAATTTCCAGACAAGCTCGCGCGCAGAAGCGAATGCATACGCGAGTAGCGCCCGCATATGAAAACGGTAGTCAAACCACACATGTGATGTATCACCGCGATCGGTAGAGCGAGAACAGTAATTCTAGCCATAGACCTCCTCTGTAACTCAAAACATGCAACCTGTAGAATTTTTTAAATGTTGCTTATGGAGATTTTTGAGGGTAAAAGTTTGACGCCATTTCACGAGCGGGCGCAATTTTGAAGCATGACATTTTTGGTATCAATTTACTCGGCGTAACATTATCTTTCACAATATAAAAAAAATTGGGATAATTTTACTGTTGCCTTATTTTTTTATTCAAAAAAGTGATTTTTTTCCCAAAAAAGTGCGCTTGTAGGACCGATGCGCAAATACGGTGTGGAAAAAATGTATTGCAATGACCGCCATTTTATTCTATAGGGTGTTAGAACCCCCAAACATTATATATTGTTTTTTTTCTAAGTAATCTTCTAGGAAAAAAAAATGTTTTAAACATGTAAACACTGAGTCTGAAAAAGAGGCTTGGTCCTTAAGTGGTTTATATATAAAGATCAATCTTTTTTTTTTTTTTTTTTTTTTAGGTAAGTTTAGATATGAGTTTGGAAGAGCTAGAACCTGTCATTATCTTATTGCTGTCTTTGTCTTCACTGGATAGATTCACCTTCTCTATTTGCCCTAGTTACCATTGTCACCAGAACAGAAAATGAAAGGTATTACAGAATTATATAGTCTCTAGAACAAAAAGTTAAGGGAAATCTTTAAGTGAAGACAGCTGTTCTGGTAAAAACACTCAGAGTTGATTTCACCTCTTTTGGGGAGATTTTCACTTACTTTCAGTTGTGCTTTTCTTCACAGCTAGGACACAGACCGCAAAAAGGAATGAGTTTTAATACATGCCCCTTCTCTATCTATCCAAAACTAAAATAAAGTTTTGGTTTCAATATTTTTTTTTTAGTTTGGCAAATTGTACTTAAATTTGTTTTAATTAGTTGTTGTTGTAATAATTTTCCACCGATGACTAGATGATTAAATGATCTTTTCCTAACAAAGCACATCAGTTGCTTGAGGTTTTATTTATTTTTAATGGACACATGCAGCACAAAGTGTGCATCCATCTCCACATACACCTGATGTACAGCACTATTAACATCTTACATATTAAAAGCAGCTGTAAAAGGAAAACTAATATATATATATATACTATCTCTCTATCATATATATATATATAGAGAGAGAGAGATAGAGAGAGAGAGAGAGAGAGAGAGAGAGAGAGAGAGATTTTATCTCTATCTCTCTATCAGATATATATATAGATAGAGAGATAGATATAGATAGTTATATATATATATAACTAACTATTTTATCTCTATCTATCTCTCGATCTATCTATATCTATATATATCTATCTATATATATATCTGATAGAGAGATAGAGATAATATATATATATATATATATATATATATATATATATGATAGATAGAGAGATAGAGATAAAAATATATCTATATATCTCCATCATATATGCTGGTAGGTTAATTAGGTCCTGTCGATAAAATTGGCCAAATATGTGTATGTTGTATGTGTTTGTAAGCGTGTCAGGACCCCACAGGGCAACGACCGCGCTATACCACAGATGGACACCAGTGGCAAAAAGCGCCCAGAGGCGATTCAGTTCGCATAGGTAGCGCTATACAAGTCATTCATTCATTCATTCATTCATTCATATATGAATATGATAAAGCGATAGAGATATAAAATTACACCAAAATACTGACTTGCGTCTCTTGCACAGACTTTGTCAGCATATAATATGTTCGGCAAGACAAACCACAAAGCACCCTCTACAGACCAAAACTGATAATTACTTGTTATATATTCAAAAGATTGATGTAGATTTAGAGTACCTCGTTTTTCCCACCATCCCTTCTCCCCCCGTGAAAGCACTGAACATGAACAGGCTGCCACTGTCAGAGGGAATGGATAACATTTCAATGCTGACATATATATAACTTGGCACATTATAACAATCCCCTCTGACAGCATGGAAATGGAAAGAATTAATATTTTATTTGTCAGAGATTTTATTAAAGTTTTTTTTTTTTAGCTTCTCCATTGAAAACTTGCATTTTGAGTCTGAAGAGGAACTTCTATTGCTAATTTACAGTCTCTTTTTGTGCCTGAATATAGATGTAACAAGTCTCATCTAAGTCTCTCATTCTGTCACCAATGTTTCCACCTCATTCTACGCTACATTGATTCTTAACGTGCTTTGTTTATCTTTTGTGACTAGAGCATAACCTCTTAATAGCAACTGTGCCAGTGTGTGTGCTGGAGAAAATTCAAAATGGGTATTTGTTTCTTAAAGGGCCACTAGAGGCATGCTCATGTATTTTGTAAACACATTTGTACAGTCATAATTTCAGCATGTTCTTAACCACTAGCCGACCAGCTCACGCAGATATACTGCGGCAGCTCGGCTCTCCTGGGCGGCTTGCGCAGGTGCAGTTGTGGGCTGGCGCACGGCGCGACCTGCGTCACGCCCTTGCACCCGCTGCAGAAGCGTGCCCGCAGGTCGCGCGGACTCGATGTTCGCCAGTAACCCGCGATCACCTGATACAGAGGCAGAACGGGGATCTGTCTTTAGCAACAAGGTGAATCCCCGTTCTGACAGGGGACATGTCAGAGATCTACTGTTCTCAGTGATCGGGAACAGTGATCTGTCATGTCCCAGTGAGCCCATCCCCCCTGCAGTTAGAACACACCTAGGGAACACGTTTAACCCTTTGATTGCCCCAGTGCATTTAATAGCACTGATCAATGTAATGTCACTGGTCTCCAAAAAGTGTAATTTGAGGGTCAGATTTGTCCGCCACAATGTCGTAGTCACGCTAAAAATCACAGATCATCGCCATTACTAGTAAAAACAATAAAAAATAAATAAAAGTCCCTAAATCTATTCCGTAGTTTGTAGACATGATAAATTTTGCACAAACCAATCAATATACGCCTATTGCAATTTTTTTTTTTTTTACCAAAAATATGCAGAAGAAAATATATTGGCCTAAACTGAATAAATGTTTTTTTTATATATATATATATATATATTTTTTTTTTTTGGGATATGTATTCTAGGAAAAAGTAAAAAAAAATGCTTTTCTTTTCCTCAGAATTGTCGCTATTTGTTTATAGAGCCAAAAAATAAAAAAACGCAGAAGTGATCAAATACCACCAAAAGAAATTATATTTGTAGGGGTACAGCGTAGCACGACCGCGCAATTGTCAGTTAAGTGATGCAGTGCCATATTGCAAAAAAAATTGCCTGGTCGTGAAGTGGGCAAATCCTTCTGGGGCTTCCGGGAAGTGGTTAAAATTCATAAATAAATGGAAATATTTGTTACCCTAAACACCAACAGTAGTAAAACAACATATGATAACATTGAAGTTAGAACCAGAGTTCAAAAATAAATATCTTAAATTGTATGTCAAGCCCAAAGATTGTTTTTCTAGTTTTGGATTTCAACTTCTCTTTTCTATGGCTATCTGGGGCTATATTAGCCTGTTTGCACTTTTTTCAGCTCGTTTCTCTTTATCCGACTACACTCAGCATGCAGTATCCCATTATTTTTATTTTGTCTTTGATCACACTTGTTGCTCATCATCATACGCTCATCATCCTATGCTCAACAAAAACTTCATGTGCTTTGTTGAGTATAGGGTATAGAGCATGCGCTATACTCAACAAAGCACATGATTTTTTTTTTTTTTTAGTGTATCGAGTCATGTTTGGGCCCATGGACTTCAATGGGGGTGCCTGTAAAAGCACAAAACATGTGGGTTTGTGCATTTTTGCATATATTTTTGCTCCATAAGAACACCCTTTTTTCCCCTCTGAAACTGCTCTTCTCCCTATGCCCAGGCCAGGAAACAAGTACCCGAATCTTGATACACATTTGTAAAATGTTTGAACACCCTTCAAAATCACCAAAAATTTACTCTGCTCAGGTGTGAATATAGGTTGAAAGAGATTTCCCCTCATTCCCTGTCCTGTTAACTATTTCACCAGACAGAAAGTGAAGGAGTAGCAGCAAAGTATTAAACATGGTTAACAGAACAGTAAGTGAAGAGAAACCTCTCCAAGGGACAAAACCTCTCAAATTATAACCCTTTATCCAACTAGGAAAAAAGTGTTGGCTGAACATACACTTGAGATATATACTTATTTTTGAAGGTGAGTGCTCCATACTAGGGATGGGCCCGGTGTTCGCCCGCTCGGCGAGCCCAAACTATTTGGGCTGTTCGCTTCAAATTCCTGTGATGCGAACGGCCCGCAATGCACTGCGCCAGTCACAGTGCATTGCTGGCTGATGATTGGCCAAGCATGCACTGTGACCCCGCATGCTTGGCCAATCCTAGAGCCAGCGGCAAGGAGAGCAATAATTGGCCACAGGCAGGATGCCTGTGGCCAATTATAGCTCAGGGGGTTTAGTACACGCCCCACATTATATAAGGCCGCCGCGCCGACGGCCTCGTATATTGTGTTCCAGTGTCAGTGATATTATGTGCTGCTGACTGCTGACATTATCTGCTGTGATTCTGGGGATTAGTGTGTGCGTGCTGTTAGTACAGCATTGCAGTATCACATCTGGGGGGTGTCTATAGTATGCCTGTAAAGGGGCGCATGTTTCCTGTGCTTAGAACTGTCCCTGCACAAAGTGTCATTTTTGCAGGAAAAAAAGCTATTTAAAATAACTTGCGGCTAATGAATTGACGGCTCCCGTAACAGAGAGAACAGTCATTCATTGAAATTGATAAAAAACAAAAAAACAAAAAAAAAAAGCGTGGGGGTCCCCCCAAATTCAATTACCAGGCCCTTCAGGTCTGCTATGGATATTAAGGGGAACACCGGCCAAAAAAAAAAACTGGCGTGGGGTCCCCCTCAAAATCCATACCAGACCCTTATCCGAGCACGCAACCTGGCAGGCCGCAGGAAAAGAGGGGGGGACGAGAGCGCCCCCCCCCTCCCTCCTGAACCGTACCAGGCCACATGCCCTCAACATTGGGAGGGTGCTTTGGGGTCCCCCCCAAAGCACCTTGTCCCCATGTTGATGAGGACAAGGGCCTCTTCCCCACAACCCTGGCCATTGGTTGTGGGGGTCTGCGGGCGAGGGGCTTATCAGAATCTGGAAGCCCCCTTTAACAAGGGGACCCCCAGATCCTGACACCCCCTGTGTGAAATGGTAAGGGGGTACAAAAGTGCCCCTACCATTTCACCAAAAAAGTGTCAAAAATGGTAAAAATGACAGGAGACGGTCTTTGACAATTCCTTTATTAAAATCTTCTTTCTTCTGGTCTACCTTCTTCCTTTCTTCATCCTTCGGTTTCTTCATCCATCTTCTTCTTCCTCCGATCCGCTTCTTCTTGCTCTGGTCTTCTTGTCCGGCATTTTTTTCCACGGCGTTGGTGTCTCTTCTGGGCCGCTCCGCGCAATGGGAGGCTCCCGCTGTGTGAGGCTTCGCTGCGTCTGACAGGTCTTTTATAATGGAGGGCGGGGCCACCTGGTAACCCCGCCCCCTCTGACGCACGGGGATGTCATGGGGAATTCCCTATGGCTTTCCCCATGACGTCAGAGGTCACCAGGTGGCCAGAAGACCAGAAGAAAGAAGATTTTAATAAAGGAATTGTCAAAGACCGTCCCCTGTAATTTTTACCATTTTTGTCACTTTTTTGGTGAAATGGTAGGGGTACTTTTGTACCCCCTTACCATTTCACACGGGGGGGGGGGGATCTGGGGGTCCCCTTGTTAAAGGGGGCTTACAGATTCTGATAAGACCCCCGCTCGCAGACCCCCACAACCAATGGCCAGGGTTGTGGGGATGTGGCCCTTGTCCTCATCAACATGGGGACAAGGTTCTTTGGGGGGACCCCAAAGCACCCTCCCAATGTTGAGGGCATCTAGCCTGGTATGGTTCAGGAGGGAGGGGGGGCCGCTCTCGTCACCCCCTCTTTTCCTGCGGCCTGCCAGGTTGCATGCTCGGATAAGGGTCTGGTATGGATTTTGAGGGGGACCCCACGCCATTTTTATTTTTTTGGCCGGGGGGTCTCCTTAAAATCCATCCCAGACCTCAAGGGTCTGGTATGGATTTTAAGGGGAACCCCATGCCATTTTTTTTTTGGCCGGGGTTCCCCTTAATATCCATAGCAGACCTGAAGGGCCTGGTAATTGAATTTTTTTATTTTTTATCAATGACTTTTTTTTATCAATGACTTTTTTTTTATCAATGACTTTCAATGAACGACTGTTCTCTGTGTTACGGGAGCCGTCAATTCATTAGCCGCGAGTGATTTTAAATAGCTTTTTTTCCTGCAAAAATGACACTTTGTGCAGGGACAGTTCTAAGCACGGGAAACATGCACCCCTTCACAGGCATACTATAGACACCCCCCAGGTATGAAATTTAAAGGAATATTACACTTTTATTGTTTCACTTTAAGCATTATTAAAATCACTGCTCCTGAAAAAACGGCCGTTTTTTTATAAAAAAAAATTTGCATCGATACATGTCCCCTGGGGCAGGACCCAGGTCCCCAAACACTTTTTATGACAATAACATGCATATTAGCCTTTAAAATTAGCACTTTTGATTTCGAACGTTCACATCCATTGTAATTAATAGGGTTCTAATGTTCACACAAACTTTAGGTCCATTCGCGGGTTCTGGTGCGAACCGCCCCCGGGGGTGTTCGGCTCATCCCTACTCCATACCTGCTATCTTTTTTGTTACTCTGGAACAAGCTAACATGTATCAGATGCTCTATCACCCGATAGGAACATACTTGGCATTGATTCACCAAATAGCTTAGGAAGGATAAGAATGTCTACCATGCAGCCTGCAGAAACCAATCCTTTGCTCTACACTGATGCAACTGTTCTACATGATGGGAGGCCAGCAGTGTTAGTTTTAAGTTTGAGACTTTCAGCACTCAGAAAAATTTAATTTCTGCTTTTCTAAAATAAAATACCCTAGACCAGCAGTGATCAACTTACCTGGCCCCTGACATTACTAAGGGACTTTACATAACATACATTACATGTTATGTAGCAGAAGGGTACCAAAGTCTATGAACACCGTACAAAAGGTGTTCAGACTGTGGACATGCTAACATGTTGAGGGAGACTGGCAAGTGCTGGAGACGTTTTACACAAAACTGCTAAAGTTCACTGCCTAGGGGCATACTGACTTGGGTGGCAGGGGTCACAATTGCAACCTGCCCCTATGCTGCAGGAGGCCCATGCAGCCCCCTGTACACCTGGATAGAAGCAGTGGCGGGGCTCCTGCATATAGAGGAACCGATCTCCATTTTCCTCCATTTGGATAGATTGGTTCCACTATATGCACCGACCTCACTGCTGCTCCTATCAAGCTTCTTTCTTCTGCCCCCGTGTGTTTTCCAGCCCCCTTGTACTCTTTTCCTGCCCCTCTGTGCTCTCTCCTGCAGCCTGTATTTCTCTACATGTGATTACTTCCAGCAGTTATAGTCGCAAGCAGTACTCATTGTGTTCTGCCAGCCGGGAAGGATCCTTGCGCTCCCTCCCTCCCGCTGCCAGCAGAATACAATAGCACTGCAGGAGGCATTCTTACTGTGTTGATGGGGGACTTAAGTGATTTTCGAAAATAAATCGATTAATCTATGGCTTACATGTAACCTAAACCCTAAAATAAGCAATTAGCATGCAACCCTTCCAAATCCAAGCATTTAACCTGTTCCTAATCCTAAATTTGCTTCTTTTACATTTAAAAAACCTAATACTGATTATTATGATTAAAGTGAAACGCCAAGGGGATATAAAATGATGTAGGATGTGTGTAAGTGTGGGTCTCCCAGCATCACAGTGCTAGTGGAGGGTTTTGTCCCAATAAATTGGTCAATGGTATACAGGTAAGTAGTAGGATTTTAACTACCCCCTCAAATGGACACAAATACTTCACATAATATTAAAAATAAGTCTAAATCTTTATTTAAAAAACTTAGGTTTTTTAAATAAGGTAGTCTTTTGAGATAAGGTAAGAAAGGTACAACCGCTTCCTCAGGACCACCTATCTCATATACAGCTACAGGGTAGTTAAAATTATACTACTTACTGTATACCATTGACCAAGTGGATATAAAAGCCATTTTTTATTTTTTATAATGCATGTAGTGTAAGTACGTACATTTTACTTGGTGTACGTCTCTTGCAGCTACTGCAGAATTGAGTCTGGTGAAGGGAGAAGCACACAAAGTCAATCAATTCTGCGGCTGTGCAAAAACATGCTGATATAAGTAGAAAGTAGAGTTCAGCCCCATACACACGGTAGGATTTTCGCATGGATTCTGTCCGATCGGACAATGTTGTTGAAAAATCCGACCGTGTGTATGCACCATCGGACAGTGTACGTCAGATTGTCCGACGGACAAAGTCCTATCTCCTGCTGGATAGATTTTTTGACAACACGGTCCGATCACACCAAATCCGATCATGTGTAGCGTTGTCCGACGGACAAAGTGCTACGCATGCTCAGATCACATTACAAGACCAAAGCTATTGGCTACTAGCCTCTACGTAGTCCCGTCATAGGCAACAAACGTCACCACGTTCAGAATGATCGGATTTTCCGACAACTTTGTCCGACCGTGTGTATGCAACACCAACATCGGACAAAGTACGACGGACATGATCCGACGGACCTGGTCCTCGGATAATCCGAGCGTGTGTATGGGGCTTTACAGAGATGAGCTTATCCGTGTTCTACTTTTTTTTTTCACTGTCCATCCAGAGGGTGCTGGTGGTGTGGATACATGTAGTGAAAATGAATTGCAACAAAAATGATGTTCCCTCCTCTATCAGACAGGGCTGCTTTGTGTTACAGTACTTTGTAAATGTCAGAACTGGATGGACAGAAATGCAAACTATGCAGCAGCCTGTTTTGCTAGAACATGTAAGTCCTGGACAGGAATAAAGTGCTTTGGTTCTATTCTGACAGGTACTTTATATTAAGCACCATATGAACCATGCTGCCATGCAGGGGCGTTGCTAGGTGGCAAAAAGACCAGGGTCTTCAGCCCGAAGTCCAAGAACCGAGGGGGGGGGGTGGTTGACGCAGCTTTTTTTTGGGCCTGTGTGGTGGGGTTGCGTGACTTACCAGTGCCCATCAATGCTGACCAGTAAACACACCTGCCTGACACTGACCATTACATTTACCTGCCTGACCTACATACACTGACAGTGACCACTGACCTGCCTGACCTACATACACTGACCTGCCTGACCTACATACACTGACAGTGACCACTGACCTACATACACTGACCTACCTGACCTACATACACTGACCTGCCTGACCTACATACACTGACCTGCCTGACCTACATACACTGACCTGCCTGACCTACATACACTGACCTGCCTGACCTACATACACTGACCACTGGCCTGCCTGACCTACATACACTGATCACTGGCCTGCCTGACCTACATGAATGAATAACCAGTCACTGACAGTGACCACTGACCTGCCTGACCTACACACACTGACAGTGACCACCGACCTGCCTGACCTACATACACTGACAATGACATACATACACACACTCTGTGTCTGACCTACCTCAGCTCAGCCGTGGTGTGCGGTCACAGCAGGCAGTCAGCCAGTCACTCTTCACTGCCGCAGAGGAGAGGATAGCCAAGCCGAGCCCCCCGCCTGAGCTGGGATGTAGCATTCCCGCCTTCTGGAGCCTGCAGGCTAAGATGGACGTCACGTCACACGTCCCGTGGTCATGGCATTGGCGCGGCAGGCTTCAGAATGCGGGACCAGCAGCACTCAGCCACTTTTGGCCGCTATGGCACTCAGCCACTTTCGGCCGCTTTCCACCGCTATGGCACTCGGCTAATTGCGGCCGCACTGGCGAACAGATCGGTCCCAGCGGCCGGCGTTTGGGGCTAACAATGGAATGCAGTGTTCCATAGACTCATGGCTTTTCGGGGTAACATTCGGGGCTTCAGCCCCCCCCCCCCCCCCCCCCCTAGCCACCCCCTCCAGATTCCCTTGCTGCCATGGAGTTCTAACTGCTCCCTGAATATTCCTTATATAGCTTAAAACTGCCTTTTGGCTGGGTAAGTTAATTATCCAGGGATGTGATCACGTATAAGGATAAGCCAAAAACTTAACATAATCTAAAGGTTTTGTCTACCAGTGACTGAAGTGACAATTTGAGAGTCCGGACCAAAAGTCCATTCCCTGTTTGAACTAACGGCAGAGCAATGGCTTGTTATTATGGTTATGTGATTGTTGTAAGGACATGTAGTTCTCCTAATTGAAAAATCTGATGGCGCATTATGGCCAGCAATACAAAACAATAATGTTTTCCAAATCCTCACCGACAAGTACATTTTAACTATATGCACAGTACAAAGGACACAACGACATTAGCAATAAACAAAACAAATGTACTGTTTGCTATTTTCTGTCCAATGTTAGTTTTGTGGTTTCATATCACAAGAATAGATGTTGGGCTGTTTATATTACAGGGAATGTCTGACATAGTGAGTATGATTCAGTCTTCAATAAAATAAATAAATAAATAAATGGCACTGTGAATTTTATTGTTCAATCCGGGAATAAACAGCAGTACGAGGAGTGAAAATGTCTCAACATGAATTAATGAAATTGTTTTCGATAAAAAAAGCTTTAAAATATATATGGCACTTGATTAAGACATAAGGCATCCGTATACGTGTACATGTAAAGCCGCAACTGATTAAGCTGATATAATAGGATATAAGTAACAACTGAGTGGTAATGAGTCTTAGCCCCCGTACACACGGTTGGAAATTCCGACCACAAAATCCGTCGGATTTTGTCCGACACTGGTGTTGCATACACACGGTCGGACAATGTTGTCGTAAAATTAGATCATTCTGAACGTGGTGACGTTCGTTGCATACGATGGAACTACGTAGAGGCTAGTAGCCAATAGCTTTGGTCTCGTAATTTGATCTGAGCATGCGTGGCACTTTGTCCGTCGGAATTCTCGACGCACGATCGGAAAAAGTCCGATCGGATTTTGTTGTCGGAAAATTTGAGATCCTGCTCACGGAAAAAGTCAGATGGAGCCCACACACGGGTGGATTTTCCGACAACATGGTCCGATCGGACATTTTCCGTCGGAATTTCCGACCGTGTGTACGGGGCATTAGGAAGCAATTTAAATCTTTAGGTCATTTCCGCATAAAATTGTTGTGGGCAATAAAGGCCTTAGGTCAAGAACTAAACTTTTTTTTCTGGTCTTGAGGCATGTGCATTTATATATGAGGAAATATCAGTATCAAACTGTGAGGAAGACGGGCTGAGATCTTGGCATAACAGTCTAAGCATGACTTTTCAGCACACTTTAAGCACACAAACACACAGGTAAGTTTAAACATAAGACCTCTTTCACACTGAGCCACGGGCGTGTTAGCGCTAAAGCAGCGCGTTTGTTTTAGCGGCGCTTTAGCACTGTTTAAGCGGCGCTTTTTGGCTGCTAGTAGTGCGCTTTTAACCCCAAAGCAGGGGTTAAAAATGCCTATGTTGCAGCGCTTCCGAAATGCTTTTCAGGCGCTTTTGAAGCACTGCCCATTAATTTCAATGGGCAGAACGTTTTGGGAGCACTGTATCCAGCCCTCCCAAACCACCCCAAAGATGCTGCTTACAGGACTTTTCCTAATATCCCCCAAGCGCACCGCTGCAATGTGAAAAGACACACTGAAATGAATGGGGGGGGGGGCGTTTTTAAGGCACCATTTAGAGGCTATTTCTAGCGCTAAAATGCCTGAAAACTGCCTCAGTGTGAAAGTGGTCTAAATGTCAATTGTTTTTTTTCCCCAACATTTGTACATCAAGAGTAACACAATGTCGTCCTAAATGGAGTGTGTTAAACATAGCATACGTTTTTCAACCTTCTGGCCAATGGTCCCAAAAATTGATGGTTCACATATCGCTTTACAGTAGTTGAGTATATTTCTCAATGATATCTCCAGAGACGGGACCAGCAACTCTGTAAGCTCCACCTTTACACATTCTAAAGTCTCTTATTTGAGGACACTCCACAGTATGAGTGCTACATCATACATGACAACGTCTTGTAATCTCCAGGGTGGGTTTGCATGGTATTTAGATACAATTATGTGTGTGTGGTTAAGTCTATTGCTCCTGGGTAAAGGGGTGCTACATAAATTATGTTTACACATCTTAAAAAGAATGACACCACTATCCATTCTGCGGTAAAAATGTTCTTATGAAAAAAATTGTTTATTTGATGAGCCACAGTTATAGGAACCCCTAATAGTGTTATCTAGTTAGTCCAAAATCCTGTAACTGTCACTTTTGCTGGACATGTTGGTCTGTGTGTAAAGGTGGAGAGAATGTAAATAAGGCAAAGTCTGACCAGTCTTTTAACCACTTGCTTACTGGGCACTTAAACCCCCCTCCTATCCAGACCAATTTTCAGCTTTCAGCGCTGTCACACTTTGAATGATAATTGCGCGGTCATACAGCACTGTACCCAAATTAAATTTTTATAATTTTTTTCCCACAAATAGAGCTTTCTTTTGGTGGTATTTGATCACCTCTGATGTTAAAAAAAAATACCGAAAATTTTTTTTTTTTTTTTTTAAACTTGATTTAAAATGGGTAATTTTTGGCCGTCATTGATGTACGCTAATGAGGCGGCAGTGACGGGCACCGATAGGTGGCAGTGATGGGCACTGATGGGCACTGATGGGTTACACTGATAGGCAGTACTTTTAGGTGGCACTGATTGGCAGCACTTGTGGGCACTGATTGGCGGCACTTGTGGGCATTGATGGGTGGCACTTGTGGGCATTGATGGGTGGCACTTGTGGGCATTGATAGGTGGCACTTGTGGGCATTTACAGGTGGCACTTGTGAGCATTGACAGGTGGCACTTGTGGGCATTGGGTATGTGGGAAACACCGCGCTACTAAAACTATACAATGTAAAAAGCAGCTGACAAACAAAACAAACAAAGTCAAAAACGTGCAAATCCAAAAAATTGTAGCGCTAATACATGCACATAATATGAATGTGTATTACAACATTCCAATATTGAACGTGAACAGTGTCAAACATAAAGTGTCAATATTATTACTGGAAATGACCCCAGTAGTATCTGCAATAAAGTATAAAGTTCATGTGAGTGGTGACACCAACAGATGAGTCCCTCGGATCAGCTGAAGGATAAAGGAACACAGGTGAAAAATAGGCTTGTCTGATGTCACTGAAAAGCATATATACTCTTACCAGAAGTGTTGGATACAGATACCGTACGGTATCTGTATCAGGCAGGCTTAGAGGTAGAATTTCTTACATCCATTGGTCCAGAGGAGACCACCGCAAACTGGAACCAAACAGCTTCCAAGGCAGGCCACTGGATCAGTCAGCAGTCACAGCAAATAATGGACATCCAGGCATCAGATGATCAAAGGGGGTGATCCCACGGACCGGGAAAACAGGATAAAAAATGGAGACAACTCCGATGGTGCAGGTCAGAAAAATGTGTAAAATTTATTCACATTATCATGTGACAAATATGAAGGTAAAATCTCGAGAAAATATAAAAATGGGTCGGCAATATGAGGGGTACGAGACAGCTGGACGCGTTTCGACACTATCGGTCTTCTACAGGGGCATATCTCTCTAGACTGCTGACTGATCCAGTGGCCTGCCTTGGAAGCTGTTTGGTTCCAGTTTGCGGTGGTCTCCTCTTGACCCATGGATGTGAGAAATTCTACCTCTAAGCCTGCCTGATACAGATACCGTACGGTATCTGTATCCAACACTTCTGGTAAGAGTATATATGCTTTTCAGTGACATCAGACAAGCCTATTTTTCACCTGTGTTCCTTTATCCTTCAGCTGATCCGAGGGACTCATCTGTGGGTGTCACCACTCACATGAACTTTATACTTTATTGCAGATACTACTGGGGTCATTTCCAATAATAATATTGACACTTTATGTTTGACACTGTTCACGTTCAATATTGGAATGTTGTAATACACATTCATATTATGTGCATGTATTAGCGCTACAATTTTTTGGATTTACTTGTGGGCATTGACAGGCGGCATACATGAGGCATAATTGCCTCTGACTTTTTGGGACCGATGTCCCTTTAAGATGAGCCGGTGATCAGCTTTTTTTTTTCCCTCCGCTGTCAGTGTGAGGAGAAAAAAAAAAAACGATCACAGAGCTTTTGTTTTGATCATGTGACAGCTGATCACATGGTAAGGGACCGGGACACGCTTCTTACTTGGATCGCTGATCATCGGAGTCTCATGGACTGAGTGATCTCAGCGCGCTACCAATAGGGCACACGCAGGGAGCGTGCACAGGGGAGGACGTCATATGATGGCCTCCCGGGAATTGAGATCTGCGCTGTGGCCGTCATTCGGCCATAGCGCGGATGTCAAGTGTCAAGTTAAAGTGTTTGTAAAGGCAGAATGTTTTTTTTTTTTTTACAGTAATGCATTCATTGCATTAAGGTAAGGTAAAAATATCTTCAGCAAGCAGCTCCCCCCATACTTCCGATAGCGCAATAATGTCCCAGCTTGCTCCACCTGCGAAGCCCGCTGTGATGTCATCTCACTGCCGAAAGTATACGTGCAGCCATTTTGTTTACTGCCCCGATTTGATGTACTGAATGCCTAACCATTCAGTTTTAATGTGAGTTCCTTTCTGTTTACTATTAAACTTGTTTTTATTGGTACAGTACACACTATGTGGCACTTTTAATTTATGTACCAATGACTCCATGACTGAGAATGTTCAGTTACTTTTTACGACGAGTGACATCGTCCCATTACCCAGAGAATCCAGGCTTGGAGACCAATTTGGCCTTTGGGGCAGACGTGTTGTTTGACCTTCCTGTCATAAGGAGGTCATGGCCATCTGGTAAGCCTCTCTGGATGCACTTTGGTGGAGGAGTTTATGCCATAATTTTTCAAGCACCACTTTCAACTAATCAAAGCCATGGGGAATATCGTCCATTTTTTGGACCACTTTTTTCTTTCCAATGGAAAAATTTACTCCATGAAAGAAGAGGTATTGTCTCACTTTGATAGAGGATTACTCCAGGTATACTACACTGTGGGGGTTATTTACAAAAGGCAAATCCACTTTGCACTACAAGTGCACTTGGAAGTGCAGTCGCTGTAGATCTGAGGGGAAGATCTGAAATGAGGGGAAGCTCTGCTGATTTTATCATCCAGTCATGTGCAAGCTAAAATAGTGTTTTTCTTTCATGCATGTCCCCCTCAGATCTACAGGGACTGCATTTCCAAGTGCACTTGTAGTGCAAAGTGGATTTGCCTTTCATAAATAACCCCCTATATATGTTACACAACAAAAGAGAAGTACCAGAGACCATCTTTATGTAGAGCAACAATACTTTTTTTCAGATCCTCAGAGTTCTTTGCCGTGAGGTGCCATGTTGAACTTCCAGTGATCAGTAGCAGAAGAGTGAGAGTGATAACACCAAATTTAACTCACCTGCTCCCCATTCACACCTGAGACACTAACGAGTCACATGACATCGGGAAGGGAAAATGGCTAATTGGGCCCAATTTGGACATTTTCACTTAGGGGTGTACTCACTTTTGTTGCCAGTGGTCTCGACATTAATGGCTGTATGTTGAGTTATTTTGCGGGGATAGAAAATTGACACTGTTATACAAGCTGTACACTCACTACTTTATATTGTAGCAAAGTGTAATTTCTTCAGTGTTGTCACATGAAAAGATATAATAACATATTTACAAAAATGTGAGGGATGTACTCACTTTTGTAAAATAGTGTGTGTGTGTATATGTGTGTGTGTGTATATATATGTACGTATTACACGCACGTGACTTTAATGGCATCCCATTCTTAGTCGGTAGGGTTCAATATTGAGTTGGCCCACCCTTTGCAGCTATTACAGCTTCAACTCTTCTGGGAAGGCTGTCCACAAGGTTTAGGAGTGTATGTATGGAAATGTTAGACCATTCTTCCAGAAGAAGGATGAAATGGCCTGGCTCACAGTCTAATTCATCCCAAAGGTGTTCCGTCAGGTTGAAGTCAGGACAGTCAAGTTCCTCCACCCCAAACTCGCTCATCCATGTCTTTATGGACCTTGCTTTGTGGACTGGTCCAAATAATTTGGTGGAGGGGGGATTATGGTGTGGGGTTGTTTTTCAGGGGTTTGGCTTGGCCCCTTAGTTCCAGTGAAGGGAACACTTAAGGCGTCAGCATACCAAGACATTTTGGACATTTTCATGCTCCCAACTTTGTGGGAACAGTTTGGGGATGGCCCCTTCCTGTTCCAACATGACTGCGCACCAGTGCACAAATCAAGGTCCATAAAGACATGGATGAGCAAGTTTGGGGTGGAGGAACTTGAGTGGTCTGCACAGAGTCCTGTCCTCAACCCGATAGAACACCTTTGGGGGAATTATAGCGGAGACTGTGAGCCAGGCCTTCTCCTCCAACATCAGTGCCTGACCTCACAAATGTGCTTCTGGAAGAATGGTCAAACATTCTCAGACACACACCTAAACCGTGTGAATAGCCTTCCCAGAAGAGTTGAAGCTGTTATATCTGCAAAGGGTGGGCCAACTCAATATTGAACCCTATGGACGAAGACTGGGATACCATTAAAGTTCATGTGCGTGTAAAGGCAGGTGTCCCAATACTTTTGGCAATATATTATATATATATATATATATATATATATATATATATATATATATATATATATATATATATTGTCAAAAGTATAATACACAAAAAAAGGAATTTCACCCTCCCTCCCTATAATTTTTTTTCGGTGCTCTTTTTGTTCTCGCTTACCTGATGCAGGGCTGTGCACATTTCAGATACCCATCCACGAAGCAGATCCAGCATCCTGCTGAGATCCTCTTCTCAGCAGCCATCACCAGGTCCTGGGCTGCCATGTTTCTCTGTGATATTATAGTGATTCATTGTAGCCCTCAACAACAGAATGGCAAACCGTTATATAAAAAGGGAGGGGTGGAAGGCGGAGGTCTGTGGCAGTAACAACAGATAGTGGCAGTCCAATGGTATACCTGTATCTTTTCTGTAGCAGTTCACAAGACATCTTTACAGACTTCTTACATTATGTAAGTGCTAGCAATTGGCCCACCACGTAACCTTTCTTTGCTTGTTAGAAATGGATTTAGGGAACTGACAGATTCTGCATTCGCTTTATTTGCTGCAACAAAGTTTCAGCTGCATAAACGAGAAGAGCCGCACTAAATTCTGTGTCCCATCTTTATTGACGCAAGCATGTCACAGCATAAAAGCACAATGTAAACAAAGTGAGGAAGAAGCAACGTTCACGTGTTCCATGCTACCTAGCACTTAATCATAACCCTGGTTGGTTATGATTAAGCGCTAGGTAGCGTAAAACACGTAAACCTTGCTTCTCCTCTACTGTGCTTACATTGTGCTTTTGTGCTGTGAATGAATGAAAGAATTAATAATTTGTATAGCGCTACAATGCGAACTGAATCGCCTCAAGGCGCTGTATTCGTGCTTTGTTGTCAAGCTTCTTAGAAGAGGTAGGTCTTGAGTTTTTTCCTGAAGGCCTGATGGTTTTCTTCCATGCGGATGTAGGTCGGTAGAGCGTTCCATAGCCATGGCTTGGACAGCGAATCTCCGTTCCCCCTGTGATTTGTCGCAGGATTTGGGAATGAGGAGGAGGTTTTGGTTAGATGATCGAAGACTGCAATTTGGTGTATAGGGTTTTATTTTATGAGTAGGTATTGAGGAGCGTCTCCATGTGTGCATTTGTGGGTGAGGCAGAGGGTCTTGAATGTGATCCGATTCTTTACGGTTAGCCAATGTAGGCTCCTCAGGGAAGGGGAGATGGACTCCCAGGTTTTTTTTCCTGTTATCAGCCTTGCCGCCGTGTTTTGGATAAGTTGTAAGCCTGCAAGTTGATATTGGGGTAATCCTATGTAAAGGGAGTTTGTGTAGTCAAGTCGTCAATTAATGACTGTTCCAACTACCACTGCTTTGTCCTTCTTTGGAATGAAGGGGATGAGTCTGCGTAGCAGATGGTGAGAACCACTGACTACTACTCCTATTTGTGCATCCATTGCCATTTCTGAGTCAAAAATGACTCAGAGGCTCTTGGCCTTGGTCCTTGGGGAGATGGTCTGTCCAAAGATGGTGGGTGGTGTCCAAGGGATCTTGGTTCAGGAATTTTGTTTTCCGTGTAGTGCTGTGACACTGTTGCTTCAAAAAAAATGGGACACAGAATTTAGTGCGGATGTCTGGACTCTTCTCGTTAATGCCACAGGGGTGGGAACTGGGCCTGTACATGCTGGAAAGTGTGTGTAAGGTATATTGTTGCAGATCTGTTTTCAGCAGCGCTACTTCGTAGTTTCAGCTAATAATTAATTTAAAAGGTGCGCAAAACCAATATATTTGTAGGGATCAATACAAAAATGTGTGTGAAAAAATAAAGTTAAATCATATTAAACCATAATGAACAATGTGTATCAAATAAATGTTGAAATAGCTGTTTAAAAACATTTAATTCACTTATGCATAACAAAGAAATGAACTTCAAAGAGAAACATATATAACTCCAAATGTGAAATCTTGAAAATGATGAAAGTTCACATGTAAGAATCCCAAACCACCTCACAAACAAGTGTGCAAGTTCCCCTACCAAACAGTAATGATCTTCAAATGATAAGAGATCAACAGCGCAGAAATCATACAATTTTGGGGCAACTAATCAGGATACCACTGACTCCATGTTCCTACACTGGTTATCCAAAGCCAGCACCTCAAAGTAATAATGGGTAGGAGAAAGAACAAAGGACCATAGAGTAGTATGCTAAAACAACATGATTTATTAAAAGTAAATATTCTCTCAAAAGTTAGAGTAACACACACACCAGGGATTAACAGCGGGTATACAACACATATGCCACTGGCATCACCCTACGCATGTTTTTGCCTTTTTTTAGGTATTTTAGAATTGATAACTACAGAGAATGTTGGTTTTGTGCACCTTTTAGATTAATTGTTTTTGTAATTCATTTGTGTCGGGCAGAGGTGGGGGACTCGAGTCACCTATTTGAGGACTTGCGACTTGCTTGACAGAATAAAATAAATGACTCGACTTGACTTTGACTTGAGACTTGACTTTGACTTGGGCCATATGACTTGCACTACCACTAACCCCCACACTAACCAATCCACTACCTAACTAACACTAACCGCAAGCCGCCGCCTGCCTACCTGATCAGAGTGTCATGCAGACAGACGGCGGACATTTCAGTGTTCAAAAGCCGCGCCTCCTTGTCTGTGATAGGCGGAACACTCAATTTCACAGCAGGCAATGTTCCGCCTATCGCGGACATCCTCTTATCCTCGTCTGTGTTATGAGGATGAGCGGATGTCCATGATAGGCGTAACACTGAATGCTGGGAAATTGAGTGTTCCGCCTATCACAGACGAGGAGGAGGCGCGAATTTTCAATACTGGAATGGCCGCCGGGACGCCGCCAACCAGGTACACGGCTGACAGTTTTACTTTATTATACAGCGGTGTGCAAATTTAATTATTTTTAATGCTTTACAGGTGCATTATTGTCGAAGTCCAATGGGTCTGAATATAAAAAAAACATTGGCACTAGAATGAACTGACAATCATAGTAAATACACATATTGGAGACAATAGGGGCCATTGTGAATAATTGCCCCTATTGTCTCCAATATGTGTATTTCCTATGATTGTCATATCATTGATTTACATTGATCCTGTGTGAGGTCCTAATGTTTAGTACTATTTATGACCAATTTCTGTGGGTGTGCAATTTGCTTATAACCAGCTATGGGGTTGTGCAATTAATCGGTTTAACTTGGGAGGTGTCCGATAGATCAGTTTAAGTTTATATGGTGGTGTGCAATTATTAACCAGTTTATAACAAGCTGTGGGGGCGTGCAATTAATTTGCTTATAATCAGCTATGGAGTGTGCAATTCATTCAATTATAACCAGATATAGGGTTGTGCAAATATTCATTTTGACTCGGGAGGTGTGCAATTGATCAGTTTAAAACCAGCTATGTGGTGTGTGCAATTAATCAGTTTGACTTGGGAGGTGTGCAATGGATACACTGGTTATTAACTGGCAAATTGCAAGTCAAAATGATTAATTGCACACCTCCCCCATATCTGGTTATAAACAAATTCATTGCACACCCCCACAGCTTGTTATAAACTGGTCAATTGCACACCTCCCAGGTCAAACTGATCAATTGCACACCCCCATAGCGGATTATAAATTGGTCAATTGCACACCCCCATAGCGGATTATAAATTGGTCCATTGCACACCCCCATACTTGGTTATACACAGATCCATTGCACATCTCCCAAGTCAAACTTATTAATTGCACATACCCCATAGCTGGTTTTAAACTGATCAGTTGCACACCTCCTGAGTCAAAATGAATATTTGCACAACCCTTTATCTGGTTATTACCTAATCTGCTGCAATAGACAGAATGAATAGCAGTGCATAGAAGTTATTTAAAATACAGAAGTTTGTCACATCTAAACCCTCATCTAGTACACGTGGCCTGTCGGCTTGCACCCCACACATTAAGATGGCATTGGCGGCATCCATCTTGCCTTGGCAGATGACACAAGATGGAGCCAGTGGTGTATTTGTAGCAGAGGCTGGCAGCTGCTGGATAACAGAAGTGCTGTTTGTTTCTGTCGCCTCGTGGGCCGTTAAACACGAGCTATGCCACGGGAGGCCCCCCGACCCATTCTTAAAACAAATCACTTATTTTGCAAACAGCGCATACTTAGCAGAGGGCAACTGGCCACCCTTGCCCTATTTAAATGGCAGCTTCTCAGAACGGCCCTTTGTGCTTCCATTCCCGCCAGTCTTTTTATGCCGGCCTGTGCCACCCCTTTGTCTGCCCAGCTGCTTTGCCATTACTGATCAGCAGCAGCTGGGGGAACAAATGACAGTGGTAGGGTTCTGTGTGCCCCCCCCCCCCCCCCCTCCAGAGAGTCACAGACAGCCGGGAAAAAACTGGTACAGGAGACTGAAGACACCATTTAAGTATTTGCCCGTCTGACTGCAGGCGTTATCTGCATGCCAGGCAGGGCTCGGTGAGAGAGTAGCTGGCAGAGGCTGGTGCTGAGAGTGTACTATAAGAACGGAAATGTATAGCAAAAAGCCCTAAGCAGTTTTGTTAATGTTGAAAATAAAACAAAACCTTTCCTGAACATTGACTTTTAACTAATTTAAAGGTGGAAATGGTGTAGATCAGTATTTTGACTTGATTTGTGACTTGACCAAAATGAATGACTCGACTCGACTCGGCAGGGACTCGACTTGATTTGCTTGCTTTTCACCACAGTAACTTGGGACTTGCTTGAGACTTGAAGGTTAAGACTTGAGACTTGCTTATGACTTGCACATGTGTGACTTACTCCCATGTCTGGTGTCTGGAATATAGGTTGCTGCGTTACCTCTTTTTTTGCACAATTTTTACATAATTTCAGTTGCCTTGAACATGTTTGGACTTCATGTGTTTTACTATTAATTAATAGGGGTTACCTCCAAGGCAAGCCTGCTCTGTGTAGTAATTACTATACTTTATGTTCCAATTTTGGTGCTTCCATAGATTAAAGAAGAACCACATTATACATGTCTTGACTTATGGAGGTGTGATGTCATAGATTGTCAGACTTTTGTCTTAATGTTAGAAACCTGATAAACATTTCAGTTTACCATGTTTTCAATGTAGTACACTACTGTACAAAAGTTTTAGGCAGCTGTGAAAAATGCTGTAAATTAGAAATACTTTCAGAAATAGTGTAAATAGTTTGTTTTTATCAATCAACAAAATGGAACGTAAATGAACAGAAGATAAATCCAAATCAATATTTGGTGTGACCACCCTTTGCCTTCAAAACAACATCAGTTCTTCTAGGTACACTTTTACACAGTTTTTGAAGGAGCTCCGCAGGTAGGTTGTTCCAAAAATCTTGGAGAACTAACAACAGATCTTCTGTGGATGTAGGTGACCTCAAACCCTCCATTCTCTTCATGTAATCCCAGACAGACTTGATGATGTTGGGATCATGGCTCTGTGAGGGGCAAACCATCACTTCCAGGACTCCTTGTTTTTTATTACATTGAAGATAGTTCTTAATCAAATTGGCTGTATGTTTGGGGTCATTGTCCTCCTGCAGAATAAATTTGATGCATAAGTATCTGCCTATATTTTAGCTTTCAGGACACCATTGATCTTGACCAAATCTCCAACACCATTTGCAGAATTGTAGCCCCAAACGGCAATGAAGCTCCGCCATGCTTCCCTGTTGCCTTTAGATGCTCATTATTGTTTGTTTCTCCAGCCCTTTGGTGTAAAAACTGCCTTTTGACCCCAATTCTTGCATGAAGAGAATTTCTGGCCTGACTTCTCCGAACAGTAGATGGGTGTACCTGATTGCACTGCTGGACATCTTCGGATATTAAAGGGAAGTAAACTTCATGTGTCTTTTATCTGCTGCATTAAGTTTCCTTGACTGACCACTGCATTAATGTTTCCCGTTTCTTTGTGCTTATTCAAGAGAACTTGAACAGCACATCTTGAAACCCCAGTCTGATTTGAAATCTTTGCCTGGGAGAGACTTTGCTGATGCAATATAACTACCTTGTGTCTTGTTGCTCCGTCTTGCCAATGGGCATGACCTGTGACATGAAACTGTCTTCCACAACCACACCTTAGTAGCAGAGTCTGGTTATTCTTCACCCAGTGTTAAGCCTCCTAAACAGCTATTTCTGTTTCAGTTCATGACTGTGTTTAAACCTACATATGAAATTGATGATCATTAGCCTCTGCTTGGTTTAATTGGTTAATCATACAAATGAATTTAATCCTACAAAATCCCTAAATTTGTGCTAGTGTAAGAATTGATGCTGGTTTGAATCCAAAGGGTATTCACACCAAATATTGATTTGATTAAGTATTTTCTTCTGTTTACTTACTTTGCATTTTGTAAATTGATAAAAACACACAAATAAAATCTATATGTTTGAATGCATTCTTACTTTACAGCATTTCTTCACACTTGCGTAAAACGTTTGCTCAGTACTGTATGCTTATTTGAGGTAGAGGTTTATTTGACCAGTAAATTAATATAGAGCCAAAATGTTTTTAGATTCTGTGGAAATAATGCTTAAGCTGGCCATACACATATAGAACAAAAAAGTCTAATGCCACGTACACGCGATCAGAATTCTCGTCGGAAAAATCGCTGATGGTTTTCCCTTCGGAATTCCGACGGAGTTTCTCTCAAACTGTCTTGCCTCCACACGGTCACACCAAATTCCGACTGTCAATAACACCACGGCATACAACACGTTCGTCTGCACTATAAAAGGGAAGTTTAATGCTTCTGAGCATGCGTCAAATAGTTTCCGAGCATGCGTCGGAATTGCATACACACGATCGGAAAATCCCATAGAAAGGTTTTCTGTCGGAAAAATTAAGAACAGGTTCTCAATCCACAGTCCGTCGGAAATTCTGACAGAAAAAGACCGATGGGCATACACACGGTCTGAAAATCCGATGAAAAGCTCCCATCGGACTGTTTCCATCGGAAATTCCGACCGTGTGTATGCGGCATAACAGAGATTCCTTCATCCATTCTACACATTGCTGATGGACTAACCTTCTGCTGCAGCTATTGTATTTTGACAGCTAGCCCTGCCAGCGTAAAATACCAGGCCAGCAGTTGCATCTGATTTTAATTTTCCACCCCGCTCCTTCAATTTTTCAATTGAAGGATATTGGGCAGGAGGTGGTAGACTGGACCACCAACTGATAACATTTCAGCCCATTTATCAGGAGATTTGAATAGAATATTGCCAGCTTCAAGCATACATCTAATTCAGATGACATGGTGATCACCATTGATGCACAGAATACTGGATATGTAAATTGTTTGTGTTTGAGACCTCTCACGATTGAAGTCTGGGCAATCATCCACCCAACTTGTGTATGATGGACCTTAATCATTCTGCATCCAATGCATTCACACCCAAGGTAGTAAATCTCCACAAAGTGAAAAACCTGAAGATTGTTCAGTTCAGATGACACCTTTATTGGCAAACTGATTTCTTGGGTCACTCTTGTTTCAGCTCAGGCATCAATGTGACAGCAAATAATGAAAAGTACAAGTTTACATTGAATAATATGTATATCACCTATACACACATATTCCCACTTCAACAAAATACTATAAACTTTTACCTGAACTGCAGAGGGACGGAGACACTCTCTGCTTGATTATCAATGCAATTGTAAAACTATCAAATGAACACACCTGAAGACTCAGCTATTGCTTTTGTTGTCAGTCCTATTGCTGGCGTTTTCCATAGTGTGTTGTAACATTTTTTATTTGAAATAACAACACCTCCAGGATTAATCCTTTATTGGAGAAATATAAAAGAGAAGGGTTTTTCCTCCTATTTAAAAAGGGGTTACTATTATACTTCTGCTGGCAGATGCATCATTCGGAAGCTAACATTATGAAGAGGAAGTAAAGTCAGACCGCAAGTATATTGCCCCATGAAGGCACATTTTGGGCAATCGGATTCTTTGCATGCTTTAGTAGCATAGTTTGTGGAATTCTCCTTTTCTGAATGGCCTTGAATCGAATGCAGAAAAATGCAGCCTGGTATGTTCCCAGTTTTAGAACTTTGAAGTTCTTAGAAAATCATATGACAAGAGACTGCAGTATACCCAGAAGCACTATACAACCTGCTGAATATGGAGGATACAATGCTTTTGTAACAAAAGTTAAACCATGTTGACTTTGCAACTTCTGCAGTTCCTCTGTATGATAAGGCATTATAGAGTGCATGACCTCACATTAACCTAGTGATGTCCCCTTAAAGTGTTACTGAACCCACAACAGTAAAATCAGACTGTATATGCAGTAAAGCAGGCTTGTTGTACTCACTGTGGAACCTCTGCATTGTGTAGAAAGGCTGTTTGAGCCTGTCTCCTCTGATCCTCCCCTTCTTTTACTGTCCCCATCTGTTGATAGTATAGAGGCTTGGGGGCACTCTGCACATGCTCAGAATGGTGCATATTGCTAGAGAGGTATTTTTTTTTTTTTGTGGGGGGGGGGGGCATGGAATGAGCTCAGGGCCAATCGGCACTGTCCAGACAAAGTCAGGGGTCATGCAGCCTCGTAAAACAGTCAGAGGAGAATGAAAACTCCTCCTACAAGCTTTAACCAGTGCTCGGCCGGACACTGATAGGAGTCACAAGACTACTATATACTGCTGATGAAAGGTATTTTGCAGTTTATAGTTACTTAAATTGCATTTCTATGTTCGGTGTACTGTGGGAGACAAGATATAGTGAATGCAGGCTTCTCGGTTTAGTAACACTTTAAGGTTCACCAAGCACATCCAGCCTCAATACACAATCTTTGTACAATCATCTTTAGATATACCAAAACTATGTAATACAAGGACCTGTGTAACAGATTCAATTGCCCAACCAAAAATGTGTAGAAATCACAAAAATATTGAACTAAAACACAACTAGTGTTACAAATTAAAAAGTATAATGCTACCATGTGATAAATGTCACAGTGTAATTGATAGGAGAGTTTTCCAATATCGAGTGATCGGATGAATACACCTCCTTGAGTTGACGGATCCTTCCTGTATATGTCTATATGATCTCTATAACCTGAGATCCAACTGGTAAGCGGCCATTTGGTCTCCAATTCCTTCCTCGGCTTTTGTTTGGTTGCCCTCTTTGAAGTGTGGGGTGACTAGAATATTTGTTACATTTTTTTAAGAAGCTCCGCTCCATAGGAATTATGTGGATTGACATCTGTCATGGACTATCAATTACACTGTGACATTTATCACATGGTAGCATTATTATTTAATTTGTAACACTAGTTGTGTTTTTTATTTCAATATTTTTGTGATTTCTACACATTTTTTTTATACATTTTTGGTTGCGCAATTGAATCTGTCACACACATCTATAAGCTGAATATTTAGGTTTTCGTTTTGCAGCACCATCATTTTATGTTTTTTGTTAACAGATATACCTTTGGGTCATGTTTTTATATATACACGCATTTTTAAATATAGGTATATGCATGTTTATTAGAGGGTTAGCGTGGATATTTCACTTTATACAATACAAGGACCTGCCTGAACAATTTAAGCAATCTGTAGACAATCAGCCAGGCCCTTGTACTACATAGATGTTGATAAATCTAACGGAGATCATACAATTGGATTGTAAGGTGGGCAGCCTAACAGGTATCACCTGCAGATTGCAGTACAGGTGATATCTTATATACTCTAGCTGCACACAATACTAGGAAAGTAGGTTAAGTAAGTACATAAGGCAGGAACCTTTCTTGCTATTACATGAAGTGGCCAGAAACAGCTTTACAACTGAACTAAGCAATCCAAGTCCTAGCGCCACTGTTGTACTGGAAGACCAGTAAATGTACAACTATCAGATATGGGCCAGGGTTTTGATTCTTTTACTTTTGAGGATAAGCACAAAGACAGAAACCTATATTTACTGTATATTCATATGAGGAAGATATTGAGGACGGTGAGATGGTTGTAGAAGAGGATCCTTCAGAGGATATTTCACCTTCTGTGTATTATGGGACACAAGCTAAGGCTTCAGACCATATGCTTTCTACAGGGAGCTCTCTTATTCTTGAGTACTAGCCTTTATCTAACAGCACTGGAATCTCCTGAGCCTAAATAAGCTTGTGTGGGCACTGGGCACTAAAACACCTGGTGAAATCTAAAAATACCTTTCCTCTGCACATTACATGCAACTGTGCTTTGCATACGATTGGCCAAATCCTCACACAGTATTATAGTCCTTATAGAGTTATATGGTTTTGAAAATGAATTTATCTAAAAATAGTCTCTCCCAGTAGTAAATCCTGCCATCTCGGCAAACGTATTTTACTGTTCCTATTGAAAACGTTTGCAGTTGACAGACTCATTGAAACCTTATTGATGCCATCCTTTGCTCTTGTGGTTCCTGCCTTGCAACCGACCATTACAGCCATGTCCATTTGTCAGACTGTGTAGCTAAATGGACTGAACAAATGCATAGTCAACATGATTTTACATTGGAAGACCATGGTCTCCTAGAACAATTAAATCTTGTGTCTTCAGAACTGCTATGTTGTGTTAATACCAGGAGAATTTAATTCACCAGGCCTCTAAGTTGACACTGCTCTCTGTACAGATGCACAGAATTTTGTGGTTAAAGGCTTAGTATGCTGAACCTGCTTGTAAAAGGCATCCTTTACACATGTCTTTCAAAAGTGAATGCCTGTTTTGTGAAGCCCATGATAAATTTAGCAAAAAAGTTACTCAGGAAAAGTACTTCTACCCCAAAAAAACAACCTAGACCTACTACTCACTGAAAGGAGTCCTTTCGTTTCTTGCATGCATCCTCCTCTAAATTCATCCTTTTATCACAATCCTTGGACCCCAAAATCCTAAAAGTCATCTCATGAGCCCTCTTCACAATAAATGGATATTATTCACTCTGGAGTGTGGGGGGGGGGGGGACATCTTTGTTCCATTCTGGAACAAAGATGTCTTAAATCCCATGGTTCCAATCTGTAATTTCCAGGAGCTACTAAAGATAAATTCTATCCCTTCCTATTCCACGATACATACTCTCCAATCAGCCAGCTTCACCTCAAAACAGGCAGACTTGTGGGTTTCACTAAATCAATGTCCGGCACAAGGAGTGGTAATCCTAGTTCCTGCAGAAGAAAACGTCAAAAGGGTTTTACCCAAACCTATTAATGAATACCAAGCAAAGGCATTCATTCCATGCATCCCTGCCCCAGTATATCCTATCAGCCCCTAACCTGTCCACCTTTAGGAGATCCCTGAAAACTCACTTATTCAGTGAAGCCTATCCCACACCCACCTAACAACCCCATCTAATCATTCCCTGCATCTATTACCTTTTGTACCACCACCCCCTCCATTTAGAATGTAAGCTCTACGAGCAGGGCCCTCCTGCGCCTTCTGTATTGAACTATACCATAATTGTCCTGTCCCCCTCTACATTGTGAAGGTGTGGGTAAACTGTTGGCGCTATATAAATCGTGAATAATAATATTAGGACCTAAAATCCCTGAACAGCTCAATATTTTGCATGCAGTCCACAAGGTCTGTGAATGTTTTTCTTAGATCAGGGGAATTTTTGGCATCAGTGGACAGCCAAGATGCCTTCACATTCCCACACACCAACACTTTTTTTGCCTTGTGGGAAACCTCACCTTCCCTTTCAGGCTCCCTTCTGCCTTACTCGTCATGGGATACCTAGATGACCTGCTGCTGAAAAACTCCCCAGCCAAAGTTTTGTCTTCCAACATTCAAAGAAGTTCAAGAAATCTGTACTCCAGTCACCTAAAGTACCTAGTTCTGATTTTAGATATGGTCCAGGCCAGCATTTTCTTCCCCCAGTTCCTCCAGGAAGGGGAGCTTCTCTGAGATCCAACTGTCAGATTCTCAGATCAACCCAGGCACCCCTTGATTCTGCCTGAGGGTTCTGGATGGCTTCCTGCAAGGTAGTCCCCTTTTCTCAGTTACACTCCAGACCTTTGCAGCTCAACATTTTCATGATATGGGTGAAATGGATCCCTTCTCTAGGTCACCCACTACTTCTCTCCAGGTAGGCAATAATCTGCCTGGCATGGTGAATTTTCACCTCAACCCTAGATTTTAGAAAACTGTTCCTCCTCTCTACTTGGTAGGTGGTAAGGACAAATGCCAGCAGGTCAGGCTGGGGCAGATCAACAATTTCCCTAAATGTTTAGTACACCTGGTCCCCACAGTACTCCCCATTAATATTCTGGAACTGAGCTATAAGACTGACTCTCCTACACTGGACCTCTTTGCTACAAAGAGGAACTAGAAGTCTGGCATCTCAAAAGGAGGCAAGCCTGATTCTCCCTTGGCAGAGAACCATGTTCCAACACTCTCAGCCTTCTACACACTAGGTGTGGAAAATTGGCTGGTGTACATCCCGAGTAACCAACGCCTAGACTCAGGGAAGTGGTTCCTTCACCCCCAGATTTTTCTGATGCCATTTCAGAAGTGGGGAACACCAGATGTGGATATTGTGGCTTCCATATTCAACAAGAAACTGAACAGGTTTGAGATCAGATCCAGGGATCCCCTGGCCTTTGAGGTCAATTCTATGTACCCCATTTAGTCTGGTGTATGCATCCCTCCCTCCAGTGACCCTTCTCCCTTGACTGCACTGCAAGACAGGGAGGATAGATTTAGGTTATCCTAATTGCTTTAAATTGGCCCAGGAGAACTTGGTTCACAGAAATTGGCAGACATGCCTTAGCCTCTTTCAAACAATCCAGAACTCCTACCACAGGTCCATTTATTCCATTATGCTTCTCCGTTGTTGGCTTAATAATATGGATGTTGACACACCGGTCCTAAAGTATAGGGGCATTATTGGTTCTGTCATTCCCACCGTGCTCAAAGTGTGAAAATATACTTCCTGTAAGAAGTACCATTCCACTTGGAAGACCTATTATGGCTTGTAGGAAAACAGGCACGTCAACACATTTGAGTTGTCTATTCCTCAAATTCTGACCTTCCCCCAGTCTGGTCTACTGTAGACCAGCATCTGACTCCTAGTACTCTAAAGTAACAGGTTTCAGCCCTAATCATTCATTTCCAAAGACCTTTGGCTTCATACACTTTTGTTAAGTCCTTTATACAAGGTGTGGCTCATGCTAATCTCCTGCTTTGGCCTCTGACTTCCCCCTGGATTTTGTACTTATTGTATATAAGGGAGGCACAGTTGAGCACAAGAAGAACTGAGATAAGATGGAAGAGGAAGGGGGTGACAAAAGCAGAGTGGACTGTCATATTGTGGCTTGGAGTAAAAAAGGGGAATGAAGGAAACTGAAAGGAAATGTGCATACTAAACGAATGTCTCCTAACTGCACCAAAGGGAGGCAGCCAAGTATGGGGCTGATGCTGGCATCTACATTTTAATTACAAATGTGGGTGGACAGATGTGGGGTGAAGCTTAGATCAACAGAAGGGGTGTGAATTAAGGATACATTATTGCTATATAGATTTTATGGACGTATATCACTATCAATTACATTTGATAATTACAGTATATTTACAGCGTCAGCGCTGTCTGTTCACCTGGCGACTGATTTGAGGGATGTTTCTAGCGCAATTTTTGGACGGCTTGTCCGTCCAATCGTTGGCACTTCCCTCCCCTACTGTAACGCCTGTGTGACATTGGTGGGCATGTGGCGGCGGTGTTCATATAGGCCCCATTCAGAAGAGGTGGTTCTATCTATTTTCTATAGTTCACCTATTGTATCACTTTGGATTGGAAGTTTTCATGGTTTAGTCTCAGGTAATTTGCATACTTTTCATTCACCATTATTTTCTATTGGAACTTTTAGGTATTTGGGCTTCATCTAACCTTTTTCATGGTTTCATTTTCTAACTTTCCACCTCTCACCACCTTTGTAACCTATCTACACTTGCTTGGACTTTGCTGTCACTTGCTATTATAATAATATTATCTGTCCTGCCCTCTACCGAGTACAGAACACATTGCACACTATATAAATTACATTACTCTCACAGCAGTCCTTGTTTGGTTTCAGAATTCATGGTTAACCATGATCAATTTTCACTTTTTGGAAATCTACCCTCCTTGGATGTTGTCCTTGCCAGGCATTGGGCTGCTCCACGCCACCTCAGCTCCCAGTGGCGATGCCCCCAGGGGGGGTCTCCGATCTGCAATGCAACACTCTCATCATATAGTTACGTCTGTAAGTACTAGACTGTGGGGGCTTTTATGGGTTTAATCTTTATTCTTACTTCTCATTACCAACCTCCTTTCCAAGGCAGGGTCAGACCATATAGATATTTCTACTACCATATATTACATACTTCAAGTCACGTGCATGCTCCTGAAGATCGGATCAATCCATGAAACGCGTAGAGATGTTTAATGCCGTGCCTCTACCCATACTCTTCATACGTGCATTATGCAATATCAGCTGTCAATTTTATGTGATGATTTGGTTTTATTATATGTAAATTTGTCTATATATATCAACTTTATTGATTCCATTATGCATCATGATTACCATTATATACCAGTTTATTGTTGTTATCATTTTTTTTAAATACATTTCTTTTTGTACAACAATGTGCTTCATTCAAAGTCCCACCGCCCCTTCCCCCATTCTCATTTAGACAGGGATGGAGGCACTGGACCTTACCAGGTCACTGTCTCATATAAAGTCTCAAACTGTTCTTGTTCTTTAGGAATATTCACTTACCTAGAAATTCCATATCTTGGAGTACAGTACAGGACACAGGCACCCATTCTCATTTTCTTCTTATTGCTTGCTACAAAACTGAAGTGAGTGGGAGGGCTCCCAGCAAAGCTTTTGTCCGTGTCCAATTGTCTAAAAGTAGTGGCATACAAACCATGGTCTATGAATACAGATCATGTGTCCTGTTCTGTACTTCAAAATATGGGATTTACGTGTAATTCAAATCTCCATTTTTTTATTTTAGATTGTGGGGGCAGTGAAAAAATTTTGACAATGTTTTTACTGCTCTCTGGTATCCTGTTGAGATTTCTTATCACTTTTTGTTCTGGCAGCACAGACACTTTTTTTTCTTTTTTACAATGCATATTAAGGGTGTGGTGGGGACGGTATGAAATAGCTGAGTACTGTCCATGATACTTTTATTATTTGCACTAACAGTTAATTTTTCAGGGCAAGCTTTTGGAGGCCTACCTTCTTCTTGGTCCAAGCAGTACTAATACATAAATGTTAAGACAAATCTTAAATGAAAGACCACCTCTCCACCGCTCGTTTTTGGCTAGTTAAAACAAAATTTCTTCTAACTTACCTTTTTAAGAAGTACAGCCTGTACTTCCGATCCATCTGGTCCGTGGTGCAGGACGTCATCTCCTCTTCTTCGGCGAGCCCCCCGATGTCTTATGGGACATGTGTGTGTCTCAGAAGACAGCCGGCCATTCACAAAGTGCCTCGCTCATGTAGGAAATGGGCAGTGAAGCCACAAGGCTCCACTGCCTGTTTCCCTTAATTAAAAAGGTGGCGCCTGCACTCGATCCGATGGATGGATCGGCCTCGGGGGGCCGACATCGCGGGCTCCCTGGACAGGTAAGTGTACTCATTAAAAGTCAGCAGCTACATACAAATTAGGGAATATCTCCAATGGCTTACCCCCCCTATGCTTGTCATTGCTGCCCCTCCTTCTGAAAAATGGTAGCTGCCATGTTGCATAAGTTGTGTGTCACTTGTGTCATTGATACAGGGCATATGGTGAAATATTGGTTAGTACCTTTTTCAGGTTTTTACTACAGTCTGTGTCCTACAAGTTGTATTTTTGGGTTCACTTCTTGTCCTAGTGACACCCTGTGCATCAGGACATAACAAAGTGTCACTAGGACAGGAAGTGAGGGGGTATCTCCCCTGCATGCATACACCATGGCAATATAACCTGACGGAAGCCAGAACCCATCCCCACTCTAACCTAAGGTAGAGATTAGCTTTAACTGAACTTCTAGCTCTTTAGTTTGCCTCTAATATCTAGTGAGTGATGCATCAGCCAGCGACATATATAGTATCTCCATTTATAATTCTTGCCCAGGAGATCTTATTAAATTGCACATCTTAAAATGTGTTTATTTTCAACAGTGAGTCATACTGGTTAATAAACAGTTTTCAAACAAAAGAAATAAAAAAAATCATGCTTCCAGTATGTAAACAATGATGACAATGTTGTGCTTAAATGACATAAAACAGCCTGGTGTGCAAAAATATCCCTCTCACTGCCAGAGACTTACCACTATATATTTCTCTAGCACTGAAAGATTTCACCAATATGTAGAATTTGTTGTGCATTTTTATTGGCTAAAAATCATGGCCATGCGACAGGTTCAGATAGGGCCCACCAACCCCTTACCACAATCCCTTCTTTTACAAATAAGAAATGCTTTTAGAATGTGCTATGATAATTGCATAATTAGAAGTCTAAAAAGTAACTATATTTACGTTATTTCTTTTTTTTTTTTCTTTTTTATTTGTTTCAAATGTACTGAAATTTTCTTTGAAATATATAGAAATACTCATGTCTTCGAATATTGTATTTAAGTCCGTCCAGATTGCGACGTCTAATCTAAAATATTTATAACGTGTTTTTGTTTTGCCTGACACCGCAAGAAAACATTTACACTGTAGATCTTATAACTATGTTGAAACTAAAAAAGAAAAAGTAGATATATCAATATTTTTGTTGTTGTAAACAAATTGTTCCAGTAGAAAACTGAGTAAATGTGCCACTGCTTAAAAGCATGTTTTGGCACTCCTGTGGCATGAATGTAAGGTTCTTTAAAACTTCGGAGAGCAGCAAAAAAAAAAGACAACAGGTCTACGTCTTATGTTGTACTACCAGATATCACTGGAAATACCAAGCTCTCTTGAAGTGATTGGTATCAGAGTATTGTTGCCGTGGTACTCCTGCGGGTCTTTGCCCATGTTGTTGTGGCTCAGCTGTCCATTGAGCAGAGTTAATGGTATGTTGCAATATGTATGGTGATTGCCTAGAGGCGCTACGGACAAAGGCGGAGCTGGTTTCTCATAAGCCCTGCAGAAATGTCTCATTTGCATGGCCTCTGCATGATGGTAACCTGTCATTTCTTGAGATGGTGCCAGCGTGCTAGAGGTCCCTGTTATGGCAATGGAGGGTACAGTTTGCAGGTCTCCAAAAAGACTTCGCTCTCCGCTATCCATGACATGCTGCCTAGATAGCACTTCTTTCTTTTTTGTGGGCATTTCATAGACTAAGCGCTTCCAAAATTTTGAATTGAGTTTGCTGCTTTTTGGACCATCCCACTTAATGAGTGACTGATGTTTGATGGCATGTTTTAGGGATTCCACTTCTTGATAGTTCACTTTTCCTCTCAGGTTGGTGCATTCTATTATTATGACTTTGATTTCGCCACTGGTCAGCATGTTATGGAGTCTGCTGTCCAGCACAAAAATGCTCCAGCCTCTTCTGATGACATAATCTGGTGTTAGCACGATAATTAACCTTCTACTCTGCTCCACACATCGGGCAAGGTCTTCCATATATGCTGCAAGAAAACAATTGGACAGTGTTATTCCATTACTGGCTAAGTGTTTTTTTTTATTTATTTTTTTAATGTATATTTTTGCTTTAATGCCAAATGATCTGAACAACTGTTATTTAAAGAGATTGTGACATCTAGGATAGAAAACTCCAAAACAATATAACATAGTTTAGTGTCTGAGATGCTATACCTCCTTTGAAAACTAGCTTAAAAATACCCACCGATACCCCACTCCTTATGAAGCTTAACCCGATGCAGCCCATGTCCATTAATCGTATATCCCTGCTCACACATAGCTCTGCTTACATTTAATTATTTTACATAGAACATACATAGAAAAGCTAAAGGATAGTTGTTAAGTATCCAGTTTTTAGTCCGGTGCATATAAAAGAGCAAAGTAGACAAGTTATAGTTCCAGCTCAACCTTAGAAACTAAAATAATGAGCTATGTACATATCTTACATGACCGAGGTGTTCTCTTGCAGTGTTTCAAACACAAAGTAGTTAGGTCTTCAGAAAGGCCAGAATGCCAGACACAGAGTAATCTCTGGAACTGAATCAACTACATTCACTCCAGACAAAATAAAGTTTCCAGGTATCATATTTTTGTGGCGTTTCTTGCTTTTAGCAAGATGGGAATCAGACTCCGAAATCCATCTTTCCTTTAAAGTGGTTGTAAACCCTTACAGACCACTTTGACCTACAGGTAAGCCTAGATTAATGCCCCGTACACACAGTCGGATATTCTGATGGAAAAAGTCTGATCGGATTATGTTGTCCGACTTTTTATATCGGAATTTCCGGCGGAAAAAATTTGAGAGCAGGATCTCAAATTTTCCGACAACAAAGTCCGATGGGACTTTTTCCGATCATGTGTAGGGAATTCCGACGGACAAAGTGCCACGCATGCTCAGATCAAATTACGAGACCAAAGCTATTGGCTAATAGCCTCTACGTAGTTCCATAGTACGCAACGAACGTCACCACGTTCGGAGCGATCGGATTTTCCATCAACGGTCAACAACGACCGTGTGTATGCAACACCAGTTTCGGACAAAATCGGTCGGAAAAAATCAGACAGATTTTGTGGTCGGTAATTCCGACCGTGTGTACGGGGGCTAAGGCTTACCTGTAGATCCAAGAAATATCTACTTAACCTACACGGTTAAGGAGATATTTTATAAAAATAGGGCACTTCTGTCTACGGCGCATGCACCGTAGACAGCGGCGTGCAGGCACACTGGGCGCGCCGCAAGTGAAGGCAAACATGCCGTCACTTACGGCTCCCACGCGCATGCGCCGGAGTGACGTCATCGCTGCTCCGGCCACTCACAGCGCGGGAGCAGCGATACCCAGAAGGTAGATGAACGCTTCATGCTACAGGGGACAGTGGTGATATCACTGGCTCCTGTGTCAGGTAAGTGACACATAATGGGCTACTATGCGATGCATAGTAGTCCATTATGCTTTACCTTTGCAGGAAAACAAAGAGGAAGTAAACCCATTAGGGTTTACTTCCTCTTTAAGACCTGGGTTTTAACAGCCATGCTGTTAAAGCCAGTGACCGAGCAGCAGGCTAGAATAGAGGTTGCTTGGTTCTAAGTGGGGTCAGCAGAGGTGCTAAGACCTTTGTGAACACTCTGGGAGCAGAGGAAAGGCTGAAGGATAGTGCAACAAACTGAAAGTTAATTTCTACCACTGCTAATTGCAAGAGTTGCTGATGAGGTGGGAAATTAGACATCTTGGACATTCATTGATTTCAGGTATTCCCCCATGTCTCAGAGGCAACTACTGACCTTGCCGATTCCATGCAAAATCTTGGAATTTGAAGACATCTGTTGATGGTTTTTAGATCCAAATATCCCTCTTGGGCCTTGGTAACATTCAACGTATTGCACCAAGTGCCAGGGAGAGCGCCCAAGCAGGATCCAGTTCCCTCTGCAAACATTACAGGCAGTCCCCACAGCATGTGGTTCAGGAATGGTTCCCAAGGTTTTACTGAGGTTGATGCAATACTTCTTTCTACTTAGATATATGGTTTTACAGGCAGCAGTTTTTCACTCCGAGATCTTATGCTCTTTCCCCCAGTGAATGCTTTGACTAAATTAGATTTTTGTACTTCAAAATCTTTTTATCCAATATTTTATTGAAGGACACAGCCCATTACTTGGGTAAGATTAGTCTTTATCTTACGTTTTCAATATTACATTTGGTAACGTCTTACTGCTCGAGCTTTTTTTAGTGTGCAGTGGTCTAGCCACTAGCAGGAACTGTGCCTTTGAGTTGCCTAGTGTCCAACCTCCTGGAGGCAGGGTGTATACCCAGAGGTCAGATGCTATGTCCTCCAATAAACAAATTGAGTAAAGATTTTAAAGCGAGTGCCAATATTATCTGACTTTTATATTGCAATTTAAAAATTATTATATTTAATGTTCGTATAACTACTCTTCAGAAAAAGAATTAAACAGTGTTTAAAAACGGCATATGGATATGTATGTCATTGCCATTAATATTTACCCCTATTATATAGCAAACTGACAGTAGAGCGGATGGAAAAACTCTATTTTTTTTCCTTTGCTGTGCTTGTAAAATGAGCACAGACATTCCAGAAGACTGCAAAGTTTTTTGGCACACTGCATGGATCCCGCAATTGTAGCGTTTTGATAATTCTGCTAATTACATGCAATATATTCTCCTGGAGTGGTGTTCATGTTAATGAGTTTGGCTTGGGAGAAGGTATGAATGATATATTGTGACGTGCATATTTTCCCTCTGCTGCCAGCTAAGCGAAGCTGTCATGTTTGGTGCCAAGTAACAAAGGTATAAGTGATGCTGTGCTTGATCGAGGCTCCAATTACAGCAGCAGAACAATAACACACACCCTTGTGTGGCTGTAACCTACAATTACACAGTCATGAACTTAACTTTGAAAGGACTGTCCAATCAAACCCTAAAGCGACTTGAAATTACCATGTGCTGATGTAATCAACCACTACAGATACCTTAAATTAGTATGTTCAAAGGAAACTCACCATGTGAATCCTCCTAACACAAACATCCATTTTCTGATCTTGATATAAATTACAGGTGTTTATAATATACCAGACAGGCGTATGGATCAAGCCAAAGGATATTTATTAAGTGCACAATGTTCTAAAAAAAGGATTTTTTTTATAAGCTGCATATTTTAATGTGGAAATTAACCATAACCTTTTATTAGTGTTTACAATTTTATTAAACTCTTAGGCCCCTTTGACACCATTGGACCGCTCAGATCCGCCTGTCAGTTTTGACGGCGGATCTGAATGGGCGCTCCATGTTAGTCTATGGAGCGTCGGATGTCAGTGGAAACATGCCCGCTGACATCCGACCCGGTCCGATCCGCCAAAAACAGACGTATGGCTCTATGTCCAGATCCGTCGCTGGCGGATCGGATCGGGTGAGATCTCTCCATTGTGACCAGCGGCGCTCGCAAGCCCCTCCCCGCTCAGTGAGCAGAGAGGGACCTGCCATCCGCCGGTTCAGCAGAGATCAACGGAGAGATCTCCCGCTGAGCCGGCGGACAGAGGCGGACTCCGTGGAAGTGGAGTCCGCCTCGTGTGAAAGGGGCCTTACTGCTGAAGTAGCTTGTAGCCTACTATTGACATTGATCTAGACTTTTTTTTTCAAACTACAGTTAATAAAAATAAAGGCGAACAAATATGATGCTCAATTCTGTATTTTGATTTGTAGATTTAACACCGATGAATATATCTTTGCTACTGAGATCCCATTCAAACTAGGAACTGCATGTGCGATTCACATGCAATTCTATGCAGTGCGATTATATATGTGGTGTGGGTAGCCAGCACAGAATTTGGGTTTTCTGCATGGTATTCTAGTCTGAATGGGCATGTTTTTTTACAGTTCATTGACATCTTATCATTTTCTGTGTGCTACACAAGAGGTAACTACCAACAAGCAAATATAACTTTCAGTAGTACATTAATGTATCACCAGTGTAGCCCCAGTCTACTAACAGTTGCACCAGTCCGCATATGTGATCAATATCACATTAATATTAAAACTCTCTTCTGTGGCTGTCTGCAGGGCCGGTACAAGCGAGGGGGCGGTCAAGGGGCGGATGCCCTGGGCGGTACAATTTTCTGGAGGGAGGGAGGCGCAGGTGAAGTGACGGGAGTGTGCTTCACAACTGTGTGTCACTATACACACTAGCCGACACTGCTGTACCTGTAAAATGGTCTGTAAGATATGCCGAGTGTGCTCCTGCACCCGACACAAGCCCTTCACCTCCCTTCTCTGCCAGCGCCAGTAGCGTATCATCCATGGGTGCAGGGTGTTCACTGCACATGGGCCCCCAAAGGAGGGGGGGCCCACTGTGACCCACCCTGCACACATGGAAGATTGTCCCTTGACCGCCAGGGATGATCAGTGCGGCAGGGGACAGTTGCAAGTACCGATCTCCCTGCATGGCTTTTCGCACAGCCGCTTCTCCTCCCTCCCGCGGCTGTCAGCCAATATGCCCTGATATCTCACCAAAGCCCATCAACCGGCCTGAGAAAAAAAAAGAAAATTGCAATACATATTACAAAATGTAATTAAAAAAAATTGATAAAAAATAAAATTGGCTAAAAAAAATAAAAAAATAAAAATAAACTACTGACACCACCACCCTATTGACACTGTCCACTGCCCTACAGACACTGTCCACTGCTCCCACCCCCTTCCCCAGAAGCACTGTGAAAAAATAAAAAATTATAAAAACAATAATAAAAAACAAAATTGTAAAACATAATAGAGAATAAAAAACAAAAACTGCTAACACCGTCCACCATCCTACTGTCGCTGTCCACTGTCATTGTGAAAAAAAAAATACAAAAATAAAATTGTAAAAAATAATTAAATAATAAAATTATAAAAATAAAAAAATATATAAATTCTGACACCATCCATTGTTCTACTGACACTATTCAGTGGCCTCCAAAAAGCATTTTGAACAAAAAAATGAAATTGTAAAAATAAAGAACTAGTGACACTGTAAACTATCCTACTGACACTATCCTGCACATACTAACCACCGCCGTACACGCCGCACTCTTTTCCTGCACATACTACTCACCTCCATATTCTCCGCACTCCTCTTCTGCACATACTACCCATACACTCGACACTCCTCTTCTGCACATACTACCCACCTCCATATTCTCCGCACTCCTCTTCTGCACATACTATCCATACACTCGACACTCCTCTCCTGCACATACTACCCACTGCAGTACACTCTGCACTGTAAATTCCCTATTTAACATTACCACATTCTGCACTATGTAAGTCATCTCAGACTCTATTAAACCACACCCCTTTAAGCCCCGCCCAATATTTCAAACAATTTAGGCTACGCCCACATTTTTAAATCACTGCCTGGGGCCCACTTTTTATCTTGCACACGGGCCCACTCATTTCATGATGTGACCCTGGTCAGCCTGCTGCCCATCACTCCCCCTATGGGACATCACTGTTGGCCAAAGCGCAGAGAGCTGCTGCCTGCTCTGCAACCCGGAGGAGCCTGGCTCTAGCTGGAGTGTACACCGTGTGTATACTTGCGCTGCAAGTAAGCAGAATAGCAGATATTCTGCATCTCAGATTATTAAATGAGCTGGCTGGATTAGGGAAGGGGAGGAGGCTGAGGGGAGGTTAATGACCAATGTTATTTAAGTGCAGCCAAAGCCTAGGCTTTTTACCAGACAAGAAACAGGAAATGGGCTGTATAAGGTATTTACTGACAGAAAATAAATGTTTTACTATCCAACGTTAAAACAACAAGGGCAGAAAGATTTAATAAATGAAAAGTTGAAAAAAATTACCACTTTAAAGGTCCACTTCAACCTTAAAGTGGAAGTAAACCCCCCTATCGTTTTCAGCCAAGGAAGCTGCCATCTTTGCCTCTGCTTAACCTTCAACTGCCACGGTGCTGCACATGTGATCCGTTATAACACCAGCCATTGGATGGTTTGACTGTTTGGTTGAGAGCACAGCCAATGTGCAGTTAGCATTCCCGGCATGCCTTTTTTTGTTAAACTGTTAAATCGATGGGTTTACTTCCGCTTTAATAAATATGTGGCATTCTGACACTTGCACTGAGCAGCTGGACTGGTTGATGGGCACTTTCAGTATTACCCACAGCAATCTATAATATTTGATCTGTAATTTGTTTTCTACTACAGGTTCCAAATTAAAAGCATACATCTGATTTGTTGCTAATGGCAGTGCATGTTTATTTGACGTTCTTTCTTGGCCTTGCTCACCACTGAACCTTTATCTGCCAGCATTTTTTGTTTTGAGCAGTTTACCTGATTGTTGTGGCTTAGTGCAAATGTGCATTTATTTGCAATGGTTAATAACCCTCAGAACTATAGCTTTGTTGCAAGTTGATGTAGTAGTGCATAAACCCCTTAACACGTTAAAGCTCAAAAAATGAGCCCTGGGCATAGAAGAACTAAATAATGTCAAAAGGTAGTACTTGACAGAGATTTTAGATTTATAAATATCTGGGACAATTTGCCACATGGATACATCTCACTCAGTGCTTGAAATCAAGAGCAGTACGCCAAGGCATTATTGTACGAGATGGAAAGATTTGATTAGATATTCATAGTCTCTAAAGATGCATGAAAAGGATTCTGTGTTCTTTCAGAGTATTTTTATCACAATAGAATTGTTCTTAACATTTGGGACAACATACTTCTTGTCATGAGCCCAGGGCAGCCTATTACTATACCACTTAATACAACAATGTTACTGTTGTGCTGAATATGCAGAGATGGAGGTGAAATTTCTTTATCCTGTATTTTTTTCCTTTGTTGAATAAAAGTGCATACTAGGAAACATTTTGTAATGCATTATAGTCTCCCATAAACAAAAAACACAGCAATCTACTGAACTGGGCAAGAATTAATTAATGTGTCCTCCTCCTCACAGACTTAAAGTGATAAAATAATTTTTTTGTCTTAACACCACTTTCAGACCGGACCAATTTGCAGCCAAAAGACCAGGCCCCTTTTTGCGATTCGGCACTGCGTCGCTTTAACTGACAATTGCGCGGTCGTGCGACGTGGCTCCAAACAAAATTGACGTCCTATTTTTCCCACAAATAGAGCTTTCTTTTGGTGGTATTTGATCGCCCCTGTGGTTTTTATTTTTTGCACTATAAACAAAAATAGAGCGACAATTTTGAAAAAAAACGCATTATTTTTTTTTTTTTTGCTATAATAAATATCCCCCAAAAATATCTAAAAATTTTTTTTTTTTTCCTCAGTTTAGGCCGATACGTATTCTTCTACATATTTTTGGTAAAAAAAATTGCAATAAGCGATTATTGATTGGTTTGCGCAGAAGTTATAGCGTTTACAAGATAGGGGATAGTTTTATAGCATTTTTATTAATAATTTATTTTTATTAGTAATGGCGGCGATCATCGATTTTTTTTTATTGTGACTGCGACATTATGGCGGACACATCGGACATTTTTGACACATTTTTGGGACCATTGTCATTTATACACCAATCAATGCTATTTAAATGCATTGATTCCTGTATAAATGACACTGGCAGTGAAGGGGTTAACCACAAGGGGGCAGTGTAGGGTTAAGTATGCCTAGGGGTGTGTTTCTTACTGTGGGGGGGCGTGGCTGTCAGCTAATGAATGCTGATCTCTGCTCCAATCACAGGGAGCAGAGATCTGCGTCACTAGTTGCTAAGCAGAACGGGTAGATGCTGTCTACTTCCGCATCTCCACGTTCTGCCTTCCCGTTAGACGATCGCGGGTGTCCCCGTGGCGATTGAGTCCGCGGTACCCGTGACTGGCCTCACGGGGGTCCCGACTGGCGCGGGAGCGCGCCGCTCCCGGCGCGCTCCCGATGGCATGGACGGCATTAAAGGAGGGACTTATATATACGCCCTCCTGCCTGTCCGTGCCATTCTGCCGACGTATATCGTCGTGCGCCGGTCGGGAACCGGTTAAAATACAAAAAAAAAGGTGTTATATTTACCTGTTCTGTACAGCGGGATTGCACAGTGTGGTCCCTTACCTGTTCTTTGCCAGTGCTGTCTGCTCTTCCTTTTTCCAATTCCCTGCTTAGCAAGCCGGGTGCCATGGGAGCACCCATGCATGCATGCTCCTGATCCGGGCTCTGTGCATCCATAGACACAGTGCCAGTAAGCCATGCCCTGCTCCCTTCTCACAGGTTTTGACTGACAGCAGCAGTAGCCTATGGCTACTGATGCTCTGTGTTTCCTATGAATCCAGAAAGAGAGGAGAGTGGTGATGCAGCCAGAACAGTAGTGGATCAGTAGAAGGAGTCAGATAAGTGTATAGGGATGGGGAGGTAGAGGTGGTAGTAGGGAGTTTTTTTACTTTAATGCAAATAATGCTTTAAAGCGGCTGTAAAGACCCTAGTGAGAAATCCTATAATCCCATCTCTTACAGGAATATATCATGTATGTATCTGTTTTTTTTTTTTTTTTTTATTATTATTTTACAAAATACCTTTTTACAGCACCGCTGGGCACTCACTTGACCTACTGGTGCTCTCCTTCCTCATCCTGAGCACTACAGTGAGAGAGGCTGATATTCCCTGCTGATGTCAGTCGGGAAGAGAAAAGGAGAGTGGCAAGAGGTCACGTGAGTGCCCAGTGGTGCTGCAAATAAGGTATTTTGCGGAATAATTTAAAAAGCGGTGGGGAGGAGACTGCTCACACACAGACCCCCGAGCTGACAGGCAGGGAGCGAGGTAGAGAGAGGATAGACTGTGGGATGACAGGGTCACGTAAACTGACCACAGTAGGGGATCAGCAGCCATGATTACCGTGGTCAGTTTACATAGGGGGAAACAGGAACTGGCAGGATCAACAAGGTTTTTTAGAACATAGAGATTGACAAATGATACAGCACAAGCACAGGATCAGGATTATTATTTTTGTTTTTTTTGTTTTAGGGTTACAAGAACTTTAAGGTAAAAAAGCTATTTTGGACTTTAGAACCACTTTCATTTCCCAATTGATCAAACCAATGTTGCCTGCCATCATTGTTATCATTTTCTTTTTTAAACACTTTTCTTCCAATGCCTATCATGAGGCAACACTGTGCGAAGAATATCAAACTGACAATGAATTGTACAAAATTTGAGTATTGTAAAGTTGCTAATGGATATGATTTCTCACTTATATGGTACTGATCCCTGTGCATGCCCATAAGCAGGGCTTTTTTGCAGTTCCGGCACCTCCAGCAAAGAATGTATGTAATGGCAAGGATTGCTGGGGTATGCTGGAGGGTCTATTGATTCTGGCTGCTGGGAGATCTATTTTTGTGTGGAGGTCTATTGTTGCTAGTGGGGGGGGGGGGTCTTATGTTTCTAGGGGGGTCAATTGTTTCTGGGAGGGATCTACTGTTCAGGGAGAGTTCTGCTATTGCTGGCTCCTAGAGGGTCTCTGCTAGGACATCTATTGTTGCTGGGGCATTATTTTTTGTGGGGGGTCATCTATTGTTGTGTGGGAGGAATCTATTTTTGCTGGGGTGAGGTCTATCATTGCTGGGGGGGGGGGGGGTCTACTGTTGCTGGGATGGGTCTATTGTTGTTTACTGCAGAGGATCTATTTTACTGCCTTTCTTGTTATCATTAACAAATTCCATGCAAATGACTTGGTAGCAAAAATTATACTGGGTTCTGTATTCTCTAAAAGGGGCCGTACTGGGAGGTTGGTAGGAGGTGGAACCAAGGAACAGTGCTTAGAGGCAGGTAGGAAGCAGAAACAAGAGTGAAGGTCGGAGTTCCTACACCTATTCTCTGAGAAAAAAAGCCCCGACCATAAGTAAACTGTTTCCGGTGGGAACAACTAATTGGGTAGTTCAGAAAATCTGTTCTGAATGGTGCTTTTTAGCGTAAGGGAACAATCTCAATCTGCTTTCACCCAGTCTTTAAATGGACACGACCAATCAGGATGTTCACATTTGTTATAGTGGTGCCCATTTATGGTTCCTGAGGGAGGCTAGTTCATGCTTACAGTTAAAGTGTAACAGTTTAGTTTCTGATCGTGTATGGAAGGACCCCTGACAAGTTACTTTTTGCGGTCTCTCCTGCTGGGGAGATTTCCCTTCATATCCTGCACTTGAAAGGGAACAGGAAATGAGAGGAAATCTCTCCAAAGTGAACTGAATTACCATCTTCTGTAGCAATTGTAAATACAATGCAGCAAGAAGTTACACATAGTGTGAAATACATTCTCAAAGCATTTGTTGAAAATATTGTCCTCCTTGTCACAATGACACTTCTGTAGTTTTCAGATTTAATGTTCCTGTGATCAGCCACTTTCACCCCCACTTGACAGTGAACACCTCTCCATTTGTCAGTTTTTAAGGGCCAGTGCTAAAGTGAACAAAGGTCACTACCACCAATGTCCTCTTCAGTCCAGGAAAACTATTGGCAGTGGTTTATTCTGCTCTCCTCCTATTTTAACAAAATGCAATAATTGTAAATAAAGTTTATTAGCGCTGAAACTGAAATTAAGCTATACTATACACTGTGAAGCATTAGAGGAGAAATATATGAATTAGAATTTTCGACTTTAATTGTCTATTCCACTCCATTTTATTTGAACATTTCATTCTGTAAAGTTTGTGAAGATTGTTAATTCCATATATTTAAATTTTAACATAATCAGCATTTTATGTATTTATTTAATTTGTTTTAGTTCTGTATAACTTTGCTTACAAAATATTGGGTGTTCTTGCATTGAGTATCATTTACAGCTGCTGAGATGTTGGAAGAAGGGACAAAAACAGTTTTAGTTATTGTCCATTGAGCGATACAGGGAAATAGTAATTAGGGTTGTCCCGATACCACTTTAAGACAGAGTACAAGTGCCGATACTTTTTTTCAAGTACTCGCCGATACCGATACTTTTTTTAATGTTATGTGACAGTTTTCAAAGCACAATACAGATTAGGTGGCACTGATATGCAGCACTGATAGATGGCTGGCACTTATGGGCATTTATGGGCATTGGGCACTGATAGGTGGCATTTATGGGCACTGATGAGCAGCCATGAGGAAAGGCTGCTGCGATGCCCATCTTGGTACTCCTTGCACTCTGGCACATTAAAAGCAGCAGCGGCCATCTTGTTACACCCAGCCTGAACTTTATGGGCTGGGTGTAATAAGATGTCTGCTGCTGGCTTACTGAAGCCGAGTGCAGGGTGTACCAAGATGAGCGTCGGGATGTCCAACCGCTGACATCAACACGGAGCGTCACTTCCGTTGTTCCGTCCGCTGACTTCCGGTTGCGCCAAGTCCCTTTATTCCTCTCTCCCAGGTATCGGATCTGGCATCGGGAGCATTTGCACGAGTACATGTACTCGCGCAAATGCTCAGTATCGGTCCCAGTGGGTTATTGTTTCCTCGTTCTAGTGGATCTCTTGGAAATTTCTTTGTTGTAGTATGAATGCTTAGGCTTCAACCTGTAGCTTCTACTTCAGACCCTGAGACCAGGTATTTGGTTTATTTGCTTTTTATAATTCTGGATTTTCTGTATCGTAGTTTTAGCGACCTCCCAGATCGCTAGAGGCCTCATGGTGACCTCCAGATTCAGAGAGAGCTGACAACCATCTTCGTAGAGTGGGTTACCAGACATAGTGGGTGTAATGCAAGATGAAATGATGGGCGCTGGTCACTTTTTGAATGCAAATAAAGAGATTTATTGTCTCTTAACAAGATCTATGGGAGAGAGGGTTAGGGCCAGGACACCCTTAGGTAGATGCAGTGACAATTAGCAGACTCTGAGACACAATAGGCAGACAGCTTTACAGTTTAAAGCCTCCAGCCTGATGCAACTTCTGTATTGGCAGGACCGCTGTCTCCAATGGCAACTAAGCTTTTAACAGTTTTTTCAAGATCTTCACACATAGAACTTGACAACAGAGTATGGTTCTTCTTTTATCTCACAGTTTCCTACTGTAGGTCTTCAATCACTGAGCTCACAGTCTCTCACTGGACTTTCAGATCCCAGCCGCCCACTGGATTTCTTGAGCTCTTCCACAGCTAACCCGCTGCACACTCCTCAAGCGTCACCCCCACTAACCCGATGGGTCCCTTGCTTGGCACTTGCTGAAGCTTTCCCACTTCTTCACTGTCCCCGGCCTGTGAGAAGACTGCTCTGGTACTTTTTCAGGCTTACTCACTGTAGTGTCTGGTAATAAGGTGGATGGTCCTTTAGTGGCGACTTCTTCCCCTTTACCTCCGACCATGACTGGTTCCCCATCCGGCTGAATTTCTGTAACTCGTTTGGACTCCAATCCTGCAGTCCCAACCCTATGCTGCTTCTCCTGCTCCTGTATAGGCCTCAGGCAGCCTAGCAGCCAGGTGTCCCCAGGATAGGCCGCAAGCTTCTGGCCTAGCAAACCGCGATGACATAACACACGTCCGCCCAGACAGCCATCCAGGTGGCACAGAACCTCGATCACCTGACTTCACCCAAATAAATAGGCTCTCTCAGCAGGCCAAGGGACTAAAGAAACCCATGCCAATTGGCTGAGACACCCCATCCATTCATAATATGACCTTGCTATGCCCTTGTCGATCTAATGTCACCAGCAACAGTGCCACCCAGTGACAGAAGAGAAAAGGTGCAGCAACTTCAGAATTAGAGAGCGATCAGTGGATCTTCTAACAATTAACCAGAACATTTACTATCTGGCAAACTAAATTTGTGAGCAACCTGCCTAAACACCAATGTGCTACATATTCTATATAATTCTGAATTTGATAGATTCCCTGCACCCTAGTACTTCCTAGGTTGACTTCAGCTTATCTTGGGGTATCTTTACCTCTTTTCTTCCACTCCTTTTTTTTTTTTTCTTTACAATGGAATCTATTAACATTAAGATCACTGCACTCTGTGTGGTGCCTAACTCTTCTAAAAGAATATGTCTCTTTCTAGAGGGGCTTATTGACCTACAAGGTTGAAAAACATCAGTTCATGCTGGTTTTCCCTGAATATCTGCTTCCTGTCTGGACCGTGTACATAAAACTGCTGGACAGGATGCGTGTGGGCATACTGAATGTCCCCCTGCATCAGAGGCTCATGCGTGGCTCCTAGAGTGCTTACCCATGAGCCTGGTGATCAGTGTGCCCTCTGGAAACAGCAGAACACATGACATGGCACAATTCTGTATCCAATCAGGACACAACAAGGATCTGTTAGCATTGCCAGAGCCTGTAAGGTGTTTCCAAATCATACAGTGTGCCCTGATCACCATACCAGTGGGTCCTGATCACCGCCACACCACACCACATCCTGATTGCCATACCACGTCCTGATCACTGCCATCTACATCCTGATTACCTCTATACCATTGCATCCTGATCACCGCAATACCAGTGGGTCCACTGTTCTGGTGCTCCAGGGCCTCTAAAAATTTGATGAGTAATCTGGAAATTTAAGATGTAATTTATGTCCCAAGAATGGCTGAAGGTGCTTGTTGGATTTTGAGCCTCTCTATGTGGCTAGGCTGTGAAAGTCTCACACATGGTATCCCTGTAGTTGAGAGGAGTAGTAGAATGTGTGTGAGAAATAACTTGACAAAATGACAACTTTGTGAAAAAAATATATATATTTTTATTAACTTTCATAATTTCCCCAAAATTTGGGGAAAATATTACAACTTCAAAAAACAGCCATACCTCTTACTAATTACCTTGTACTATCCACTTTTAAAAAAGGGGTCAGTCTGAGGGTATATGTGCTGCCCTGCCATTTTAGAGACTCAAGAAATGAGGCTGCCAGTACAGACTAAATAATATACACTAATTTGGGTTATTTTTACCCAAAAAAGTAGCAGAATACACATTGGCCTAATTTTATGAAAGATTATTTTATAATTTTTTTTTATCTAAAACTAAGTAAAATGCATTTTTTCAACATTTTCTTATGTCTTATTTTCTTATATAGCAAAAATAAAAACCCCAGTGGTGAATAAATACCACCAAAAGAAAGCTCTATCTGTCTCAAAAAAGTTATAAAAATTTCATTTTAGGCACAATATTGTATGCCTAAGTAATTGTCATTGTGCGAGTGTTGAAAGTTGCAAATTGGCCTGGACTGGAAGGTACATTTCACAAATCTTCTACAGCAATGACTAATATGCCAACAATAGTGTGCTTGAACTTCACAGCTTTCCCAGTGTAGAAAAAATAGGACATCTCTGAAAATGATCAATGTCCTAGATTTTGAGTACAGTAGATTCTTTCTCATAAATGAGTTCCTTTTGGAACTTATTTACTAGAAGACAGATTCACTTTATCAGACTGATTAATCATATATAGATATATATATATATATCAGCCAACTTCTAACATGACTATGACACCTCTGTAGCATCTAACGATTGGAAGGTCTTTCCCTCCACATTGCTGCTGCAAGGGCTGTTATATTATGAGTTTCACATTCCCTGAAGTCAAGGGTTATGGGTATTTTACTTCAACCTCTAGCTGTTCGCCAGTTGGTTTTTGGCCTTGAAATACCTTATTTGTCCAACCTTATTTTTTCTGAGGTAAAAGGTTAGGTATCCTAGGCTTCAAATTTTATCATGAAACATTCTTGTTTCTGGGCAAATTTAGAAATTGGTCTAAGTTTGTTCCACCTGCTTTTTGTGGTGGTTGATTACTTGTCCTGCACATTGTTTTTGAGGTCCATCATTCTTTCAGATGGCAATCTTCTCCCAAATGGTGCTACCTGTCCTGCTCTGGAACACTAGATTCTTAGTGCTTTACCCTATTGGTGGCAAATTACATAATTGTTTCCACCTTTTTCATTTAGGCATGTTCAGGCATCCATTCAATATTTCCTACTACAATTTTCACATCCATTGGATAACTCCTGTGTCCCTCAAGTGATGACAAAGAAAATACAATTTTTGTACTTACTGTACTTACTGTATAATTTTTCTTGAAGTTTATTGAGGGACTCATGTCTTGCCCCTCTGTATTCACATTATGTACTGCTTTGCTCATACAACTGATGGTTGGAGGGAAGGTAATAATAAGGTGTTGGTTTAACATCTTTTGTTTGGCAGTGTTCGAACCCTTTCAACTACTTCATGTACTGAAGACATTTTAAAATGTCTCGGACTGAAGTGTTTAAAACAAGCTAATAGCTGCAGCCATGAGCATAAGTTTTTAAAGCTGGCTATTGGCTGTTCAGTAAAAGTGATTTGGGCAGCTCTTTAGCTGCTTGATCACTTTTACTGTAGTGAGAAGGGCTGCACTGCCCCATCTGTGCTCAATTTAGCTGCGGAGGAGAGCAGAAGAGACATTGGGGGTCTAATAGACCCCCGATGTCTCCATAAAGTGACCAATCACTTGTCCAGGCTACCAAGAGCCACCATTCATTTCCCACAGTCAGCTCTGACCCTCTGCTATTTTCACCTGGCTCAGACCTGCACAGCCTGTTATCTTTTCTGAATCCAATATCCTTAAATTTATTTTTTATTTTACATAAAATAAAAAAAACACAGAAAATCAAAGACACGGGTTCTTATTTAAAATACGACGATGTATACCAATTAATAGACTCTGGTCCAGAATCATTTGATGGGCAGTCCCACTAGACCTGTATTAGTGCACACACCATCTTACTGCCCCTCCAAAAGGTCCAAAGCACCTGAATGTGGCTGGATGTTGACAGAGCATGTCCCATCTAAGTAATATTTGTGGTAAGCTTCCTTAAACAAGAAGTTCAGTGATCCATTTGCCATTGTGTTCCAGATATGGGACCATTGATGTGATCAAGGGAGCCATCCAGATCTCTTTCCTAAAGAAGACTATAGGATGGGTGTTCCTCTTAGAAGGAACTATCAAATGAAGAAACTACTCCTTTGGACATGGGATTGCAAAGGCATATGTGTTTAAAAGGGGTGAAGGTTAAAGGAGAATCTGTTTGAAGCTGGAGTGCACACCGTTTTGGATTTGGACGTAACAGAAAAAAGTACACAATTCAAGGTGGTTAAATCCTACACCACCAGAAGACTGACTTAGTCTACAATAAAAATCAACTGGGGGTCATCATATTCGGGGGGGGGGGGGTTGTGGTTGATGAGTATAATTACTAGAGACATGTAGGGGGAAAGCAATTTACTGAAGTATTTTACCAGGCTTTTAGGACGTGATTGGGGACAAAATTGGTAATATGTTTGCGTAGGACAGGATAATATCTATTGCTATTGGTGCTGCCTGGTATGCTTAATCATAAGTCGCAAATTATAAAGGGGGGTTGGAGGTTACGTGATAGGATGGTTAAGGGAGCTAACTATTTGAAGCAGAAAAGGATCTTTTTTTTTATTGGAAACACTTGGTTTAGCGTCAATAATGTCTTCTTTTTAGTAAGACTAATAAGCCCACTAGGGAATTAAAAAGCAGAATAGAGAATCAAAAGGGATGTCATGAAATAAAAATGCTGCATTACTCTATACAGAACATAATATGAATGCACTGCTGTTAAGTAAGAGGATTCTTTTGTATGTTTATTCTCCCAATCTCAGATGCAGGAGCAACTGCACCCCATTAATTTATACACAGTTATCTGTTCACAGGTCATGATCAACATAAAAATTAACAGCTCTAAATACAACTGATTAAGAGACGTTCATTTATCTTCCCCAAAATCCTAGGTAGTTTAAATTGTACTTACTGCCACTGGGGATCATATCTCTGTCTGGAACAAAGAGTTTGTATCCGTAGTGCTTTTCCAGGATATCTGGAAGTATCTCTAGTGCAAATTGTTCTTCCTCTTTGCTCTCATGATCTAAAGAGTCTGGGTCCACTTTGGTATATGAAAGATATGCATCATATTCTTTGTTGTCTTTGAAATAAAACATGGGATAAAAAAAAACAGGTCAATAGAATAATATACATACGGGATTTGCATATAAAAAGGAAATCGGTTTAGCTATGTTGTGTTATAGGTTATTATGATTTATTCTCATATTTAAAGGCTTTTCATTTTATTTACGATGTTGCGCCTCATGGGGCATCATATATTTAACCATATCCTCTCTGGAGCAAATTTTTCATTTTTCACATACATGTTAAAATAGCTATAAAATAGCTTGAAACCCACAGAACAATATATGTTTTCTGAATGCAAAGGTCCTGTAGCATAAAAATCAGTGGTTGCAATTGTTTGTTGCACAATATTTGTGCAACTGTTTATCAAATATATATTTTCTGGAAAAAAATACTCTAAAATTGAATTTTAGTGCACACAAACACAATTTAATCCCCAATTTTTTACAAAATAAAAGATGGGGTAGTGTCGAGTAAATAGATATCAATTATGTCAAGCTTTAAAACAGCATTCACCAACAGCATTCACCAGTTAAATAGTGAAAATTGACTGTACTCAAAATTATCCATATGCGTCGCCTTAAATGCTTTTATAACAGACATAGAGTTATCTCTTTCATTCTGAAGTGCATGGTGATGTGGAACGGGTTGCACAATCATTTGCATACACGTGTGTGTGCTCTACGTTGCGTTTTCTTTTGTATATGTGTGAGTGGGTGATGTGTGCTTTTCATTTTTTTTTTTATAACTTACATTTTTTTTTTAATCAATAATACGTTATTACAGATCCAGGTTTAAACATGTACAAAAAAAAAATACTCGATCCAGCAGATCATGACAAAAGATCTACGTATACTGTATAACATACAAGTCAAAGGGTAATCAGTTCAATACCAGTTCCTGATATTAACCAAATGTCAGGTGTTAGTGGCAAAATAAAGTGTGGAAGTGACAAAACACTATATAAAGATTAAAATACATTAAAATAGTTCAATCATAAATCAAGATTATGGTTAGAGTCATCCTTGGAGAGATCTAGCTGCCCCTTCAGGTCACAGAGTACTCAAAAAAGTGAGAACAAACAATAGATTAACTCTAGATTAGATTCACCTTTTGTAACATGCTACATGTTAAACCAATATTCAGGGTGTAACATGTTACATACGCACTGGCCCCCACTCTTGCTCAATCCACCATTCTGACAGCTAGCGGTGGATCTTCTCCCTCTGGCTAGCTGTCACAATCTAAAAAAAAGACGTTACCGGGCGGATCTCCGCCCAGCTGCGTCATCCATTCCCTGTGTTCTGTGAATGGGAAAACTACAAGGTCAGGCAGCCTTTGCGACTTTTGGCTTGTAGTTCTCAATGAACTACCACGGCACTGTTAAGCACTGTGGTAGTTCATTAAGCTTCCTGTCTCAAGTCTAACTGCTTGCTTGTATCAGAGGTACGGGCCAACAAATACACAGACAGTCTGCAGGACCGTGGCATTACACCCATGGTCTGCTGATCAGGGGTGCAATGCTTTACAGGTCCCCAGCAAAAATAATAATAATAAATGCATATTTTTTTTTACCTGCAAAAATATGTTCATTTATTACTTTTTTTTTTTTTTGGAAAGATGAACTTATCCTTTAGGATTTCAACCCATTGCTTGTTGAGCGTTCCGGTTTGAATAACAAAACAGGAGCCAAGGGGTTCACATCTTATGGGACGTTTCAGTGGATTCCTTGATGATAGCCACAATTTCCTCCATGTCATAGATTTCTTATACCATATGTAGCCATTCGGCAATTGTTGGTGCTTGGGTTGAATTACAATGTTTGGGAATCAAAATTTTAGCAGCATTTAAAAAGTGTCTAGTCAAAAAACATTTATACAGTTTCATAGAACAATTGGAAATGTGTAAAGGGCAACATGCCAGAGTAAGTGTTATCTTTGTTTCAGTGATGAGAACAATGAGCTCACTTACTTAGCATAGCATAGGACAGTTCCACCAGATATGTAGCAAGTTATAAGTAGTTCCTGGGGCCTGCCCACATCTCCAGCACAGATCTGAAGACAGTGGGTACCACAATTTCAGTTTTGTTGGGATAGCGTACCAGCATGTCAACAATTTGTAAGACATTTCCTGTAACCTGGTACTAGTCGAGCATTTTTAAGCAAAGACACATGCTTGTTCCCACTACTCATCAGAAAAACTTGTTTGGAGTGCAGTTTCCCACTGTGTCCAAGCTCTGTGAGGTCCCTCTTGGTCTGCAGATTGAAGCCATGAATAAATGGGTGAAGTCGTTTTCTCTACAGGTGCCCCTTTCAAGCATAAAGATTCATATGGAGACAGTGACCTGAAAAACCTCCATTTTCCAAATGGAGTAGATAGATAATTGTTCAACTGGCCATAGGTCCAAAAAGAGAAATAGTGCTGCAGTCCCATCTCTCTCTGGTGTCTCTCTCTCTCTCTCTCTCTGGTGTCTCTCTCTCTCTCTCTCTGACTTCATGGAATCATATGACTTCAACCTATTAAGCACTTGCCGACCGCTGTCGGCAGAATGGCACGGCTTGGCAAAGTAATGTACCCGTGCGTTACTTTGAAAATCCCACCGTGCGCACGCCTGCCGCAAGCCTCGTGCGGCAGGCGTGCCAATGTAAACAGCATCTCCCTGTTCTGCCTAATGACAGGACACTGATAGTCTGCTCCCTGTCATCGGGAGCAGCGATCAGTGTCCACGTCACACAAGCCCATTCCCCAGACAGTTAGAAACATGCCCCTAGGACATACTTAACCCCTCCCACCCCCTAGTGGTAAACCCCTTCACTGCCAGTGACATTTTTACAGTAATCAATGCAATTTTATAGCATTGATCGCTGTATTAATGCCAATGGTCCCAAACATGTGTCAAAATTGTCCGATGTGTCATAATGTGGCAGTCACGATAAAAATCGCTGATCGCCGCCATTACTAGTAAAAACAAAATTATTAATAAAAAATGCCATTAAACCATCTCCTATTTTGTAGGTGCTATAACTTTTGTGCAAACCAATCAATAAACGCTTATTGCGATTTTTTTTTTTTTTTTTTACCAAAAATATGTAAAAGGATATGTATCGGTCTAAACTGAGGAAAAAATTTTTTTTTTTTAATTTTTTGGGGGGATATTTATTATAGCAAAAAGTAAAAAATAATGAGTTTTTTAAAATATTTACGCTTTTTTTTGTTTATAGCGCAAAAAATAAAAACCGCAGAGATGATCAAATACCACCAAAAGAAAGCTCTATTTGTGGGGAAAAAAGGACACCAATTTTGTTTGTCGCACGACTGCACAGTGTGCATGGACCGCCCTGTCATCCGCTGGCTCAGCGGGGATCAACGGATCGATCCTCGCTGAGCAAGCGGATGTTCACGGGGCGGATCATTACGGACCCGTCCCCTGTGAAAGGGGCCTAAATAGAAAACAACACCTGAATCAGAAAATTCAGCAATACACAGTGCATAAAAAAATGTTAACTGCAATGTAAATAGTAACCTTATAACTGGGCTAGAATGCACTCTAATAGAATGGCTAGGGTATGGTATAGCATCCACTGTGAGGTACCTATTAACTGAGAAAGGGGCAAGGGTCCCTGGGTAGCAACTGTAAAGGCAGTCTTTAGTCATGACTCTTCAGTCAGCAGGTATTGGGCCCAATGACACCGCTGGTGCGCTTGAGGACAGTCAATAAGGCCTGCAGGCAGCAATCAAGCTGTAAAGTAGCTGTCTAGCCAGTTTCTAAGGACTCAGTCTCTAATGGTAGCAACAAGTAATGGCTGCCCCCTCCCTCTCACCAAACCTGGTGACACAGTAGTAGTGGTCCCTCTGATTAGGTGTTAGCTCACTTTGAGTTGCCTAGGAGACTCTGGTCTGTAGTATACCAAAGTCTGTATCCTGGCAGTGGTTCCATCCTCCTGCACTCAGGTCACAGATCTTCACTCTCTGGTTTCCCCACACAATGTCTTTCCAGTAACTCAGTCTCTCTCTCTTTCTGGGAGGGGTTCCCACAGTATGGTGCTCTCACTAGCTCTGCCCACACAAAACTGACTACATACTGTAGCCTCCAATGAGTAGCTCACCTGAGGGGACTACATGCCCTAGTTTCCTTTGCCTGCTTGGATCATCAGGGAGAGGGGAGGAGGAGGGGTGGCACTCCAGTCCTATTATTTCCAATGGGAAATGGGTCCTACCACTGCTGGCGGGAGGAAGCTGCATCTCTCCCTTGTCACAGCATAGACGCTCTGTCATGCTACCTGGCGGGAGGGCGAGGCAAGCAAGTGGAAACACACAGAGCCGGCGGCTGCACCCAGCTACACATATTAACAAAAACTGTTCCTGCTGTCTGTGACCACATTGATAGGATTTCCTGTTTCTTTCTGTTATGTCAGAAAGTGAAAATAAATCTCCTTTCTTGAAGCACAGGCAACAATAAATTCCCAACAGAGTTTCTTCCTGCTCTGTCCAAAATTAAACATTTTGTCTGGAGTTGGGTTGTAATGTTTACTATGCTGATACTCACAGTTCCAACATAGTGAACAAGCAACAGATTACTACTACCACTGTTAATGAAGTAAATGAAACTAAACAGTACAGGAATAATTAGGCATCGTTTATATCATCAATGGTTGTTTTTTCTTATAAGGTTTCCAATAATAAAGTGACATCCCACAAGTGACTATACTAATGTTTTGACAAATAGGACAATTTTCAGACATGAATAATTGGTACACTGATTTATCAACATCTGCATTATCTGTGACTTGCACAGCAGGATTTTAGCTGAAGGAGAAATACAGATATATTTATTGTTAACTATGTTGACATAAGTATTCGTACACAGAACCCCTGACAAGGAAAAGCACAGAAGCGTGGAAAACGTCAAAAAGACATTCTGGATTATTTGCTGAGGCAAACAGCAGTGTTTAAAGTGCAGTTATGTGCAGCAACTCACCATCAATCAGTAAGGTGACTTAGGTCTATTAATGGGTATTGCATTGCTTCATTAAAGGACAATTCAAATAAAATATTCAAGCTTTGTATTTCTTAAAGCGGTTCTGCACACATTTCATTTAGTAAATCTCTTTGCCTTCCAAATCAGGCAAAGAGTATTAAATGAAGTGTTTTTTTTTTCCACTTACCTTGTAATTGCTGACGTTCTTTCCTCTGTCTCTTCGGCGGTGGGCGGGGTCTCTGCGTCGATCCTCGTCACGCCGCACTGTCTCCTGGGATCTGGTGTCATTGATCCCAGGAGTCAGTGCGGACATCTTCCGAAATCTCGCGAGATTTCGGCCACATCTTCCGAAATCTCGCGAGATTTTGGAAGATGTGCCTAAATCTCGCGAGATTTCGACGAACGTGAGATCGGCGCAAATACGGCGGTGCATGCTGGGACAGCAACCAGGAAGAAAGGGGCCTGTGTGGTTTCAGATGCCCACAGGCAAGATGGAAGCCAGCAGGATAATTTTTTATAAGTTTTTTTCGGGGAAGAAAACCGGCAGCAGTTACCTTGAAAAATTGAACAAGTAAGTGATGCATTTACAGCTCATAATACTTCACATTGTACAAAAAAAAAAAACCTCGGAGGCAGGGTTAAACCGCTTTAAGCACACCTATGAGAACAACATGAACTGCCACTGGTGACCTTCTTCTTAATAAAGAGATTTGGCTGTCTAGTTATACGGATCCACTGACCTTAATACTTTGGCTAACATGGAAAGTATATGCACGTCTGGAAAGTCAGAACTCCTTCATGTAGTGGGACCATGCATTGCCACTTTTCTTTCTGTGATTTTGCCGTGTTTTCATGGGTCATGCATAAGGCAGTCCATTCCATGCGTATTTGTTGTGCAGCAAAATGCACCACAACTGGGGTGCTATTAAGAATGACTGGCACCCAAACTTCACGTGTTTTTCCGCCATTTGCATGCTGGGTCCATTACATCAGAAGGGGCGGTGCCACCAGGTGATGTAACCAGATGGCCCGCCCCTTACCTATATAAGAACTATCAAATGGCTTAGCCTGCAGTAAGCCAGCCTTCAAGTCACAGTAGCGTTTTCATTTTTTTCTTGCAGGTGTGGTGGGCGGCGTGGGTGACTATCGTTTTACATAGTTTTTTTATTTTAAACTGTGTGTTTTTATTACACTTTGACTCTTTTTTAGTGAATGGGTAGGGGTACTATGTACCCGATACTCATTCACATAGGGAGGGGGATCTGGGCACCCGCTTGTTAAAGGGGGCTTCCGGATTCCGTTAAGCCCCCTGCCCGCAGACCCCCACAACCACGGTTGTGGGGATGAGGCCCTTGTCCCCATCAACATGGGGGCAAGGTGCTTTCAAGTCAAGTCACAAGTCAAGCTTTATTGTCATTCTACTACATGTGAGGACATACAGTAGAATAAAATGTCATATCTCACAGGGCCACGGTGCTACATAAGTATAAATAAATATACAAAGAATAAAAACACAGCGGAAAAAAAACAAAAACGAATAATAAACCTACACACATCTGGGAACTACATAACTGTACATATACTGTATATTTCTAAAAGTCTTTGTAGCAGCAAGTGTTTATAAAAGTGTCTAGTGCATATTCAAGAGTAAAAAAGAAGGGTAAGTGAGACGTTCCTGGTCACAATAATATAGGTTGTAGAAGAGGTTTCAAAGAGGATTGGAGTTGAGGCCTTTCACAGCCTGGTGGAAAAAAACCTTCTACCTGATGGCAAATGCTGGAAGAGACTGTGGGAGGGATGGGTAGGATCCTTCACGATACTGGTAGCTTTGCTGCAGCATCGTGTATGGAAAATATCCAGGATGGAGGGGAGAGAGACACCAATAATCTTTTCAGCCGTCTTCACTAGCGGCTGCAGGGTCTTGCAGTCAGCAGAACTGCAGTTCCCATACCAGACAATGATGCAGCTGGTCAGCACGCTTTCAATGGTTCCACTATAGTATGTAGTAAGGATGGGTGGAGGGAGACTGGCTTTTTTTAAGGCAGGGGAGAACATATAGTCGCTGTTGTGCCTTCTTGGTTAGTGACGTGATGTTGGTTGTCCAGGTAAGATCTTCTGAGATGCGCACTCCCAGGAATTTATTACTGCTTACCCTCTCCACAGTCAAGCTGTCAGTGGGGGGTAATCAACAGAATTTCTCCTGAAATCCATCACAACCTCCTTTCTTTTGCTTACATTAAGGAACAGGTTGTTTGTACTACACCACTTAACCAGTTGTGCTACTTCCTCTATGTAGAGTGTTTCATCATTGTTGCTAAAGAGACCTACCACAGTTGTGTCATCCGCAAACTTGATGATACGATTGGAGCTGAACTTGGCAGTACAGTCGTGTGTCAGCAGTGTGAAGAGCAGCGGACTGAGCACACATCCCTGTGGGGCACCCGTGCTCAGTGTGGTAGTGCTCGAGGTGCTGCAGCCAACACGGACTGACTGAGGTCTTCCGGTTAAAAAGTCCAGGGTCCAATTACAGAGGGGCAGGTTGAGGCCCAGCGAGTTCAATTTAGTGATAAGTTGCTGAGGAAGTATTGTATTAAATACTGAGCTAAAGTCAATGAACACCATTCTAACATAAGAGTCTTTCTGTTCTAAGTGGGTTAGGGTAGAGGATGCTGCATCGTCCGTGGAACGGTTTGGACAGTATGCAAACTGATATGGGTCCAGCGTGTTTGGAAGACTGGACTTAATGTGATGCAAAGCACTTCATCATTATTGGAGTTAGTGCTATGGAATGATAGTCATTCAAACAGGACACAGGTGTCTTCTTTGGCACTAGAATTATGGTGGTGGATTTAAGACACATAGGGACAAACGCCTGGCTCAGCGAAATGTTAAAGATAGCTGTAAGGACATCTGTCAGCTGTACAGCACAGTCTCTGGGCACACGTCCAGGTATGTCATCTGGGCCAGTAGCCTTCTATCAGTTGATCCTGAACAGGGTCTTCCTTACGTCAGCTGGAGAAAAGCAGAGTGCCCAGTCATTTTGGGATATGGGTAGTTTTTGTGAAGACGTTTGGTTCTGCATCTCAAACCGTGCATAAAAATGGTTGCGTGCATCCAGGAGAAAAGTATCATTATCACTGGCCTGTGGCAGGGGCTTGTAGTTAGTGATAGTCTAAATGGCTTGCCACAGGGCCTGTGTATCTTTGCTGTCGTTAAAGTCTTTATTGATTTTTTTGAGCATATTGTTGTTTTGCCTTCTTGATGCCATGAGACAGGTTGGCTCTTGATTTTTTTGAGAGCTGCTTTAGGGTGGGGGGGGCAGAGCCCATCCTGCCCCAAAGCACCCCCCATGTAGAGGGCATGTGGCCTGGTATGGTTCAGGAGGAGGGGGGGGTGCTCGGTCATCACCCCTCTTTCCTTGCCTGCCAGGCCCATAAGGGTCTGGTATGGATTTTCGTTTTATTAACAGTTTTTTTTTTTTTTAATTAGCCGGGAGTTGGCAATTGCAACCGCAAGTCATTTTAAATGTGATTTGACAGGTTTTTTTTTAGAAATTTTATTTTTGCTGCAGCATGTTCTATATATGCTACAGATGTGCCACTTTACAGGCAGACTAAGGGGACTCCCCAGGCACTATATTTAAAGGAATTTTTCCTTTTTATTGTTGCACGTTAAGCATCATTAAAATCACTGCTCCTGAATCAACTATCATTTTTTTTTTTCAATGATAGATGTCCCCCAAGGCAGTACCCGGACACCCTATACCCCTTTTTATGGCAAACTACTTGCATATAAGCCTTCAAAATGGGCTCTTTTTTATATTTCCTGTTCTGCTGATGCCTAAACGTTTTTTACTTTAGTGCAAGGAATGCATTAGGGTAAAACCTATTTGGGCTTTCTATTTCAATTTTATTGTAGCTGATGAAGCTTCACAGTGGGACTACATCTGTGATCCAAAGTAGCCAGCCTCACTCCTACAGCCCCAAGAAATGGATATTATGAATATACTTTTTGAATACAGTAAATTCAATTTAAACAATAAAGCAGCAGCACCCTTTGTGTCCAACAAAAAGCACACCCTCCTTTCACTCTCTAGATTTTAGCTCTTTGTTGTGGCTTATAAAGAAATAGCCAAAATATAAGGAAACCACTTACCTTCAGCAGCTTCATCACTTCCAAAGTTCTGTCTGTAGAAGAGCATTAATTCTACATTGTAGCATTTATAGATTATGACCAGCAAAACGAATACGATAAAGATAGCACCCAGACCTCCAGCAAGCTCAATGTTGTATCTTAACTCTATAAAAAAAAGAAAGAAAGAAAAAAAAATCAATTAATTCACAAAGAAAGATCATCCAGTTAATGTGTTTACCAGTATTGGTGAGTTCTATGCTGAGAATATACTGGACACAGATTTTTGATCTCTCCCATAAGATGATTTGAAAAATTACTGAAATGATAACCTGTGCTTAGGGGGCTGTGCCCCATACATGAGATTAAATGAATACTAAAGGCACATGTTTTTCACTCCCGCTCTCTCCTCATTGGCTCCCATTGCTGTGTGAGCCAATGAGGAGAGAGAGACCCGGGAGATCCACTGCTCTCATGCACATGGCTGGATAGAGATGGGGCTCAGGTAAGTATAAAGAGGGGGGGAGGCAGGCTACACCCATTAGATTTTTATGAAATTAAGTTAAAAAACCTTCTGCCTTTAGAACCACTTCATTCACAATTTAATTTCAGATAAGCCTTATTACATGTAATTTCTCGAGATGAGCTGAGACATCTTTCAAACTCATCTCAAACCCAAACTCCTGCATTTTGTTTCTCCAATGAGCCGCAGGCCAAGTCATTCCCTGGCCCTGCAGCTCACATTAGCTCATTGGAGTACAAGAAAAGTAAGAGTTTGGGTTAGAGATGAGTTTGGAGGACAACCCGAGCTAAACCCATTCCTAGATATCTGCACTAATCAAGCTGGATTGGTTTTGCTTGTTTCTCAAATCAACCCTTCTACCTCCAAACACAATCATACTTATGTAGGTATGGCATACAGTGAGGAACTTATTACAGCATGTTTTTTTTTCCAGCACCGATATCTTTATAATAACTATTTTCTAATAATACTAGTCAATATTTTATTTTTTTATCTAAAATGTAGCAATGAAAGTCCATGTACATCAAATCATTGCTTTCTCATTAGGCTGTAAGTTTTAAGATTCTCCTTTCTGGTTTAGATGGGGATATTAAAGCAAATTGGGTCTTTAGTAAGAGAAGTTTTGAAGTTGTATTTATCTGAATGTACTTATAGTAGCCAGCAGGTGTCGCTGTTTCTCTCATTTATAATGTATTAGTGTTTATTTTCATGCTCATTTTATCATTAATTTCCTTTTTAGAACAATTTATGTATGTGATTGCGTTTCTGCTGGTGCCTTGGGTACACTGAGATGGTGACATGTCCGAAGTCTTTGTGACTGATACTTTTGAGCAGACACTAGTAACTAAGACTGCATTTCTCCTTATTCAAACGCCAATTTCTGTGATATGATCATTAATAATGCCAAACATACGTTAGACAGTTTGAAAATCACAGATAAAATATCCTATATTTCCCTGGCAATGGGAAAAGTTAGTCTGTTCTTTCACATTTTTCAATGCTATGATTATGCTATTTACATTATGTCAACCGTATTATGCTAAGTGTAACACAAGTACCAATCAGTGCTTACATAAACATGTCTTACAAATACACAGGGTGGAAGAAGTCATTTGCATCTCTCTCTGATCATATTGGCTGTCGAGCAGCAGCGTCTCAGAGACATACTTACTGGGCTGTCTGCTTGTCGCCGTTTGCCAGGTGTACATGTAAATGTACTTTTCTTTTTTCGGCCTCCGTCGCTAATTATGTTTTGAATCAAGAACAAGGGTATTATTACATCTAATCTGACAAGCCATTTGGAAATGACGTGCCTTGAATTCTGACAGCTTTATTTGTTGGAGCATTCTTTTTGTGCAGGATCTTCTGGCTTTTATGTAACATGGTGAGAACACCAGGGTATCTTTTTGGGCATACCTATATATAAATTGGACTTAATGAGCTCACAAATGATGTACTTTGGCTATGTAGCTATACAATTCATAGAGCTTTGTTATACATTTCCCTGCTTGTTTTAAACTGGGTAAATGTTGTTCATAGTGCTAAATAATATGCTCCACATATATCTGCATGAGTGTATTTTTTTTAGATTAGTAAAACATGTAAACATGAAATTAGCTTATTTTAGGGACCGTGCACATACTGTAAGTACCATTACCCCATATCTGTCTATGAGAGAGATAATACTAGCATGAAAATGCATAAATATGATTTGCTGTCTTCCTGGTTCAAAGAAAACTTGGAAAGGGAAAACTACTGACCAATTAGCTTTAAAGTGTGTATGTATAACCAAAACGTACAAACACAGATACAAGTTAGAGCAGGTCTTTTCAAATCGATGGGATATCCTCCGTTCAGAGGCGGCTCTCTAATTAGGCGGTCGCCTTAGGCCTCGCACTCCCAGGGGCCTCGCAGCCGCCTAATTTGCCTGACGTGCGTGGGAGTTGGAGGAGATATCCCCCAGTCGGCGTCCCCAGGGCCGTTTCTCTGCCCGCTACTACTTTTACCCCTGCCAGGGGCGGACTGTTCAATTCAGCACTGCCAGGGATGATGTCCCAGGCTCAGTGGGTGGCTCCATGTACTCCCCTCTCGACTCCTCCCCTTCTGCCAGGCTCTGTGGATCTCCTGCCATGTGCAGAGCCCAGCTAAAGCCAGCAGCTCTCACTCTGCACCACTCTCCAGGATGAATGTCTGTAATGGAGGACCTGCCAATCCCAGACCAGGCGCCCGGCGATCATCGGGGAGACTGTCTGCCGCCGGAGCTTCCAGGTACAGAATGATGACGGTCCTGCCCGATATTGACACATCCTGTGACGTCACCCCTGACTGAAGGGGCTCCGATAATCACTACTGCCAGCTGCCCCACACACAGCCCTGATGATCTATATGCCCTCTGGCATATCATGGCACCTACTGACCCCCTGTCATCACCAAAATTCTAGAAACTGTGAATTCATAGTTCATAGGATTTAAGGCTCTTAATATATGCAATTTGTACAGTTATTTTTTTATCGCTTGAATTATTTTCCCGGTTTTGGGCGTGAGTGGGGCCTCATGTTTAAGATTTGCCTAAGGCCTCACAAAGCCTAGAGCCGCCTCTGCCTCCGTTGGATATTGATGAGACAGGTGTCTTCTTTGAAATGCCTGACATGTGTTCTACAGTAATTCTTCCACATTCCATCCCAAACTAAAGCAAAGTTGTAGCTCTACATACACTTTAAACTTTTGGTTCATTACATATATATATCACAACATATTAAGAACAACAGGACTTGGGATTTGTACAATGCTGTAACTCTTTTGTACAGCATGGGTCTCTTCTATTGTACGAAGTTAAACTTTTATGATGTGACCTGGTTCCGTACCTACAAAGTTATGAGTTGTACAAAAGACGCTAGGGCCCCTTCGCATTTTGTGGTCCAGTGAGCTGTGTTACTGCATGTGTTAACGAGTTGCCTTAATGCTATGCTCGTGTTATTTTAAAATAAACTGCCAACACTTGGCGATAGAGTAAAAACCACAACAGATATTTTTTTTTTTGCTGGGACTGTACTGGGATAAAGAAGGAAGACTGTCATTATTGAAAATCTTCTGAAAAGACTATGATGTGACTTGGTTCTTTACATACAAAGTTATGGGTTATACAAATGACACTAGGGCCCCCTCACATTTTCTGGGCCAGTGAGCTGTGTTACTGCATGTGGTAATGAGTTGCCTTAACGCAATGCTTATATTATTTTTGAATAAGCTGCCAACACTTGGCGATAGAGTAAAAACCACTACAGAATATTTTTTTATTTTTTTGCTGGGACTGTACTGGGAGAAAGAAGGAAGACTGCCATTGTTGACAATCGTCTAAAAACCAAGATTTTACAGTGAATATAAAAACCAGGCCGTCAAATCAGAGGTGAGAGAAGAGAATGGAAGTATAAGCAGGAGAGGGCACTGCCAATAAAGTAGGCCTGTTGTTTTGCCTTGCATGTGCAGGGTCATTTTAATCTCTTCCTCCTGAAAACCAGGGAGGTGGTGACTGCCCATATTATATATATATATATATTTTTATATATATATATATATATATATATATATATATATATATATAAAAATCAGAAAAGTGTTTTTGGAAAAGGACATTTTTAATAGATAATCCCCATAAGCGAAGCATCTATTCAAAAGCAAAGTCCACGATAACTTAGGGGGTTCACCTGAAGCAGATCTTTCAAAAACCAAGCAAGATCTATCCTGCCTGTATTATCTGTTTTCCAATTGGAAAAACAGAATTCTAGCTAATCTCGTTAGGAGAATTTGTAACATGTAAATCTTCTATTGCTACAATGAATGTTATTGTTCTGCCATATGTCTGTTAAATTATCAAATGTGTATTTGTTGTATCTGCCCAGTCCCTTGACTGGATATTACCATTCCTGAATTATATGATTGAACTGTATCTATACAACAAGCTGACCACACAACTTGAGTATCTTCAACGACACATTACATCTATTGAAGACCCTGCAAACCGAACTGTTTTTCTCCATAAACAGGACTACCCCTTATGTCTTACTTTGGACCAATCATAAAACGAGCATATCATTGACTTGGGTGTTTCTTTAAGGTTGGCCACCCCTTGTTTTATTACACCATTACCACAAATTGTATTTAATAATATTTTTTCTGTCCGCTGGTCTGGATGTGCTGTCCAACCAGATACATGCTAAATACCTAGTGTGATTTTTCTATCCCAGTAAAGGCGGTGCACTTTTTATTTTTTGGCTTGATTTTATATGGAAAGAATAAGACATTAATGATTTTATATAGACTTACTAACAACATGTAACCCTGAAAAATGTGCTAAAACTTGGTTGATTCTAACTGTGTATTTTCTACGTAGCAAATTCTGCTTATTGCCTTCTTAAACATATGCATAATTAACTATTCACATAGTATGTGGACATTTTTTCTAACAAAAGTCAACAAGCGTTTTATGAATTTACCTTTCTTCCTCAGGATGATGCTGGCATGTCTGCGACCATTTCGATTTTCTACATGACAGGTGTAATTACCCAGATCTGCTCCTTGTACTGCATCAAATGTTAGTGCCAGTTCTACCTCCTTCTCTCCAAGGTGCTCTCTGAGTAACCTGAATCAAGAGAGGGCAGAAAAGTCACATTTCTTGTTGCTGGTGCATATACATATACTGTAACATATAAAGTTGATTTGGCAGAAATGTTTTTTAGGATGTTGGCACACAAGCTGTTCTAACAGAGCTTCAAGTATGCCTGCTAAGATGCTTTTGTGTCTTTTTTTGTTTTCAAAAGTATCGCCAGCTTATGCCAGTTTCAAAAGTGGTCTAATAGCATATACATTAAACATTTTCTTTTGCTGCTGCAGCTACTTTGCTCTTTCACTTGACTAGGTAAGGTAAGAAGTGGCTTAAAGAAAACACATCATCACTAACAGGAGTGGCCCACCCTTTAGGGGCGCCACCCCCCTATCCATGCGTCTGGCCACCTAATCTACATGCAGGATGCCGGACGCATGGATTTCAATGGGAGGGTGTTTTTTTTTTAAGCATGTGATTAGAGCTAGAGTATCTAATAGGCTTCAAAAAAGGGTGGGCTCGGGCAGTGCAGGGCACTGCATCCGAAGCCCACCCATTTGTATGACAATAGCGAATGAATATTCGCTATTGTCACGATGATTCTCCTCCTGGCCAATCAGAAAGCTGGTCCTGAGACCCGTTTCCTGATTGGCCAAAAGGAAAAGTGATTCTATTGGGCCACGACGAGGAGGGAGGAGACGTGGGGGCCACCGGAGGAGATGCAGGGGGTGAAGCTGCCAACCATCACCTAAAGGAAAGGGCTGCCCGTGGGAAGTGCGGGGCTCATCGATTGACCAATGGGGGGGGGGGTTGTGCTGGCGAATGACCCAGCCGACTGTCTTTTATCAAAATACTTTCTTCTTCTAGCAAGAATCTATAGTTGTTTCAGAGCTACTGGGGCTCATTTTGGAGCTTTCTGGATTGGCTAATCCTCAACATAGTTATAGTTTCAACTGTCACGAATTTGCTGGGACAGTCACGATTTTCAAAAGCTGTTCTGACATGTCTTTCCCCGGCTGCGTCCCAGAAATCAGAGCTGCATATGGACAGCCAGCTCAGGCAGTTTCTTTGTAATTTCCCGTGGCCAGACAACTGAACTCTGCACACATTCGGAAATTGTGCTACAGGTGCCCACACAACATGGCATTACTGTTATATCGGGGAGAGGCATCATTTGTTTGACACAGTGATGCTGTGGGTGGGGTGATGCCCACATGAAGAGAACCGACTGGGGATATATATCCTCCCCCTGCAGCTTCAGGTGCTCTCGTTGAAGACTCTGACTGGTTGAACATCACAGAGATGGAGCCTGCCTTCTCCTTGGGGTGTGGCTGGCCTCAGAGATCACGCCAGGCCCACCTTCTTCACATGCCTGTTCTCATAAGTAGGAAGCTAGCCCCGTGTTGAGTGCTTAGACCCACCTCTCCAGGAGGCTGTCACAACCAAGCTACTCACACTGGAGTGGTGACAATAAGGTATGTGTGTTCTACTACAGGGAGAGTAACAGCTCTAGCATTGGCTGCTGGGTGCATTCATAAAGAATTAAGCTCCAATAATACTGCACTCTGTATGGATAGGTGTTTTACTGTGGCAGCCTAACAACATACTGGTAGGTTAATTGCTATGTGGCTGCATTTACCCTATTTTCAGTAATAATATTAAAGTATCTACTAAGACTGTAATAGAAAAGTAAGGAGACCTAGTCATATAACGAGAACATTTTCTTTGAAAATGCTTAAAATGATACAAACTCTGTTAAAAAAAAAAAAAAAAACTTCAAGTATATATTCTTAACCCAGAAAGAATGCCTTTTTGTTTCTCTCAGCCTTATTTTTGCTCCTTTGATCAAACTTCCTGTTAGAGGGGTGGTTACAGTGCTTATAAACTGTTAAAAAAAACAGGTTAAAGTAAAATTCTGGTATATACCTAACTAATCCTGAAACTGCTCCCACCCCCCTCCTAACACCCATATTAACTACCCTGTGGACGTAAGCTGTATATGCAATGCACTTACCTATTTTCAGGCCACTCTAGTCCAGACCAGTGATACGGTTCCCTGTGTCAGTCAGTGATGTAAGTGTATGGGTGACATCACCTCTTCCTTGTGTAGCGGGGTTCTACCCCTTTTAGGGGAAGAGACTACATTTCCCATGATTCCCCAGGCCCCCGGGCTGCTAACTTCCGCCCGGGAGGCTGCTGGGGGAGATTATAAAAGGGAAGAGCGGAGACCGCCTCTTCCTCTTGGGACACTTCCTCTTCAAAGGCCTGACAGGACTGGCCTGCCTCTGCTGACAGAGCGTGTGACGCGGAGACTGCAGCCAGCAGAGACACCTGTGCGGACCGGAGCTGAAGGCCTGAAGCCTGGGCCTTGCAGCCGATGGAGTGAGACTCTCACCCCTCAGAGTCCACAGCAGCGGAGCGGAGACTTCCCCTTACTGTCGGTCGGACGGAGCTGATGACCGGAGTTCAGGGCTGTGACTGAGGAGACCGGACGCCGCCATTGAAGAGACCAGAGCCACCATTGGAGGGACCGGAGCTGAGGACGGTACCCAAGGATTGGTGAGAGAGCCGAGAGGCTCATCCTGCATTGACACACACGTTTTATGCCTATTGAACTGCCTAGGCGCAATTTACCTCAGAGCAGCAAATGTTACTTTTTGTGGATTACAAAGACACCGTTTAAAGCTACATGTGCACCACCTCTACAGATTCATTGCCGGTGAAGAACACTGTACTAGTACAAGGACTGAGCTCTATTACTAGGGATCAGGCCTGGTCCATTAGGTAGGCGCAGATAGATTTATTGCACCTCAGGGGTGCATAGCAGACGGTCGCCACACTGGGCGCTCCGTTTCCCCCATTACCAGTTGTTACATATGTGTGTACATGTTAAAGTGCATATTGCAGGGACCTGCTAAAGTATTGTAAGTCATATGTTCAAACGCATGTTGCTATTTCTTTTCCTTACTGACAAAAGTAAAGCCAGTTATTCTTATTTCAGCAGTCTGCTTGTGAGTTCATACCAATTACACTTAGAGTATAAGCTAAGTTTTATGTGCATAGGGACGTACCCCTTTACTAACTGTGCCAGAGTGGGTAGAGCCAAATTGCCGGGGGTTGGTGGAGCTGTACTCAGGGACCCAAAACAAACCAGCGGCTCTCTTAACTGGGGGTAGCGCTACACTTGCATTCCCAGACATTGTTGGAGCATTCTCTCCTTTCCCCTGCAGCCACTGCTCACTGACACAGAGGATCACGACCAGACCAGAGTGACCTGTGAATAGGGACAAGAAGGCCCAGTCTCTGAACAATGGCATATGGCTGATGCCCAAAACCACACTTGCTCTGGCTGGGCGGCTTGCGAGTTCTGCCCGTGAGTTGGGTAAATCATTCCTCCAGTTGGACTGGATGGTTCTATGGATGGATGGATGCGAGCCTGTTGGGGTGGGGAAGAATGCTGCACACACTCTCGGTGTAAGGGTTTGGGTTCTGAAATTCAGAAAGATTTGGTTATCCTTCTTGGATAAAAGGTCATCCAACCAGTATTTATTTGGGCAATGCCATGTCAATAGCTTATATCACCTACCAGGGAGGATCCAACTCTCCTGAAACTTAAGTGATTGCAACACGATTCTGGCCTAGGTGGAACTTCACATTCCAGACCTGTCTGTCAATTTTCCATGCTTGGTACATGGACAGCAGTCTCTTGTGTATTAAGTTACCTGTCACAGTTGGGGGGGGTGTCAGACATCGATCTCCTGATATCCAGACTCAACAACAAACTAAGCAAGTTTGTCTCCAGGTTCTGGGGTCCCCAATCCATTGCAATGGATGCTCTGGTGACTCCTTGTGATCAGTTTAACTTGTTCTATGCCTTTCCTCCTCTAAACTTCCTTAATTTTCTTGATTTATATTGCACTAAGCTGGCCCAGCTGGATTTGGTTCTCAGACTATGGCAGACCCTACACAGGGTCTTTTAGATCAGCTGGACCCTCTATCCCAATGACCCTTCAGTTTATTACCTGAGTCACAGGCTTTAAAGGCCTGGCTGTAGAAGCCCAGGTCCTGAGGGATATTGGCCTATCTCATGGGGCATTATCCCTATGCTCCTGGAAGCCAGCAAGTCAACTTCTTACAGAGTCTACTATTGCACCTGGAAAGCATTTTCTTATGGTGTGCTGAAAGGAATTTCTATCCCAGGAAGTACTTAGTGAAATAATGACTTCTGTCTTTTCTTCAGTCTGACCTGTATCAGCATCGGGCCTTATGTACCATCAAGGGTCAAATCTCAGCCCTAGCTATTCTCTTTCAAATACCTCTTGCCTTAGTGAATGCTTTTGTACAGGGGGTCGCACACATTGTTCTCTCTATGTTCCCCAGTGACTCTGTGGGATATCAACTTTTAGCTCTCCAGAAACTGCCTCTTGAACCTACCAGGGATATTTCCCTGTCTGCTCTCACTCACAAGGTTTTCTTCACACAGAATTCTAATCGCTCCAAAAATGTGGAATTCATTAGAAACCAAATATACGAAATTAAATTAACCACTTGCCGACCCAGAACCACTTGCCTCCCAGAACTGGCTGGCTGTGCTGTAGCCATCATTCGGCTATAGCACAGCCAGACAGCTCTGGGAGGGTGTTTCTGTGATCATCACTGTGTCACTAGGACACAGCTGATCACAGATCAGAGTAAAGGGCCAATCAAAGTGGCCTTTTACCATGTGATCAGCTGTGTCATTTCACAACTGATCATGCTGTAAACACAAGCCAGTTATCGACATTCCTTTCCTCACACTGACAGCGTGAGGGGAGCAGAGCCAATAAGCTGCTTGTGTAAAAGGGACATCTACACTGATAATCAGGGCACTGAATATCATTGCAGTCCCAACAGTGCTGCCAATCAGTGCAGCTGAAAAAATACCTGTTTGCAAAATTTTATAACAAAACTACAATTTTTTTTTATTTTTTTCAAAATTTTTGGTCTTTTTTGTTTATTATCCAGTGGTGATAAAATACATTTAAAAAAAGCTTTACTTGTATAAAAGAAAATGATAAAAATGTTATTTGAGTACATTGTTACATGTCCGCGCAACTGTGATTCAAAGTGTGACAGTGCTGAAGGTAAAGAGTGGCCTGGGCAGGAAGAGAGTAAAAGTGCCCAGTAGGCAAGTGGTTAAACAAATTTTAACTAAATTCTTTACCATTGCATTCAGATTCGGATACATCCGAATCTCCATATAACCAAAAATTTGGCCGAATTTATATTTAGACCGAAATGAATTGCACATGTCTGATGATCAGCACAGTGGCTGGGAGGGAGGAATTCCCAGTGTAGACATGGACAGATTGAGGAAAGAAAAAAATGTTGGTGACAGATACATGAACTGAGGCCAAGCACTGACCCCTTTGGTGCTGTGCCCTGATGGAATTCTACACCCTTTATGAATTTCCATGACCATGTGGTGTTGTTCACAGCATGAACAAAGTGTAAATCTCTTTTTTTGATTGTTCTGCATTAATAGCCTACTAAATAAATGGGCTGCGTTAACGCAAAGCTTGGTTGCATGTGTGAAGCAACACACCACAATGGAATGGGTAGGTGTAAAGGGAACCTTAGAAAACCTGGAATAAGGTAAATGAAAATGGTTTTGTATAGGTCAAATACATAGGATCAAATTTATATAACATGGGTCTATTGTATAGCAAATTATCATTTTCATCCTTGAACTGAATAATTAAATTGACTGTTATGGGAGAGTTCACCAGTTTTTCCCACGTTTTTGTAAATGAGCCTCACTGGATTTTACATGTATCATCTGTATTTCCCATTAAACTTGCATATTACATTTGTATTGTTCTAGTGTAATTACTCCATGCTCTACCCAAGTCGTCTTCGAGTTCAACATGGAGGTTCGGTGAAATTTTTTGAATCCCCCGATGAAGCGGACACATGGCTGCTTTCTTTGAAGTAACCCTAGTCCTTGTTCTCCATTCTACAGTCCTGCTATGGTTGAGGTTTTCCCTTGTTAACTCCTGTTGCCACTGGGGTCTTACATTTGTATTGTTCTAGTGTAATTACAATTTTCAGTACACGTAGTTCTCATTTAATTGGAAAGATGCAGAGTATATTATTACTATTTGCAGGATCATTGAAGCACAGTCCAGAAACATTGCAATGATGAGATATCAAAGCATTTATGGCAGGTGAAGAAGTAGTTCTAGAAATATCTATCTGTTCACTGAAGGTTCACAAGTTTCCTGTATAACCACAATAACAAATTCAAACAATAATCATTATTTCTTTGATCATTATAAGAAGAGCTGAAATGTTTCACCAGTGACATTTTCAACGTCCCATTTCCATGGATGTGTGAGTCTATTTCTATCCTCTGACTTTATGTACATTCAAATCATTATAAAAGTATACTCATACTAGGACTGCCACCTAACCTGATAACTTTAGCGGTTCACGGGAATTTTTTTTTTTAAAAGGGGCGGTGCTTTGGACAAATTATTTTTGTTAGTAGAGAACTAGTGGTCCAGTGGACCGTTTTTCTCCATCTGAGTGCACAGTATACTCTATATTGTATGTGCAAAAAGTGTAAATGAACAGAAATGCAAAAAATGGTCCCTTTTTTTTGTAAAAGCTGCTCATTCCAAATAAGGTCTACTTTAACTCATGGGGATTTTAAACACACTTCCAGCTATAGCTGTTTAAATTTCCTTAGCGGTCATGAACTTTCACATGGAAGTGGAAAGAAAGGCCACCTGATCACTTCCACTGCATGCCGAAGATACCGCCTGTGACAGAGCCAACCAGGACAGGAGAAGACTGCAGAGTAGCCCCTTACCCACTTAATATGGGCTCTGGCATTTGAGGGAGCTACACGCATTTGGGAAGATTTCCTGTTACATAATGCAAAAAACATTATTACATTTAACAGACAAGGAAGCCATGATGGTCTCTGCCAACTTGGAACTCAGCAGATGTATTTAAAAAAAAAAAGCTGTTTAATGAGATTTGGACAGCCCTGGGTCTTCTTGAATACTGTTGCCCGACAGTCTGGGATCCCTGATTAATCAAAGCATTGTCTAGGTGTGAATTCCCATTGTTAATTGAGTCACCTACTGTTTCTATCTGTTGGCTAACTTTTGGAGGTCCTTATTATGGGATTAGCATTGTGTCAACTTTAGCTCATTATCTAAACCATTGTGTTATGTTTTGGGGAAATATTTGGTTTTATTGTTCATGTGGTGACTGACCTACTTTTGAAATTTTTAAAAACCTGTATTTCTGTTCAGTAAACAATCATTTCTTTGGTTCTATCTCAACATCTTGTCTGTGTACTATGCTTGGATAAAGAGGCACTGTTTGGTAGAAGCACCCAAGTGGGGTGCCAAACTTTCCATCACACTGCCCCCCCTGCCCAACTGCCCCTGCTACATATCCCCAGCTCACTGTACCACCTGCGGACCCAGGACCAGCATGGCCGGTGTTGGTAGGTGGAACATCTGTTCTCTCTAGTGAATGAACTGGCTGTAACCTTCCACAGATGCTGTGGTCAGAGAAGAAGCTAGTGCAGCACGTAAACCCCTGAGGTCCAATTATTCACCTGTTATATATTTAAAAGAGAAAAAACAAAAACACAGAAATATAATTTTCTCTGCACCCATGTAAGTGTTCCGTGTACATATTTCTGTGACCATCAGAGTGAAAGCAATAATTCTAGGGCTATTAATCATGGTTAACTCTAATACTGATAACCTGTAAAGATTTTTAAAGCAAGGCCCATGGACAGTTTTTGGGTACCAACGTTTGTTGCAATTTCACAGGTGTGCACAATTTTAAGGCATGACACATTGGGTATCTATTTATCTGTTGCTTCCTCATTTTTTATATTTTATAATGTAATATATTGCATTTATGTGATCTGAAACTAAAGGAGAAGCACAACCAAAGCTGAAGTCTGCTCTCTGCTGACGTCCAGGCTCTGCGTTATCACAACAGAGTCAGGATTCACCTAGATCCCTAAACTGACACCCAAGTCAGACTCTCAACAAGCCGCTGAGAGCCTGAGCCAGCCGATCCCACCTCCCCCACAGCTCAGCCCCCCAGTGAGCAAGGAGGGGGGGAAGAGCAGAGAGCTGTGATTGACAGTTACCAGCTCTCTGCTCATGAAGCTGTAAGAACCGAGCGATCGGCAGTGTTAGTGCCAGTGGCAGCTGGGGGTTGTTTTCTTTGTGGGGGTGGCAAACAGTAAACCCCCCCCGTTGGTTGGCCAGCCGGCGGGTCTGCTGCACTGACTTACCCCATATAATAGGCGCTTCCCCTCTCCCGGGCTCCCTCTCAGCTCTCCCTCAGTTTCCCCCCTCCTGGCTCTGGCTTCAATTTCCTCCATCCTTCCTCTTCTCTCCACGGATGGCCAATCCGGGGTCTTCTCTTTTCGGCCAATCATAAAACGAGTCTCAGACCTGCTTCTTATTTGCCAGATTAGGGATCGGTGTTACAACAGCAAATATTCATTCGCTGTTGTAACACCTGGGTGGGCTCATGGCGCAATGCTCTGCCCCACGAGTCCGCCTTTTTTGAAGCCTATTAGAGCCTATAGCTCTAATCGGGTGCTTCAAAAATACATCCCCACCACTGTAATTCAGGCGCCCAGCATCCAAAAAGGGACCAGACGCCGGAATAGGGCTAAACATGTGCACCAATATTGTGTTGCATAAACAAATGATGTTATTGTCTATGGTCTTTGCTTTCAGAAACTATAGAATGTTTTCGAGCGGGGTGGGGGGTAATTATTCTTCAGGTCTAAAATGTGCATTTTAACATGTGCAAAAACAAAAAATGGCTCTCGTAGACAAGTGGTTAAGCACCATGGAGATTGCCAGCATACTTACATGCAGGCTAAATCAGATTCTTCCCCAGTACTGTATATGTGAGATTCAATGGCTGGCTGTCAGCATCTGCATTTCCCTGGTGCATATTCTTCCTATTGTACTGTACCTAGGGTCAATTTGACTGGAATATAGGGCGAATCACACTAACTCTGACTTGGATGAATACTTATTTACTATTCACTGTGCAAATTGAAAAGTGATTAATTGATACATACACTCTTTCTCTCAGCACTGCAGACAAACATTAGGACAAATTTATATTTCTTGGTAGAACATTTAACTGAAGTACCTGATTACACCTTCTTTGATGTGATTCTCCAGTTCCTCGATAAATTTCTCTCCTCTCATCCAGTAGATCATGGGGCCAGACTCTCCACTAAATCCAAAGAAAGCTCTACAGAATACGCTGAGTGGGCTGCCTAAGGAGAAAATAAAGACAATGTGTAAAATATCAATGTCCTTGTGTCACCCTGTCAACAGAATTGTGGCTCTTTAAAATGTTTTGTGTGGCCATAGGGAAAAGAACTATGATTTACTCATGGACACACAAAGGCATAGCATGGAAAGTTTACTAAAAATCATGAGAGTAAAAGACCCAGGCAGTCTCCATAAAATCCTAGTACCACTCCCCTGCAATAGAAGAGACAATATACTCGCCTCTCAATTAGTCCATGTTTTCTACCAACTTTACTTAAAGACTCTTCAGCATTTGGCACTTTGGAAAGTGCCTGATGCCGGTTTTCCCCACCACATGCTGTTTCTTAATTTATTTCATGCAGTAGTAATACAATTTATGTAAAAGGATACAGGATTAAGGGTAGAAATATGCTCTAGTGTGGTGATGGCAATATCAGGGGTCAAGTAAATGATCTTAGCATGGCATATACCTACCCAGGAGATGGGAAAGGTATTTGCTAGAGACAGATGACCTTATTTGAAGATGTTATGCACAGATAGACATTGTGCTGAGCCATCAGTTTGGATTGTATAAATGCCCTCTGTATAAATTTGAAAGACTTGCTACAGATTAAAAACTGAAGAAGGGAGATACATTTTAAAAGTAATCCTGTGGTCTCGTTAAAGAATATAAACAAGATCATATAGTTTTTTCTTCTGTGTTGATAGAACGCAAAGCATCACTGCAGTCCCGTAAAGTACCTATTCAATAATGCATGTCTGAAAGTCGGCATATGCATGGGCATAAGGGCCCTTACCTCCTGCATAGCAAATAGGCTGGTAAGGTTGAATAAGAGAATGTGCCTGTTTTCTGTACATTAGGAAGTCAGGACTTTTTCAGGATATAATAAAATTATAATAGACTACTAGACATATGCCGAATGGAAAAATGTGTTTAATTTTGTTTTGGATAGATTTGTTATGTTAATAATTTTGTTTAGTTAAATCGTATCCAAATTTGTTTTGTTTCATTCAATTTCATTTTGTTTATTCATTTTCGAGTGAATTTCAAATTTTCTGAACGGTTCGATTAGGTCAAAAAACGATTAACCGATTTGAAGTCTGTGTGAAGAATAGCTGGTAGTTAAGACGCAGGCCGTAAAGTCGGCCATCGCGTCCTTAACAACCGATTACTTATCAGCTGTCAGCTGGCTTCCCCGATGAGAGCTGAAATGTAAACAAAAGAATTGAAAAAATTCTTAGACTAGAAAAATCTGAAAAAAAAAAAGAGGGGGCCCCCCCCTCCAATCCATACAACCCCAGACCCTTTGGGTATTAATTACGTTATCTGGTGACCCCGCCTCCTTGTGACATCAAGGACCCAGCATGCCTCGATCAATGACATCAAAGGCTAGGCCACTCATTACTATTTAATTCAGGGATTCGGATACAAATTGACCAAATATATATTTGGACTGAAACAAGTTGCATGTGTCTGTAGGTTAGTAGTTGGTTAGTAGAAGTCTAGCATTATAATTGGTGCTCTCACTCTAACGATCACGGCGATACTTCCCACCATATGTGGTGTGAACACCGTTTACATATATGCGCGCAACATCGATATGTACTCGCTTCACCGCATGAGCACAGAGGGTTGTGGGCACTTTACATTTTTATTTTATTTATTCCTTTATTTTTTTTAATCACTTTTATTACTATTAAAAGAAATGCTAACATCCCTTTTGATAAAAAAAAAGTAAGGGATGATAGGTCCTCCTTATGGAGAGATCAAGGCCCTAAATCTCTCTTCTACCTTTGAAAGCAAAAGATAATAATTTATCTTTTGCTTTAAAAATAACTTTTTTTTTTACTTTTGCCTTAAATCGGAAGTGATATCATGATGTTGCTCTGCTCCTGCTAGATCATAGAGGTGATCAGAGACAATGTGGTCCCTCCTCACCTCTGTGACCAGCCACACGAATGGTCAAGTTGTTTCCATTAAGAACAGTAAGCCCAAGAAACACTGGCAAGCAGCTGGAGGGAGGGGGGGGGGGGGTGGGGGGGGCGGGGGGGGGGGGGGGGGGGGGGGCCTCCCACTGCTTCTAAAAGTGATTCAGTGGCTGATGAGCCACTCGGAATGCTTTTATGAAAAACAGAATTGCTGACTAAAAAAAAAAAAGAATACTGGGGTTATGGCTGACAACTCCTGCCATAATCCTGATAAACCACTCCAAAGCCGCAATGTGTATATATGTATTGCGGTCGGCAAGCGATTATGCGCCTTCTATGTCACAGGATAAAATGGTTGTCTTTGTCATAGATGGGGAATAGAGGACACTGCAGAGACTGGATACCTTGGTGGCACTGAAAGGAATAGAGTCAGTGTGGCTGCATACTCAATAAAGGTGAGAGCCATATGGTTTTCACCTAAACACCCTACAACTGCTAATGGGCTTTGCTGCTGATGACCAGCTGCAACTAGTGAACTCACCCAAGCAGGCAGCTAATGGAGACTGCATACAGATATTCAGGGATGAGTCCCTAGCAGCATTGGGGTGCTAGGCTCAATAGGAATAATACACAAAAATTCCCTTGTAGCACTGGAATAGTGGGCCCAGAAGAAAATTCTGGAGAATACAGGAGACATACATGTGAAGAGAAACAGTATACAGACTGCAGTGCTCAGAGAAGCACACACATTTGGTAACAGCTTGCTGGCTGGCACAACAGGGAACCGCACAGGTGCTGGGATACAGTTTGCAGGGAGTCGGAGAGGGTTGCTGTTCTCAGGAACACTGAAAACACAGAGGTCACAGGGAATCACTGGAGACACACTCTAGTTACTCTTAAACATGGGATGCTCAGCAGCTAGCGTGAAGATGCATTGCTAGAATGCAGAGCAACACATGCCCCAGGCCTTTAAGACAGAGCCAGGCGTTGCATTGGTGGAGGCACCAGTGGTTGCTGATTGGCTGCACATCAACAGCCTCATACAGGGAAGAATACCTAATACGGGAGTGTGGAACAGACAAGTGTGAAAATCTTTTACGTTCACTACTAACATTCCACTATTAACCACTTGCTGACCAGCCACCATCATTATACTGCAGTAAGGTGGCACGAACCCTGTGAATCTCTGTAACTGTATCTTGGCTCGGGAACTCCCACGCGCTCTTATTGGTTCAGCGGAGCCAATCAGCGTGCCACCCGCAATCGTTCCCCGCAGTTACAGAACGGGGATCTGCCTATGTAAACAATGCAGATCTCCATTCTGACAGGGGAGATCACACAGATCTGGTCTTTCTGCTAAGCAGGAAGGTGCTTCTGTGTGTTTCTCCAGTCACTCAGTCCCCCATACAGTTAGAAAACACCTATGGGGAACACATTTAGCCCTTGATCTCCTTATATTAACCCTTTCCCTGCCAGTGTCATCAGTACAATAACAGTGCATATTTTTAGCACTGAGCACTGTGATGTCACTGGTTCCCAAAGAAGTGTAAACAATGCTGTGCGGGATATGCCAGTTAGGTGTCTGATGTGTCCATCGCAATATCGCAGTCCTGCTAAAAATCACTGCTCGCCGCCATTACTAGTAAAAAAAAATAATAATAAAAATGCTATAAATCTATCCTCTATTTTGTATACGCAATAACTTTTGTGCAAACCAATCATTATACGCTTATTGCAATTTTTTTACCAAAAATATGTAGCAGAATACATATCGGCCTAAATGGATGACTATTTGTTTTTTTACATTTTTTGGGGGAATGTTTTAGTAAAAAAATGTATTTATTTTATTTTTTTTAATTGTTGCTCTTCTTTTGTTTATAGTGCAAAAAATAAACACTGCAGAGGTGATCAAACACCACCAAAATAAAGCTCTATTTGTGGGAAAAATAAAGGACATCAATTTTGTTTGGGTAAAGCATTCACGGCCGCACAATTGTCAGTTAAAGCGACGCAGTGCCCTATCACAAAAAATGGCCTGGGCAGGAAGTGGGTAAATCTTTCCGGGGCTGAAGTGGCTAAATATATTGATCCATTCAAGCTGATAAGAGTGGGTCTTTACACTAGACATGTGCATTCGTTTTCGTCCGAATGCATTTTCGTCCGAATTTCAGGTATTTTCGTTATCGTTTTAACAAACGATAATGAATGTGCAGAATCCGAAAACCGAAAGATCCGACATAAACAAATGCTTTATTTTAGTTTTCGTTGTGACAACAGTTCGATATAGATAGGAGATTTGACATGACGCTGACAATAGTGATCTGTGTCCATCGAACCTGTGGTCGAATGTGCCTAACCTTAGCTCTCTTAGTCCAAGATTATTCGACATAGAGAGAAAAGATTCTACATTATAGAGACAATAGCAAAAAAGGTTGAATGGGCCTAACCTAACTATTAGTCCAAGATTATTCGACATAGAGAGAAAAGATTTGATATGAAGATTCGACGAAGCAGTGGCCGCGAGCGGAGCATTTGACCATAAATGTCCGCTCGCGGCGACTGCTTCGTCGAATCTTAATAATAATTAATAATAATTATTAATAGTAATAATAATTAATAAATATAATTATTACTGGTGTCATACAACATTAGAATTCTACTATAGCTTGTAAGCGGAACATTCAACCAGAAATGTGCGATCGCGGCATCGTACAGTTTAGCTGATCCGTCAAATCTTCTTAGAACATTCGACAGACACCATAAGCCTTCAATGACAGATTCGACATTAATTTCGGATTTTCCGACAAATGCATTTTTTAACGAAACTAAATAAATAAAAAAACAAATTTCGGGAGTAACTAAATAAATTAATTTTATGGACGCAAACAAAATTCCGAAACAAAATATTTCAGTGTGCACATGTCTACTTTACACCTGTATAGAAGACATTTTAGTGGCATTCCGTCTCTGCTGTAAACGGATTTTAAGCAAAAGCAAAGAGCCAAATGAAGCCCCCCATGTTGTGATGGCAAAGTATTTAATGCAAATCAAACCAATACCACTTACAGAATACAAAGTTGTTATAAGGCCTATAAAAAGCATGTCAGTGTATACTGACTTTAGAGTAATGAGTTAATATCTGTGTGTATGCAATGCTTTGTGAAACCTAACAGAAGTCACATCTGTATCTACTGGGAAACTCAGAAGGTAAAATGTCAATGACATCTGTCTTGCTATGAAATAGGTCAGAACAGAGTAGAGGGAGCACTCGCTGAAAATGACATGAAAGTCCTCTTAAAGCTTTGACCTAAGCAGCCAAGAACTTGAGCAATGATAAGAGCGATACAGGCTCCAGCAAGATATAACATAAATGATGCATAAGCATGCCATATGTTAGGCCTCTGAACAGGACTCCCATGAACACACTGGAGTGAAAAACTTGCAGTTTTGTTCAATTCTTAGATTAGAAGAAGACAGCTTGGCTGTCACCTTTTTATAATTTTGAAACTTAAAATACAAAAGTCACATTTAACCTTTTGTAAGCAGGTTATTGCCTTAAGACTGTACAAGAAATGTGCTAATTATTAACAGAAGTTTACAAATTTTAACATTAGGGTTAGGGTTTATATTACAAAATGCATACGGCAAAATGTTAGACATCAGATCTGCCTTTTTTTTTTTTTTTTAACCTAATAAATTAATGTTTACATCTCTGAAAAGTCTCTTCTAAAAATCCAAGGGCTGTACAAAGAAATTTGACAAGATATGGCAGGGTTTCTCAACTAGGGTTCCTTCAGAGGTTGATAGGGGTTCCTTGAGCAATAAGCAATTACTGCCTTTCAGTTCCCATTGACACAATTGTAAGGAGCATTCTTCTCACTGACCTTCACAATAATGTATTATGAGTTGTGGATATAGTAAGTTTTAGCAGGGGTTCTCTGAGATCAAGGAAATTATTTCAAAAGTTCCAGTGTGTTGAAAAGGTTTAGAAAGGCTGAGATATGGTACAGTGTTGCCAACCGTCTGTACCATTACTGGAAGCCCTTAAAAAAAGGCACTTTTCTCCCTGCCCGTAAATGTCTAATAGAAAGGTGCCTGTAAAAATGTCCATGACTGGGTCGGCTTGAAACTTTGCATGCGATCCTGTATTCGGCCAGCACCGGTGGGTGGGGCTGCCCAGGGGGGCGGATTTGACAGAGGCTGCGTGGCGTGATACTGGCGAGGCGAGTGATGTCATGGTGCATCCTACCAGGCGTGTCAGCCTTTAAAAACAGACACCAGGAGCTGAGCAACTGGACTGGTTGTGCAACCATTCTGTTGGGTTTTCCCAAACAAATATTGCCACTGGCTATAAACCAGCAAAAATAATCATTCAGGAAGGCTCCCTGCCGGCAGAACACAATATCGCTGTGGAATGGGGGGGGGGGGGGGGGGGGGTTGAGATTTTAGTGGTTGGTTTTAAATCTACCACAACAAACTATGGGGTTGATTTACTAAAACTGGAGTGTGTAAAATCTGGTGCAGCTCTGTACAGAAACCAATCAGCTTCCAAGGTTTTTTGTCAAAGCTTAATTGACCAAGCTAAAGATAGATGCTGAATAGTTACCACGCACAGCTGTACCAGATTTTGCAATGCTCCAGTTTTAGTAAATCAACCCCAATGCATAGATTGTTAAATTGCAGTGGTGGTGTACATTTTTAAATGTGCCCTACCAGTGTGCACAGATACTGTATGTAAACTTAAAAATCCCCTTTGATTACCATTATCCATCCACGTCAACTGATTGATAGGCAATTCTTCAAATTTTTGAGTGATATTAAAGTCTTGAGTTTTTTTGGTTAAATTTAACAAACATGTTATACTTACCTGCTCTGTGCAGTAGTTTTGCACAGAGCAGCCCAGATCCTGCTTTTCTTGGGTCCCTCGCTGGCGCTCCTGGCACATCCCTTCTGACGAGTGCCTCCACAGCAAGCAGCTTGCTATGGGGGCACCTGAACCACTGCTCTGTGTCCTTTTAGACACGGAGCTGTGGTACAGCCCAGCCTTCTCTCTCTCTCCTACTTGGTTCTCTGACTTTGATTGACAGCAGTGGGAGCCAATGGCGCCCGCTGCAGTGTCTCAGCCAATCAAGAGGGAGAGTCCCAGACAGCCAAGGCTCTCATGCAACATCGCTGGATCAAGATGGGGCTCAGGTATGTATGGGGGGGCTGCTACACACAGAAGGTTTTTTTTTAATCCATAGAATGCATTAGGATAAAAACCCTTCTGCCTTTAGAACCATTTTAACATCTTAGCTAGTCTGTTTTTCTATTAAATAGGTTATGTTATCTTTCGGTGATCAAAGCACATCAGGAAGTTTTTGCTGACGGTCTCTTTAAGAGTTTCCTTTTTTGCAGCATTTGACAACAAAAACAGGTATAATAAATTTTACACATATGTATTTAATGTGTAAAAAAAAAAAAAAGTTGTGCATGGTATAACCTCCAGACTGCCTCAAATGTTTGCCCACAGAGCCCTGGTTCACACCAGTGCAATTTGTTGTGCGATTTCAGTTTCAAATCTCATGACGAGTCACACCCCATTTTCGTCAATGGAACTGTTCAAATCACTGTGACTTAAGCCGCAGCGACTTTGAAAAAGGTTCCTGCACTACTTTTTATTATTTCATTTTGACTTGCATTGACTTCTGTTAAAAGAAAATGCAAGCCACAGTGAAGTCAGACGTACAAATTGCACTGATTGGTGGTTTTGAAACCGGACTGAATCGTTCATTTTAAAAAAAGGCACTGGAGTGAACCAGGGCTGAAAGAAGATTTGAGGAAGGATAGGAAACCTATATCCATTGGATTCTACTTTTTGCTGCTGCCTGCCCTCCTCCCTAGCTGTGGTCCACCACACCATTTGCTGTTGTCTGCCCTAACCCCTTGCATTGTGAGGGGCTGTCAGCCTATGACTGTAGGTTTTTTTTCCACTGCAGCTATGCCTCCAGTGCTCTGACTATAATATAAAAAAAAAAAATCCAATATAGTCTGCAATCTTATGGTTCAGCAGCTGCCTGTAAGTGTTGCCTGCAGCTAGGTTTAGTCACTGCAGTTTAAAAAAAAAAAAAAAAAAAACTCCTTTAAGGGATGAGGGGATCAAAAGCAAGTTGGTCATCAGAAGGCATCATGCCACCATCAGGAAATGTGTCAAAGAAATTGTTATGCAGTGCTTTCCTCAGAGTGGTGCATTTTGTGCTCCTTCTGGGATGGTGGCAGTAGATCAGCCATTTTACATTTGTATGGGGTGTAGCACCCTCTAGTTAGGTAGGTGCTAGAGTGAGGATTTTTCTAGCAGAGTAGGAAAATGTAGGCAGGCCTAGCTGGTGTTTTTTTAAATTCTGGGCTGGGAGTGGCTGACTCACAGGTAGCATTACTGTCACCTCCCTCTTCTTTCTAGAAGGTGCTAGAAAGAAAGGAGAAGAAGAGAGGTGGAGCTGCCAACTTGGATTGGCAGGGGGCAGGCCTCCTTAAATACCCCGGGTCAGCCCAGCTGGGGAAGAGTTGTCTGGTGGAAGAGCTGGAGTGAGAGAGTGTGGAGGCTGTCAGGGCCCATGGGGAGCTCCCCAGTCTGGGGAGGTGACCCTGGGCTGGGGCTCAGGTGCATCCAGCAGGAGAGAAGAGATCCTGGAAGCAGAGGCACATGAGAGAGCAATTAGAGGACAGCAGGAGAGAACACTGCTAAGAGACTCCAGGGAGAACAACTGGTCACAGCCAGGAGGGCTGGATTGGGGAGGCACGCCTGAGATAACTGGGAGACTGCAGTTAGAGATGGGTGCAGAACCATAAGAGAGGACTGTGGGAAGGGCAGTGGAAATAGGTAATTTCAGCCAGATTGGCTAACAAGGCCTGAAGAGAGCTATCTGGGATTGGTAGCTGTGCAGAGGACAGTTAGCGCCTGAACTATTTCTACACCACAGGGGGCCAAGGTCCCTGCCCAAAAAAGGCAGTAAATTGAGGCCTGTCCGAACTAGTGTCAGGCCTAACCATGCGGTGCTAGCTAGTCTGGAGGAGTAACAGTCTACAGCAAGCGAAGTGCTGTTGGAGTGAAGGATAAAAGGTCTTAAGCAAGAGTTTGTGCTAGAGAACAGACTGGAGTATATATAGAAGTCCCAAGCAAGAGAGATGAATGGCAGGGTGACAGGTGAACCACTACATTCAGCAACCCCTACGGGGCATGGCTACAGGGGTATCTAATAGGGTGGGCATCCAATAATGGACCTAAATCCTGGGCTTTCCTGCTCAAGCATTTGAGCATAAAAAATCCCATTCGCCAAAAACTGCCTGTAGGAGAAGACCCTGAGTTTCCCCCAATCACTCCTCACTCATGTGCAGTTCTCTGAGTTTGAAAGTGGTGAAACATCCCCCTTGAGTGACCCAGACTGCCCCATTTCATTCTGTTCCTCCTTCTCACTGCGAGCACTCTAATCCTCCTCCTCCTCCTAAACAACAGCACCCCAAAACGACCTCCTCACTACGAGCACCCCAACCCTTTGCCTCATATTCCTTGTGTGCCTCACTGCATTTCACATGCTGGTGCTAAATAATGAAGCTAGAAGAAGGCCTTTTCTACATTCTTTTCCCTGTAATAAGTACTGGCTCCAAATTTCACTATCCGGTAGCAGAAACACTCAAATGTCTAGAATGTAACCATGGTAAATAGACTGTGATGTAAGGGGGCACTGTGATGGGGACACCTGGAGCAGGCTGGGGGGCTGCATTACTTTGTCCAGGGGCCCATGATGCTATTAAGATGGCCCTGAGCAGAAGCCCTCAAATGTATAGTAAATAGAATGTGTAGGCTAAGGGCGATATTTACAATTTATTTAGAATTTACGTTTATTTAATAAGACTGAAAAAAAGTATAACGGCTTTGTGGTGTATATTTAATAGAACTAAGAGTTTTAGCATCTTCCTGATCTGACCATGGAAAAAATCTATTTTTCAGAAATGCTTTTAATGCCTTCCTATCCCACATACTGTATTTGTGTGTAGCTGTGGACAATAATAAAATCTCAACGAAAAGTGCTGTATTGTACTTTTTATACCTGCTGATGTATTTGCTATTGCTTTTGTTTTCTGGTGGCTCACAGGCATCCAGAACTATTTGAGAACGGCCAGTTTGACTACTACTGCATTATGGAGTATGTGAACTTTAACCCCTTCACTACCCGCCCATAGTCATATGACGCCCACAAGGTGGATCTCCCATCCTGGGTGGGCGTCATATGACGTCCTCCCATTCCCGGCCGCCTAGGGGGCGTGCCCGCGACGTCGCTCGGGATCCGGTGCGCGTGCCCGGCGGCCGCGATGTCCGCCAGGCACCCGCGATTGCCCGTTAAAACAGCGGGACCGTGGAGCTGTGTGTGTAAACACACAGCTCCACGTCCTGTCAGTGGCGAGGAGACCGATCATGTGATCCCAGTACGGGGATCGGTCTCCTCCCCTTGTGAGTCCCCTCCCCCCACAGTTAGAATCACTACCTTAGGGAACATATTAACCCCTGCAGCGCCCCCTAGTGTTAACCCATTTCCTGCCAGTCACATTTACACAGTAATCAATGCAATTTTATAGCAACGATCGCTGTGTAAATGTGAATGGTCCCAAAAATGTGTCAAAAGTGTCCGAAGTGTCCGCCGCAATGTCGCAGTCGCAAAAAAAAAAATCGCAGATCGCCGCCATTACTAGTAGAAAAAAAAATGCAATAAATCTATCCCCTATTTTGTAGACGCTATAACTTTTGCGCAAACCGATCAATATACGCTTATTGCGATTTTTTTTACCAAAAATATGTAGAAGAATACGTATCGGCCTAAACTGAGGAAAAAAAAAAATGTTTTTTTTTTTAAAATTGGATATTTATTATAGCAAAAAGTAAAAAATAGTGTTTTTTTTCAAAATTGTCGCTCTTCTTTTGTTTATAGCGCAAAAAAAAAAAACCGCAGAGGTGATCAAATACCACCAAAAGAAAGCTCTATTTGTGGGAAAAAAGGACGTCAATTTTGTTTGGGTGTAACGTCGCACGACCGCGCAATTGTTAATTAAAGCGACACAGTGCCGAATCGCAAAAAGTGCTCTGGTAAGGAAGGGGGTAAAAATCGCCCGGTGCTGAAGCGGTTAATGTACAGTACGTCCACATTATACTATAGTGCTGAATCCAAACTGTAGACACACCTCACTACACCTGTCAAACCAGGCAATATTTACATAGTAAAGATGGAATCACTTTTACACACACATAGCATAAGTGCATGCTAGGGAAGTTAATCAGTGCTCAAAGTATTATCCTCCTTCAATATTCGGTAAAGTCTCACAGTGTGTATGGGTGATGTGATCCAAGTGAACCACATTTCAGTGCAACATGGCCCCTCTTAAAAATACACATAGTCAAAGAGTATTATTTCACCTCAAAGATCTAAAATCAAGAGCAGGTTGCCCAGTAATAAACTAAAGTTTTAAAATACTAAATTAAAACAGGGATTACTTAAAAAACTGTAGGTATAAAGGTCTCTATCAATCGGAAATCTTTGTCATAGTGTAATCAACTGGATTGACATGGAAATAGAAACCATACACCGATGATGTCACCTGACAGTATATTTTATTAAGTCATTCAGGCAACACAGCTGTAAATCTAAGATTATAGTCTCTAACAAACTTGACACCTGCAATAATTATTTGGGTATGACCCTATGTGGTTCCAAAAGTAATGGGAATATTGGGGGTAGAGGCTTACTCCAAGCCAACCTCCAGAAAACACTCTCCTACGGGTTGACAACTGCCAACATGTAATCAAGACAATACCTAAAGGACAAGTCATCAGAGTGAGGTGTAATTGCTCCATACTAGATAACTTTATTAGGGGATGGGACAAAGGTTTCTGGAGTGAGGTTTTGACTACTATGTCACGAGGAGAGCCTATTTAGGAGCTAAGAATACACTTAGAGATGCTCCCTTAAAAGAGCCCAAGACAAATAAGAGACAAAGTTACAGCAAGATTCAACCAGAAACATTCTCCACTTGTTGTGGTCTGAAGTTTAATGACATGAGATTGTGGTCAGGTACCTGCCGATTCTGCATGGAGCTATAGATGAGGCAGACTTTGCTCAAGGGCAACATCTTGTCCCCAAATTTGTTTACAAAGAAACAGATCTGTTTACTTACACTGTGGATGTTCAGATGTGCGCTATACCAATGTTTCATTTGCATATTCTTAGGTGACTTGCATGAGATCCAATCATGTACTTTGATAATTCCTTTGGAATTAGATAGTTGCGAACTGTCAAACTAAATAGGTTATATACTGTATGTATGTCATGCAGGAAACAGTATGTAGGTAGGACAACAAGGAAATTGTGTGATTGATTCCAAAGTCTTTCAAACATACAAACAAAAATAAAAAACAAAAAGTGTTTGTTTCAGATAGATTAGTTATGTTACTAATTTTGTTTTGTTGATTCGTTTCGGAATTTGTTTAGTTTAATTTTGTTTATTAGTTTCATTTTGTTTTGTTTATTAATCTGCTAATGAATTTCAAATTTTCGGAATTATTCAAATTCGGATCAGTCGAAAACTGATTGACCGATTCTAATTCTGTGTGAAGAAAAGCTGGTTGTCAAGGAGTGGGCCAGGAAGCTGGCTGGGGTCCCCTACCCAATTTTTACCAGGCTTCCGGGTCTGGTATAGATTTTAAGGAAAACCCCATGCCAAAATAAAAAAAAAAACAACAGCATGGGGCCTCATCCCCACAACACTGGGCGGTGGTTGTGGGGGTCTGGAGGTGGGGGCCTTATTGGAATCTGGAAGCATCCTTTAACAAGGGAGCCCCCAGATCCCCCCATGTGAATGAGTTTGGGGTACATAGTACCCCTACCCATTCACCAAGAAAGTGAATAAAAACACTACAAAAGATTTGGACAATTCCTGTATTAAAAAGTCAAAAACCATGTCCCCCGATGAAGATCCATCATCAATCACCTCGCCCGCTGCACTGTTGGACCCAAAAAAAGTAAAAAAACAAAACAAACCCTCCAACCTCATCAAACGCTCCCCACATACTGCTTGGTCTCCCATGTGACAATTCTTAAATAGCTATGGGTGAAGTCACCCGATGACATTAGTGGGTGACCCCACCCCCTTGTGACATAACTGACCGGGGCATGCTGGGTCAATCGTCACAAGGGGCGGGGTCACATGCTGAAATTATCAGGTGACTCCGCCTCTTAGCTATTTAAGAAATGTCAGACAGAGGAACAGGCAATCACTGGTGGTGAGGCGTCGAAGAGGCTGGAGTTTTTTTTTATTTTTTAAGGCCCATAGGTGCGGCGGGCATGATTGATGATGGATCTACATCAGGGGACATTGTTTTTTAATAAAAGGAGTTGTCAAAAACTCGTGTAGTGTCTTTATTCACTTTTTACACTTTTTTGGTGAATGGGTAGGGGTATTGTGTACCGCATACTAATTCACATAGGGGGGCCCTTGTCCTCATCAACATGGGGACAAGGTGCTTTGGGTTAGGGGGTTGAGCCTCAAAGCACCCCACCATGTTTAGGGCATGTGGACTGGTATGGTTCAGGTGGGGGGGCCTTGCTCATCCCCCCTCCTTTCCTGGCCTGTTGAGTTGCATGCTCAAGTAAGGGTCTGATATGGATGTTGGGGGAACCCCATGCCATTTTTTTGGCATGGGGTTCTCCTTAAAATTCATACCAGATTCTAAGGGCCTGGTATGGATTGGGGGGACCCCCGCTGTTTTTTTTTTTTTCTGAATTTTCTATTGTCAGCATTATTTTGTTTACATTTCAGCTCTCAGCAGGGAAGCCCGCTGACAGCTGATGGCTCATCGGCTGTTAAGGACGTGGCAGCCTGCTCCTTAACAACCAGCTATTCTTCACACAGAATTTGAATTGGTCAATAATTTTTCGACTGATCCAAATTCAAATCCTTCCAAAAATATTAAATTAGTTTGAAAATGAATAAACTAAATGAATTTCTAATAAGTGTGTTACCATTTCATTTGAAAATTTAGACACATCGCAATCTCTGAATAACTAAAAATTTTAATTGCACAGGTCTATGTGTTTAGCCTGCTTGATTATCTCGCCTTAATACTGAATTGATCATGATATTTAAACACTCTTGTCTCAGACCTTCCTCGGGTCTGTGACAGTCTGCAAGGATGAAACATGTCAGAGAGGGGCCAGTGACATCATCTGTGTGCGGTTTCTCCTTTCCTGTCAGCACACCTCCACAGAGTGTGTATGTGCTCTTTAGACTAGCACTTGATTGGTTTTGCAGCTTCGGAAGCTCCTGTATGATTCTCCAACTGGATATCATCCTTTGCTGAAAAATGAAACCATGTTATTGGTCACTATGGTATATCCTCCACTCTTCTATTTTTGCAATAAGATAAAGTAGGGCTGTGAAAATTAAAGATGAATTCCTCTAATCATTTTTTAATCGATCAAAATTCTTTTGATCGATCAAAGTTTTTTTTGATCGGTACTCGCCTCTCCTCCGGCTTCAGGGAGTTCCGACGGAGATCCATTGACGTCACGGACATCAACGTCACCGGACTCCTCCTCCCCCCTTCCCCAAGTGCCTCTGTCTGCTAATGAAGGGAAGGGGGAGGAGTCCGGTGACATTGAAGTTCTTATTGAACGTAACACGTACGGGGGAGGAGCTACGCATGACGTCACCCGCTGCTGCCCTACGGAACTAACACGATTGTCGGCTTTACATGCTGTGTTTTTATCATCTTTATCTGAGTAGTTTGTGTTTGAACACAAAAATGTAATCTTATACTTAAGCGGTGAGCACTTAGATCTTTTCTTTCTACCCAAGACCTGCGTCCTTGCTGAGATCTAAGGAGACGTGAGAGAAGTTTATGGTCCATGTTAACCCTTTTGATACCCGCTTGCATGACCACCTGTTTGCACAGGGGTCCATGCCATAAGGTGAGAGTGATTAGTTAGACCGGAAGTGGAGGGATTGTCACGGTACGGTGGAAAAAAAATTACTTACGTCAGTGCTACAGTTTGAATTTAAAACATATTTGTGTGAACTGTGAAGTTAAGTCATGGATTGTGGAAACTAACTAGTGTCGGATGATTGTATATAGTGTATACCACATTTACCACTGACTAATGCAGAGTTGCAATGCAAGGAGATCAGCTAAAAGTAGTTGGATCTGTATGTCTGTTATAATTAACTGAAATTAGTTGATTAATTTATTAAAAAAAAAGATTAATTGAACACGAAAATTTGAATCAGTAACAGCCCTAAGATAAAGGACTACTGTGGAAGAAAAGTAAGGCCGTCTATTTCAATGACACACATAAAACTGCACTAGTGAACCAGCTCCAAGTCAAAAAAGTATGGACAAGCACTATACATAAAATGTATGTCTTTAAAATATTTATATATCAAAACCAAAAAGATAAACAAAATATTCCATAAAGCAAAATAAAATCTGTCAATTACCACGTCTACAGTAGTTTAAAAAAAAATTATAATTTGCACTTAATTGTAGTCATACAAGGTAATTATATTGGTAGGAATTTCAAAGTTACATTGAATGATGATTGAAATTGAAAAAGAATCTGTAAAATAGTCTCAAGAAATAAAGTTACATTTACTGTATCCTAATACAATTTTTTTTTATGTGCTGAATGCTTCATTGATTGAATATATAAGATCAATAACCTTCATAAAATAACAAATAACCGCATTAAAGAGCTCAAAGTGTCCTCTCCCTGTGTGATCCAACACTTTGTGGGCGTATGCATCACAGTTGACTCTAATGGAAGCGGACAATTTATACTGATATGTAAAAGAAATTTTCTAAATGTAGGCTATCAGCAATGACAGCATCATCCCTTTACTTAACACATCACGCAGGGCATCAAGTGGAGGAAAGATAACCTTTGTGAGCATTAATGTTCCTCTGTTGAAAAGTGAAGCAAAAAGAACATGGATAACATCTATAAGACCTACTGTTCCCTAAGGCAACAGCAGGCTGAAAGTAAAGGGGTCACAATAAAAGAACTACACACACTGTTCAATTGATCTCTGGCCAAGTGCAAGTGAAGGAGGACAGACAATTGTCCATGAGGTCCTTTCATACTACAGCTACACACTGGGCCATGCAATTATTGATCCACATTAGTGCCACATGGAGAGCATCACGTTTACTTGTTCCTGTATATGTTGTGTGACTAATTTATTGTGGTTTTTCTGTTTTGTTCTGACAAACTGAAATGCAAGCATTATGTCTTGCTTACCAAAAATAAATACATGGAAACTGTTAATATTTCATTTATTTCAGAAACATTAACAGGATTTATATTCACTATGTTTTATAGGTTTAATTTTACAAGAGGAAAAGAAAAACCCAAATTAGTGTATTTCTAAGGGTTTTAGCGATTTCTTTTAAATCCATTTTAATTCACAAAACCAACCAGAAATGGTGAAGAAACCAAGGAGCTGCCGTCTTACTACTTCCCATTAGTGATGAGTGAACTTGCCTAATTCTGAAGTTAGCGCTGTGTTTGTTTTATCATGTCCTTTGGATACTGATCCTGAATGGGAGGGACTGGTTCATTGGCTTCTTTCTAGGCATTTCATTATATGCTTTTGAATGTATGTTTTTGGATGAATATTTGGATGTCCCTGCAGAGATTTGGACTGAACGTTTTTTTTTTTTTTTTTTTTTATAGCTGGTTAACAATTTTCCTGTGTGGAGTTTGTTGCCCCTTTTGGGTTAAGCAGACTTCCTTTTATAATTATTTGCATGTTAACTTGGTCCTTGTTTTCTTAGTTTGTGTAGTGCCCTTTTGGATCCTGCCACAGGCTGGGGGGACTTATTGCATGTGCCCATCCCCTTTTTTGGAGTGCATCCACATCCGGAGAGTGGCAAGAATGTGGGATTGTTCAAAAAAATCTATGTATTGTATATGTTTTTTTTCCTCTTAGGTGGTGTTTAGTCAATTGTATGTACAATATTAAATATGTATCAAAATGTTCTTGTATATGCTTTCACAATATACAGTTGATTCATGTAGCATTACATTTTGTATTTGTTTTTCAGTGTGTTGTTAACCACCCCCCCCCCCCGCCGTATGCAGAATGGAGGCCAGAAAGTGATTCAGTTATCCTGACTGAGCATCCTATGACGTCCAGTAGGATAAGCAAGTAGTGTGGGGGCATGCATCGTGGTGATCGGTGGTGTGGTGTGTCAGTCTGACACACCACATCTCCAATCTTGATAAAGAGCCTCTGATGTAGGCTCTTTACCATGTGATCAGCTGTGTCCAATCACAGCTGATTACAGTGTAAATAGGAAGAACCGTTTATACCGATTTTCCTCCACTCACACTGACAGGCAGGAGTAGAGGAGAGCCGATCGGCTGCTCTCCTGACAGGGGGGTCTGCGCTGATGATCAGCGCATTGATTATCAGTGCAGACTGATTAAGGATGCCCACCCAAAACCACTAGGGATGCCCACCCTAGACCACCAGGTATGCCAATCAATGCCCAATAGGGATGGCAGTCAGTGCCCATCAGTGATGCCTGCCAGTGCCTCCTAATCAGTGCTGCTTAACAGTGCCATCTATCAGCACCACCCATCAGTGCCCAGTGACACAAATCAGTGCAGCATATAATTGCCTCATCATCAGTGCCACTTTATCAGTGCAGCCTCATCAGTGCCCATCAGTGAAGGAGAAAAACTTACTTATTTACAAAGTTTTGTAACGGAAACAACGAAAAACATTTTGTTTGTTTTTTCCGCCAAATACCACCAAAAGAAAGCTCTATTTGTGGGAAAAATTATAAAAATGTCCTTTGGGTACAGTGTTGCATGACCGCGCAATTGTCATTCAAATGCAACAGCGCTGAAAGTTGGTCTTGGCAGGAAGGGGGAAAGTGCCCAGTATTGAAGTGGTAAAAAAAATAGTATCTATGTTCCTGAGGCTTGAACAGTCCAGTAGAAGTGGGGTATCCCACAAAATGCATACATTGCAGCCTTCAATGCGATTGTTACATACTTCCATTCTTGTTCTTGTATGTACATTATTTTTTTTATAGAACTAAGTGCAATTTTAATAATAATCTTTTGTAATAAAACAGTATGAATTGTAATTGGTTATTGTGATAGTTTTTCACTATTGGGGGCATATTTAACATCCCAAAGACTTTTGGTGATATTGTATTTGGTGGACTGGTTCATTATATTTAGCTGATGCACTCTCAGTGTTCTAACGAGGTAAAGCTGCAGGGTCTGCTTCTCTTTTACATATCTTTGGGGAGTATCTCACCAAAGCTGAACTTCTTATTGCAGGGAGTTCCCAAATTTTGACTTGTATCTTAGTGTAGACTTCTAGGAAAATCAGTGAGCCAATATACCAATACAAAAAAATACATTTTTATTAAATACTGTTTGGAAGAGGAGAGCACTCTGTTTTATACAGCTTCAAGAGTGACATGAAAAAATGAATTCTTCAAACGATGTGCTTTAGAGATGCCTTTAAGGTAAATGCAGGTTACAGAACAGTGCGATTTTCTGGGACAGCATCAACTACAGCATATTCTAGAATCTCGTAATTTGTATGTATAGAGTACATTATATTTTAGCATACATAAAGCATCAAGCACCCCTATCTAATTATTTTTAACTTGGTAAGATATCTATTTTTAGGTACAAAAAAAAACTAGTATATAGACTGTGCCGCTAGAAAGGATCAATACTCCTAGCCCAGTAAGCTCATATAATAAGGACCAACAGAGTGATAATGTCATGTGCAAAAAATATTGGTAAAATAAAGAATAAATGAATAAGATCCAAATATATACACTAAAAACATCCAAAAAAATTACAATGTGCGTATATATATAATATATATATATATATATATTTATTGTAGGGGATCAGGGAGTGAAGAGCTGGCTCAGAGGCAGTCCAGTAAAATAAAAGTGGCTTTATTCAGAAAAATGGCAAAAAAATTAACATAAGACCAGACAGACTTGTCTTGTCACACGGTTATGCACACAGGTACAGTTCAGCAGCACACAGGCTTACAGGTAAAAGTTCATGGCTCCATTAGACCTACAGTCTTTATGTGGTTAAGCTCACCCAGCAGGTACACCATCCAGCAATGGACATTTTCACACAACGTCCTGCTGTGTCTCTCTCTCCTACTCAAACAGCTCCACACTGATACTTCCAGCACACCTGACAAATAGCAGGTCTGAAGGGGAAATACCTGCCCTCTTCGATTAACCCCTTCTTAAAGTGGAAGTAAACCCCCCTATCGTTTTCAGCCAAGGAAGCTGCCATCTTTGCCTCTGTTTAATCTTCAACTGCCACAGTGCTGCACATGTGATCCGTTATGACACCAGCCATTGGATGGTTTGACTGTTTGGTTGAGAGCACAGCCAATGTGCAGTTAGCATTCACGGCATGCCTTTTTTTTTTAGACTGTTAAATCGATGGGTTTACTTCCGCTTTAACCCTGCCACAGGCTGACCCTCTACAATATATATACATACATACACAAGTTCAAAGAGAGCACAAAGTCCTCACTGAATCGCCAGAAACAGACACAATCAATAAAGGGATGTTATTAGTTAGAGGACACTTAGCACATCAGCATCATGGCATGGATCATGGCAGATGATCCAACTTGCACATGTAATGAAACACAGAGATATAGCGCAGAAAGAAGTCAGTAATAAAATATTGTTTTAATAGATAAAACAATAATATCCACTTACATCGCAGTATGTAAGGTCTAGGGTATGGTGGTAGATCGTGGACCAAAGGATCTGGTCAGGGGTTTCTGGTAAAGCTCATATTTTCCACCGAAAAAATAAGAGAGGGTGCCAGGAGAGCCCTTATAGTGTAGTAGATCAATTCAAAAACAAGAATGCAGTGCTTCCACAATAAAAATAAAAAAATTCAAAATGGACAACTGTTGAGGCTGCGGTCTCCCAACTATGGGGGAACACACGGCCTAGTGCTTGGGTGGAGAAAACCTGTCTCCACGCAGGGTCAGTGTGGTTGCTCTCTATGCCTCAGGCATTCCCATCCTGGGTGCTCTTAGGGGGTTCTCAAGTTGGTGAATAGAGTAGTACAAAGAGTCTGTGCAAAAAAATATTCTTTATTGGCCACTAGGTGAAATGTAGAGCTTGTGGCAGTGATGTCATCTAGGTGGATCGCATGTAGCAGCTAAATGTGATCCACCTAGATGACATCACTGCCACAAGCTCTACATTTCACCTAGTGGCCAATAAAGAATATTCCCCAAGTGGACCACTAGCAGCTGCACCAATTTTATCACCTTGAACTGAGGAAGTGGCAATTTAAAGCCACAAAACACATTTTATTTGGTGAAATAAAGCAACTGGATGCTTTACTAAAGCAGATGACTCATGCCTATCCTTTGAACAACCATATCGGGCACCTCTGCCAAATGAACTACCTACAGGCCCTTTTTGCGATGACTCTTTCTACTACTAATTACAGCATTACCTCCTGGACAAGGGAATCATTTTTAATTTGCTGGGGGGCATACTTACATTTGGGGCTTTGAAATATACAAATCTGGGTTTCTTAGGTAGTAGAGGGACCAATGTATATTCACAATTTTCCTCGTGTTTTTAATGGTTGTGAAATTGTGTAATTGATCTGACATCCCTATAGGAATCCCTCTATATTTTAAAAAAAATATTTTCACTTTAAATTGTAGGATGGGCTCAGTTGGGTTCTTCTACCAACTTTCCTTCCTCCTTTCTACCAAAGCCTTTCTCCACAAATCTTAAAAAAAAAAAATTCTTACCTTGTTTTTTTATATAATCATCCACTAAGGTAAAGTTCTTTCTCAGGCAACAAAACTAGCTTTTCGGTATGTTGCATTTCTATTTCAGGTGGTGACAACTGTCCAAATTAAGATTTGGGTTGTCTGCTGTAGGCCTAAAATGATTCCTAGATGTAATGGAATGCCCCTCATGTTCTAATTCTAGATCCAAGAAAACTAAAAAGATCTGATCACAGACATGGGTAAAAACTTAAGACCCAATGTGTTGCTCTTATGATACTTGACAAAAGATGTTGGAGTACCAGGTTCACCATCCCAGAAGATGACAGTGTTTTTATTATACTGGCTCAAGAATACAATCTGGGAAGAAACGGGATCAGTGTTCTGGATGTAGTCTTTTTTCCCACAAACCCATGGTAAGATTGGTATAACTGGGCACAAAATTTGCACCCATCGCGATGCCATGGGTGTGAAGGTAATACGCATTTTCAAACATAAAATAATTGTGTCCCAGGCAAAACTTTTTGCATTCACAAAGAACTGAGCCTGTCCGATATGCAGTTCTGAGGTGGTTGCCAAAAAATATAGTGCACAAAGGCCAAACCTGTGGTGAATTGACTTATGCAAACACCACACATCAAAGGAAAGCCATACATATGAGGGTTTCCATTTGTAATGTTTGAGATTTTCCAGGAGAAATGTAGGAGGGCAGTGATGTGACTAAAACCTGATCAATATACATGGACAACCCCCTAGTTAGGCTGTATTAATCGGCCTACTGGCCAGATTGAAAATGTCTATATGGATTTTGGGTGGTAGAAATAAGGCACCTTGTGTAATAGTACAAAAAAACACAAACTCCTTTTAATTCCAAAATGTATCAGCTAGGGCTTACTCTCTAGGGCTGGGGGGGGGGGTCTTGTAAGGGTCACCTTTCAATTTTTTGTATGTTAATATTAGACAGAAGACATAGTGCTTCCTTAAAGGGGAGGGCCAGCCAGGGAAAAAAAATTAAAAGTCAGCAGCTACAAACACTGTAGCTGCTGACTTTTAATAAGCAGACTTACCTGTCCTGGGTGCCCACAATGTCGCCCCCCCCCAGACTGACCATCCCTCGGCTCTTGGTTCCCGGTGCCGCCGTTCCAACTAAGGGAAACGGGCAGTGGAGCCTTGCGGCTTCAGTGAACGTTTCCTACTGCGCATGCGCAAGTCGCGCAGCGCTTTGTGAATGGGGCACGCCGTGTTGTGGGACACACACAGTTCCCATAACACACCGCGCCCCATTCACTAGAAGACGACGCGAGGAGCAGAAGACTGAAGAACACAGTGGAATGGGAAGAGGCAGATTAGGACGATCTGCCTAGCAACAGCCATTTCTGGTAAGTTAAAAAAAAAATATCTTTTTTTTCCTTAAAAATTTTTAGTAACATTTTTATGTTGTTTTTTTTTTTTTTTAGGGTGGCCCTCCACTTTAACATAATCAGATTAGTTCTGCACCACAATTCTACCACCTTTATCAGCTTTCTGGTACCTATGTTTCCATTTGCTGAAATTGACTAAAGAGAATACTGTTAATCCTATTAGGGCCACACATATAGAGCAACTCTGTGTAAGTAGTATGGTAGAACACATATATTAAAAAAAAAAACTTTTTCCGAATGTTGCGGCCAAATCCTGGCTTGAGAAAGGGGCTGGATGCCCAAAAACATATCGCCTAATCCACCCCCCCCCCCCCAAAAGCTGCATGTGTGATGCTGAGCAGCTGTGTATGGCTTGCCTGTGGGATGGAGCTGATTTACACCAGTGTCAACTTTGTCTTTGACAGCCAGCCAGTGTTAAACTCTGCATTCCCTCTGATCTGCTCTGTGCTGTTTCTGGAGCCTGTTTCTGTGTCACTCTCCTCTATAGACCCCGTGTCTGTATGATATTTCACCCTTAATAACTGATGAACAGATTTCCTGATCTTGTCACACTGATGCTTACATACTGCAATGTGGGTGGATATTATTTTTGCATCTATTAAAATAAGATGTTATCACTGACACCTCCCTGCACTCACTCTCTCTTATTACATTATCTCTTTTTAGTTGCCACAACACATTTTTTATCTAGTAGTAATAGGCCAGAATTTAAAGGTTAAAGTAGTAAATAGAACAGACCTAAAATCCATCAAAAGGTTTTACACTTTCAAATAAAATAAAGCTAAATCCCTCAAATCATAACAAGTGCCAAACAGTAACGAAACATGTTTTCCAGTAAATCATGTGATTTTCTCTTTGTTCAGTACCACACTGTATTTTCTAGAAAGTTTAATAACATGTCAACACAAAAACCACAACCTGGCATTCCACAGATGAGATCATTGTTAAGAAGAAATAAAATTACAGACAATAAAACATATAGCACAATGGCTAGAGAGTACAGTATGTAAGCTGCATGATTGGACAGCAATGTAAAAGGGAGAGACAACGCAGGTTTAAAATAAAATTAAATAAAGAATACATTGGACACACAATATTGCAGAGAAACATTGCACATCATGTAAGCCATTTAGTAGGCTGCATTTGAAGGAGATACAAAGTATTTTTTATTCAGAAAAAATTATTCAAGTGGAATATGTCACAGACATTATGTAAGCCTTTTTAGTAGGCCACATTTAAAGAGGGAAAAACACTCTTTAGGCATTTTTGTTCAGAAATCAAAACAACAGTGAATTATGACAGAGACACAAAGCAGTAATATTACATAGACATGTTATGTAAACTTTTTTAGTAGGCTGCATTTGAAGAAGGAAAGATGAGACGCTTTTTTATCCAGAAATAAAAATTGCATTGGACTCTGTCAGAGACATGAACCAGAAATATTACAGACATGCTGCATACATCATGTAAGGCTTTTAGTAAGGTGAATTTTAAGAGGGATATAGGATCCAGAAGTCAAAATGACAGTGGATTGTCAGAAACACCAAGCAGAAATATTAAAAAAGCCACACTGCACATCATGTAACCTATTTATTAGGCCACATTTGAAGAGGACGTTTATACTTTTTTTTATAAAATATAATTTGGTAATCTAAATTTCTCAGATTCCAATAGAAGCAATATGCTATACACAGCAAACATACTAATTCTACAATTTCCTGCAGACCACATTAGCAAAACCGCACCCCTATTTATCTTTGGAGGAATAAAAAATAAATATATATATATTAAATTATATATAAAGTATATATATTTTTTTTCTGATTCAGACAGAAGCAAGATGACACGCACACAGCATACACAAAAGTTCCTCAATTTCTTTCCGTTTCTTTGACTAAACCACATCCACATTTAGCTGTGGAGGATCCAAAAGAAAGTAGACTTTTGTCCTTAAAATAGAAGGAATATGGTACACATTGCATGAGCTTAGTTTTCACACATTTGTGAGAAGCATCACTCTATACTGCATATACAGTATAAAAAAAAAAATATTAGTCTGCATTTAGGAAATTTCAGAACAAATGCATTTTTACAGCCCAAAAATACCCAATATGGTCTGTTTCGCACAGGCTTCAGATTATATAAGGGCAATGTGAACAGCAAGCTTTTAAAAAACTTTCAGCAAACTTTTAGCAAACTGCATGCAGATTTTTCCTAAGCTTTTAAAGCAACCTTCAATTCCTGTTTGGAAATGGTATGCACAGATCCTAAAGGGAGTGCTAATTGCCACTTTAACCACTAAAGCCCCGGACCATTTGGCTGGCCGAAGACCAGAGCATTTTTTGTGATTCAGCACTGCATCGCTTTAACTGACAATTGTGCGGTCGTGCGATGTGGCTCCCAAACAAAATTGACGTCCTTTTTTTCCCACAAATAGAGCTTTCTTTTGAGTGGTATTTGATCACCTCTGCGGCTTTTATTTTTTGCGCTATAAACAAAAAAAGGGGCAACTTTGAAAAAAAAGCTATATTTTTTGCTATAATAAATATCCCCAAAAAATATATAAAAACATTTTTTTCCTCAGTTTAGGCCGATACATATTCTTCTACATATTTTTGGTAAAAAAAAATCGCAATAAGCGTTTATTGATTGGTTTGCGCAAAAGTTATAGCGTCTACAAAATAGGGGCATTTTTATTAATAATTTTTTTTTACTAGTAATGACGGCAATCATCGATTTTTATCGTGACTGTGACATGGCGGACGCGTCGGACAATTTTGGCGTGATTTTGGGACAATTCACATTTATACAGCGATCAGTGAGATTAAAATTGCATTGATTACTGTGTAAATGTGACTGACAATGAAAGGGTTAACTCTAGGTGGCGCTGTAGGGGTTAAGTGTGTCTTAGGGAGTGATTCTAACTGTGGGGGATGGGCTATGAGAGAGACATAACTGATCATAGCTCCCGATCACAGGGAGCTATGATCAGTTACACTGTCACTAGGTAGAACGGAGAGATGCTTGTTTACATCAGCATCTCCCCGTCCTTTTGTCTCTGTGAGACGATCGTGGGTATCCCTGCAGACATCGAGTCTGCAGGACCTGCGATCCTACTCACTGAGCTCCTGGCGCGCGCGCATGCAATGGCACTGCGGCAAATTCAAAGGGACGTACAGGTATGCCCATTTGCACAGCCGTGCCATTCTGCCGATGTACATTGTCGTGTGCGCCGGTCAGGAACCGGTTAACCACTTGCTGACCAGCCACTGTATACAGCGGCAGGTCAGCATGATCCTGCGAACCGTCGTAGCTGTACTTCGGCTCCTTTAAGCAGGATATCAGGCACGCACTGCATTGCGGGGGTGCCAGTGCTCATGGCCGTCGGTCGTGCGCACGAGAGGCAGAACAGGGATGTGTGTGTTCAACTCCCTTGTATGGTCACCGCACACAGGTGTCCAGCCTCTAGCTAGCTTGACTGATTGTTACAATCACTGGGACACCCCACAATAATAAGTAAAGGGGTTTCGCTTACCCATCCAGGTGCAGGGCAGCTTAGAAACTAAGAGCCCAATTTTCACCCTTCGTGATGGGTTCCTGTCACTTGAGGACCTTCGAGGACTGGGTACCCTTTTCATGTTTAGGGTCCACTCCCTTGGACCTGTACAGCACTCTGCAGGAATGCCTTAGTGCTGTAGTGTCCAGGATTCCACTTTGCAGGGTCCATAGCCCGGACGCCGCATTACAGGCAAAACCTTGCATGATCTTGAGTCTTCTTTGTAAGGCTCGGGTACCATTTATCTAAGCATATAAGCCTGTGTCAAATGGATCCGATCCGTCAATACCTTGATTCATTTAAGAACCGTTTGTGGGACTAGAGATCTGGAGTTCAGAGAGCTCAAACAAACCGTGCCATCCACCTTGCAGACACTGGTAAAAAAACTGAAGTGTTTCCTGTATGGAAGGGATTATATAGGGGATCACTTCCTATCTAAAGACCTTTAGCAGGTAATAAATATATTAGCCCGACTCTGTGTCCCATGATGTATGAAAAAGAAAGTTAAATTCTGGTCTCATCTGACCAGAGCACCTTCTTCCACGTTTGCCGTGTCCTCCACATGGCTTCTCCCAAGCTGCAAACAGAACTTCTTACGGCTTTCAACAATGGCTTTCTTCTTGTTACTCTTCCATAAAGGCCAGATTAGTGGAGTGTACGGCTAATAATTGTCCTGTGGACAGAATTTCCCACCTGAACTGTAGATCTCTGCAGCTCCTCCATGGTTACCATGGGCCCATTGGCTGCTTCTCTGATTAATTTTCTCCTTGCCCGGCCTGTCTGTTTAGGTGGACAGCCATGTCTTGGAAGGTTTGCAGTTGTGCCATACTCTTTCCATTTTCAAATGATGAATTAAACGGTGCTCCATGAGATGTTCAAACCTTGGGATTTTTTTTATAACCTAACCCTGCTTTAAAATGTTCCACAACTTTATCCCTGACCTGTCTGGTGTGTTCCTTGGCCTTGATGCTGTTTTTTTCAATAAGGTTCTCTAACAGGACTTTACAGATCAACTGTATGTATACTGAGATTACATTGCACACAAGTGGACCCTAATTACCAATTAGGGGCCTTCTGAAAGAAAATGGTTCCACTAAAATATTGAAAACCATTTATCATTTTCCTACCACTTAACAATTATGTGCCACTTTATGTTGGTCTATCACATAAAATCCCAATAAAATTATTTTATGTTTTTGGTTGTAATATGACAAAATGTGGAAAGTTTTAAGGGGTATGAATACTTTTTCAAGGCACTGTGTGTGTGTGTGTGTATATATATATATATATAAAAAAAATATATAATCTCCCCTTCTCCACGCTTCAGATATTAAAAAAAATAATTAAATCCGTGCTAACTTAGTAAGAACATCTGGCAATGCTATAATTGATGACAGTGCATTTCCCTACTGATGCCCCAAGGATGTGGAAGTAAAGGGAGGGAATCTCTCCCTAATGCAGTCACAGGTAAAAATAAAATTGTGACAAACATTCTCATCCCCATTTAAAAAAAAATATATAAAAAAAAAATGTGTGAGTTAGGTTAGGCCTGAGTTGGGTTTTAACAGCACACTGGGGTTCATTTTAACCGTTTACACCATTTTGACAGTTTACACCATTTACCTAAGGCGGGATTTAAATGAAGTCACTAAACTGCATCAAGAAAAGGGCAGACAACTAACACAGCAATGTTGCTGAACTATGTAAAGCATGTAAACAGTCAAATACATGGTCTTGCATTTGTGTACATTAGCTTACATGTTTTGCAGCTACAGATTTACTTCCATTATTTGATTTCAAATTTTTAGTTAATTCATATTGTGGCAGTCACTGAAGTACTGCCATATGGATTGATGCACATTTAGGAGATAAACTATCTACAAAGAAAGCTTAATATCTATTTTTTGTAGATCAGAAAATATGTAAAGCATTCATCCTGAAATGTGAATTGTTTGTTCAAACAGAATACTTAATTATCACAGCTGAGCAAACAAAATAGTCTGTCTGAATGTGGTCTTTGTGTTGTGCAGTTTTGACATGGGAATATTTTCACATAAACAAATATAGATTTGCTGAGATTAAAAGGGGCATAACCCAATTACCAGAGTTATGCACACTGTGCACGAGCTGTCCATGGAAAGTCATTGCCTACTGTGAATTGAAGCAAAATAATCTATGTTAGAAAATAAAAGAAAGGAGAAAATATAAACATAGAGGAGGATTAAGGGCTTCACAAAAGACAAACCGTGTGTGTGTGTGTGTGTGTGTGTGTGTGTGTGTGTGTGTGTGTGTGTGTATATATATATATATATATATATATATATATATATATATATACACACATACAGTATATTATGTTTATATCCATAACATGTGAAGTACTACCATATTATATATATATATATATATATATATATATATATATATATATATATTTCAGCACAGAGCAAATGCCCTTTTGCAGCACTTATGTGATGCCACAGCACTGCACTTTCCTCATATATGTTTGAATCATTAGGCAGATCCTAGCTGATGTGCTCCAAAGGATCTAAGTTGATGTGCTGTTCACCTCCACTGTTGGCTTAGATAACTTTTTTTTTGTATTTTTTAATACTGGTACCTATTAGACATGTGCACACTGAAATATTTTGTTTCGGAATTTCGGTTTCGTCCGCAAAATAAATTTATTTAGTTACTCCCGAAATTCATTTTTATTTCGTTTTTCGTTAAAAATTGCATTCGTCCGAAAATCCAAATTAATTAAGTTCAAATCTGTGATTGAAGGCTTATGGTGTCTGTCGAATGTTCAAAGAAGATTCGACGGAGCAGCTAAACTGTATGACTTTGTATAGTTTAGCTGCAATTCCACCAGCGATCTTTTTTCTCTACTTTGAATCTTTTCTCTCTATGTCGAATCTTCTCTCTACATCAAATCTTTTCTCTCTACGTCAAATCTTTCCTCTCTGCGTCAAATCTTTCCTCTCTATGTCGAATATTTTCTCTATGTAGAATAATCTTGCACTAATAGAGTTAAGGTTAGGCACATTCGACCACAGGTTCAATGGACACAGATTGTTATTGTCAGCGTCGAATCTCCTATCTCTATATCAAACTGTTGTCACAACGAAAACGAAAATAAAGCATTTGTTTATGTCGGATCTTTAGTTTTTCGGATTCTGCACTTTCGAAATGCATTCGGACGAAAACAAATGCACATGTCTAATACCTATATTAATCATTAATTTAGCTTAATGTATTCCTGTGCATTGCAATGTTTAGATTAAAGAGGGAGATACGGCAGTGTGAGACAATCAAGCTCTGCTGTATTCTACAGTGTGCACAATTTAACAAATGGGGGTTTACTAACATGAGTCAATAACTGAGGGAGCAAACAGATGACCTCCCTGGTGTGATGATGCTTCTTCACAATCAGCAATGTGCACAGAGAAGGCTGAGGCTTCTGACCTGGCTTTACTGTCTCACAAAGGTGTCTGTGTATGGAAAGATACATCTCTGGACACGTCAGAACATTTTAACCATGTTTTTGCAACTTACATAGAGCTCAGGTTTAAAGAAAACATCTAATTTACTTGTTGAGACTAGAGGCAAATCAATTCTAATATAGCAGATTTTTTCCATTCAATAGTTGTTATTGAAATAAATGCAAATTTTACAAAGGAAAGAATAAAATAAAATACTGATGAATTGTTACAGCTACTTTCCATCAAATACCATGGTTAAAATTAGATCTTATAAATTGTAGTATGTTGACAAAAATAAACCAACGTAATAAGAAAGTTTCACAAGTATACATTCAGCAACTTTGATCAGCAAGGTTGTAGTATAGATCCCTAGTTAATTTAGGTATCAAATACAGCCGTATGAACAAAAGAAAGCATATACAGTATTCATTTTATGTACATGTATAGCACCGTCAATTTATGCAACTCTTTACATATACATTGTACATTCACATCAGTCCCTACCCTCAAGGAGATTACAATCTAAGGCCCCTAACTCAGATTCCTATATACACATACTAGGGCCAATTTAGACAGGATACAATTACCCTACCATTATGACTTTGCAGTTTGGGAGGAAACCGGAGTACCCAGAGGAAACCCACACAGGCACAGGGAGAACATGCAAACTCCAGGCAGGTAGTGTCATGGTTGGGATTCAAACCAGGTAAAAGTGCTAACCACTACACCACTGTGCCACCCGATAAGACAAAAGCAAAAGAGAAAACACACATATCACCACTAAACTACTTATGCCACACTGCACCAGTCACCACAAAGTTTAGCCAGTAAGGCCCCTTTCACACTGGGGCGGGGAGCCGCGGTGACGGTAAAGCAGCGCTATATTTAGCGCTGCTTTACCGTCGTTTTAACCGCGGTATTCGGCCGCTCGCGGTGCGGCTTTACCCCCCACGAGCGGCCAAAAATGGGTTAAACACCCCCGCAGAGCGCCGCCGTAGCGGCGCTTTGCGGCGGTATTGCCGCGGTTTTACCGCGGTTTCCCATTCAAATCAATGGGAAGGAGCGGTATAGGAGCGGTGAACACACCGCTCCTATACCGCTCCAAAGATGCTGCTAGCAGGACTTTTTTTGCCGTCCTGCTAGTGCACCGCTCCAGTGTGAAAGCCCGCCGGCTTTCACACTGGAGTTAAAGGGGCCGGATTTTTTCAGGCGGTGAACAGGCGCTATTTTTAGCGCTGCACCGCATAAAAAACGCCCCGGTGTGAAAGGGGCCTTAGTGAAATAACCTTTAAAACATTTAGGTTAAAAACAATGCTGAAGTCTAATGTACATTTTCAATTTTAAGTAGTTGCAACCATGGTTTTTATTCCCATCGAAATTGAGGGCCACCATTTTGAGAATAAGATAAGAAACGTTCATAAGCTGTTAAAGTGGATGTAAACCCAAAATATTTTTTTTTATGTCATAATGTAGAGAATAAGATTTCCTTTCATTTGAGCCCAGTCTTGCCACACAGATTTACTCGAGGCCTGAGCAATCCTCTTTTATTGTTCAGTTAGAGAAATCTTGACAAAGTCTTGAAAACTTTGTCAAAAACACCCCTTGCGGTGATTTACATATCTCATGCACTAGCCTGAGACAGGCACATCCTGTGTAAAAAGTTCACAATTCACATCCCCCTCCCCTCCAGCTCTCCCAGCTTTACTGTGTTTTGACTGGATGTTTCTCATCATGGGATGCAGTGAACAGTCAGCAGACTATAGACAGACAAGTGATATAGGGGACATGTATGTAGTCAGAGCAGGGCAGAGTAGAACATCCAGTGATCTGATGATAACCTGTCTCAGGCTAGTGCATGAGATATGTAAATCACCCGTCACTCACAGCAAGGGGGCGTTTTTGACAAAGTATTCAAGACTTTGTCAAGATTTCTCTAACTGAACAATAAAAGAGGATTGCTCAGGCGTCGAGTAAATCTGTGTGGCAAGACTGGGCTCAAATGAAAGGAAATCGTATTCTCTATATTATGACACAAAATAAAATAAAATTTGGGGTTTACATTCACTTTAAGATTTAACTGTTAACGCTTATGTACTTTCTTAAAAACTTAAATAAAGTTCTTGGGATAAAAAAAAAAACACATTCATAGGAACACTGTAGATAAACCCTATGAATTACATTTTTTTTTCATTTACTAGTGATAAAAACGGTGCTGCTATTAGGATATGTGAGATTACAGTATGGTGTTGATCTGGGAATTTATCTATAGATATGCCCAAAAGTGCCAGTTGGGGAGAGGGGGAGGGGTGAGTTAGGACTCCCGTAACCCAAGGTGTTAAGAAAAACACAACATTCCAAAAGCTGGTGAGCGATTTACATTGCAATAAAACATGGAGCAACCTCTCCGCAATTATGCCAGTTGAATAGAGATGAGGATAGACGTTTGATGATTTATAAGGGGTAAGGTACCACCTAGATACAATTTGTAAAGCATTTTCCTTGTGAGATACACAATGGGTAGTTTTATATAGATATGTAATGGCAGACAACCAATCTGAGATTGAAAAAATGTTTGGTTGAATTCACGTTCCCCTTGTAGAAAAAGTCGGGTGCTTAAGTAGGATTAAAAGAGGTTTGTAATAAAGCGCAAAACCAAGATATGTGGCCTTTTGTTCAGCAAAAGAATGATAATTCCAAACATCCTGGTCCACCTGAAGTCGCCAGTTAGGACATTTATGGTGCTAATATAGCATAGCATAAAGCTGTAGATCTATAATAAGCGTAGTTTTGTTAGTGACCTTCTGTGTCTGAGTATGAGGTGAAATGCATTTTTTGTTGGGATAGTTTTCTTTTAAATAAAACCAATTGTTTGAAAAAACATCTACGCTACAATTGCCCACTTACATTGGAAGATGTTAGTAGTCTGGCTTTTATATATCAATACTGTAGCTTGCCTTCTGCATTTTTACTGATTTGGAATAACTATGGTAGACATTGCCTATCCATTCTACTCCTGCCCAAGTCTTTATGCCCCAGTACAGAGGCTCTGTTATGTAAAATCACTGGGTTCAGCTGTCAGTTTGACAGCCAGGTCACACTATGTGATAAGCAGCTCAGACAGTGATTTCTGTGTAAATGAGGCTGGCAGGCAGTTTTTCCAAGCTTCGCTGATAATACTTTGTAACGATGTTATTGTAACAGTGTATTTAGACTAGAATGTTTGTGTGCAGATGAAAGAAGTGCCCGGCCAATCTGCAAAAAATACCAATTAAAGCAACTTCACAAGTGGGGAAACCTTTCATTTAGTTAGCTCTTCTTTTGCTATGTTTTTATATTTTCCAGTCATTAGTAAATTTATTCTGTTTTCATTTACAGTATGTTGCTTATTAATTTTTGTAGAATTGCATTAAAAAAAAAAAAGAAATTAGAAATCGTATTTTCTTTGAAAAGTGCTATATAAAAAAAAAGTTTATTATAGTTATTAACAAAGAAAACACAAGGAATACACAGGATGACATAAAGGAAAAAAAAGAAACAATTAAGTGAAAGCTTGTCTAAAGAAAAACATTTTAGACCTTTGGCGTTAAGTTGATAACATTTCAAGGAGATAATGAGGTGCCAATCAATGAAGAGCTTTATAGGTGGGCAAGAGGATCCTAAAGAAAAGAGTAAATAGTGGCACTAGAGGGGTGTATTAGGAGCACATATCAATAGAACATCATGGTATAATAAATCAGTCCAAAATAAAAGTCCATAAAATAAAGGATGGTGCGGCAACGCCCTTGTTATTTTCACAAACACATAATTATTAAAACATATTGGTATAATGACTCCCATGATGAGAGTCCATAGAAAATAATTCACACAGCACCTGATGGCAGCACCCTTACAGCGAAGCAGAAAACTCTGTAAGTGGAACCAGGAACAGAGGGGTGCCAGACTAAGTGCAGCATTAAAATCAATAGTTTAATATAAATTAAGACAAATGGCAACTCACGAATTAGAGTAATACAATTTGTATGATCATCAGTCTCAGACCCTCTCCAAGCCATCTTGGTGCAGTGGCAGCCTCGAGTACTGGCTGTCATGCTGGATGGAAGCAGGAAGCGGGGGAATAGCCGCCATAACCAGCATGATGGCACCGGGCTGGACGTGATTTCACACGAAGGGTGTGCTGACGTAGAATGGGCAGTAACGCACTTTGAAGTAACGGCTTCTTCTTCAGACCTGATTGGCTCATGAACCTGTCAGGCTTGTATAGAGAAACAGAGGAGCAGACGCAATTCACTGACAGATATGTCAGTTTACTATGGAAGAACGAATGGGGACGTACTAGAAGAATCGCTTGGAAATCTATCAAATGGAACAGAACTCTAATGTATTTATACAAGGCTATTATAGAAATATAACAAGCGGATGCATATGATACAGTAAGATGTATTGGAAAGAATAAATCATCTGGTCCAACAATGAAGATGTTGTATATTGGAAAAATAATAATAATAAAAATAGAGAAAACAAATGGCTAGTTTGTGGTGGTAGTCTGTGTATGCCAATAAGATAAGATATAGAATTTATCAGAGATTATAATACATAAAAAAAAAAAAAAAAAAAAATGATATACATACAATGATTCCATCTTAGACAAGGCAGATCTTTTGTATATATACATTGTTTAACCACTTCCAGACCAGCCTCGTTTTGGATTTTAGGTGTTTACATGTTTAAAACAGTTTTTTTTTGCTAGAAAATGACTTAGAACCCCCAAACATTATATATTGTTTTTTTTTTTTTCAAACACCCTAGAGAATAACATAGCGGTGATTGCAATACTTTTTTTCACACCGTATTTGTGCAGCGGTCTTACAAGCGCACTTTTTTTGGAAAAAAAATAAGACAACAGTAAGACAACAGTAAATCTAGCCCAATTTTTTTTGGATTGTGAAAGATAATGTTACGCCGAGTAAATTGATACCCAACATGTCCTGCTTCAAAATTGCGGCCGCTCATGGAATGGCGTCAAACTTTTACCCTCAAAAATCTCCATAAGCGACATTTAAAAAATTCTATAGGTTGCATTTTTTGAGTTACAGAGGAGGTCTATGGCTAGAATTATTGCTCTCGCTCTACCAATCGCGGCGACACATCACATGTGTGGTTTGACTACCGTTTTCATATGTGGGCGCTGCTCACGTATGCGTTCGCTTCTGCGTGCGAGCTCGTCGGGACGGGGTGTTTTTAAAAAATTTTTTGGGGGTTTTTATTATTTATTTTACTTAATTGTATTATTTTTTGCACTGTTTTTAAAAAAAAATGGATCACTTTTATTCCTATTACAAGGAATGTAAACATCCCTTGTATTAGAAAAAAGCATGACAGGTCCTCTTAAATATGAGCTCTGGGGTCAAAAAGTCCTCAGATCTCATATTTGGACTTCAATGAAAAAAAAAAAAATGTAATTTAAAAAAATTACATTTGTAAATTTACCTTTTAAGACGTATGGGCGGAAGTGACGTTTTGACGTCGCTTCCGCCCTCCTATGGTATAGAGATGAGTGGGGGCCATCTTAGCCTCACTCATCTCTATACACAGGCAGGGAAAGGACCCGATCGCCTCCACCGCTGCCGACAGGTCCGGTAAGTGGCGGATAACATGATTCGCCGTGATGACCACCATTAATCGGAAAGGGGACCGCTCACTGTGAAGAGGGATACCTCAGTTGTGGCAGCAGCTGCTACCCTCCATCTCTACCAATGTACTACCCAACTTTGATCCTTCATTGGTATCGCCAGACATCCCAGTGACCAATGGTCAATCACACAGTATGTCCACAGTTCATATAGACACATGTATCCCTTCCACCACTTTCCCAGATGCTTTTTTTTTTATGGACTACCCCCCTATCCAACCCCAACTAAAAAAGAAAACACAATGAAGAGGCAGGAGAGAGGCCAGATCCAAACATTCCGCATCCAAAAAAATCCGGAGACTGTAAAGATTTATCATTTTATCCTCTACTACATTTACTTATGAAGAACTATCTTTACTAAACATGGTTTACATTTTGCTCCTATTTCTGCCAATTCTCTTACCATTTTCAAAGACTTGAATACATTTATTTGAAATCTCAGTTTAAAGAGAACTTCAATCTACAGGCTGCTAAAAACACCATTGCTACTATCGACAATACCACCTTGGAGACCGAAACTGTACTTAACACCTTTGCAGAGAATCAAGTCCAGGTAATAGACAACCCTGCACATCGCTGTCTATTACCTGCTGTAACTGTGAGTGATTCATGTTGTTTTAATAAAATTTATATGGTTTACTGCACAATGGAGTCCCTCCTTCCCTCTCTTTTGCCCACATGCTGAGTGATGCTTTGAGAAGAGGTAAGGAGCCACAAGAATCCGTTTGTTTGCTGATCGTTGGGATAATTACTGCTGCCCAGCTGGATCCAAGTAAGGCGTTTTTACCCTTACTCTGAGGTAAGGGGCTAGGGAAACTATTCTTACTGGGCACCTTTGATCACGCATGGAGGAAACCACCTTTAAAATACACGGCTACTAGGAGGATTCAACAGATTTTGAAATCTGCACCTATATGAATTACAGTGGACTTTTAAAGCATTAGTTTTAGTTTATCACTGGACTTTTAGCATTTTGCACTTTATTTTCTTTTTTGCATTTTTTCACATGCGTTGTTTGCACAGTTCTTTGCACACACAGCATTGAGTGCGTTTTTATTTATTTATTGCTTAGACCTTTATTTATACTTTTCATATATTTTGCACTTTTATATTCAATAATTTTTTTTTTTTTTTCACCATTTGCATGACTAATCATGTTTACCTTAGGAATTTATTTGTTCACTATTTGATTTACAAGTGTTTTTTGCACTATAAAATTTTTTTGGGATATAAACGCACTTTATTTTGCACAGGACACTTTTTTCACCATTGGATGTTTATGTCAGTTTCTTGATCAAGTTATTGTTATAGCACAGTTTATCGCTTGATGCTATATATCGCCATTGTAGTTATCAATCTTGAGACTCTTTGTTGGAAGCCGTCCTTTGGAGCCCTCCCTTAGGATTGTTATCCTTCCCAGCAGCAAGCGCCACATTCTTTTTTTAAATTTACATTTTTATCTGTCTTAGTGCCTTATATTACCATGTAATTATAAGATTTTATTAATTTTATTAAGATATTTTTTAGTGTCTGCGCCCCATTGTTATATATTTTTTCTATATATTCCCTTTACTGTACTACGGTGTGTGAGCACCTTGATGGTGGCTGCGGCGGTTGCGAATTTTATTTATTAGTTGTTTACTGGTTTTTATCCCTTTATCCTTGTTTTGGTTTGCGCATTTGGATCCCCCCTTTTTATATACAATGGAAAGTATTACTACAAGCTACTATACTCCTTATACATTGATTACTTGCTGCTTACTTACTTGCTGCAACCCCTAGCCCAAGCCCCTCCCCTCCTACATTCGAAATGGCACTCACTTGTTGGAACTGTTGTGTCCATACACCTGGGAGCCGACATACTTGTGGGTGTCCCTGGATGTATGTTCACTATATACTTCCGTACCTCATGAAGTAGGTCTCCAAGTATTTTTAATTTTTTTGGCCAGCGATTCTGATATCAAATCCAGACAGTCCCAATTAATCATGGCTGCTACCAGATTTTGTTTGGAGCATAACTATTTCAAATTTTAGGATAAATACTACCTCCAATAAACTGGTACCGTGATGGGGCAAAGTTTTCCCCCAGTTAAGAAAATCTAACTATAGGCCTGTGGGAGACCAGGTGTATCTGGAATCCAAATCCTTTTGCGGTACACATGGTCTTCTTCAGGCGCTATATAGATCACATAATCATTATTTGGGATGTTTCCACCCAAACAGTACAGGATTTTGTCACCTACTGTAATTCAAATGACTTTGGACTTGTCTATCACTGAGGTGAACAAATCACTTCTCTCTGCTTTTTGGATCTAGAACGCAGCCACTTGGAGTCTACCATTATAGCTAAAAGTTACCCTAAGCCCACAGCTGGGAATTTTTTTTTGCACTTCTCCTGCTGTGATCACCCGAGATGGGTGAAAAACATCTCTAATGCCCCATACACACACTCGGATTATCCGCGGACCAGGTCCGTCGGATCATGTCCGTCGTACTTTGTCCGATGTTGGTGTTGCGTACACACGGTTGGACAAAGTTGTCGGAAAATCCGATCATTCTGAACATGGTGACGTTTGTTGCCTACGACGGGACTACGTACAGGCTAGTAGCCAATAGCTTTGGTCTTGTAATGTGATCTGAGCATGCGTAGCACTTTGTCCGTCGGAATTCGATACACACGATCGGATTTGGTGTGATCGGACTTTGTTGTCGAAAAATCTATCCAGCAGGAGATAGGACTTTGTCCGTCGGACAATCCAACGTACACTGTCCGATGGTGCCTACACACGGTCGGATTTTCCGACAACATTGTCCGATAGGACAGAATCCATGGGAAAATCCGACCGTGTGTATGGGGCTTTAGAGCCAATTTTGCTGTCTACGGCATTATTGCACAAGGTTGGAAAAATATAATATACAAAGTGTTTCCCTAAAACAAAAATTTGCTGACAAAAAGATATTCCCCAGACTTTATTGATCAGGCTCCCCTTTTTTTTTTATAATACTGAGGATATTCCTGAACCAAAATCACAACTGCAAGAAAATCCAGGTGTTAGATTTATTATTCAGTATTACATCAAACATCGGAGAATGGAGAGTGTGTTAAAAAAAATAAACACTGGTCAATATTACAGCAGGACTCTCACCTAAACACTATTTCAGCAAACCCCCAAATTGCCTACAGGAAGGCACCAACTATTAAAGGGAAAACTGCTCCAAGCTAAATTAGACCCCATGCACACGGGACACCAGTGCATACTCTGCTGAACGCATGTTTTTAAAAGCTGAAACCGGCATTTAGAAACGCGCGTTTAGCCTGGTTTTACCGTGTTTGCGTCTAGAAGCGTTTATAAGATAACCTCATAAGACCCTACCCAAGCTCAAAAAACTGTATTATTTAACTATTTCAGCCATTTTGTGAGAGCACAGAGTGAGTAGCAGCAGCTGTGAGAGCACAGACAATACAGCTAGAATCTGACTCCAATGGGCTGCACATATAATTATTTTGTCTGATTTTAAAAGGCCACCTTTCTTTGTAATGGTTGCACTGGGTGGGTGGCCATGGGGATCTCACTTCTGTAACTAGGGGATGATTGAAACCTACATCTACCAAAATGGAAATTACAGTTATAGGGGAACTTAACTCTTTAAAAAATCATTAGTCAGAATGTAAGAACAAATATGTCAGGTCATACATTAGTCAATTAAAAAAAAAAAAAAAGGTACCCAAGAGGTGCTGAGATTTTGATATAAGTTTATACAAAGTAGTGAGTGGGCAAAAACATTTGAAGAGCCCACTGACTCAGGTTAGGCTGCTCATGACAGACAAGGCTACCTTCCAGCGGGTATTCCAGCAGGTTACTAGGAAAAATTGCACATACATGGAAGGAGCGCCAGACCAAAAAAATAAGAGTCCAATTCAATTTATTGGTATTGTGCTAAAATACAGCCAATGCTTTTTGGGGGTCAGAGGAACTCTCCCTTCAAGATCTTGATTGCTCATGCAGATACTAAAGAGTAATTCTCCCAATCCAGCAATTAGCTTCCCTGCACAGATTCACACAGGAAAGCCTTTTTTTGAGTCCCTCAAGGTTCTTATTTTTAACTGAAGCCCTGATGAAGGGGAAGTTCCTTTAACCCCCAAAACACATTGGCGGTCTTTTAGCACAATACCAGTAAATAAAATTGGACTCTTATCTTTTGGTCTGGTGCTCCTTCCATGTGTGCATGTTTTTTTTTTTTTTTCAGATCATACATATTCAAACTGTACACCTGTTTGCAGTGCTGGCAGGAAAGCAGGAACAGTGCACATGTGTTTATTCTGACAGGTATGAAAGAATAATGGGTGAAGCCACCATATAAACAGTACACAGTTATTTGTAAGCAGAATGATATATTAAAAGTCAGCTAATAAATGGCAGTTAATGGAAATATCTACTCTTCAATTGTCAGCAATACTCTTGACCTCAATTAAAAGGTTCAGAAAGTAATAGTGATTTTCTTGTACAAGCGCGGTAAGCAAAGTATTTCCTAGAGGGGCCTGTGTGTTGTCCCCCAAGCAATTTTTCATCCGGCCTTTGCTTTGCCTGGCTCTTTCAATCTGTGGTTACCATTTTACATTTCAGCCACGCAGCATCTTATTTATAATCCTTATACAAAGAGGCCTGACAACAATTTCTTTAACAATAATAAAGAATCCATCATCAGGACTGGGGAGACATTGAAATATGTACTCTGTTTTATAGCAAACTATTTTTGTTGAGAATGTTATTTGCTGTGGTTATCCAGGAGAAAATTGAAATGAAACTGCACATTGGGGGTTGGCATTAAATATCGTTGAACTATAACTTCTAGAATTTACTGATGTGGGGAAGGAAGTGAAAACAAAATGCCCTCCAACCAAATGGGGACTATTATAGGCACCACAAAGGAAACCCCAAAAGCAAAGCATGTAGTATACAAAATTGTTACTTTATTACACATCTAAAAAGACATAAAATTGTTAAAATATACGGCTTGTACAGGTATTGAGACAGCTCAAGACTATGGCTTTACCAAAAAGCAACAATCAAATGAGACATCCAATGTGTTTCGACAATAGGGGTTTGAAATCTTCTTCAGGGATGTTCATATAACAGGTATAAAGGTGTTCGGGCTGTACATACTGCCTCTAGAGGACAAGTCAAAATAGTAAAAATCTATAGAGATGTAGTACTGCCTCAAGGAATGCCCAGACACATTAAAAAGGACCACTACTATTCTGCCTGCGAAGCCACGAGACACCAAATTGGAGCTGGGGCAATCTCAGAAGGACCTCAACATGGATTAAGTGTGCCAAACAATGATATAGCTGAAGCTAGTGTTGTGCAGTAGCAAAGACAGTATTGGTTGAAAGGTGGGCATCTATAATTTATCCAAATATCAGGCTGATATATATGGCTAAATTATAGATGCTGTCCTTTAACACAATACAGTCTTTACTACTGCACAACACCAGCTTCAAATATATCATCGTTTGGCAAACTCTATCCATGTTGAGGTCCTTCTGAGGTTGTCCCGGCTCCAGTTTGGTGTCCCCAGTGGCTTTGCAGGCCAGAATTGTAGTGGTCCATTTTAATGTGTCTGGGCATTTCTTGAGGCAGTACTACATCTCTAGGTTTTTACTATTTTTAGTTTGTCCTCTGGAGGCAGTACACGCAGCCTGAACACCTTTGTACCTGTTATAGGAGAATCCCTGAAGAAGATTTTAAACCCCTATTGTCGAAACGCATTGGATGTCTAATTTAATTGTTGCTTTTTGGTCAAGGTTCAGCAGCCATAGTCTTGAGCTGTCTCAATACATGTACAAGCCATATGTTTTAGCAATTGTATGTCTTTTTTGATGTGTAATAAAGTAACAATTTTATATACTACATGCTTTGCTTTTGGATTCTCCTTTGTCTGTGGTGCCTATAATAGTCTCCATTTGGTTGGAGGGCATTTTGTTTCCATTTAGATTGGGATAATGGCACTCTCAAAAATCTCTACCATACAAATTTCAGGAAGTGACCTCATGTTCACAACAGTGCTGACACACAGAGCTAACCCAATGTCACCCATAAAGATAAATACATTTTAGTAATAAATAAAGCAATGGTGAAGCTGAAAAATCACTAATAATTCAACTCCCTGTAATTAGGAAAACATAAAGCAATATTTAAGTATATTACCCTTATCTCTGTGTATTTGCCAATCACCAATGAGGGACGTTTTTGATAAAGCGACAGCAGCTCTCTTTGTCCAACTCTGGTGTTTGGTGCTTTCAGTCTTCTCTCCATGGGACTGTTACTGCTCAATGCTGCTTTCTTTGTGACTTTTAATTTGTTGCAATCATTTAGTGAACAATGGGCAGGGAAATGTTATGAAATATTTTGGACTTCAGGCTTAGACAGGTAAAGCCAGCTACTCTGCAAATTACAAAGGTCCTAGCACAGTACTAGCAAAAAAGTACTAATGCCACCACCACATTAATCACAGCTTAGATGGAAAGAAGTGTCATTGTTCCCCCTTAACCATTGATTACCTCATTGATTGCAGTAGAGAAATAAATACAGTTCCTAATTATGATACCTGAGGCCCATTGTACTTGTCTGCTAAATATATTGTAACCATTGAATGAAAAAAAAAAAAAAAAAAATCAAGATTTAATTTGCATCCCAGAATTCATTGGTTGCATCTGGTTACCCAGCACATAACATCTATATCTGCTATCATACCTATTTTCTGAATATACCCAAACCTGCCAAAATTCAGGCTTGTGTGAGCCTCAAGCTCCTAGTACTGCCTTTTGTAGTACAGAAAGGCAAATCCAGGATAAATTTCAAATGCAGAGCATTTTTGTAAAGGGAATTTACCTGGTTTTGCAAAGCATACTCTCTTTCTATAAATGCAACTGACAGACCTTTTTAATAAAAAGGAAAACCAGCAAGGAAATGAAATAACTGAGGACCAAATGCAAACTTCAACCATAACAATATTCAACATCACAGCGTCACATACATACATGTGCACCCAAAGGGGAAATTCATTAAACTACAATAACGCGGTCACATGTTAACAACCATTGATTTTTAGCTAAATTGCTGCTTTGAAAGTCTAATGTATCTTCCCCTAAGATCTAGTGACTCACATTGCAATAAATGCAGCATAATTCTGTCAGCATAGCCTCAGAGAGCACAAGTGCACAATCGAGTATACTAAACAGTAAATCTTTGGAGACTCCTTGGGGCAATATTTGGTTTGTTAACAAGTACGACATTAAAAAAACGGTTCATTTTTACAGAATGAGGTTGTAGAAGCACAAACAATAAAATCAACATGTGATTTAAAGAAAAGGTATGATTTGAAAATGTGGCTTTCTTGAGAAGTCAAGAAATTAAGGTTAGAGAAGTATAAAGAAATCCCACCAAGACTTTAAGTAACATAAATATAATAACTCTTTTTTTTTATGAAGGGGTGTATAACATTTTGACCTTCTTGGGCCACACATAAAATGCACTAACAATAAAAATAGCTGATAACTTGTGATCCTGCTGATTTCTGCTTAACGATCACTGATATAAATAATGTACCTATCCGAGTAATAAATCTTCATTTTTTTGTAATCAATTTTATTATAAAAGTGAAAGAGGGCACCATAAAACTAGTGTGATATTTGACACCAGTGGCGGCTGGTGAAGTTTTAGGATGGGGGGCGCCAGACCCCACCCCTTCCCAGTTATAAGCCACACCCATTATAGAATCCACCCACTCCATCCCCTGTATTCCACTCATAGTGTCAGGAGTATATAGCCCCAGCCTCACAGGACAGAGCATATAGCTCAGCCTCACAGATCATGGTATATAGCATGTCTCACAAAGCCTGGCATATAGCTCAGCCTCACAGATCATGGTATATAGCATTTCGTACAAAGCCTGGCATATAGCGTTTCTCACAAGCCTGGTATATAACGTTTCTCACAAAGGCTGGCATATAGCATTTCTCACAAAGCCTGGCATATAGCATTTCCCGCGGCATCGCTTGGGACCCGGTGCGAGTGCCCGGCGGCCGCGATGTCCGCCGGGCACCCGCGATTGCCCGTTAAAACAACGGGACCGGGCGGGACCGTGGAGCTGTGTGTGTAAACACACAGCTCCACGTCCTGTCAGCGGGGAGGAGACCGATCATGTGATCCCAGTACAGAGGAACACATGATCGGTCTTCTCCCCTTGAGTCCCCTCCCCCTACAGTTAGAATCATTCCTATCAGGGAACACATTAACCCCTCCAGCGCCCTCTAGTGTTAACCCCTTCCCTGCCAGTCACATTTACACAGTAATCATTGCAATTTTTATAGCAACGATCGCTGTGTAAATGTGAATGGTTCCAAAAATGTGTCAAAAGTGTCCGAAGTGTCCGCCGCAATGTCGCAGTCACGAAAAAAAAAATCGCAGATCGCCGCCATTACTAGTAAAAAAAAAAAAAAAAAAATTCAATAAATCTATCCCCTATTTTGTAGACGCTATAACTTTTGCGCAAACCGATCTATATACGCTTATTGCGATTTTTTTACCAAAAATATGTAGAAGAATACGTATCGGCCTAAACTGAGGAAGAAAATAGTTTTTTTTTTTAAAAATGGTATATTTATTATAGCAAAAAGTAAAAAATAGTGTTTTTTTTTTCAAAATTGTCGCTCTTCTTTTGTTTATAGCGCAAAAAATAAAAACCGCAGGGGCGATCAAATACCACCAAAAGAAAGCTCTATTTGTGGGAAAAAAAGGACGTCAATTTTGTTTGGGTGTAACGTCGCACGACCGCGCAATTGTTAGTTAAAGCGACGCAGTGCCGAATCGCAAAAAAGTGCTCTGGTAAGGAAGGGTGTTTTAAAAGCCCTGTATTGAAGCGGTTAAAGGACTTTTTTTTTTTTTTCTTTTTTTTGTTCTTAAAGGGGCCCTTTTAAAAAAAAAAATCTTTTTTTTTTACTACAAGAGGGAGGGCGGCAGGTTCTTGGAAGACTACCTAGAAATAAATAGCTTGTTACATCTAATTTGCAATGTCAGTCACTCTGGTGACTGGTCCTTTTCAAGTACAGTCCTGGATTGTTTCTGGTCACAAGTAAATTATAATAATGTCACAGATATACGTGAAAATTAGCATATATTTTGAGCAGCAATATCAGTCTTATTCTTTAGCAGTCATGGCTGAAGAATATCCTATTGCCCAAATTGTCATACTCAGTCAATAGATTCTTCCTCCAGCAGAAGCGTACATTATTTCAATCTGCATCATTTGTCCTAAAGTAAAACATTAGCTTTGTTTACATTTTGTTTTGAGGAAATACAATCCACACAAGATCAACAAAATGCACTACAAATATCATGCTAAACATCATTGTGGAATACCAGTGGCTTTACTCCTAAAGTTCTGAGGAGTATCGTGGAACAGCGCAGAGAGCCTGAAGGTGTAAATAAGACATTGGAGTCACTAACTTCTTGTCAATGGTTTATTGCTAGTAGAAAGTCCTGCAGTCCTTTAGCTCTGATGAAACCTACAACCACTTTACAAGTTTTGTTGATCTGCACATTAAAATGAGAATATGTGCATCTATTTGCATAGTTGATCCATTAGACTGGGCATTAATGTTACCCTGAGATATTAAGCCCTGATTAAGCCGGATTTAACGAAAAGCAAAAATCCTCCCTTACACAACAAGGATTAAATGCTTGATTAGGTCTAGGGTGGTGGGAAACGTAGTACTTACTTACCCAATCCTCCGCTACCCTATGTTCTGCCAATTGACTGTTCACACGTCCAGTGCAGGGCTATGGTTCCTGTATGGGTCTCATTGACCTCAGAGGCATCTGATAGTCAAAGCATAGAGAAGAAAAAGGCTGGTCCTGGGAGAAGCACCACTACAGGGGAGGATTTTTACTTTTCCAGTTGAGCTTTTATTTTGTGAGTTGCGGTGTGTTACCTGCTTTGCAATGTGGAGTCAAGTTTTTAATAGACTATACATTTTGGAACTAGTGTTCTGTTCAGGTGCAGAGACCGCATCCTTGTATAATTCAATAAGAGCTTTAAGTTTCTCCGGTTTCACATCCTTACGCAACTTTTTACACAACTAAAGATCCCAGACAGACACATGCTTAAAAGCACTGCCATACTAATTTATAGCATGGCAATGATATTTCATTTTATAGACATTTCCGGTAATCTTTATCCCTCTGCTCCCATTTTTGCCCTCCCAGAATTCTGCCAGAGCCTCTTTGCTGCATGATGTATACTATCCCTGGCAACTTTAGTATATTTACTGCATTAAGCTTTTTATCCTGAGTAAGATACTAGCACATCTAAAAGGGATCGTCAGGGCTGGACTCAGCTCTTCCTTCTCTGAGCTGGCCGCTAATTGCCAGTTCCTATCTCTCCACAGTGACTCATCTGTTGATGATATCCTGCTCGTCAGTCTTGCTTACTTAAGATGTCCAGCCGAGATGATCTCTGCCTTTGCCTTGGTCAAAATCACAGAGACTTTGTCCTGCGATCCTGTTAAAGACTTGCTTGGCTGACATAACTTATGGCTCCAGATCCTGCTTGCTGTTTACTCTACGCTGATTCCTGGCTTCCTGACTTTCTGGTTGTCTGACTATCCGTTCCTGTTACCGAACTTTGGCTATGTTTTGATTACATTTGTTCTATTTATTTATTAAACAAGTGTGATTTAACTGTACTTCTGTCTCGGTCTGATTCAGGGTTTCTGACAGGGATGCTACAGACACAATATTTCTCATCAACAGCAGGACTGTAATCTGACTGCAATAGGAAGAACCTCCCAATTAGTGGATGTAAACCCCCAAAAAATTATTTTAATTAAGACTCATATCTGTTACAGCAGAGGATGTAATTTCATCTGTGCCCAGTTTTGCCGCAAAGAGTTAATCCAGCTCTGAGCAATCCTCTTATCTTTCTTCAGTAAGATAAAAACACACACACAGAAATTGGTGTCCGTTTCTTCCCCCTTGCTGTGACAGTTCTTATCTCATGCACGAGTGTGAGAGAGGCATTTTGTGTACTTCACATCCCCCCTCCTTTCTTCTCCAGCTCTCCTAGGATTGGCTGCTCCACACCTCAGCATGATTGGTCATGCTGAAGTCATGTGGTGTCTTTCCTGGGTTTTGACTGGATATTGGCGATCATGGGGCATAATCCACGAGACCAGCAGAATTTCAGTGTAAGAAATATCGATGCCTGGCCAAGGGGAGTGTAGAGGTGGGCAGGAAGTCTACTGACATCACGACTTCACCTACCGAGCCCTGGACAACAGACCTGCCCACAGTATCCGGAGTATTGCAGGGCTCCAAACAGCTAAAAAGGGGAGATATTTGACAGGTAAAGATACATGCAGGAGGCATGTATATCCTTTTAGATCAGCACTATGGAAGCAATTTAGAAATGATTAGATATGTGCAATTCGTTTCGTTCTGAATTTTTGGTTTTTAACGAATTCCAACAAATTCATTAATTTGGAAATATCCGAATTAACGAAAACCCGTTTTTCCGAATATTCGTAAATTCGAATATTAAAAACAATTGTAAATTTGTACATTCGTAAATTCGTACATTATGACATTCGTAAATTCGTACATTCATAAATTCGTACATTATCACATTCGTAAATTCGTACATTCGTAAATTCATACATTATCACATTCGTAAATTCGTACATTATCACATTTGTAAATTCGTACATTAATTAATTCGTTAATTCGGAAATTTGGAAATCTGAAATAATAATTACCTAATAAATTAACTATTAAATTATAGGTATTGTAATTTCCTTTCAAATTTGTCTATTAGTGAATGTAACAAATACAAATTTATTCCAAGTTACGAATTATCTGAAATAACGAATCTAAACGAATGGAACCTAATGAATTAATAATAATAAATAATAATAATAAAAAAAACATTTTATTATTATTATTTGTTATTAATTTGTTCCCTTCCATTTGTTTAGATGCGGCATTCGTTATTTCGGATAAGTCGTAACTTTGGATAAATTTGTATTTGTTACGTTCACTAACAGCCAAATTTGAAAGGAAATTACAATACCTATACCTAATTTAATAGTTATTTACTTTTTCAGATTTTCAAATTTTCGGATTTTGTAATTTCCAAATTTACGAATGTACGAATTTACGAATGTACGAATTTACTAATTTACGAATGTACGAATTTACAAATATGAATTTTCTAATTTTTACGAATGTGTGAATTTACGAATGTATGAATTTACGAATATACAAATTTATTAATGTACAAATTTACGAATGTACGAATTGCAATCATAACGAATTACCCGAAAACTAAAAAAATAAAAGAAATGATGAGAGTGGGTTTACATCCACTTTAACCTGAAAGATTTCAATTGAAACGTCAACTTAATAGAAGCAAGCAAAAACGAAGTTTGCCAAATCCTTTTTTTTTTAGAAGTATTCATAGATACCTTTTTGACTTAACCTCTATCTACCCCCATATTTGAGATCACTGACCAATATCTGTGTTGAGGCTGTATTATCTTTGAAGTCATTTATGCCTGCAATGATCTATACGCCTGCAATGCTTACCGCTAAAACAGTGAAGCAATCCTCTGCAAAATCAGATACTGCACAGAGCCTCCATGTATCCAATTAACTGCAAATTGGTACAGTAAAGAAATCCAAGAATCAGAGCTGTAACATGGAGCCACTCTCAAGCAAGGAAAAAGATCAGCATTAAACACTTAAGCGGCATAAATACCCAATCCGCGTTTTTATTTTTAGCAGCACCATTTTGCTGTAAATTGCCGAAAATTACAGAGGTGATTGAGGTCAGATTGATGTGCATTTGTGTAGCTGTGAGCAGCAGCAAAACACATCTCCTGGCCACAATAATCTCAAAATCTATTCATCATTTTCATTAGCAGCAAAGTACACTACAGGGTGCTCGCTGATATGACTTGTCTTGCACGTGTCAGTACTCAGGAATTAAATGGAGGAAGGAGGAAGAAATATGATAAATGCCACTGGCAACCAGAACATTTATCAAGCCTCTTTTATTCTTGTGTTTCTAATTAGAGCTCTCCAGCATGTGTCTAAACAATTATGACTGCTGTCATACTTTGGAGGCAAGGACCCCAGAGAGAAGGCGCAGGAGAGATCACCATCATTGTTAATACCACTAATTTAGATTTATAATTAAATATACGTACACAGTGATCTGATATTTTTACAACACATTTTACGTCATTAACAGCTTACAAACTTGACATTACACCCATAGTAGCTGCTGAGTGATTATCACCTTTTGATAACGTGCCTTTATTAAGAGGGAAACCGTGATGAATTAATGTGGTCGTTTAAAATATCTACATTAATTATGGTATACGAACATTACAGAACTGTGTTATAGGGTACCTGTCATATTCAGTGTTTTACAGTTTGTGCTACACAGTGCAGTCTGGCTCAGCTACATTTTTTTAAGTCCCCGATCGCTGCTCAAAAAGTAATTAAGAAATAGACACTTTCCAGCGCCAAAAATTTCAAACAAAAGGCTTTATTGTTATTTTCTAAAAGCCCAGACTCACCAAATTATATTGCCTGTATGGGCAACTTCTTTGCTTTCCCTTGTGTTTGAATATACACTATATTTTCAAAAGTATTGCGATACCTGCCTTTACAAGCACATTAACTTTAATGGCATCCCAGTCTTAGTCTGCAGGATTCAATATTGAGTTGGCCCACCCTTTGCAGCTATAACAGCTTCACCTCTTCTGGGAAGGCTGTCCACAAGGTTTAGGAGTGTGTCTATGGGAATGTTTGATTATTTTTCCCGAAGTGCATTTGTGAGGTCAAGCACTCATGTTGGACAAGAAGGCCTGTATCGCAGTCTCCGCTCTAATTCATCCCAACGGTGTTATATTGGGTTGAGGTCAGGACCCTGTTCAGGCCAGTCACGTTGCTCAACCCCAAACTCGCTCATCCATGTCTTAATGGACCTTGCTATGTGCACTGGTCCAAATCATTTGGTGGAGGGGGGGGGGGGTTAAGATGTAGGGTTGTTTTTCAGGGGATGGGCTTGGCCCCTTAGTTACAGTGAAAGGCGTCAGCATAGCAAGACATTTTGGACAATTTTATGCTCCCAACTTTGTGAGAACAGTTTGGGGATGGCCCCTTCCTAATCCAACATGACTGCACACCAGTGCACAAATCAATGTCCATAAAAACATAGATGAGCGAGTTTTGGGGTGGATGAACTTGACTGGCCTGCACCTCAACCCGATAGAACACCTTTGGGATGAATTGGAGCAGAGACTTTGAGCCAGGCCTTCTCACAAATGCGCTTCTGGAAGAATGGTCAAACATTCCCATAGACACATTCCTGAACCTTGTGGACAGCAAGAAGAGTTGAAGCTGTTAGAGCAGGAAAGTGTGGGCCAACTCAATATTGAACCCCATGGACTAAGACTGGCATGCCATTAAAGGTAATTTGTGTGTAAAGGCAGGCGTCCCAATGCTTTTGACAATATAGTGTATGCAACACAAAAAATCGTCAGGATGAGCTCTAAAATCAAGAACAATATAAACGCGTTTGGCAGTATGCAAGTCTTTACAAAGCATTTCTATACAACATATGTAAAAAAAATGGGCAATGACACTGGAAAGAGGGCAGATAGATTTAAGTCAAAAAGAGGCTGTCCCTCAAAAACAAGTAACATTTGGGAGGCTTTACTATGGCACACACAGAATTACATTAGATGTAGCACATTTATAATGGATGCACATTAAAATAGACTCCAGTGTGAGCTAAGCCCTAAAATACAACAATTGGAATTTGATTAACATTTTTTTTTCTTTTATTATTGCTTTTTCACCTTTAAATACTTTAGAATAATTTCAGCAACAGAGCTAAAGAGAGAAAAGTGACCCAATGCTAAGAGCTGTCTTAAAGAGTGTGCATATGTTCTGTTCTAACTGGTAACCAAAACATTGTTGTAGAAATGAATGGTCACATTCAAAGTCCTATTCACAAAAAAAAACTGTTCTGGCAACATAACAGTTAAAGCATTTGATAAGAAAGTGACTTTAGATGGAGTCACCTTGCCTGCCTAAAGCCGCAAGTTCCAGACACACAAGTCCCTTTTCTTACAGCCGTTCCTTTGCTCTGTCAGTCAGTCCTATTTCTTGTGAAATCCCAACTGATAAGATCACAACTGCTGACTATGGCAATGACTTTTGATGCCTAAATCTTATTTTGAATGTTTGACAGATGAATTACACAACAACGGATTAAGTCTCAAAGGACACTTTGATTCTGATATAATGCAAAGTAGCTGGAGTTAAATACATATATTAAAAGGATCAAACAAAGTTTTAGTGACTATAAATAAACAATTATATCTTTAACTGTATAATTATTACACAGGTTATTTAGGAATGATTCCACTACAGATGGGAAGAAGCGATACATCCCCCACATGTACAGTTCATGCAACCACTATAGGGTCAATCTCTCCTAGAGGATGCAAACCATATGTTATTTGAGCTAATATTAAAATCAGTTTTGCTGTCGTAAAAGTTTTCCACTACATATTCAGCTGTGAGGCTACAGTATATTAGAAGATGTATAAAATATACTGTGAAATCTGCTGAGGGTCCCAGTGAGATTACATCATTGTTTTTGCGAAGTGAGAATACTGGACAGAATCCTATGCCTTCTTCAACTGAGAACAAGCAGTTTGGACAAGGCTGTAAGGAGTTTGGTTACTTGTTCCATTTTCTTTATTAAACCTAAATACATGCCAGTGAGTTAATATATTTCCTTTCATGCTGACATAGGGTATGCCGGTGTGTTTGTAAGACTTTGGGCATACCTCCCAACTTTTTGAGATGTGAACAAGGGACACCTATTAGCAAAAGTATGTAGGCTTAGGACACACCCCGTGCCACGTCCCCTTATCCACTCAACCTTAGGTGGACATCATATGATGTCCTTAGGCTGAAGTGGAGATATCTGAATGATGCCTGCAGCTGCATTCCCATACATGTAAAAGCAATCATAGCGGCTGTTCAGCCACTTATTTGCTTTTACAGGCAGTGGGAGAGGACACAACTCCGTCGTCCCCTTTGGTGCTTCTCCCAGCTTGGCCATGCAATCGGGGAGTCAGAGAATGAATCATCTGGCGGCGGTCATTTACCATAGAGCTGATCGTGGACCATATTGTCCCCAACCATCTCTATGACCCTTAGAGGCCGCAAGCAACATCATGATGTCACTTCCGGCTTTGGCATATGTAATTCCTGATGTGTTTTTTTTAGCTGGAAGGCCTGAGATCTTTTTTTTTTTGTTTTTTTATCTCAGGCTTTTCAGCATAAAGGAGAGATCCTGGGACTTATATGCCCAGGACTATTTCTGTTTCTTTATTTTTACACTTTCCCTCAATTTTTTTTTTTTTTTCACAAAGTGAAAAATCCCTTGTAATAGCAATACTATTACAAGGGATTTTTCACACAGTGAAAAAATAAATAAAATTGAGGGAAAGTGGAAAAATAAAGAAACAGAAATTGTATAAACAATAAAACAAAAATGGTTTTAAAGTGCTCCCATCTCCTTGTGCCCACACGCAAAAGCGAACGTAGCATAATTAGGTCATGCCCGCATAGGAAACCGGCAGTCAAATCACACATGTGAGGTATCGCCGCAAGCGTTGGAGTGAGAGCCATAATTCTAGTGCAAGACCTCCTCTGTAACGCTTAACTGGTAACCTGTAAAAATGTTTAAAGCATAACCTATGGAGATTTTTAACTACCGAAGTTTGGCACCATTCCACGAGTGTGCGCAATTTTAAAGTGTGACATGTTAGGTATCTATTTATTCGGCGTAACATCATATTTCACATTATACAAAAAAATTGGGCTAACTTTAGTGTTTTTTTTTTAATTCGTGAAAGTGTTTTTTTCCCCAAAAAAACGCTTTTGAAAAATGACTGCACAAATACCATGTAACATAAAAAATTGCAATGGACTCCATTTTATTCCCTAGAGTCTCTGCTAAAAAATATATATATAATGTTTGTGGGTTCTGAGTAATTTTCTAGCAAAAACAAATGTGATTTTTACATGCAGGAGAGGAGTGCCAGAACAGGCCTGGTCTGGCAGTGGTTAAAGGAGAAGTATACAATTCAATTTTTACATCAAATGCTATTATTAATGTTTGCCTTCAAACCAGATATTATACGGGTTCAGGGAAGTAAGGAATGAATGGCGCAATCATACATTTTTAGCAGGAGTCAACATTTTTTGATTTTCTCATTTCTTACAAAAAGAAATGTATTGGTAAAAAATTGTTTAGTTAGATGTTCCAATGTTCTTTACAGTTCCTTGTTAATTTCCAAATAGGCAAGTGAACATGAAATGCAGCTTTAACAGAATCTGCTGGTCTGACAGAATGTGAAATTAGTTTGATGTTACAAGTAGGAGTGAGTGCATCTTTCTGCAGATTAGTCAAAGAAAGGAAGCCATAAAGAATGATTTGTGAATTGTAATAGAACGATTTCCCTGTGTGATATGCCTTTTCCCTAGCTGCAGATAATCAAGTTTTGATAATCTGTGTTAGTAGCTAAAACATAACAAAACAATATTCTGCTTCTTAGAAACATCTATCTCTTTTTCAGAGATAGAAATATGCATCAGATCAGCTGTTTATCAGAAAAGTGCCACTTTATGTATTTTAGCTCACATTAAGCTGCCATATAACTATTCATATATTGGAGGTCACTGGTACAACTTGCAAGTGAAAATTTCAAGTGCTTTAAAAAGAGTCATCAAACAACCAAATTTCAAGTAATTGCTCTTACCAGATGTATTAATATGCACCTGTTGACAATTTTATGAAAACATTTCCTTATAAAGTGTCAGTGGTCCCCATTTAATTAAAATAACACTAATAAATATTAAAATATACTAAATGACATCTTTACACATCACACAACCTTCACATTATTATATTTACATGTCTGATTTTAATAGAAATAAGATCTGATGGATATGGGTATGTTATATAGATCTAATCCTGGTGGTACATACTGTTTCCAAGATTCCACCCCTCAGTACAAACCTCTATTCACCTGCATCACAGTTACCTGCCAGGGCTGCCATAAGGGGCGTTGCTAGGTCTACAAAAGATCTGGGGCTAGAGCCCATAGCAGCGTAGTAAAGCAAGTCATACGCTCGGGCGGGCATACACAAGTATATACAGTAATATATGTGTGTGTGTGTCTATATATCCCCAGAGAGCCCCCCACTTACATCAGGGTCCCCAGAGAGCCCACCCTTACATCAGGGTCCCCAGAGAGGCTACTCCTTACATCAGGGTCCCCGGAGAGCCTCCCCCTGAATCAGGTTCCCCAGAGAGCCTCTCCCTTAAAATCAGGGCCCCCAGAGAGCCTCCCCTTGAATCAGGGTCCCCAGAGAGCCCACCCTTACATCAGGGTCCCCAGAGAGCCTCCTTACATCAGGGTCCCCGGAGAGCCTCCCCCTGAATCAGGTTCCCCAGAGAGCCTCCCCCTGAATCAGGTTCCCCAGAGAGCCTCCCCTTGCATCAGGGCCCCCAGAGAGCCTCCCCTTGCATCAGGGTCCCCAGAGAGCCCCCCACTTACATTAGGGTCCCCAGAGAGCCTCACCTCCCCTTAAGGACCCCTGCAGAGACTCGGGGCTATGGGCCCCAGATTCGGGGCTATAGCCCCAAAAGCCACCCCCTAGCACGCCACTGGCTGCCATAAAAATAAATAAAAAAGGTGGCCTTATTGACCAATATACGACTGCTGAATAGGTTATTGCCAAATGACAACTACTGATTTTTCTAAGCCTGCCAATAAAATTCACCACCATGAGAACCCTTTTAAATCCAGTTACTCAGTTGTTTAAATATATGCAAACAAAAAAATTGAATAGAAAAAGATTAAATGTAAATTAAAGAAATTTTATCACATGCAACTGTAGCCCTAGCTCAGTGATGGCGAACCTTGGCACCCCAGATGTTTTGGAACTACATTTCCCATGATGCTCATGCACTCTGCAGTGTAGTTGAGCATCATGGGAAATGTAGTTCCAAAACATCTGGGGTGCCAAGGTTCGCCATCACTGCTCTAGCTGATGGCCCCTGTAAGTATCAAGAGCTGTACAGCCAAGGAATTCTCACCACCATAATTTCCCTCTCCACTCCTGGCTTTTATTGACAGCACATCAGAAGAGAGGGGGGAATGAAGTTTAGCTCCACCCAAGGGTAGTGACAGGCAGACTGGGCAGCAAAGGAGCCCAGAAAGACTAGCCAGGTGCGTTGGCTTAGGCAAAAATAACTGCAGAGGGCACTTTGAGCTGTGGGAAGCCTGTGGGCAGAGAGAGAAGGGCAGTGCAGGCTAAAGGGGAGCAGAGAGACAGAACATTTAAGTGAACAAGAGCGAGGGTGAGGTGAGCAGTTGGATCAAGAGACCACCAGGGAGGAGAGGCAGCCTGTACAGATAAGGAGAGGTTTCCCATGTGGTTGCTGAGCAGAAACCCCCTGCTGTATGCCTCCTTACAAGGGACACTGACTGTGCTACATACATCCAGGGGATATCCCTTTTTCTTGTCTTCCTCCATCACATCTGCAGAAGTGACCATCTAAAGAGGACATCTGCTAGATGAAAGATTGGTGAGTGGTCTTTGGCTATCTTTGTATATCCTGAAGATTTTTACAAAACCAAAACTAGGACGCGCAAAGTAGTGTCACTGTGAAAATAAAATAACAATAATAATACTGTACAGAAATGGCTTCACTCACAATATGTCCACATAAACAATAACCAAAACTATTCAAACTGATAGTGATGCGCTATCCATAAAAAGTGCATAAATGCATGACAAAACATTCAGTCAAGTGAAAAATCTGTATACATAATCTATATGTGCAAAATTATTCAATTATTTAAATTAGAGAGCGTTCATATAGTTTCCAAAAAAGTCCATCAAAAGATATAAAGTGCTCTTGTGAAGAGCAGTTCATTAATACATGTATGTGTTTAGCAGAATTCAATGCTCCAGCATGAGTGAGAAACCTCTTCACACCGAGAAAGAGCACACCCCACTCACAAGCTGCTTACCAGCTAATTTGACTCCAGGATGGGAGTCTGGCTGCACCTTATCCCAATAACCTCATGGGATGGATAAGAGGGAGAGACGAGGAGGAACTCATAGTGTAGTAAGTCAAAGTTCAAGGTTTTTAAACAACGGTTAAAACTACTTACAAACAGGCAGGGTTAAAATTGTATATAGTAAAGCCAATCACATGCAGGCACCCAGATAGGTGCAGTAAGGTCACCACTGTAGCTCCCTACGCACGTTTTATTCAAATAAAAATTATCAGGGGATGCAGGAGTTACCCTGCAAGAGCAATTGCTTCAGAACTTGGACTTTGCAAAGTGAACAGTCTATTTTCCTTTAGTAAATCAACACCTATGAGTTCTGTCTTGTCTTTCCCTCTGAGCCCACTGATGACCTTCTTGGTATGTGACAACCCACCCTGGAATCCCAGCTCATGTTATCCATCCATTTCATAAGCTTATTGGGATAAGGTGCAGCCAGGCTGCACTGATAGTCACAGATAAGGTGGCACTGATGGGGACAGATAAGTCGGTACTGATGGGCACAGATAAGGTGGCACTGATGGTCACTGATAAGATGGCACGGATGGGTGGCACGGATGGGCACTGATAGATGGCACTGATCCTCAGGCACTGATTGTTGGCACTGACAGGTGGCACTGTGGGCACTAATGGGTGGCGCTGGTGGGCACTAGTAGGCGGCACTGTTGCCTACTGCTAGGTGACACTTGTAGGGGGCACAGGTGGGCACTGAGGGGTTGGCACCAGCTTGCAGTGATCGGGACTGACGTCCCGATCACTCCTGCCGGTGATCGGCTTTTTTTTTTTCTCCTCACGCTGTCAGCCGATTACAAAATAGCCGATTACCGGCTGTGTTGACATCACGTGATCAGCTGTCATTGGCTGAAGGAGTTAATGAACTTTTCACCACAAAAGCACTTTATATCTTTGATGGATTTTTTGGAAACTATATGAACTCTGTCTAATTTAAATAATTTATTCATTTTGCACATATGGATTATGTATACAGATTTTTTTACTTGACTGAATATTTTGTCATGGATTTATGCACCTTTTATGTATATCGCAAACTTTCAGTTTGAATATCCTGAAGTTTGTATGCACTTGCAGGGGCACTACAGCTGCCGGTGGAACTTTATTTGGGAATACTTTTGCTCTGTGTATAACTAATAATGATACCTTCTGTGGAAGGTTCAGCATTCCACCATTACAGTTGAAATGCCCCACAACCAGCAGACTTTATTGCAGATTTGCCCACTAGTCAGTTGTTTGTTAGGGTGGTAGTTAAGCCCCAGCAGATAGCTACATCCCTACTGTTACATATTAGGGGTATTTGCTGCACTGATTGTTGTTTAGCATTGATTTTTGCAGCATCATTCTCCACTCACCTAGTGCTTTTTATGCCTCGTACACACGGTCGGAAATTCTGACGGAAAATGTCCGATCAGACCATGTTGTCGGAAAATACACCCATGTGTGGGCTCCATCGGACTCTTTCCGTCTGAATTTCCGACGGAAAAAATTTGAGAGCAGGATCTCAAATTTTCTGACAACAAAATCTGATCGGACTTTTTCCGATCGTGTGTAGCGAATTCCGACGGACAAAGTGCCATGCATGCTCAGATCAAATTACTAGACCTAGCTAGCCTCTACGTAGTTCCGTCATACGCAACGAACGTCACCACGTTCAGACTGATCGAATTTTCCGACAACTTTGTCCGACCGTGTGTATGCAACACCAGTGTCGGACAAAATCCGTCTGAAAAAAATCAGACGGATTTTGTGGTCGGAATTTCCGACCGTGTGTACGGGGGCTTAGGCAAAGCCTTCAGCATAGGAGGCCCATTACCGTCTTGCTGCATTATGATTTGTTGAGATAGCAGTAACACTTGAATTGAATATGAATGTAGGATAAAACAAAAGTTGAGCAGATTGCTAAAAACATTATATTGCAATGGGTCTGCTTTAGAATGTCCTAAGGATCAGTGGCTGGAATGTGCCCAATAAGAAATATTGGGAACGCCAAAAATCATTTGGCTATGGGGTTCCCACATTTATAGCTAGCCCCAGTACTACCAGGCTGTGGCACAAAAAAAAGGTACAAAAGCTGTGGCACGTTAAACAGTCTTGACTTCAGCCCTTATTGAATTTCAGCTAATCCAGAGAACATTATGACTAAACGATAATATTCCTAGAATATTATAAGTTATTTGCAATATTTGTGATTCACATTAGCACTCTAAACTATAGTCCTATCATTAAAATAAAAAGAACATGTGTGCACACCAGCTTCTCATGGATAGCACTATCCCTGGGCAGCCACCATCTGGGAATCTGAGACGAGGAAGTTTAGCGCTAAGACTCGCATCTGCAAATCTAATTTTAACATATTAACAACACTGTGGTTCATGGTTTCTAAGGTAACAAACCCACATTAGTCTGAGGACTTAAAATCTGACTTTGAAAGTTGTTATTTCAAAGCCACATTCTTCAAAACAGTTACGACTATTAATAAATGAACCAAAAAAAAAGCAGAAGCTACTTCTAACAAACTATAGAATTTTTTTTCTAGAAACATAGAAGATTCACAGCAGAAAAGACCAAGTGGTCCATCGAGTCTGCCCCTTTATTTAACCTTTTTGTTTGAGAATATATAGTACAGTATCTATGCTAGTCCCGAGCATGTTTAAGTATACTTACCTTACTCTCTTCTTTGACTGAAGGTCTGTTTCAAGCATCAACTATTCTTTCTGTAAAATAATACTTTCTAAGGTTAGTTTTGAACTTTTCTCCTTCTAGTTGGAGGTACTTTCCCTGTGTTCTTGACCTTAGCTTCATATTGTCTCCGTTTTTTATTTTGCATTAAGACTGTATATAATTTCCTGCAGTCTCTCCTGATATGTTTTACCCTTCTAACCCATCATTTATATAATATAAAGTATTATGCAATAACTTCACATATACAGTACATTAGGATGTTGATTTAAATATTTCCAGGAATAGGAGTACCGTATATACTCAAGTATAGGCCGACCCGAATATAAGCCGAGGCACCTAATTTTACCACGAAAAACTGGGAAAACTTATTCACTCGAGTATAAGCCTAGGGTGAGAAATGCGCAGCTACTGTAAGTGGAAAAGAGGGTCAACAATGCCCATTTGCATGCCTCACTGTGCCCATTTGCAGCCATAGGTCCCCTGAACTTCAAACTTGGTAGTTAAGGGTTTCTAGATGCCCCCTAGCTGCAGCCAAAATTTGGGGCCTCTGGACCTGAAATGACATTGCTGAAGATGGACACTGTTGACCGACTTTGGGGCCCGTATCTCGGGGCCACTGTATCTCGGGGCCACTGGGTTTGCACACCAAATACCTAGCACCAAGTGGCCCCGGGAATAGGGGCCCCAAATTTGGGTCGGAAAATGTCATTCTCTGCTGCAGAAAAGTGCTTGACTTGAGTATAAGCCGAGGGGGGCACTTTCAGCACAAAAAAAATGTGCTGAAAAACTTGGCTTATACTCGAGTATATATGGTAAGCCACTAGTTAATTACACTCTTTAAGGTAAAATGTGCCACTTCATTGTTATTGGGAGTTTTGAAGGTCACCACATTTGTACAAGTGTAGGCCAAGCTTAAAACTAGACAAAGCCTCAGTCCTAGTTCACATACATTCAAGCCATAACATATAGCCCATGTTTACATACTTTGTTGCACTCTAATTTAATATCTTATTGTTTTCAGTTTTGTACAAGTCGTCTTTACAGAAATACATTCATCATTTATTTACTCATCTATTAGTTGTGAAAAACACCTTGCTAGACATGACCCAGCAGCTCATCTTTTGCCAGATGCTATTTACTGTAGTCAATAACCTAATTGCCTTAAACATATTAGTGAAGAGATTCCATGTTACAGCAATCCTCCTTGATTGCATTTAGCTGATAAAAGTCTCATTAGTTGCAGACTTCCTGGCATTGCCGGTCGCAAGTTGCTATCGCTGGAACATATGAATCATTATGGAATGCTTTATCTGGTCACTTTCTCTAGACACAATGATAACTAATTGCCTGCATGTACAAAAAAGACTACAGTTTCAATTTGAACCTATGAATATAATAATCCTACAAATAACATCCTTTTGGATTTAAAAAGAATTAAGCTCTTCTTTTGTAGATTTTACTATATTTTAAAGGAAAAATGCCACACATATACAAGTTTTCTGTCATGGTTTTGCAATAGAGTTGTCTACTTACCTGTCTCCATGTGTTCATCTCCAGAGACCAGCCGACCATCACCTGACTGCTTTTATCATCCCTCCTCTGGCAGGGCTCCACTCTAGTTCCTATCACAGGACTCTATATTAACCTGTGCACTGCAGGCCAACCCTGCTGATCAACCTTTGTGTGTTTGGCTTTATGTTACCTGCCGTGTGCTCGTCTGTTATTCTGTTACCGACTTTGGCGTGTCCCTGACTATGCCTGTTTGCCTGTGACCCTGACTTTCTGGCGTGTCCCTGACTATCCCTGGTTGCCTGTGACCCTGAACCTTTGGCGTGTACCTTGCTGTCCCTGTCTGCTTGTGGCCCTGACCATGGCTATCCCTCACTATCCCTGTCCTCCTGCCTACTGTGGGTGTGAGCTGGGGGACCCTGGGGGTCGCGACCTGGAGCCAGTTGCAGCCCAGTCCATCCTCACCACTAGAGGCTCTGGTGAACACCATCTGGCTCTTAGACTCCGCGCCCCAGGGAATCTTACGCTCTAACCCGGGTAGGATCTGTCCTGGTGTCCGGCGGCCCTGTCTTCCGTATCACCTTGACTTCCGTCCGCTGCAGTCAGCCATAGGGTCCACTACCTTGCGGTGCACTCCTGCTCCCTACAGTGTGCATCTGTCACCTAGCCTCAGGGTGACCTGACATTTTCTTGCTATAATAAGTACTCGGCTGGCAAATATAATAGGTGTTTGCAGGGCCACCAACAAGGGATTACAACTGGCCTTTGTGCACAGAGCCCCATCATTCCAACAGGGGGCCTGGGCAAAGAGGGGACTTCTTTTTTTCAGTGGATAAGGCACCTTCAATTTCATCTGCTGCAGCTCCCTGGGTGGCAGCAAAGAGGGTCATTCTCTTTATTTTGGGGCAGGCAGATAAACACGTGCTGGAGTTCTGATAACTGATGATAACTTTGGCCGTCCAGCTGTCCTGGATAGCGGAGTAATATGGAATTTAAATAGCAGCCAGTTACACTGTAAGTACTGTGGACTTCCCGCAGTGGTAACTGTTGAGGTGAGCACTGCAGGCTGCGATCTGTGTTGGAGCATCAAGCAGAAGGTCTGGTATTCCAAGGACGAGGCTTTTGCCCCCCTTCTACAGTGAGAGGTCACTGCAGCCACTGAGAATAGGACACCAAGTGTACCCAATCCATACCGCACCCATACTGCACTTGTTCCAGGCCTAGACTTCACCTATACCAACCATATACTGCATTATACCAAACCTTTACTGCATCTGAACCACATCTACCTTGCACCTGTGTCAAGCTTATACTGTGCCTATGCTGTACTTTGACTGTATGCAGGTTTACTGGGACTATCGCTAAGTGCAAAGACACTCTTAATGGGCCCCAATGATAGATGGCAGAAGAACATTTCAAAGGACTTCCCCTCCCATACCAAGCCGGTCTAATGCCACGTACACACGTGCAGACTCTTCCCGGCGGACCTAGTCCAGCGGACAATCCGCTGGACTTTCCAGCTGGCTTCGCCGGACTTTCCGAGCGTGTGGACTTGCCCACACACGCCCGGACTTCTCCGGCGGACAGTCCGCTAAACAAAGTCCGCGGGACTTTTGAAAAAGAAACTTGCCCACACACGGAGCAGTCCGTTCATTTCGAACGTAACTTCAGGTACGTAGCTAGCGTAGGCAGTAAATGCCGGCGCGCTAGCTCCGTCACCTGGCATGGATTTAAAGGGAATCCCCACGCCGAAAAACGGCGTGGGGGTCCCCCCAAATCCATCTCAGACCCTTATCCGAGCACGCAGCCTGGCAGGCCAGGAAAGGGGTGGGGACAAGGGCCTCTTCCCGACAACCCTGGCCGTTGGTTGTCGGGGTCTGCGGGAGGGGGCTTATCGGAATCTGGGAGCCCCCTTTTATAAGGGGTCCCCCAGATCCCGGCCCCCCACCCTATGTGAATGAGTATGGGGTACGATGTATCCCTACCCATTCACCTAAGGTGTAAAATGTAAAGTAAATAAACCACACTTTTGAAAAAAATAATTTATTGCACTGCTCCGGGGGTCTTCTTCCGTCTTAGGGGTCTTCTCGCCGGACTCCTCCGCCATTTACGTAGCTCTTTTACCGAGCGGAGAAGTCCGGCTACCTTCGTCGTCGTCGCCGCCGTCGTCTGGGGGTCTCGGTCCGCCTTCGGGGGTCTTCCGGTGTCTCTTCTGTTCTTGCCGCTGTCGTCGCTTTCTGCGCCGCCGCCTTCTTCCGCCCTTCTTCTTCTTCTTCTTCTTCTTCTTCTTCCTCCGATGTTGACACGTCGCTCCCTCTGGCCGGAATGCCAGAGCCGCGCTGTGCTGGGACTTATATAGGGACAAGGGGACATGGTCACATGCTCATGTCACATGGTGACCCCGCCCCCTTGTGATGTCACAGTCCCAGCATCCTCCGGGACTGTGACATCACAAGGGGGCGGGGTCACCATGTGACATGAGCATGTGACCCTGTCCCCTTGTCCCTATACAAGTCCCAGCACAGCGCGGCTCTGGCATTCCGGCCAGAGGGAGCGACGTGTCAACATCGGAGGAAGAAGAAGAAGAAGAAGAAGAAGAAGAAGAAGAAGAAGAAGAAGGCGGCGCAGAAAGCGACGACAGCGGCAAGAACAGAAGAGACCCGGAAGACACCGGAAGACCCCCGAAGATGGATCGAGACCCCCAGACGACGGCGACGACGAAGAAGGTAGCCAGACTTCTCCGCTCGGTAAAAGAGCTACATAAATGGCGGAGGAGTCCGGCGAGAAGACCCCCCCAAGACGGAAGAAGACCCCCGGAGCAGTGCAATAAATTTTTTTTTTCAAAATTGTGTGGTTTCTTTACTTTACATTTTACACTTTAGGTGAATGGGTAGGGGTACATCGTACCCCATACTCATTCACATAGTGTGGGGGGCCGGGATCTGGGGGCCCCCTTATAAAAGGGGCCAGGGTTGTCGGGAAGAGGCCCTTGTCCTCATCAACATGGGGACAAGGTGCTTTGGGGTGGGGGGGCCGCACGGCCCCCCTTTCCCCAGGGCACCCCCCATGTTGACGGCACCCGGCCTGGTACGGCTCAGGAGGGGGGCACTCGCTCATCCCCACCCCTTTCCTGGCCTGCCGGGCTGCGTGCTCGGATAAGGGTCTGAGATGGATTTGGGGGGGACCCCCACGCCGTTTTTCGGCGTGGGGAGTCCCTTTAAATCCATGCCAGGTGACGGAGCTAGCGCGCCAGCATTTACTGCCTACGCTAGCTACGTAACCTGAAGTCACGTGCTAAATGAACGGACTTGCCGATGAGCGGCAAGTCCGTTCATTTCAAAAAGTCCGGCGGACTAGCCTACTAACGGCGGGATTGTCCGCCAGACTGCCCAGTCCAGCGGATAATTTTAAAACCAAACTTAAAACTTTGGTCCGCCGGACTTTGGCGCCAAAAAGTCCGCCGACGCCCACACACGAGGGGATTGTCCGCTGGACTTGAGTCCAGAGGTTAATCCCGCGGGATTGTCCCTTCGTGTGTACGCCGCATAAGACTAGCATTGCTACCATAAATGCGCTCTGGCAGTATAGTTCCAGCATTCTGTAGTGTAAACTTTAATACTGCTCACTGCTGCACTTGAAGTGGCCTTACTACTGTTTATGATCAGGATGCCAAATGTCACCTTATGCCTTATCCTTACTGTTAATCACATTGTATGCTAAACTTTGTTATTACCATTGTTAATTCATTTTATGCTTGCCTAGTTACAAACCATATTGGGTGACAATATACTAAGTCTGCCTTTACTACCTAGTTTGGTGCCTGTTTTCTTTGATATAGCACTACTATTGGGTACTAAGTATTACTTTCAGTAATTTCCTGTGATATTGTATGTTTGTACACTCAATTTTGTGTATCAGAGGGGTTGAGGTTCTTAAAGGGGAGGTCCACGCTAAAAAAAAAAATATATTTTTATTTTTTAACTTACCAGAAATGGCTGTTGCTAGGCAGATCGTCCTAATCTGCCACTTCCTACACCGCAGTGATCTTCAGTTTTCTCCTCCTCGCATTGTCTTCTGGGGAATGGGGCGCGCTGTGTTCTGGGAACTGTGTGTGTGTCCCAGAACACAGTGCGCCCCATTCACAAAGCGTGCGCAGTAGGAAATGGGCAGTGAACCCGCAAGGCTCCACTGCCTGTTTCCCTTCGCACCCGATCCAGTGGACGGATCGGCCTCGGGCTGCCGACATCGCTGGCTCTTGGACAGGTAAGTGCCCTTATTAAAAGTCAGCAGCTACAGTGTTTGTAGCTGCTTTTTAATTCTTTTTTTTTTTTTTTTAACCGGACCTCCCCTTTAACCACTTCAGCCCCGGACCAATTGGCAGCCAAAGGACCAGGCCCCTTTTTGCGATTCGGCACTGCTTCGATTTAACCGACAATTGCGTGGTTGTGCAACGTGGCTCCAAAACAAAATTGGCGTCCTTTTTTTCCCACAAATAGAGCTTTCTTTTGGTGGTATTTGATCGCCCCTGTGGTTTTTATTTTTTGCGCTATAAACAAAAATAGAGCGACAATTTTGAAAAAAAATGCAATATTTTTTGCTTTTTGCTATAATAAATATCCCCAAAAAATATATAAAAAAACTATTTTTTCCTCAGTTTAGGCCGATACGTATTCTTCTACATAGTTTTGGTAAAAAAATCACAATATAGCAATTATTGATTGGTTTGCGCAAAAGTTATATCGTTTACAAAATAGGGGATAGTTATATAGCATTTTTATTAATATATTTTTTTTACTAGTAATGGCGGCGATCAGCGATTTTTATTGTGACTGCGACATTATGGCGGACACATCGGACATTTTTGGGACCATTCTCATTTATACAGCAATCAATGCTATTTAAATGCATTGATTCCTGTATAAATAACACATGTAGTGAAAGAGTTAACCACTAGGGGGAGGGGAGGGAGGGGTTATGGGCTGTGACGTGTGTGTGTTTTTTTACATTAGGGGGCAGGGCTGACGTCTGACGTCATTGATCGGCTTTCCCGATGACAGAGAACAGCCGATCAATGAAAAGCAGTGTAGGAAGCGCAGGGAGAGGTTTGTTTACACAGACCTCTCCCCGTTCCTCAGCTCTGTGACCCGATCGCGGGACACCAGCAGCGATCGGGCCCGATGGTCCCGCGGCCGGGGTCACGGAGTGCCCGGCCGGGTCCCGGGCGCGACCCACGGCCAGGCAATTAAAGGGCCACGTACCTGTACGTGGTTTTGCCTGGCCGTGCCATTCTGCTGACGTATATATGCAGTGGGCGGTCGGGAAGCGGTTAAGGAGAGATAGGCAGAATTACTTAATTTATTCCTCGTTCTGCATACTTTTCCCCATCCAAGTGACTAGTCCCATCAAGCTGCTCGTCTTCTGTCACAAGGCTGTCCCTTTGTTTACATTATCACTTACAATGCAGGATCAGCAGTCCTGCATTGTACATGAGCACATAAAAGACCCACCCAGTTTCTGGGGCTGGAGTGAGTGCCAGCTGCCGTGGTAGAGAGAATAAAAGTAAGTATTTTTGATCAATACAATGAAACCGTCCCTGCATCCAAGCCTTGTTTGGCTTCTATTCCCAGTCAGTGAGTGCTGCTCCAGAGCTTGTCCTAACTCCCCAAGCTAAATATACAGTGCCTTGAAAAAGTATTCACACCCCTTGAACTTTTCCACATTTTGTCATGTTACAACCAAAAATGTAAATGTATTTTATTGGTATTTTATGTGATAGATCAACACAAAGTGGCACATAATTGTAAAGTGGAAGGAAAATGAGAATTGTCAAACTTTTTGACAAATAAATATGTGAAAAATATGTGAGTCAATACTTTGTAGAACCACCTTTCGCTGCAATTACAGCTGCAAGTCTTTTTGGGTATGTGTCTAGCAGCTTTGCACATCTAGAGAGTGATATTTTTGTCCATTCTCCTTTGCAAAATAGCTCTCAGATTGGATGGAGAGCATCTGTGAACAGCAATTTTCAAGTTTTGCCCCAAATTCTCAATTTGATTTAGGTCTGGACTTTGACTTGGCCATTCTAACACACGGATATATGCTTTGATCTAAACCATTCCATTGTAGCTCTGGCTGTATGTTTAGGGTCATTGTCCTGCTGGAAGGTGAACCTCCGCCGCCAGTCTCAAGTCTTTTGCAGACTCTAACAGGTTTTCTTTTAAGATTGCCCTGTATTTGGCTCCATCCATCCTCCCATCAACTCTGACCAGCGTCCCTGTCCCTGCTGAAGAAAAGCATCTCCACAACATGATGCTGCCACCACCATGTTTCATGGTGGGGTTGGTGTGTTCAGGGTGATGTGCAATGTTAGTTTTCCGCCACACATAGCATTTTGCTGTTAGGCCAAAAAGTTAAATTATGGTCTCATCTGACCAGAGCACCTTCTTTTCCCATGTTTGCTGCGTCCCCCACATGGCTTCTCGCAAACTGCAAATAGGTCTTCTTATGGCTTTCTTTCAACCATGGCTTTCTTCTTGCCACTCTTACAAAAAGGCCAGATTTGTGGAGTTCACGAAGGATAGGTTCACCTTTTGTAACACGCTATATATTACACATGTATATAGGGTGTAACCGGTAACATTATACTGTGCTCCAGTCCCCATGCCCCCTTCCCCCCAGTCCCCTGCTGTGACAGTGGGTGGTGGTTGTTCTCCCCACACCCGCTATCACATTTTAAAAAGTAACACGGCTGTGAGGAGCTCTGCTCACACAGCTGCGTCATTTATTCATCTGTGCAGTTCTCAATGAATTGCAAGGGCGCTGATGAGCGCTCTCATAGTTCATTGATTCTTCTGGCAATTCAGTAATTGTCTGCCCATATGAGAGGTACATGCAGACAGCTATACTGAGTGTCTGTAGGATCCTGACATTGGACCTGCAATCCACTGATCATGGGTGCAATGCTTTACAGGTTGCAGTGTGAAAAATGCAATTTTTTTTTTACCTGCAAAATCATGTGCCTTTATTATAAATTTTTTTACAAAAGGTGAACTTCTCCTTTCGCTGGCAGGCCCTGTGCTCCACTTTTAAACTCAGCTGGCCAAACCATTTTTGTAATTTTTTATTTGCTTTTTTATTTTTCACTTATAGCTTTCAGAGTTTGTAAAAGACCATTCAAAGCACATGACCACTAGAATACAAAGAAGGTCCTACTTATTTTTAAGCTCCCATGATATTTGCGCAAATGTTTATCAAAACAATATTTTTGCTAAATATCCACTAAAATCATTATTAGAAAAAAAAAAAGCACATTTTCCTCTAGCTACGCGGCTCTCCGTTATCATCCCCTCCTTAGTACATATCAATCTAGTGGGTTTTGTGGCTGGTAGACAAGCATCTAGGAGGTTTTTTGATTTCTTACAATGGGCAGAGAACCATTGAACGCCTTCTCTGCTCATCTCCCTTGATACAGAGAAGGGGTTTGACAGAGTTGACTGGAACTACCTTAGAGCCAGTTTGCAAAAATGTGGCTTCTCTGGAATGATCCTGACAGCCGGTCCTCTAATGCTTTGACATCTGATCTCTATACTGTTCGCCCAGCGCTAGGGTCATAACCTCAGGCATACTTTCCAACCCCTTCCACATCACCAATCGGACACAACAGGGATGTCCACCTTCCCCCTTAATATTGCCATAACTATGGAGCCCCTTGAAATTGGTGATCGCGCACATAAAATCAGCCTCTACACTGATGATGTGATTATATCCCTCACTGACCCTGTCAAGTCTCTATCTGAATTCCACCACACCCTGGACCTATTCAGTAAAGCCTCTCTATATAATATCAACCATTCTAAATCTCCAAAAAACAATACAAAACCTCCGACTTACTCAAGTGTCATGGGCGGGTCAAATTGCCCTGTCTAAGATGTACTTACTTCTGCATATACTGTACACCTTTAGAACTATCCCACTTTCTTTCCTTCAAGCGCAACTCAAAAAAAAGTCCAAACTATTATAACCTAATATGACTAATTCATCCTTTGACAAAAGGAGGAGGCTAGTGATCGCACTGGGAGAGGTAGCTTAGTTTGGAATAGAGAGCTATCTCTTGTAGGAGAAAGGATAGCCTTGAAAATCACCCCCTACAACCATAAAGGGCCTAGAGAAGCGTTTCAACAGATCAAATGTTTCAGTGAGGAATTCAAGTTGACACGAATTAGGTGCGAAAACATTCATAAGAGTAAGAGGACTAGACATGAATGTACATTGCAGTATTATGTATCAACCATACGGGTCCAAGTGAGAGGACTGAATCTAGAGAGGACAGGAGCGTCTGACAAGCACTGCAACTCCAGCCCTGCCAGATGAGTCTAATGACATATATGATACCGTGAAGCGTTTGGAAGTGTCTCCTGAATCAGGATCACATGCGCGCCGGAGGTCCTGAATTCCTGCCATCTTTTCTTGATTGAGTTCAAACCCTACACGTTATAGGACAATATATTTAAAGCCATAAGAGGGCTAAATTAGTAAGCCAGAGTACACTCTGGCTTAAGTATGTAAACAGTAAAAAAGGGAGGACAGACCATATGGCCCCATAAAGAATGAGGAAGGACATCTGATTACAAAGGATGGGGAGATGGCGAAGGTATGGAATTTATTCTTCTCCTCAGTCTTCACAAGGAAATCGGGGGGGCTTCACTAACCAAAACTGCAGTGTTTATCCTCATGCCACATCACAGGAAGCACCTCCATGGTTAACATAGGACAGAATTAAAATTAGACTTGGGAAACTTAACATTAATAAATCACCGGGACCAGATGGCTTGCACCCGAGGGTACTTTGGGAACTCAGTCAAGTAATTGCCAGACCATTGTTCCTAATTTTTACTGACAGTCTACTGACTGGAATGGTACCAGCTGATTGGAGAAAAGCCAATGTACCACCAATATTTAAAAAGGGCCCAAAATACATCCTTGGGAATTACAGACCAGTTAGCCTAAAATCAATAGTATGTAAACTCTTGGAGGGGATGATAAGGGACTACATACAAGATTTTAGTAATGAGAACGGTATTAGCAGTAATCAGCATGGATTCATGAAGAATCATTCTTGCCAAACCAATCTATTAACCTTCTATGAGGTGAGTTGCCATCTAGATAAAGGAAGGCCCATAGACGTGGTGTATCTGTATTTTGCAAAAGCATTTGACACAGTTCCCCATAAACGTTTACTGTACAAAATAAGGTCCGTTGGCATGGACAATAGGGTGAGCACATGAATTGAAAACTGGCTACAAGGGCGAGTTCACAGGGTGGTGATAAATGGGGAGTACTCGGAATGGTCAGGGGTGGGTAGTGGGGTCCCCCAGGGTTCTGTGCTGGGACCAATCCTGTTTAATTTGTTCATAAATGACCTGGAGGATGGGGTAAACAGTTCAATCTCTGTATTTGCAGACTATACTAAGCTAAGCAGGGCAATAACTTCTCCGCAGAATGTGTAAACCTTGCAAAAAGATCTGAACAAATTAACGGGGTGGGCAACTACATGGCAAATGAGGTTCAATGTAGAAAAATGTAAAATAATGCATTTGGGCGGCAAAAATATGAATGCAATCTATACACTGGGGGGAGAACCTCTGGGGGAATCTAGGATGGAAAAGGACCTGGGGGTCCTAGTAGATGATAGGCTCAGCAATGGCATGCAATGCCAAGCTGCTGCTAGCAAAGCAAACAGAATATTGGCATGCATTAAAAAGGGGATCAACTCCAGAGATGAAATGATAATTCTCCCGCTCTACAAGACTGTGGTCTGGTCGCACCTAGAGTATGCTGTCCAGTTCTGTGCACCAGTCCTCAGGAAGGATGTATTGGAAATAGAGCGAGTACAAAGAAGGGCAACAAAGCTAATAAAGGTTTTGGAGGATATTAGTTACTCTATTTTCTTTGCAGAAGCACCCACAGGACTTCTAGTGTGTTAGTGGCATCACTCAGAGCTCCTCTATATTCTTTGCAGCAGCACCCACAGGACTTCTAGTGTGTTAAGTGGCATCACACAGAGCTCCTCTATTTCGTTGCATAAGCACCCATAGGACTTCTAGTGTGTTAGTGCATCACACAGAGCTCCTCTATATTCTTTGCACAAGCACCCACAGGACTTCTAGTGTGTTAGTGGCATCACACAGAGCTCCTCTATTTTCTTTGCATAAGCACCCAGGACTTCTAGTGTGTTAGTGGCATCACACAGAGCTCCTCTATTTTCTTTGCAGAAGCACCCACAGGACTTCTAGTGTGTTAGTGGCATCACACAGAGCTCCTATATATTCTTCTCAGCAGCACCCACAGGACTTCTAGTGTGTTAGTGGCATCACACAGAGCTCCTCTATTTTCTTTGCTAAGCACCTTTGGCATAAGCACCCACAGGACTTCTAGTGTGTTAGTGGCATCACACAGAGCTCCTCTATTTTCTTGCTAGAAGCACCCACAGGACTTCTAGAGTGTTCGTGGCATCACACAGAGCTCTTATATTTTCTTCTCAGAAGCACCATAGGACTTCTAGTGTGTTAGTGGCATACACAGAGCTCCTATATTTTCTCTTCAGAAGCACCCACAGGACTCTAGTGTGTTAGTGGCATCACACAGAGCTCCTCTATTTTCTTTGCAGAAGCACCCCACAGGACTTCTAGTGTGTTAGTGGCATCTCACAGAGCTCCTCTATTTTCTTTGCATAAGCACCCATAGGACTTCTAGTGTGTTATTGTGGCATCACACAGAGCTCCTATATTTTCTTCTCAGCAGCACCCACAGGACTACCGACTACAATGGCTGGAAGACCGCCAAGGGGAGGCAGAGCGTGCAGAGCCAAGAACACAGGGCAGGCAGGCTCTGTTTCTAGTGGACGTGGCCGTGGACGTGGACGTGGTCGTGCATCGTCATCAGCACGTGGCCATGGGACACGCGCGTCTTTGTTTTCGGCAGCTGGACATGTGAAGCCGCATCATGCTGAGGGCTTGGTAGAATGGATGACAAGCCCTCCTCATCCTCCACATCCTCTCTCACCCAGGCTCAGGGTACTGACAGAGCATCATCAGCCACCCCTTCCCTAGACCCACCATGTCCTCCTGAGGAGTCCCCCCGAACTCTTTGAGCACAGTGTTGGGGTACATGCTCCAGGAGGATGCCCAACGATTCGAAGGCTCGGATGACGATACCCAGCTTGAGGAATCTGGCAGTACAGTTCCACCAGCTGCAGCTTACTGCCAGGTTTGCTCTAGTGGTGAAGAGGGAGGGGATGATGAGGTCACTGACTCCACGTGGGTGCCTCAAGGGAGAGAGGATGAGGAGGAGGACGAGGAGGAGGAGGATGCGGCGTCACATGTCCAACGAGGCAGGATGCCCCCTGGAGGCCAGGTAGAGGCCAGCACAGCAACTGTACAACACCGCAGAGCTCCGCCTGTGCAGGGCGCTGCCTCTGCACGTTATCAGAAAAGTTCTTTGGTGTGGGCCTTTTTGAGACGAGTGCAGCAGATCGCACCACTGCTATTTTGCAATATTTGTCTCAAGCGTATCTCGCGTGGCCAAAACATCAGCCGCTTGGGCACGACAAGCATGACCAGACATATGGCGACCTGCCATGCAGCTCGTTGGCAGGCACACATAAAAGACCCACACCAAAGAACTAAGCGGACCTCTCCTTGCTCCTCCTCAGCTGGGATCTCCATCCCCACTACACCTTCAGTCCTCTCTGAAAGCTGCTCTGAGAGGACTGAAGGTGTAGAATTCGGTGTGTCACAACCAAGTACTTGCAGTACACCGACGTCCGAATGCAGCAGGCAAATTTCCCTGCCCCAGCTGCTGGACCGTAGAAAAGAAGTACACTCCCAGCCATCCACATGCCCAGCGGTTGAATGCTAGCCTTGCTAAATTGCTAGCACTTCAACTGCTGCCTTTTCAGTTGGTAGACTCGGCCCCCTTCCGTGAGTTTGTTCAATGTGCGGTTCCTCAGTGGCAGGTTCCCAAACGCCACTTTTTCTCGCGGAAGGCGATTCCGTCTCTCTACCGGCATGTGGAGGGCAATGTCCATGCCTCGCTGGACAGGGCGGTCAGCGGTAAGGTGCATATTACCGCTGACTCATGGTCCAGCAGGCATGGACAGGGACGGTACCTTTCTTTCACGGCCCATTGGGTCACTCTATTGGCAGCTGGGAGGGATGCAGGACAAGGTGCAGTAGTGTTGGAGGTTGTTCCGCACCACGCCTCCAAAACGCGACTACTGCTACTGGTTGTGACACACCTCTCTCCTCCACCCCCTCCTCTTCATTCTTCCTCCAGTGCTCTGTCCTTGGAACCAGCGGTGCTCCGTAGGCGTACAAGGGGCTACGCAAGTACGCAGGCAAAAAGATGCCATGCCGTGCTTGCGCTGGTGTGTTTTGGGGGACAGGAGCCACACTGGGCCAGAGGTTCTGGCAGCTCTGCAGGGGCAGGCCGAGAGGTGGTTGACGCCACGTCAGCTTAAGCCAGGAAGGTCGTTTCTGACAATGGCACCAACTCCTCTCCGCCCTGCGACAGGGGCAGCTCACCCATGTGCCCTGCATGGCTCACGTCCTCAACCTGGTGGTGCAGCGGTTCTTGGGCAGGTTCCCAGGCTTACAGGATGTCCTGAGGCAGGCCAGGAAAGTCTGTGTGCATTTCCGCCGATCTTATAATGCCAGTGCTCGGCTGACTGAGCTGCAAAAGGAGCTGAACCTGCCCAAGAACCGCCTAATATCTGACATGCCCACCAGGTGGAACTCAACGTTGGCCATGCTGCAGCGACTGCACACGCAGCAGAGGGCCATCAATGAGTACCTTTGCGACTACGGCACCAGGACAGGGTCAGGGGAGCTTGGTTTTTTTCCCCACGTCAGTGGAGCATGATCAGGGATGCATGCACTGTCCTCTCACCATTTGAGGAGGCCACGAGGATGGTGAGCAGTGACAGTGCATGCATCAGTGACACTGTCCCTCTTGTCCACCTGTTGGAGCATACGCTGCGTGGGATAATGGACAGGGCACTTGAGGCAGAACAGAGGCAGGAAGAGGAGGACTTCCTTGCCTCTCAAGGCCCCCTTTATCCGGACAGTGTTCCTTCTGTCCCCACCCATCACACAGGAAGAGGATGAGGAGGAGGAGGAGGAGGAGGAGGAGGATTGTGTGAGCATGGAGGTGGAGCCTGGCACTCAGCATCAGCAGCAGCAGTCTTTAGGGATGATGTACAGTCCCAACAAGCCAGTGGACTTGTACGGGGCTGGGAGGAGGTGGCTGGCGATCATGTCATCCTCAGTGACCCAGAAGACTCGGACCGAATGCCTCAGCTAACCTACGCTGCATGGCCTCCCGGATCCTGCAAAGCCTGCGGAAGGATCCTCGTGTTCTTCGGATCAAGGAGAGGGACCATTACTGGCTGGCCACTCTCCTTGATCACTGTACTTACAATTTTTTAAAAAAATGCTTCGCAACACGTGTGACTGCTGTGCTCCAAGTACAGTCTCTGTGAGGGCCGTGTTGCAGTGTTGTGGCACCAGCACCAGTGCCTAAGGCACAATTTTTCAGCCCCCTGTTTAACAGGGGCGTGTACTTACAATTTTTAAAAAAATGCTTCGCAACACGTGTGACTGCTGTGCTCCAAGTGTTGTGGCACCAGCACCAGTGCCTAAGGCACAATTTTTCAGCCCCTGTTTAACAGGGGCGTGTACTTACAATTTTTTAAAAAATGCTTCGCAACACGTGTGATGCTGTGCTCCAAGTACAGTCTCTGTGAGGGGTTGCAGTGTTGTGGCACCAGCACCAGTGCCTAAGGCACAATTTTTCAGCCCCTGTATCTTGATCTAATAGTTTCCACAGCAGGGCCCATTCCTGCGCCCACCAAGAGTAACTATGAGGGCCTACAGTCTTGTGGCAACACCGTCCACCACCACCGCCAAAGGCCCAATTTTTCTGCCCTGTTCCATCAGGTGCTTGCAATTACAAATCTTGATCTAATAACTCACAGCAGGGCCCATTCCTGCGCCCACCAAGAGTAACTGTGCAACAGGTGCATGCAATTACAAAACTTGATCTATTACCTCACAGCAGGGCCCATTCCCGTGCCAACAGGTGCTTGCAATTACAAATCTTGAGAGGAAATCTACCCTAGGAAGGGAAATTCTATCCTGTTAGATTTAATTGGGAAAAAGGTATCTCCTCTCTACTGATACTTTATCACCAGTCCTTGTTTCAATTAAAACCCCCCTTTTCCAAAAACATTTGTCATTGGGACGGAAAGTGAGGTGACTTGTTCTGAACAGATGTGCAAAGACAGCAAAACAGGGGTGATAACCCCTCCCTAGGTTCTCCAAAAAGCTTAAAAATAGATTTTTTTGGGATGGAGGTACACTTCATACTGTACCTGTTCAGAATCTACTTAAGATCAAACCTAAAACCGCAAGTGGTTTTAAATGGCTTCTTTTTTTCATTTACAAATGTCATTTTCTGAACAGATGTGCTAAGAAAGCAAATGTTACAGGGGTGATAACCCCTCCCTATGTTCTCCAACAAGCTTAAAAATAGATTTTTTTGTATGGATAGGGTTCGAAAATTCGCGAGAACTTTAGTTATGAGGAAAGGTTGCAAGCACTGAACTTATTCTCTCTGGAGAAGAGACGCTTGAGAGGGGATATGATTTCAATATACAAATACCATACTGGTGACCCCACAATAGGGATAAAACTTTTTTGCAGAAGGGAGTTTAACAAGACTTGTGGCCACTCATTAAAATTAGAAGAAAAGAGGTTTAACCTTAAACTACGTAGAGGGTTCTTTACTGTAAGAGCGGCAAGAATATGGCATTCCCTTCCACAGACGGTGGTCTCAGCGGGGGGCATTGATAGTTTCAAGAAATTATTAGATAAGCACCTGAACGACCGCAACATACAGGGATATACAATGTAATACTGACATATAATCACACACATAGGTTGGACTTGATGGACTTACCTATTGTATGGGAACAGAGCATGAGTATTATGAGTGTTTCCATTTTCTTTTTAGAGACAAGGGAGACATGATCTCCAATGCGGTGAAAAAACGGTTGCTTGGTTTTTCCCACATAAAAGGCCTCGCATTCACATAGCATGACATATACCACCCCGATCGATTGGCATGTTGCTAAAAATTTGGGTTTGTATGTACGTCTATTGGGGAGGGTAATATGTCATGCGGTGTAGATGTATCTGCAGAAACTGCATTTATGACAGGGCCTCATACCTTTGGCCTTGTTGGGCGATTCTGTTTGAGGAGTATAGTGACTATGCACAAAACTGTCCTTCAGTGATCGAGATCTTTTGAAGGTGATCTCAGGATAATTTTTTAGATGTTTTAAAACATCAAAATAAAGAGTAATTCCAAGAAAAATGTATTGTATAGTTTTGGTGCTTCATTGCTCTCTGAGATAAAGCCCTCCACAACCGCCACCCCCAAATCATGGGGGATGGAGTTGTAGAAGGCCTCATCATCAAGAGCAACCAACCAGGATCCCCTGGGAATTTTAATTCCATCTAGGGTCTTAAGAAGATCACTAGTGTCATGTAGATAGGACACAAGGCCTTTAACATGAGGTCTAAGAAAGTCATCAATAAGCTGACTGGCTGTTTCTGCGAGGCAACCATTTCCAGATACTAAAGGGTGTCCTGGTGGGGTTCTTATAGATCTTGGGAAGTGCTTAGAAGGTTGGTGTCCTTGGTGCTGGGACATTTCGAAATTCCCAAGTTTGCTTGTTGATGAGTCCCTTATAGTAGGCTGAGCCAATGAATTGCTTATATCGGACTTCAGTGTAATTTACATGGCCTTCCGATACTTTTTTGTACCATTCTCGATTCTGAAGGACAGCCAGAACCATAGACGCATACTGATAGCTATCCATTAACACCAAATTGCCTCCTTTGTCTGAAGGTTTAATAATCAGACGCTGGTTTTGTTGCAAGGAGGTTAGGGCCTCTTTTTGTGTTGAGGTCAAATTCGATTGGGTCAACCCCTTCCATTAGGTTTCACAGATTTCTTTAGTTACTTGATGTGTGAATGCCCACATATTGGGGTTTCCCTGGAGACTTGGAAAGGTTCTAGATTTAGGTTTATAGCCTTTAGGTGTTGATATTAAAGGAGATGGAGCATGGGGTAGGAGGGGAGTTAACTAGACCAGACTGAAGATAATCAGCCTCCGAGTATTCAGTCTCATCTATATGCCCCTCATCCCATAGCTCCATGAGGTCCTCTAATGCTTTGATATCATTAATGGTTATTATATCATTGTTTATATGCACAATTATAATATGCCAATATCATTAATTGATTTGTTCCTTTGTTAAATTAACATAGCATGAGTTCTCATTTCTGTTCTTTCTTTTGTCCATAGCAATTTATACATCAAACCTAAAACTCCTGAGGAAGCTGTAAAAAGTGAAACATGTTGAGTGGTAGTGTCTGTACTTTTGCTTTTGAATAGAACATACAACTTGTATTTGGATGGAAGGTTCTCCCTCGTGCTTTTTATCTTTGTAATAAAACATTTCAATTTTATCTATGTGTTATTGTGTTCTATAAACTGTTTCTACTATACACCTTAAAAGTCCAGAGGTTTATTACCTCTTTCCCCTTTCGCTCTTTATACTGTATGTAGCTTAACCTACATAAATGTTATACAGCGCTGACAGGCACTGCATGTTTTAGTGAAGGAAATAGTTAGATTAGACCAGCTTGGTTGACTAAAACAGCCTTTTACAACCAAGGTGCCTTCAGGTTTCTTCAGGAGTGCCTTGGCAAAATGCCTAAAAATTGCCCAAAAACTGTATACTAGCTAACGGGTGGGTCAAGCATAAAATGGAATAAATACATTAGCTAAAATGCACAAAATAAACAGTACAAAAGAATTATATAAAAATGTTTGCAAGTTTTACTGCAACATGTTGCATCTGCCATACTGAGAGAATCTCTGAACATAAACAGCATATGTCTCTCAGAGAAAGTGCTAATCTGTAGGTAGTGTAAGCTGAACTGGAGTGTCACAGAAGACTAGAGTAGATGGTACAAACACAGATTCATACCTTCTGTTTAATTGCTAGTGCTTGGTTTATGTAATATGTACATGAAAATACATGGATATTATTGTCATTATTACTTGGATTTGTGAATAGAAAAAAAACTTTTTTTTTTTTTTTGTAAACATATACATATCTAGCAAGAAACAGCTCTAAATATAAATCATTTTTTGGTGTGTTAAAAAAAAAAAAAAAAATCACATCTTCTAGCTAAGTGTAGTTGATCTTATTTTCATTTAAATAACTCGGTATAATCAGCTGGTGCGCTCTCATTGGTCTGATGAGAAAAGCTGCAATGTGTGCATCCCTTTGAAAGCTTTTAACTTTTGGGAAACATCTCACCAAAACTAGACACATGTACTCTTAAATTGATGTAGCCACATCCAAAATTACAATATAAAAAAGTACAAACTGACAAAAAGTCAGATACCGCCAAAGGAAAAGGGACTTTATAGGCTCAGTATAGGAGACCACACCAAATTATAAGACACAATACATTTATTGTTTAACAGTAAGGCCCCTTTCACACTGAGGCGTTTTTTCAGGTGCTTTAGCGTTAAAAAAAGCGCCTGCAAAACGATTGAAAGAAGCCTCATCTGCAATTCCAATGTGAAAACTCAAGTGCTTTAAGAGCCCTTTTACACTGCCAGCGCCCGAAAAAAGCGGCGCTTTACCAGCGCTTTTCGAGCGCTAGTGGGGCGCCTTTAACCCCTGCTAGTGGCCAAAAAAGGGTTAAAAGCGCCCACAAAGCGCTGCTGCTACAAGCGCTTTTCAGGCATTTTTCAGGCACTTCCCATTGATTTCAATGGGAAGAGGCGCTTTAGGAGCGGTGTATTCAACGCTCCAAAAGCGCTGCAAAGAAGCTGCTTGCAGGACTTTTTCTGACGCCCTGCCAGCGCAGCGCCTTGTGTGAAAGCACTCAGGCTTTCACATTGGGATTGCAGTTGCAGCTTCTTTCAGGCGCTTTACAGGCGCTTATTTTAACGCTAAAGCGCCTGAAAAATGCCATAGTGAGAAAGGGGTCTCCGTGTGAAAGCACTCAGGCTTTCACATTGGGATTGCAGTTGCGGCTTCTTTCAGGCGCTTTACAGGCGCTTTTTTTAACGCTAAAGCGAATGAAAAACGCCTGAAATACGCACCAGTGTGAAAGGGGTTTAAATCATATATTTTAAGTCAGAACGTTTTGTCAGTCAGTACTTTTTTATATTTCACCAAAACTTTCACATCTGACCCACTGCTCTACCCCCCCCTGCTTTTCTGTCCCACCACTGAACCCCCTTCTCATCTGGCCCAACACTGAACCCTCCTGCTCATCTGTCCCACCACTATACCCCCCTGCTCTTCTGTCTCACTGCTGAAGCTTCTTCTCATCTCTTCCACCATTGTACCTCCCTGCACATCTGCCCCACCGCTGCACCCTCCTGCTCTTCTGTCCCACCTCTGAACCCCTTCTGCTCATTTTCCCTACCGCTGCACCCTCCTGCTCATCTGCTCCACCGATGTATCCTCTTCTCATCTATGATATGCAGAGTGGTAAAAGGAAGCAGAGATGAGACACATCTACCTGTCCTGGCACACTCATCCTGCTGATCCACCTCTCGCATCCAGCCCACGTGCTTGTATGTGATGTGTGTGATGTATGTGATGTGTGTGATGTATGGGATATATGTGATGTATTTGATGTCACATACAAGCATCTGAAATGTATGCGCAATGATGAGCCCAAGTCAGGGTTATTTTCTGAAAGCAGTGGGCCTGTGTGCAGGATCATAAGTTGGGCTGGGAAAAAGTACGGCGCTCTGTGCCGCAGCAAAAGTTACAGTAAGTGTGATTTTCATTGCACTGAATACTGGCTGTGGCTTAACTACTTTAATACTGGGCACTTTCACCCCTTCCCAGACCAATTTTCAGCTTTCAGCGCTCTCGCAATTTCAATGACAATTGCGTGGTGATGCAACACTGTGCCCATATGACATTTTTATAATTTTGTTCACACAAAAAGAGCTTTATTTTGGTGGTATTTATTCACGACTCAATTTTTTATTTTTTGTGATTTAAGCGAAAAAAAGAGTGAAGATTTTGGAAAAAAAACAATATTTTCCACTTTCTATTTTAAAAGAAATCCTATAAAATATCAAATTTTGTCATAAATGTATTCTGCTACATATCTTTGGTAAAAAAAAAAATAATGTTAAGTGTATAATAAGTGGTTTGTGTGATCACGGAGATATGTACACAGATGATCACTGAGACATATGATTTTACTGGGACATATGTGGGGGACAGGTGTTTTTACTGTGTGGTGACACTGTTGTGGAGATACTATTTTGGGGACATGTGTGGGGACACTGGGCCGGTGATCAGTGTGTAAAAAGCTGTAAAATAACAGCTCATACTCACTGATCACTGGCCGGCTGCAGCGATCCACTCTCTCTCCTCACTGACAACTTCTTTATGAAGAGAAGAGAGCTGATCGCCTAGCGATCAGTTCTCTATTTACGTCACATGATGGCTGTGAACACAGCCATAAAGTGATCAGGAGGACCAATCACAGAGCCTGCCTGCCGATCTGAGATGCGCCATGTCTGGGTGAAACGAGCGCATCAGGACCGCGGGACGTGCACGTGATCCCTCTCCTCCTGAAGGATGTTCCTTAACGTCCACTCAGAAAGAGGCAGTGCCCACCCGGCCGTATATGTGCAGTGGCCAGTTGGGAGGTGGTTAAAGGGACACAGAGTGCAGGGGTTCAATAGTAAGTGATGCAAAGGTTCAGGAATAATTTCAACAAAGTTCCCAGAAGCTCAACAGTAATTCCACAAACTGTCACCTGATTGTGGTTTTCTCAATCAAAGTGAAATCCCTTCTTTCTGAGATCGGTAGTGGCAACCATGTGAGTCATCTTCCTCCAGATGGTGAACGGGGCTAACAGGACTGTGATTAGCAGTGACCAATGACACTCCTCCTCCTCCTGGAAACAGGGACCGCCGCCCCCCCCCCCTCCAGCAGAACTTCACCCAATCTCTTCCCCATCACAAAAGGTGATGATCACAGCTACAGCAAAGTAAGAGAACCAAACAATGTTTCCAATCTTTTACAATGTGTGGGGGCACAGTGCCTCCCCCTCAGTGCAGGTGCGGCGTGGGGAATGCTGAAATTGCAATAAATTAGTGTCTCAATGACACTTCCCTGCTGATGGGGAGGGAGTCGAGTGCCGGCAAAAGAGGCTTTGAGTCCCAGGGGTTGCCTACCCCTGCCTTAAGGTTTCATTTTTAAAATTGACTTGACTATACCTTGCATGCTTCAATTACAGTACATTACAAACTAAATCTAGTTTGGCTAGACTTAAAACACACACACACTCTATAATAAGTTCTAACCCCCACACACACATCACCTTACAACCTCAGCCTCTGGGTAAACAGTGCAAGGGTGCATATTGTTCATCTTAGTGTTGTTTTCAATGTACATTCCAGCAAGAGACAACATGAAAACCTTTCTATTAAACCCCTACAGGGAATTGTCTCCAACGAGAATTTTTTTGATGATTCTACTGTAATTTCATTCTCAAACAATGGCAAGTCAATAACTTTCAAAAAAATTCTGTTTTGCTCCCTTGCAAAATAAAGAATGTATTTTCTGCCAGCTCTGCAAATACTGAACACACCAGAAATCCAGATGTCACTTTCTAAGTTACCATCATTGGCACATAAGCAGTGCAGCTGCTGAGAGAGCGCTGGCTTGCCAGCCAACATTCAAGGGGAATCAATACCATTGACGATAGAGGAACATAGTGCCAGATCTGTAATTATATTATGTAATTTTACACTATGCCAGTGGCTTTTGCTACATTCCACACATTCCAATGCAATTGCAAATTAGAGCATTACAACTGCTAAACTGTTATTGAGCAAACCTAATCAACTCTCTTCTCCTGTGATTATTTTTCTAAAAAGAAAGTACAACATATGCTGCTTGTAATGTCACCACATACCTGCACATTCAGTCTCATAATAACACAAATGGTGTTAATTCTCAGTTGGGTAACTAAACACCTGAGACATTTGCCCTGAGGTTCAATCAAGTTCCCCAGGTCTGTGACTGCCATTGATACCCAAATGTTCACTATAAATATTTATACAGTGCCTTAGACAGAACATTTGTATATGGATACATCTATAATGACAGCACATAAACTGATATATTTATTTTATTTATTACAGGTACTTATATAGCGCTGTCAATTTACGCAGCGCTTTACATATACATTGCACATTCACATCAGTTCCTACTCTCAAGGAGCTTACAATCTAAGGTCCCTAACTCACATTCATACATACACATTGTGACAAACCTATCCGGGACACAGGCTTTTTGAGAGGATTGAATGCGAGCCTCTTGCCGACTGATTATGGGCCCTGGATTTTAAGGGGCACAGGGTGAATGAGAACCCCACTATAATCTGTGCTAGTCAGATTCAATGCTGTCTATATGTATATATAATGTGTGTTGTCTCATGCTGGTGGGACACACACTGTCAGATGCTAATGTCATGAACGCCAGCCACCTGTCTGTTGTCTTGTATAATGTAAATGAGTCTAGTCTGGCTTGTAAGAGTATTCCACACATTGTTGTTTGTGCTACTTAACCCTGTATTAATGTTTATGGTAATGTGTATTGAATAGTTAGTGAGCTAGGAGCCATAACGTCTTATCTCTCAGTCAACTAGTCTGTGTGTTGATTTAGATAATTAGCTCAGGTTAATTTTGTTTCTGGCTACAGTTGTATTGTTAGGATTAATGAGCAGGAGCGGGGACCTCCTCTTCTACTGTATTATAAATACTTGTCATTTTGGTTCTAATAAATCAGTCCATGTTAGCACTAAGCAAGTGTCGTCTTGTTTTATGCTTGGGAGTGGTTGGAATATCTGATATCTATATTCAGACTAGGAGGAAGTGGTATATGACGAAAGCACTCAAGCCGAGTGTAGGGACGTTTCTTCACACACATACTAGGGCCAATTTAGACAGGATCCAATTAGCCTACCAGCATGTCTTTGGAGTGTGGGAGGAAACCAGAGTACCAGGGCAGTATTCAGATTTTTTCAGACTTCCCCCAATCTGCACACTTGATACTTTTTAGTTACTTAGAAAATATTAAAGGATATGTTCATCTGTTGTAACATGTTACACCCATATTCAGGGTGCAACATGTTACAGATGTACATTTTTTTACCTGCAAAAAATTGTGCATTTATAATTTTTTGTTAAAAAGGTGAACTTTTTCTTTAAGGCTACAGTATTAGGGTTAGAGCCAGACTACTAGCCTTTTGAGAAGGCGGTTAGAAACTTCAGACCCCATATTGCCAGTTTTACTTTAAATTTTCCTCACTTCAAACATACTCCCATAACAAAAAGTAAATAAAACAAAATCTTTGTTTACAAGATGAAAAAGTGACCCATGTGTTTTTACTAGTACTCATAAATTCTACAAAGTATTTCAAATAAATACATATACAAGCACTCCTTGCTGCTATTCTCTAGTACATTGTACAGCTCAGGCTGTTGGTGAACCCATTTCGACACAAGAAATGTGTTTGTATAATGGGGTTGATTCAGGGGTGAGAAATGGCCTTATATTTTACTATGCAGAATGGGGATGCACATTACATATGTCAGCTTTCAGCTTGCGTGTAGACCGAGAAACAGTTAACAGTCCGAAGCACCCAGTAAAAATGATTGACACAAATGTAACATCACTTCGAATATAGCAGTGGCCAGACGCTAGTTATTTACTATATTTCATATATTTCATGAAACTTAATAAAAGTAATTCACCTGTTCTTGGCCCATGAAGACATAAAAAGTGATAGGTATGGATTAGTTCCAGGTTTCCATGAATCTGTTTAGTGCTCCGGTGGATATAAATCACATCGTAGGTTGGCCTGCATATTTTTGTGTTGCTGGAGAACATAAAACAATTCACATATTGCTGGGGCAGCATGCTGTCTGGATATTTACCACTTTCACGGAAACTTTTATACCATTTCGTAGACCTGACCTAGGAACTGGAGACTCTAACTAAATATGCAATTATTTAACAGATTTTCTATTTACAAGACTTTACAAATGGTAAGTAGACCTATAAATATCAATCTTACTTAGTATAATGCAAGGGAACTACAATGTCTGTTGCTTAATTCAACCAAACAGAATGCAGATGACTTATTTCTCAAATAGAGAAAGCTGCAACATTTACAGAGTGGTACACTACAAATAAATGATTTTACAGTTCTAAAGTGATCTAGTCTTAAATGTAAATGGATATGAAGTGGAACTTCCGCTCATCGGAACCCTCCCCCCCTCCGGTGTCACATTTGGCACCTTTCAGGGGGGTGCAGATACCTGTCTAAGACAGGTATTTGCACCCACTTCCGGGCATAGACTCCCACGGGAGTCTATGCCTTTTCCTGTCCCGCTGCTGTGTCTGCTGCGACACACATGGGTCCCAGAGACAGCGCGGTGCATTCCTATTGCATTGTGCGACTCGCGCATGCGCAATAGGGAACCGGGAAGTGGAGCCACAAGGCTTCATTTCCTGATTACCAAACCCAAGATGGCGGCGGCAGCATCCAAGGACCGAGGGACGGTTCGGCCTCAGGTGCCGACGTCGCTGGACCCTGTGACAGGTGAGTGTCATTATTTTAAAAGTCAGCAGCTGCAGTATTTGTAGAATTAAAAAAAAAAATTTCGCCGGACTCCCTCTTTAAAGAGTTAGGCAGGCCATAGACAGTGCAAATTTCTTTCCTGCAAACCATGGTTGCAGGAAAGAAATTTGCAAAATTCCCCCATCAACACAGACCGTGCAGACAGGGCAATCCCTCCCACTGAGACATTGTATTCTCCCCCCTCCGGTGGCAGATGGAGGAGAAAACTGTCCCTGCCAGGAGAAGAAAGTGATTATTGCTATCGTAAGGAAATCGAGCAGACTTGTTGTATCCAAGTTGATCGATCGTACATTTTCCCTGCCCATACACTGTTTGAATCTCGGACGGTTCCTACTCAACCAGCTGAGATTCGAACCATCTATGGCTGGCCTTGGTTCACCTTTACCAAAAATTTGCCTATGCAAATAGGGGGCATCTGTAGATAAAAAAAAACTAAAGTTGTATAATTCCCTAGCTTTGGTGTCGGCCATTTATTTGCTGTACCTCATGAACCCTAACTGGAATGTTGCCAGGACATTGCTAAGTGAGGGATTATTATTACTGTTCACCTCCTCCATCACATGCATAGGCAGTTTTTTGTTTTTTTTTGCCTGTTTTTTTTTTAAAGGTGAACTAATCCTTTACATCTATTCAAAATAGTTTTATTTTTTGGGTAACGTGGAAAAAAAGTTGAAAACTGAATTGTGCATGTTTTTTTTTTCTGGTCTCTCCTTCACCTTACTTACTGTCCAGTTACAAGCACAAGAAGTACAGGAAATATCTCCAACGAAAAAAGTAATAAAATCATTGGCTAGGTTTTTAATGCTGTGTGTGCCCCTCAATTTCCTATACTTAAGCTTGTCTCCCGAGTTGCCTTCCTACACTTAGGTGAAGTTTAACTACAGTTTACATGTCAATAGACCATAGGAGGGTATTTTAGCAGTGTCTCCATCACTTGCCGGCAAAATGAATGCACGCGCAAAGGACTAAGCAGGCCTCCAAAGAAATTTGTGGGGGTTGAGGGGGGAAAGTAGAGTAAAGCTGGCAATAAATGGGTAGAATTGATTGCAAAGTTAAAGGTGAATCTGTTGGTGTGCCCAAAGAAGGGGTAGATACTTTTCCTTTCTTTGTAATGGATTGGTAGCAGGAAGTGCTGGAATCCAACCCAGAGCTTAAGAATACTAAACAAGAAATGATCTCCGACTCTAATAATGACAGTGGACAGAATGTGGTGCCTGACTAAGTCAGAAAAGAGGATTTTTGTACAGAACCACTGAAAAATTCCACACTTAATAGAGCCAGAGAAAACATTAAAATGATTAAAGGGGAATCAATTGAACCTGATGTAGGGGTGTAATTTCCCCACTTTGCTCTTAAAAATAACTTGCTGTATCAAGTAGTAAACAAGGGGAGGCGGTGGTAGAACAGCTAGTGGTCCCCAAACCATATTGCCAGATGGTTTTAGATTTAGCCTATGGTCATATAATGGGTGGACACCTAGGTAAAGAGGAAACTAATAAAAAAATAACCCGGAAATTATTTTGGTCTAGTTTACATGCAGATGTCAAAAAATATTGTGAGTTATGTATTCTGCACCATCACCCCATTTTCGTAGTCTGCTGGCACCTTTACCGATAATCGAAGTGCCTTTTGAAAGAATTGGCATGAATCTGGTGAGTAGTGGACAAGGGAGAAATTGGGGTTCTTTATTGCCGTACCTCATATTTGCTATATATGAGATACCCCAGGCATTACAGGTTACTCACCTTTTGAACTGCTCTATGGTAGACATTCCAGGGGATTGCTAGATGTTGCAACAGAAATGTGGGAGGGAGAGACCATGCCTTATAGAAGCATCATCAAGCATATCTTGCAGATGCCGGATAGAATCACAGCTATCATGCCACTTGTACAGGAACATATGGACACAGCTCCATGACACCTGAGGTGCCCATAACTGAAATTGTATCAGTGGCCCAATAGAATGACGTTAAAGAGTTTGTGAGAATGAATAGAGACTTTTTCTCTCACCTACCTGGACTAACCACAGTTATACAGAATGACATAATTACCTAACCGGGTGTCCGTGTAATTGTAAAGCCCTATATACCTGAGGCCCGGCGGGAAGCAGTTGCAAACAAAATAAATAACATGTTAGATTTGGGAGTGATAGAGGAGTCCCACTGTGATTAGTCAAGTCCAATATTGTTGGTCCCAAAGCCAGACGGAACCATAATATTTTCTAATGATTTCAGAAAATTGAAGAGCATGTCCAAATTCAATGCTTACCCGATACCTCGGGTGGATGAGCTTGTTGACAGATTGGAAACTGCCCGATACATAACTACTTTAGATATGACTAAAGGTTATTGGCAGATAACCGTAACGGAATCTACGAAAGAAAAGATGTCATTCTCTACCCTGAGAGGTCATTCCAATGTAAGCTTATGCCTTTTTGGTTTGCATTGTGCTCCTGCCTCGTTCCAGAAAGTGATGGCCAAGACATTAAGACCACATCGTCAATACACAGCTGCCTGTTTGGACAATGTAGTCATCCACAGCCCAGATTGGAAGTCTCATTTTCCCTGGGCACAAGCAGTAGTAGATTCTCTTTGGAAAGCAAAGACTTACGTACTGCCAAGCCCAGAAAGTGTGCCATAGGCTTGGAGAAGGTCAAATACCATGGCTATATTATTTGTCGAGGGCTAATTAAGCCTCAGATCAATAAGATTGAGCTGATACAAAAGTGGAATCACAGGATATTATAGGCATTTTATACCCAATTTAACCACCATTGCAGTCCCACTAACAGATCTGATGAAAGGTAGAGGGTGGGTCATGATTGAGAGGAATCCTGAGGCATAGAAGGAATTTCAAATGTTGAAGCTAGCTCTTTGTGCACAACCAGTGCTTGTGACCTAAGATTTCATAAAGGATTTTGTAGTACAGATGCCTCTGATGTGGGACTGGGTGCTGTACTGTCCCAAATCAGAGATTAGGAGGAGCACCCTGTAGTCATCCTTAGCAGAAAGCTTAATAGACACGAGAAAAACTATGCCACTGTTGAGAAGGAATGTTTGGCTATCAAATGGGCCTCAGATGCCCTCAAATATTACCTGGTGGGCAGACAATTCAAACTAGTCACTGATCATGCCTCTCTCATGTTGATGTGTGATAATAAGGATTAAAATAGTCATGTGACAAGGGGGTTCCTTGCTTTGCAAGCATTTAATTTCACAGTGGAGCATAGAGCTGGGAAGCTTGAATAATCAAAAAATGTAGATACCCTTTCCGTGTCCGTTGCCTTTCTGGGACAGTTGCTCCGCCGCAGGGGCTGGTGCAGAGGGGAGGGGATAATGTGACATTATGAAAGGCAAGATGATTTTGGGATGCTGTACATCACCTCACATGCTTTCATATGTGGGAAACTAAACTGGAATCTGGTCCAGGTTTTTGCAGGCCACCTTGGATGTGTGGGTTCTAAACCGGAGTTTTCTTACCACCTGTGACCAGCAGCAGGTAGTATAATTATAGAAGGACTGGAGCAAGAGATTGCTCTTGGCCTTTGGTGTCTGGGTGACAAGGATTTGCTTTCTGTTTTGTTTTGTTTGTTTTTATGCAACCTTTTGAATAAAACTGGCTACAAGTCAGACTTTTTAAGAAAAGACCTGCCATTTGGATAGCCTTTATCCCAGGGAAGGTGATCACCACCTAAACAAATATATATCTATATATATATAGATATATATATATCTCCATCTATATATATATATATATATATATATTGTGGGGAAATTAGCTTGTGTGGATCACCTTTTATGAATGACAGTCAGCAAACGGGCACTTTCTTCAAAATCTGGCGGATGACAGGTTTATTTGCAGGAGGTTTGCAAAATTAAAACAAACAGTAAATTAAATCCTTGCCGTCCGGCGCTAATTAAACAAATAGTCTCCTCTCTATACAGTGCGGGTTTGGTCCCAGTCACCCACAAAAAACATTCGGAAAAGCAAACCTTTTAGTCCAACACCCAGAGCTCCTCTCACTCAGGTTCCTTCCCGAGTCCCAAAACCTGAGAGCCCTGTTGTGCTCTCTTCCTGGTCATTTAAAGTCCACCTGAGTGTGGGGTCAAGTGAACCAGAACATCCGGACCGGCACTTAGCCTGCAACAGAACGAATGCAAAGTGAAATGTAGCGATTATCCACTATATCACCTTGCATACCGTCACAATATATATATATATATATATATATATATATATATATATATATATATATATATATATATATATATATATATATATATATATATATATATATATATATATATATATATATATATATATATATATATATATATATATATATATATATATATATATATATATAGAGAGAGAGAGAGAGATCTCTCTCTCTCATATATATATCTATATATCTATATATATATATATATATACACACATACACACAGTGAGTACACCCCTCCAATTTTTGTAAATATTTTATTATATCTTTTCATGTGATAAGACTGAATAAATGACACTTTGCTACAATGTAAAGTAGTGAGTGTACAGCTTGTATAACAGTGTAAATTTGCTGTCCCCTCAAAATAATTCAACACAGCCATTAATGTCTAAACCGCTAACAACAAAATGAGTACACCCCTAAGTAATAATTTCCAAATTGGGCCCAATTAGCCATTTCCCTCCCCAATGTCATGTGACTCATTAGTGTTGCAAGGTCCCAGGTGTGAATGGGGAGCAGGTGTGTTAAATTTGGTGTTATCACTCTCACTTTCTCATACCGGTCATTGGAAGTTCAACATGGCACCTCATGGCAAAGAACTCTCTGAGGATCTGAAAAAAAAAAAATGTTTTGCTCTAAATAAAGATGACTTCGGCTATAAGAAGATTTCCAAGACCCTGAAACTGAGCTGCAGCACGTTGGCCAATACCATACAGCAGTTTAACAGGACAGGTTCCACTCAGAACAGGCCTCGCCATGGTCGACCAAAGAAGTTGAGAGCATGTGCTCAGCATCATATCCAGAGGTTGTCTTTGGGAAATAGACGTATTAGTGCTGCCAACATTGCTGCAGAGGTTGAAGGTGTGGAGGGTCAGCCTGTCAGTTCTCAGACCATATGCCGCACACTGCATCAAATTGGTCTGCATGACTGTTGCCCCAGAAGGAAACCTCTTCTTAAGATGATGCACAAGAAAGCCTGCAAACAGTTCGCTGAAGACAAGCAGACTAAGGACATGGATTACTGGAACCATGTCTTGTGGTCTGATGAGACCAAGATAAACTTATTTGGTTCAGATGTCAAGCGTGTGTGGCGGCAACCAGGTCAGGAGTACAAAGACAAGTGTGTCTTGCCTACAGTCAAGCATGGTGGTGGGAGTGTCATGGTCTGTGGCTGCATGAGTGCTGCCGACACTGGGGAGCTACAGTTCATTGAGGGAACCATGAATGCAAACATGTACTGTGACATACTGAAGCAAAGCATGATCTCCATCTTTGGAGACTGGGCTGCTGGGCAGTATTCCAACACGATAACAACCCCAAACACACCTCCAAAACAACCACTGCCTTTCTAAAGAAGCTGACAGTAAAGGTGATGGACTGGCCAAGCATGTCTCCAGACCTAAACCCTATTGAGCATCGGTGGGGCATCCTCAAACAGAAGGTGGAGGAGTGCAAGGTCTCTAAAATCCACCAGCTCTGAGATGTCGTCATGGAGGAGTGGAAGAGGACTCCAATGGCAACCTGTGAAGCTCTGGTGAACTCCATGCCCAAGAGGGTTAAGGCAGTGCTGGAAAATAATGGTGGCTACACAAAATATTGACACTTTGGACCCAATTTGGACATTTTTACTTAGGGGTGTACTCACTTTTTTGCCAGCGGTTTAGACATTAATGGCTGTGTGCTGAGATATTTTGAGGGGACAGCAAATTTACACTGTTAAACAACCTGTACACTCACTACTTTACATTGTAGCAAAGTGTAATTTCATTAGTGTTGTCACATGAAAAGATATAATAAAATATTTACCAAAATGTGAGGAGTGTACTGACTTTTGTGAGATACTGTATATCTAGTCTGGTGAGTTTGACCTCTCATGGGGGAGTGTGCTGCACAAGGTGGATTTTGTACACTATCTCTGGTGAAAAGTGCACTTTTTGGACTACTTTTCGATTCTACACTCAAAAAATCCTCTTTTGAACTGCCCTATATATCATCTACTGCTCACAGACTGTGATTTGTGGGGAAGACCACATATTGTGATATTGCATTTAATATCATGTTCAATTCTAGCGCTGTTTTAGTATTTTAATATATTTTTCACTGTTTTTTTTTTTTTACTACTGTTTGGTATATATATATATATATATATTTTTTTTTTACATAACTCTAACCCCATTACTTGCCAAAAGTAATCAGAATGTATTTTGCTGTAACAAAAGCAGGGATTGGCAGCACTGCAGGAAGCGAGCATCCTGGGAACACTGTTCTTAGCTTTCCTATGGCATTTTATTACTTTAAATAAAACTAGCACTAATCTCTAACTAAAACTTGAATTGAAAATGTAATGGTAATAACTGATTGAATATGGCATTGCACATCCAGCATAATCCCCAGCACATGCTTAGTGATGGTCTGGAGACAGTAGTAGGGACAGGCTCTGATAAAGAATGCTAATTATTTTTCAACTGACAATACATTTTTTTTCTCTGGAAGTTTTCTGTGCTGATATTTCAGATTGGCAGGCTCAATAAAATGCTCTACTAATTAGTATATTTTTTTCCCTTCTCCGTGTAATTAACAAGTAACACCAATTACACCTTTTATCTATTATTTAGAAATGAGCAATTGAGTTAAGCATTGTATAATTTATATATATATATTTATATATATAGGCACTCCTATAGGGAAGAATTATGAATTGGAATATTTTTTTGTTAATGTATTCTTTATGTTTAAACTATGTGTTTCATTATTCTACAGAAGATATATTATCTTTTTCTCTGATGCCTACTATGAAAAGAAGAATGATGTACAGTATCTCACAAAAGTGAGTACACCCCTCACATTCATTTTTAAATATTTTATTATATCTTTTCATGTGACAACACTGAAGACACAACACATTGCTACAATGTAAAGTATCAAGTGTACAGCTTGTATAACAGTGTAAATTTGTTGTCCCCTCAAAATAACTCAACACAGCCATTAATGTCTAAACCGCTAGCAACAAAAGTGAGTACAGCCCTACGTGAAAATGTCCAAATTGGGCCCAATTAGCCATTTTCCCTCCCTGGACTAACGAGTCATGTGACTCATTAGTGTTACAAAGTTTCAGGTGTGAATGGGGATCAGGTATGTTAGATTTGGTGTTATCGCTCTCACTCTCTTATACTGGTCACTGGATCTGAAAAAATTATCATTGCTCTACATAAAGAAACTGAGTTGCAGCACTGTGGCCAAGACCATACAACGGTTTAACAGGACAGATTCCACTCAGAACAGGCCTCGGCCAAAGAAGTTGAGTGTCTAAAGATGATGCACAAGAAAGCCCGCAAACAGTTTGCTGAAGACAAGCAGACTAAGGACATGGGTTACTGGAACCGTGTCCTGTGGTCTGATGAGACCAAGATAAAATGATTTGGTTCAGATGGTGTCAAGCGTGTGTGGCGGCAACCAGGTGAGGAGTACAAAGACAAGTGTGTCTTGCCTACAGTCAAGCATGGTGGTGGGAGTGTCATGATCTGGGGCTGCATGAATGCTGCCGGCACTGGGGAGCTACAGTTCATTGAGGGAACCATGAATGCCAACATAAAGATATGCGTGAAAGGACGGTTGGCGCTCCCTATATATTTGTGAAGTGGATAATAGGTTACCCTATTATGAATGTGTTGAAAAATGGTGGTCCTTATACTAGATACCCACAAGCTCCTGATAATTAAGGTGAAAGGTGAATGAGGGTAAAAGTAAAAATAAAAATAGTATTATATAGAACGATCCAGTATCTAGTGCTAGCTGGGAGGGACAGGGTATAATTCCAGCCCCTCTAGGTGAACTAAGTGACAAACAGTGCGTGAGCTGATTGGCTCGTGGGTTAATTATAAAATTAGATTAAATTAAATAAATCTTATATGCCATATATCACACCATATGTAAAACAGTGCAACCTGTTATAGACAGTGATGACGAGATAACAAATACAAAAAAATATTAGATTAAATCCTATGTACCATAATCATACCATATGTGAAACAGTAAACCTGTTATAGACAGTGATAACAAGATGACAAATACCAAAAAAAATGGCCCATGCAGGGCTGGTGTATGAAAAATTAATGTAGAGGTGATTAAACTAAAAAATATTAATAAAAAAGACCATGGAGGCCCCAATAGAAAATCCCAAGGGAACGTTATTATAATAGTCCAACAGAAAAATATAGATGAAAAAATGTAAAACTGTAATGAGACTGCCAGTCCACAGTGTATTCCTGAATATATAGGTATATCTATACAGGGAATTTCCACATTAAATCAAGCAGGCTTCATGGCTGCAGTTCCAATGGTGATGCATAGAAGGTGATTCTGAGAAGTGACTTTTGTGCTTCAAGAGATAACGGTGACTTTGTGATGTCCCCTTTTGCTCCCACACTCACCAGAAGTAGATACCCCTGCAGGGGTGAACAGCTTTGCAAGTTATCAATTCCAGGTCCTCCTCGGGGTCCCCACTGAAGAGATGTCCTAGCTGATCGAGTTTATCCAGCTAATCCACCTGGAACTCCTAGGATGGGGAAGTCCAGCAGCGATCCCCAAGGGGGGTTATACCTCACAAGGAAGCAAGGAAAAACGGAGATCCCATGTGCATTACCAGATGTTGTATAAAATGGTGTTTATTAAAAATTAAAATAAAGCAAAATTAAAAAGCAGGGTATCCTTCAAGGTACTCCTGTTTCCACCATACAGGGTAAAAAGACAGCACAAAAAGCGGAGGGGTATAGGGCGGTTTGCACTCCAGATGCGCTCCACGCCTCGATATCCCGCACCGGAAGTGACGTCACCACGCCTTACGCGTTTCGTCGTCAGACGTTTTCAAAGGCTACCTGAATGCCAACATGTACTGCGACACACTGAAGCAGAGCATGACCCCTCCCTTCGGAGACTGGGCCGCAGGGCAGTATTCCAACATAATAATGACCCCAAACACACTTCCCAGATGACCACTGCCTTTCTATAGGAGCTGAGGGTAAAGGTGATGGACTGGCCAAGCATGTCTCCAGACCTAAATCCTATTGAGAATCTGTGGGGCATCCTCAAACGGAAGGTGAAAAAGCGCAAGGTCTGTAACATCCACCAGCTTTGTGATGTCATCATGAGAAGCGGAAGAGGACTCCAGTGGCAACCTGTGAAGCTCTGGTGAACTCCATGCCCAAGAGGGTTAAGGCAGTGCTGGAAAATAATGGTGGCCAAACAAAATATTGACTCATACTCACTTTTGTTGCCAGCGGTTTAGACATTAATGGCTGTGTGTTGAGTTATTTTGACGGTACAGCAAATTTACACTGTTATAAAAGCTGTACACTCACTACTTTACATTGTAGCAAAGTATCATTTCTTCAGTGTTGTCACATGAAAAGATATAATAAAATATTTACACAAATGTGAGGGATGTACTCACTTTTGTGAGATACTGTATAATAAATTGTTTATTCCCTTTAAATTCTATGGACAGAGCAGGTATACCAAAAAAAATTACTATTACAGGCTTAAAAGCTAATGTCAACCATTTTTTGAATACAGTAGGGGACATTACACATTTCTGTCAGGTTTAATTTCTGTCTTTGACCCCATTGGGGAGATTTTTCCTCGCTACTTGTCCCTGATACAAGAAATAGAGAGTGCGTTGTAACTGGTACTGTGTTGTAAATCCAATAGGGATGCAGATGGCAAAAAGGGCCTGTTTATACTTAAAGTGGAAGTAAGTAAACCCCCCTATCGTTTTCAGCCAAGGAAGCTGCCATCTTTGCCTCTGTTTAATCTTCAACTGCCACAGTGCTGCACATGTGATCCATTATGACACCAGCCATTGGATGGTTTGACTGTTTGGTTGAGAGCACAGCCAATGTGCAGTTAGCATTCACGGCATGCCTTTTTTTTTAGACTGTTAAATCGATGGGTTTACTTCCGCTTTAAGCAGTCTGTTATGGTGTGTTAAAATACCTTATGGTATTCATTACGAATGGGCTACACACATCAAATGAAAAAAAGAGCCTTTTTTAGCAATATAGTGCATCAAAATGCACAATATGTGCACTGCAGTATGTTATGCACTCTAGTGTAAAAAGGGTTGGGGCACTATTCACAGTGAGGTATGAGTATAGCCAATTTCCAAGGTGGCTGACATAACTTATGCCGCGTACACATGATCAGACTTTCTGGCAGACTATGTCCGGCGGACCGGAAGCCGTCGGACAATTCGATCGTGTGTGGGCCCCAGCGGACTTTTGGGACTTTCCCAAAAGTCAGACGGACCTAGAAATAAAACATCTTTCAAAACTTTCCGACGGACTCGAGTCCTGTCGAAAAATCCGGTCGTCTGTGTGCTAGTCCGACGGACGAAAACCGACGCTAGGGCAGCTATTGGCTACTGGCTACTGGCTATGAAATTCCTTATTCTAGTCCGGTCGTACGTCATCACGTTAGAATCCATCGGACTTTTGGAGTGATCGTGTGTGGGCAAGTCCGTTCGCTTGAAAGCCTGGAGGACCTCCGCTGCAAAGTCCGTCGGAAAGACTGTCGGACCTAGTCCGTCGAAAAGTCTGATCGTGTGTATGCGGCATTAAAGGAAAATCAAAAAAATTATATCAGTGAGATTTTCCCACTGTGTTGCAGAACTCTCCGTAGTAGGAGACAAAGCCCTGGAGCTTATTACTGGACCACAGTTCACACTAATGCCCCGGAAATTCCGACCATAAAATCCATCGGATTTTTTCCGACGAATTTTGTCCGACACTGGTGTTGCATACACACGGTCGGACAAAGTTGTCGGAAAATCCGATCATCCTGAACGTGGTGATGTTCGTTGCATACGACGGGACTACATAGAGGCTAGTAGCCAATAGCTGGTCTTGTAATGTGATCTGAGCATGCGTGGCACTTTGTCCGTCGGAATTCGCTACACACGAACGGAAAAAGTTCGATAGGACTTTGTTGTCGGAAAATTTGAGAGCAGGATCTCAAACTTTTTCCGTCGAAAATTCCGACGGAAAAAGTCAGATGGAGCCCACACACGGTCGGAATTTCCGACAACATGGTCCGATAGGACATTTTCCGTCGGAAAATCCGACCATGTGTACGGGGCATAAAACTGTTGGTTCTAGCCTCAAAACCCACCAAACTGAGGGCTCTAGCCCAGTTACTGGGATATAAGGAGAACAGTCTTTAAAGGCATTGCAAAATCTTCCAGGCATTAAGAACTGAAATAAAATCTGCTCTGTTGGATACAAATTCTGCCCAAAATTGTAAAAAAAAAAAAAAAAATCACAAATCTTATAATTGTTTAGTATTATTTTTCTGTTGTTGTTTTTACGTTTCATAGTCTGCAAGACAAAACATTTGTAATACAAAGGAAAAAAAAATGTTGATAGCAAGCAGAGCTGGAAAGATGCTTATAGAGCAGATAAGTCTGCTTCAGAGTCCACACATTTTCTGCTTGCATGATGCATTCAGAACAATATCAGTACATCAACAAAATAGCACATCTTTAGCTCTCTGGCATAAAATTCTGTCATTTAGGGAGTCTGGCAACATCTGCCTTCTAATTGCCCTGAACATTATGCTCTGAAACTGGCAGCTTTGGATACATTTCCGGGGCACCAGTGTTCCGTAGCTGAGCAATGCCATACAAAGTAGCTCAGTCAGCCTGCTTCCATTTTGTATATCTGCGTCTCCATTTATGAAATGTTTTAGGCAAGCAATGTGTTCTGAAATTAAAGCGGCCCAACGGAGTAATTACACTTGAGAAAGGAGCAGACGGAATAATTAGCACCTGGGAAAAAAAGCAAGTAAGAAATTCTGCAGAAGGGACTGTCTCCTTTTTCTGAGAACAGTTATGTTTCTTTAAGAGTAAGCACTTAATGAAGTGACTCCTTGATAATTGTTTAATCATAGTTCCCAGACTTTATTTTACTTTTCTGAAAAGGCTGCTATGCACAGCACATTCCAGCTACTTTACCTTGACATGTTAATAATTCTGACATCATGCAAACTAATAACTGTCACGATTACAAGAAATAGTACAGATGAGAGATTGCTGTCAACCCGATGTCTATTACCTTGATGACAGCGCAGTAAAAATAGACTGCAGTATAAGTTCGTCCACACAACAATTCTATCAAGTACTCAACACTTCAAATAGCCATTTGTTAAATAAGCTAACAAAATTAATGATTCTGCAACAAGATCCAGGGTGAAAATGTGCAGTCGGTCATTGCCAATCGTTTCACTAAAAATCTGTAAGTAAGGCAGTTCCATGCAAAAAAAAAAAATTTAAATGTATACTAAATACGTCATTCTGCTTGCAAACATATCACTAGTTTTAGGTGAATATACTAGACATGTGCACAACAAAAAATTTTGTTTATTTTCGTTTCGTTTTTTTTTCGTTTCCGTTGATTCGTACATTCGTAAGTCGTCGGTATTCGGAACGATTCGTAATTCGTAAGAGTTATTTTTTCGTTGATTCGTTTTTCCGTGTTCGTTTATTCGAAATTCGGACGCATTCGTATTTATTCATAACATTCGTAGATTCGTAATCGGAGCATAATTCATAATTTTATGTAATGTGTATGCTATTATTACATTTTAAGAGACACGGAAAATTACGAATCGAAAAAAAAGTTACGAATGTACGAATTTTTTCGTTCAATCCATTCGAAGCATGTTAAGCAACGCCATTGTAAGAGACACGGAAAATTTCGATTCGGAAAAAAAAAAAAAAGTTACAAATGTACGATTTTTTTCGTTCAATCCATTCGAAGCACGTTAAGCAGCACCATTGTAAGGGACACGGAAAATTACCAATTCAACAACAAAAAAAAAGTTACGAATGTACGAATTTTTTCGTTCATTTTCATTTTCGTAAATTCGTTGTTTCTAATTTGTTTTTTTTCGGATTTTCGTTATTTTCGGATTCGTTCGATTCGAACGATTCGTTAAAATTTTTAGCGAATCGTTCGTTCATTCGTACGAAAACGAACGAACGAAAATTACGAAAAAAAAAACAAAAAACTAAAAAAAAAACGAAAGGAATTGCACATGTCTAGAATATACACCAAGAAAAAGTAGCAATGTCTTATGTACTATCTATAATACTACTCAGGGGCGGACTGACACCTCATGGGGCCCCCCGGGCAATAGGAGATTATGGGGCCCCCAGGCAATCAGAGATTATGGGGCCACACAGTATATACACACACACACACAGTATACACAGACATGTTTCTATTGGCTGAGAAGTTACTTAAAGCGGAGCTCCACCCTAAAGTGGAACTTCCGCTTATCGGATTCCTCCCCCCCCCTCCGGTGCCACAATTGGCACCTTTCAGGGGGGAGGGGGGTGCAGATACCTGTATAATACAGGTATCTGCACCCACTTCCGGGACTAGCATCCCCGCCCATATCCGAGGATATTCGAGGATGCCTCGTTGTGTCTTGGGAAACAGTTCCCAGGACACAACAGGGAACCAATAGAGACGCGCAGCGCGACTCGCGCATGCGCAGTAGGGAACCGGGCAGTGAAGACGTTGCATCCTGATTCCCTGACAGAGGATGGCGGAGGGGCAGCCGAGAGATGAGAGGTCGCTCGTCACATTCTGCCGACACCGCTGGAACCTGGAACAGGTAAGTGTCCATTTATTAAAAGTCAGCAGCTGCAGTATTTGTAGCTGCTGACTTTTAATATTTTTGGTGCGGGTGGAGCTCCACTTTAAGAGGTGGGGCAGCTATAATCTCAGGATTTTTAGACCAAAAGGATGGTAAGGGACATTTCAGAGGTAGATGTAAAAAAAAAAACACATACTTTTACATACTGTCCCTGGTTTTACTGAGGCTGGTAACCCTGATGGGGCCCCCTAGTGGCCTGGGGCCCTCGGGCAGTGCCCGAGTAGCCGAATGGTCAGTCCGCCCCTGGTACTACTGCCATTGTACAGGCTCTTATTTACCTTAAAAGCTATAATTTTCATTTAGGCCTGGTTCACACCTATGCAGGTTGCAGTTTGCATATTCCAGGTGTATTTTGTGTTTTTCAATACACATTTTTGATCCATTGAAGTCTATGAAACCAAAAAACAGAAAAAAAGTCCCTGGCCCCTTCCATAAAATGCACAGATGTGAACATGACCCAGAGGAAACCATGTTAAATGGACTGTAGTACATTTCTGCAAAACTGAAAACCCAGTGAAAAATGCATAGATGTGAACCAGGCCTAAAAGTGTAACCTCAGCAGAAAACTTTTTTTTGGTTTTGAGTTGTGTGGGAGGCATTATAAACTCTGTCAGATTTTAATTGCTTTCTATGTCCCCAACAGGGCGATTTCCCCTTATGTCCTGTCCACAGAGACACAATGTAAGTGGCAAATGAAATGAAATCCCACCTCTGACAGCTGTCAATGGAACAGATGGAAACAAATATCCCCATTGTAAGATATCTTCTCTGCTCCTGTTCTGGTGACAATGATAACACTTTGGATTGTCCGTTACTTTATTTTAAAAGCTTCATCATTTCTAACAAGAACACATTGTTACAGATCAATGTAGAAAAGGGCAATAAAGCATACCTTCCCAAAAAGTGCATAAAGACTCACATTGATATCTGTTCACAGCTGGATTCTCAGTCTCCCTCTTTGTAGCTTACATTTACTTCTGGTCAGGGAGTGCACTCCCTAAGGCCCCTTTCACACTGATGGACCGTTCAGGTCCGCCTGTCAGTTTTGACGGCGGACCTGAACGGGCGCTCCATGCTGGTCTATGGAGCGACGGATGTCAGCGGAGACATGTCCGCTGACATCCGACCCGGTCTGATCCGCCAAAAGCAGACGGATGGCCCTACGTCCAGATCAGTCGCTGGCGGATCAGATCGGTTGAGATCTGATGAAAACGGACACGCTGCCCATTTTCATCTGATCTCTCCATAGAGACCAGTGGCGCTGGACAAGCCCCTCCCCGCTCAGAGAGCAGAGAGGGATCTGTCATCCGCCGGCTCAGCGGAGATCAACGGTGAGATCTCCTGCTGAGCTGGCGGACAGAGGCGGACTCCGTGGAAGCGGAGTCCGCCTCGTGTGAAAGGGGCCTAAATGTAATTAGAAAGAACCTTCAGATATAACTTAGGACTACATGTTCCATAATTCATTGTGCAGCCCTTCATTAATGAAATTAATTCAATTAATAAAATAGCTACTGTCAATCTCTGGCCATATAGGAATAGCTGAAGGGGCATGTCCTCATCTCTGGCTTCCTATGCTGGTGGATGCAGGCAGTGATGCCATGTTGGCATACAGTTCCATTCATGGAAGCACTTGCAATCGAGTAACCCATAGGACTCTAGAAGGGTACTGAGCCACCCTAAAACTGGAAAGTGTGATTGAATAAAAACTCAAGGAAAGGCAAGGCTTAAAAGATAAGTTCACTTTTGTAAAAGAAAAAATAATAAATGAACACATTTTTTGCAGGTAAAAAAAAAATGGAGAGGTATTATTTTTATTTTATTTTACTAAACGCCCAGAAAGCATTGTACCCGTGTTCAGCAGATCGGGGGTGCCATGCAGGACTCCTGCAGACAGTCTGTTTAAGGTGTCTGCTCGTACCTCATGTGAGCAGGCAGTTATACTCTGACAGGAAGAGGCCCCTTGAACTACCTAGAAGGCTCAACAGCGCCCTTGTAGTTCATTGAGAACTACAAGCCAACAGCCGCAAAGACTGTCAGTAGTTGTAGTTCTCCCATTTACAGACTTCTGTGCATGAATAATGCAGCTGGGTGTTTTTTTTTTTTTATTGTGACAGAAAGTTTAGGGAGAAGATCCATGGTTTGCTGTCACTAGAGGAGAGGCAGCAGATTGGGGAGTGGCTGCAGAAGTAGGAACATGTTACACGTTCCACTCTAAAAATGGGAGGAGCATGTTCCCAAAGGCGAATTTATCCTTTAACGCAGAAAGAAGAGGCACACTAAGTAAGTGTTTAGATCAGCAGCGGAAGTTGCCCAAAAAAATGCAGGGTTTATTATAACTTTAAATTGGAACTAAACTTATTGATTTAAGGGTTTCCCAAAACAATTACATATGGCATGCAATGGATGAGAACTGTTGCAGATCATACAGAGGCTAAGATGGCAGCTTCCTTGGCTGTAAAGGATAGGGGGTTTAGTTCCACTTTAAGACGAAGATCGAGATCAAACCATCCCAATGGGTAAAATGCTGCACCAGGCTGGGCTCCTGAACCATGTCGCACATACTTTCCCGTTCGCTCCCCAACCTCAAGCTGAAAAGTAAAAGGGACCTCTGTCATGGAAAACACTTTTGAGTGAACTCTGCAAAAGTGACTCTTCAGAGTTCCCTGCTTACATCACTAAGTAAAATAATCATATTAGGTGCACTACTTGTTATTGTGTTGCTCATAATAACTCATTCACTGCCACATCATGAAAAGGTATTTACAGCTTATTCAGCAATATACTCAACCAAGTTCCCTGTGCCTCTAAAACTTCTAATTTTGTTTACCTGGGCCAACAATAAAGTAATTTTCACACTTCTTCTCTACGAAAACCAACCACAGGACTGATCCCTCATCTGAAACCTCACAGAAAAGATTACAAGTCCTACCAACCCTTACATGCCCAGTACTTTTCCTGTCTGTTTTAGGAAAGGACAGAAAAGATGCTCTTTTTTCTGTTTGTTGTATGCCAGACCTCCAAAATATGGACCCTTAGTCCCACCTACATGGTGGTCTCTTCTATGATGAAGGATCCAAGTTGTACAATAAGCTCAGGGGCCCCGCTCAGGATGGGAAACATTTCTGAAGGAACCCCTTGAGCCACTCCCTTGGGTTGCAAGGCTGCTGATCAAGAAGGTTTTTGAATCTGGAGTATAGTTTGACTTCCAAGTTGAAAAAGTATACTGGAGTTATCTCACAAAAATAACTTTTCAGGATAGACAAATAGCTGCTGCTTCTATTCTCTGCAGTGAGTGCAGGCAGAAATTACATAAGTTCTGCCACCTAGAAAAGCCAAGACACATTGCAGGCTTGAGGTAACTGAACAGCGCACTTCATCCCTGGGGAGCATAGCACACCATTCTGGATCCATATGCTGCACCTGCTCAGTTGGTTTACCAAATTTAAACTCACACTGCCACCCGCTAACTGCTTTCACACTGAATGACAGACCTGTCTGACAACTCACAACTGAATTGTTAATAAAGGAATGGGGATGGTGGCTGATATCAGATGATATCAAATATGGTCATAGAAATACTGCTGTTAAATATCGCCCTTCTTGTTGGAGTTAGAGGTCCGGCTCAAAGACAAACACCTGATTTAGTTCACCTAATTCCAAACAGGTAAAGTGCAGAACAATTCAACTTTGGTCCAAACCCAAAGCTCATCCCTACTCGCAAGGTATTTGTCAAAGCAGAGGTCAGTGATCACTAGCAAGTCATGTTGTCCAGGTCTCTTCACAGAAATATGGTCAACCCATTGGTGGTTCTTGAGCACTGGAGTCGGGAAACAATGCTCTTAACATACAGATAGGCATGTCAGTGTAAATAATAATACACAATAACAATTACAATTAGCAATCTGGAATATTGTCAGGTTAACTTAATATTGAGAAATGGTCATAGAGGGACTGCAAAGGTGAGTATAGTCACAGGATGAATACTGATACAGTGCAAAACATGGCAGCCTCAGCAGCATGTAAATAAAATGTTCACTTTAGTTCAATTAGATAAGGAAGAGGACTACAGTTTATAAATGTCATGCATCCCTTCCCCTCAGTCTTGCCCATTTTAGTCTTTGCTTTATCTGACTGCGTAGAGACTAGAGAAGAATGTGGTGATACAGCATCGGCAACATTGCACTTTTTTTTTAGGACAATTGCTGCTGGGGGGGGGCAAGAAATTGAAGCGGAGTTCCACCCTAAAGTGTAACTTCCGCTCATCGGAACCCTCTCCCCCTCCGGTGTCACATTTGGCACCTTTCAGGGGGGGGGGGGGGTGCAGATACCTGTCAGGTATTTGCACCCACTTCCGGGCATAGACTCTTTCCCTTTTTTCTGTCCCGGACAGACACACACGGGTCCCAGAGACAGCGCGGAGCATTCTCATTGCGCTGTGCGACTCGCGCATGCGCAGTAGGGAACCGGGAAGTGAAGCCGCAATGCTTCACTTCCTGATTCCCTCAACGAGAATGGTGGTGACAGCAGCCGAGAACCGAGCGATTTCTCGGCTTCGGCTGCCGACATCGCTGGACCCTGGGACAGGTAAGTGTCCATTTATTAAAAGTCAGCAGCTGCAGTATTTGTAGCTGCTGGCTTTTAATATCTTTTCTTTAAGTGAGAATCTCATTTTATATTTCTCCTACAAGGCACTGCCTTTGACTAGATTCTAACCTTTTTTTATAGACTGAACATTGACATCTCTATAATGCTTAAAATGTTTCTTCATAACTACACTCAAAAATACAAGAAAGGCTTGTATACATTGCATTCTGGTAAAAATGAAACTAAAAATGAACTAATAGCACATTCTATAATTGTATAAAAATGCATGAAAGCAACACTTTTGCTTTGAGAGCTACAAACAATTCAGAGTAGCTGTTGATCTGCATGTGTTTAGCAAAATTAAAGGCATAAAAAGAAAGATCAACTCTCAAGAGCGTGTTCAAAAGCATGGGTTTCTGAATAAAAAATATTCACCTTTTCAAAGCAATATTCTCCTTCCGTTTCCTTGGGCAAGTGTCAGTTTGTTTACGGACTATGGTTCAGCTTGAGTAATAATAATCCTTCAATTCTCAATTTCCATGGCCAGTAGCTAGCTGAAATCCACATGCAGATCATCTGCATTTAGACTGAATTAATTTACAAATGTATTGGCATGCAAAATAAACGAAGAATGTATATTTTATTACAGAGAGTTTATGCTCATAGTGAAGATTATAAAAATCCTACATTCATCAGATAAAGGTTTGACCTAGATGTACCAGGTTTTTAAAACATATGGCATGTTATACATTTGCAAAGATATTATCTGATGGATAACATACATTGAAAAAAATATATGTCTAAGAGAGTACAATTCTCTAGATTGCCAAATGTGTTTTTAAACCGCTTTCTTTACTGTTAAATATGTTTAGAGCAGATTTTCAATTTAATTAGAGGACAATTACTAAAAATGATTTTAATATTGTTTTGGTCTGTAGTGCTCAGATGCAGTCTAGTTCCACTTTAAGGTTCTTGTTTAGGCACTTTCTGTGATAGGGAGACACTGCTATGCCACAGTTCTCCAATTGTGCACCTGCATTGTCACTCTAATATGACCTTTAGTGAAGACTACAAGATGGCCTGCTGGCACATACTACATGGGTAGGTTCATTACTGTCTCTGCCAGGAAGCTGGTCAAAAGTAGTTACGTGCAGCAAAATCTAAATTGAGCCCATGTAGACAAAAAGTGTCTGAATAGGCTGGGGGAGATCAGCAGGACTGAACATGGATAAAAAAGATGAGAAAAAAAAACATTCAAATCCCTTTTTAACACCATGCTTCAGTCAATTAAATGTTTGGATTTTTATCTATTTTGAGGAATTGGCGACAGTTGTGTTTTTGAATTTACAGCATTTTTAATGAAAAATTTAGAAATAAATTTAGAATACATTTTGCAAGTGTTTAAAGGACCAATAAATGTAAGCCAACCTTTGTAAAAGAAATCTTGTTATAATGAGGATATTTAGAGGATGTGTGTAATAAAAAAAATGCTACATAACAGATAGAATTCTATATTCAACTAACTTTGTTAAAGTACTTTTTTGTGCTGAGACTTTTGCTTCTTTCCTTTAAAGATGACATAAAAACAGCAGGCCAGTCAGTATTTTGCTTTTCGTCAAACTGTATGTAAATATTAGCAATTCCAATTTTCTATTTGTTCTCTTTTTGGTCTGTTAAAGTTACAAAGCATTTTTGTATATCTGTTTGATAAGTGCGAAAAAATAAAATGTTTGACCAGTAAAATGTAATTCTTGGAGTACAATACAGAACATGAGATCTTTAGTCATAAACTATGGGTTTTATGCAGCTAACTTCAGCTGATTGGACACCGGCAAAATGAGAATGGTGCAGGGGCATCCTCCTATACAGTATTTATCGGCATATAACACGCACCCTAATTTAAAGAGGGAAGTTTTAGGAAAAACACTTTATGCAGCCCCCTTTACATTACACAGACCCCTGCACATTATGCAGCCCCCTGAACATTACACAAATCCCTGCACATTATGCGGCCCCTTTTTACATTACACAATCCCCTCCCCCTGCACAGTAAACAGCCCCCCTGCACTTCCAGAAGACCCCCCAAGTCTCCTGGGACAGTACTGCCAGCATACATACACAGTCAAGAAAAAAATCACTGCCAGCCCCTTCTCATACGCTGCTCCTCCTGTGTCATTGTCATTGTAAATCCAAGCCTCTAAATACCCCATTAACGCTGTTCTTTCATGGACCCGGTCACGTGACTACTCTCCTCTGATTTTCATGGACATTCATGTGACCACTCTCCTCCGACAAACTAAAGCTACACTCAGAAGAGGAGCGGGAGGAGGAGAGAGGAGAAAGGAGTTAATGAGGAATTTTAGAGGCTTCTCTTTACAATGACAGTGACACAGGAAGGGCAGTGTATGAGAAGGGGCTGGCAAGTGATTTTTTCTTAACTTCAGACTATGCTGACAGTGCTGTCCCAAGGCCAGAAGAGGCGGGGCAGCCGGCCTGGCACCTCTTCAATATGTGGCACCCAGCTCGATGCATGTTATACACCAATAAATACAGTATATCGCCCCTCCCACTCCCAGCTAGCCTAGGTTTTGTAACAATGGATAGTGAGATCATAAGAACATAGGGGGAAACCTGTATCCTGTACTCTAAGAAAAAAAAGGGATTTTATTGGTGAGTCAAAAATCCTAATTTCTTAGTCGTACAACACAAGACCTTTAGCCAACAACCATGGAATGTCCAAAAGCAGCCTAACTGAGATGTGGGCAGCACAGAAAACAAACACCAACAGGTCCACAAAACAAAAGAGTCAAGAAAGGTTTGACAGACTTTATGCCTGAAACTGGCCTGAATAGCCACCTGATTGAACAAATGCATGAACAGAAGACCGGTTGGCAGTCTTGCAAATCTGAGAGACAGATGAATCACGCTGAAAAGGCCATGAAGCAGTAACAGATCTGGTAGAGTGCAAGTGCACCTTACAGGGAAGAGAGGAACCCTATCCATTAGACCCCAACTCAAATTATGATTTGTCTAATCCACTTTGCAATGGTAGCGAAAGAAGCAGGGAGACCTCGGGAGGTATAAGAGGGAATTTGACTAAAAGTGGTTGTAACTGAAAAGTAGACTCAGGACTTGGGATGTTTTGGAGCAGAACTAAAGGAGGGAAGGCCAATATCCTGGTCGAAGTGGAAAGAGGAAACTGTCATAAGGAGAAAAGAGGCTTTAGGTCTCAGGACAACCTTGTATTTGTGTAACACTGAAAGGGATCTTCTTTACAGGATAAGGCTGCTAACTCAGAGATCCTTCAAGCTGAGATGACTACAACAAGAAAGACAACCTTGCAAGTAGGGTTAAATAAGGGAATGTCCCTAATAGATTCAAAAAGTGGTCTCTGAAGGGTCAAAATACAGAGCAACCGAGGAACATAATGGATCTGGGCTTTAACAGCCAATTCATTAGGGCCAGCAAGTAAGAAGCAGGATGGAGGACCATGTCCTTGGGGCAGAAGGTCCAGACAATCATGAAGGGACCACAGAGAGTCCTCCAGAAGTCTAAGAAAATAGCATCTCCTTCTGATGCAAAGACAATTACCAGGATGCCCTCCATCTCAATCTTGTAGTGCAGATGAAGGAAAAACTGGAGGGATGGAAAAGCACAGATCAGGTCAAATTGATCCCACAGGGTCACTACAGCATCCATTGCGATGCCCAGTGAGTCCTTGAAACTGGTGACAAACATTTCCAGTTTGTTGTGGAATCTTGACACCAGAAGATCCATGTCCGGAGGCCTCCACCTATGGCATGAGGTTTGGAGCACCTCCAGATGGGAAGTCAAATCCTCTAAATCTGCTTGCCATATTTCCCCACCTTTGATCTAGACAGCAGACAGGGTCAGAACATGGAGTTCTGCACAAGAGAGGATCAACTTCACTTCCTTTTCAGAGGCACGACTTCTGGCTCTACCTTGATGGTTGATGAAGGTCTCAGCTGTGGCATTGTCTCACCGGATTTTTGTCAGGTGACACATCCAGCAATGAAGGTACAACTGAATCACCCCAAGTTCCAGGATGTTGATAGGAAGCCAGTTTCCCTTCAATGACAAAGTCCCCTGAACAGATATGGCATTTAGGACTTCTAGTCAGCCTGTCAGCAGGCACAAACTGAAAAAAGAACATGGGTGTGAAAGGCCCAGGCAGAAAAGTCTGTTCCAGTGACGACTTCTGCAGATTGAGGATCCAACCTAAGCTCTACAGAGTTTGCATTGCCTGCTAGACATTGACTGATGGGAAAAAATAAGACTGATTCTTTAACATGAGATTGTTCAGGTAACAGGAAACATGTATCCCCTGGCAACAGAGCAAATAAAATGGGGCAAGATCCTTGGTGAAAACCAGGGGGCCATGGACAGACCAAATTAAAGGGTATAAATTTGTAATGCTGATAGCCCACCACAAAACACAGATAGCATTGACGGGGAGGCAAAAGGGTAATGTGCAGTTGTCTACTGAAGCCAGATAATCCCCTGGAAGGAGTGAGGCAATAAGTGATTACATGCAAAACTTTTGAACATTTAAACACAAGTTAAAGCGGTTGTGAAGTCAAATTTTTGTTTATTAACATTATAAACATGTTATACTTAATATATATATATATACGCAATTAAAAATTGCGCAGAGTGACCCAAAACCTCCTCTTCTGTGGTCCCCTGCTGGTGATTTTGGCTGTATAACCACTATAATAAATAGTAAAGAAACTCCACCTTTTTCCATTTTCCCCAAAGAGGTGCAAAACAGGTTTAATCATCAAAATCCACATCAATTAAATGAAATATACACAAACCTATACTCACAGTTGATCCAGAGGAAGGAAAAAGAAAAACAAGCAAAGCATACAGTGCCTTGAAAAAGTATTCATACCCCTTGAAATTATCCACATTTTGTCATGTTACAGCCAAAAATGTAAATTGGGATTTTATGTAATAGACCAGCATGAAGTGGCAGATAATTGTGAAGTGGAAGGAAAATGATGAATGGTTATCAACATTTTTTTACAAATAAATATGTGAAAAGTATGGCGTGCATTTGTATTCAGTCCCTTTACTCTGATACCCCCAACAAAAATCTAGTGGAACCAATTGCCTTCAGAAGTCACCTAATTAGTAAATAGAGTCCACCTGTGTGTAATTAAATTTAATCTCAGTATAAATACAGCTGTTCTGTGAAGCCCTAAGAAGTTTGTTAGAGAACCTTAGTGAACAAACAGTATCATGAAGGCCAAGGAACACAGCAGACAGGTCAGGGATAAAGTTGTGGAGAAGGTTAAAGCAGGGTTAGGTTATAAAAATATATCCCAAGCTTTGAACATCGAACGGAGCACTGTTCATTCCATTATTGGAAAATGGAAAGAGTATGGCACAACTGTAAACCTACCAAGACATGGCTGTCCACTTAAACTGACAGGCCGGGCAAGGAGAAAATGAATCAGAGAAGCAGCCAAGAGGTCCATGGTAACTCTGGAGAAGCTGCAGAGATCCACAGCTCAGGTGGGAGAATCTGTCCACAGGACAACTATTATTCGTGCACTCCACAAATCTGGCCTTATTGGAAGAGTGGCAAAAAGAAAGCCATAAGAAGTTCCATTTGCAGTTTGCGAAAAGCCATGCGGGGGACACAGCAAACATGTGAAAGAAGGTGCTGTGGTCAGATGAGACCAAAATTTGAACTTTTTGGCCTAAAAGCAAAACGCTATGTGGGGCAAAAAAAGAATACTGCACATCACCATGAACACATCACCGTAAAACATGGTGGTGGCAGCATCATGCTGTGGGGATGCTTTTCTTCAGCTGGTCAGAGTTGATAAAAGGATGGATGGAGCCAAATACAGGGCAATCTTAGAAGAAAACCTGTTAGAGTCTGCAAAAGACTTGAGACTGGGGCAGAAGTTCACCTTCCAGCCGGACAACGACCCTAAACATACAGCCAGAGCTACAATTGAATGGTTTAGATCAAAGCATATTCACGTGTTAGAATGGCCCAGTCAAAGTCAAGACCTAAATACAATTGAGAATCTGTGGCAAGAATTGAAAATTGCTGTTCACAAACGCTCTCCATCAAATTTGACAAAGCTTGAGCTATTTTGCAAAGAAAATGGGCAAAAATTTCACTCTCTAGATGTGCAAAGCTGGTAGAGACATCCCCAAAAAAAACTTGCAGCTGTAATTGCAGTGAAAGATGGTTCTACAAAGTATTGACATTTTTCTTCCACTTCGCAATTATATGCCACTTTGTGTTGGTCTATCACATAAAATCCCAATAAAATACATTTACGTTTTTTGGAGTTTAAATCCAGACATAGAGAATGCATCCTTGTCCTCTGTGATGACCTTAAAGTGGAGTGCCACCTTAGAAAAAAATATTAAAAGTCAGCCGCTACAAATACTGCAGCTGCTGACTTTTAATAAATGGACACTTACCTGTCCCAGGGTCCAGCGATGTCGGCAGCAGATGACTAGCAATCGCTCGTCTCTCGGCCGCCCTGCCACCATTTTCTGTCAGGGAATCAGGAAGTGAAACGTTGCAGCTTCACTGTCCGGTTCCCTACTGCGCATGCGCATCTTTACTGGTCCCCGCTGTGTCCTGGGAACTGTGTGTTTCCCAGAACACAACGGGGGGGCGGAGCATCTGCAGCTTCCCGGAAGTGGGTGCAGATACCTAGATTATACAGGTATCTGCACCCCCTCCCCCCTGAAAGGTGCAAATTGTGGCACCAGAGGGGGGGGAGGAATCCGATGAGCGGAAGTTCCACTTTAGGGTGGAACTTCGCTTTAAAGAGAATTACTTAAAGTGGTTGTAAACCCTTTACAACCACTTTTTGCTACAGTTAAGCCTATAATTAGGCTTACCTGTAGCTACCCTGGATATCTCCTAAAACCTGCACGATTTAGGAGATATCCCCTGTATTTGCATGTGCCGATGTCATCAGCACATGCGCACTGAAGCAAACTGAAGCAATGGCACGTACGTGCTGTTGCTTCAGTTAGACTGTGCCAATACCGGCGGCTCCCGCGCTCATGCGCGGGAGTGACGGAATCGCAGCTCTGGCCAATCACATTGCCCGGGATACCCGGAAGTAACTCCGGGAGCGATGGCGGCTGCCGGAGTGGTGAACAAGGACCGCTGCGGGGGCTTCGATCTCAGGTAAGTAATTCATAATGAGCTAGTATGCTCATTATGCGTTTGTCTTACAGGTTTTTTTTTTTTTTTTTAGTTTACAACCACTTTAACACCAAGATCACTATATGGACCACTTATGTATTTATACATGTTTATCATTTCCCCCCTAATCTCCTCAGGAGAGAATTCATTTAGTTCCTCCGATCTTTCGTCATAGCTGAGCTCCTCCGTTCCTCTTATCAGTTTGGTTGCCCTTCTCTGCACTTTCTCCAGTACTTCAATATCCTTTTTATGAACTGGTACCCAAAACTGAACTACATATTCCAGATGAAGTATTTCTAAAGATTTGTACAGGGGTAAAACGATATCTCACTCTCTGGAATCTATAGCTCTCTTGATACAAGAAAGGACTTTGCTCGCTTCGGAAACTGCAGCCTGGCATTGCATGCTATTATAAAGCTTATGATGTACCCGAACAACCCGATCCTTCTCCACTATTGATTCCCCCAGTTGTACTCCCCCTAGTATGTATGATGCATGCATATTCTTAGCCCCCAAGTTCATAACTTTACAATGATCAGCATTAAACCTCATTTGCCACATAGTGGCCCAATTAAACCATGCATTGAGGTTGGCTTGTAAGTTGGAGACATCCTGTAAGGATGTTATTCCACTGCATAGCTTGGTGTCATCTGCAAAGACTGAAATAGTACTTTTAATCCCAGACCCAATATCATTTATAAATATATTAAAAAGTAAGGGTCCCAACACTGAACCTTGGGGTACACCACTGATAACCTTAGACTATTCAGAGTATGAATTATTAACCACTACTCTCTAAATACGGTCTTTTAGCCAGTTATCTATCCATTTACAAACTGATGCTTCCAAGCCTGTAGACTTTACCGTACACATTAGCTGCGTGTGGGGAACTGTGTCAAATGCTTTAGCAAACTTAGCCCCTTTGCAGTGTTACCAATCCATGCAGTCATCAAATGTCATTTTCCGTCTCATGTTTCTTTCATGTAGAGTAAATTCCTCTAAACTGCAACAAAATTGAGGCAAGAAGAAGGAGGCGGTATACAGTCAACGCCAAGGACATGCAGCTTTCTTCATTAAACACAGTACTGCGTGCTACCAATGTTAAAGACATCTTTCACCTAGTGGTTTATTCTGTCAAAACACTATGTTATATTTATTCGAGAAGTGCACCAGTAACTACTGAACATCTGTACTGAATGGAGCATTTATCACGCTGTTTCCCTGAAGTATTAAAAACTCAATTTAATCCACATTATCTGCCATTGGTTCACCTACCAATTAGATAGTATAGCTCAGCCATAGGATAACAATTAATTCTGGAAAGGTGAGGTCTTTAGCCCTGTTGTATTTATCTTCACTGCCATTAAATGCAGGAATTAAATGCCATTATATGCATTAAAGGAAAACTGTATACCATTCACAATATTGTGAACCTAAATGGCTGAAGACAGACTGGTTCCTGTGGAGATACAAACTCCCTGCTGCTAAATCTGCAGTCTGACAGCTGCTACGTGTTCAGCTATAGATTTTCAACCTAAGATAGACCACAGTGCTAAAGGGATGTCTGCCGAGAACTCACACAGTCCCAGGTGTTTCTTCAGCTTTCTTTCTTCCTGTTGCTTACTAAATTCAAATTAGCGCAACCTTTTTAATTGTGTATTCGAATATGTGCAATATTTTTGGCGATTGCTAATGAGTCATTCTAATACCTTAAACAGATTCTTTCCATAACTGAGCAAGGTATGGATTAAGTTTATTATATACCTAATAAATCTTTCTAAACCTTTTAATTTTAATTGTGTTAATGTAAGTGGAAGAAACCCCACTAAATGCTTATGAAACACATTGGCGGCAAGACTATTATGATAGGCTGATCACAAAATATTACATTTAACATGGATAAATGATAATCCTCCAGCACCTAGAAAAGTGTTTATACTATTGTCCTGATGCATTATGTGCCATGTAGACAAAGCTATGATTGTGATGCTCCTAGGGAAATTAAAAATAAGTGAATGTAATATATAGCCACATTTATTTTAGTTTTGATGGAATAGGGAAGGAACCCTCATCATCAGTTCTTGTGTCTCATTGGGGAGATTTCCCAAACTACCTGTCCTGGAGACACAGCAGTAAATTAGAAGTGACAGTAAACCCAAGCAAGAAAAATAAAAAAAATCATATTCAGTAGCTATCTGTCTAATGGTGGCATCAAATAGCCATCCATGATTCCACTCTATGTTCCAACCTCCTCAGCTCACTCCCAAAAGGAACTACCATAACACGTTCCAACGCATCCAGTGCTGGCACATACAGTAATAGCACCAGTGGCAGCTGATGAAGTTTTAGGAATGGGGGTGCAGACCCCGTCCTTCATTTTTGACCATATCCCACTTTTCATAAGCCCCACCCCTTATATAATGCACCCACTCCGTCCCCTGTATTCCTCTTGCTTCCTCTGATAGTGTCAGGAGTATACAGCTCAGCATCACAGGACAGGAGTATACAGTCCCAGAATCACAAGACAGAGTATACAGCTCAGCCTCACAGATCAGGGTATACAGCCCCAGCATCACAGGACAGAGTATACAGTCCCAGCATCACAAAACAGGAGTATACAGCCCCAGCATCACAGAACAGGAGATTACAGCCACAGAATCACGGAACAGGAGATTACAACCACATAATCACAGAACAGGTTTACACAGCCCCAGCATCACAGGACAGAGTATACAGCTCAGCCTCACTGATCAGGGTATACAACTTAGCCTCACAAATCAATGTATATAGCTCAGCCTCACAGACCAGGGTATATAGCTCAGCATTACAGAACAGAGTATACAGGTATACATTATCTGTCCTGTATACAGCTAGCTATATACACCCACCTTCCTTCCTGAATATAGAGACCTTCCTCCATCATCACTGACTGCAGATATAGATTATCTGTCCTGTATACAGCTATATATACAGTAACAGGACAGATGATGTATATCTGCAGTCAATGATGATGGAGGAAGGGTCTCTATATACAGGAAGAAAGAAGGTAGCTGTATACACTACACAGGACAGATGTACTCACAATTTGTGAGTGCTGCTTGATACCTGCTTGTAACTTACTAATCAATAACCCAATAATGGCAGAACCCTCTAATGTATGGAAATCTCAATAAACTTCAATATTACTACAATGCCGGTCTCTGTGGTATGTAACGTCACATATAATACACATCAAACTAAAAATAAGACATAAAAAATAACTGAAAACTTAGCAGGGATGGTGGAAACCCCTCCAACAGATATTTGGAAGTGGACAGTGTCAGTAGGGCAGTGGACAGTGTCAATTGCTCATCAGTGCAGCCTATTAATGCCCATAAGTTCAGCCTCATCAGTGGGTCTGGTGCACATCGCTGGATCGAGATTGGGCTTAGGTAAGTATTGGGGGGGGTGAGGGTGGAGATGCACACTAAAAGTTTTTTTTACCTTCATGCATATAATGCATGAAGGTAAAAAACCTTCAGCCTTTACAACCACTTTAATATTAATCAATATACTAGTTTCATTAGTGCATTGTTTTTTGCCGCTTGTTCAGTACTATATTATGACTGAATGGTAGAACCTTAAATTCTCATTCGCACAGGTGATAAGGCCCACACACTGTAAATGGACCATTTGTTCATGTGGCTTGAGCTGCTATGTGCTGAATGCAGGCAGTACATATTAAGTGTGTGGGGTGCAGCAGCTGCTCCACAGCAGCTTGTCCTATTTTGACAAGAGTGCACCTGCAGGTGAATGGCCCCAAACAAAAACAGTGTGCATTTGGGGCCAATCACCCGCACTCTTTCAAATTAGAACAAGCAGTTGTGTCTGTGCAGCTGCTGCATCCCCATACACTTGTGCCCAGATTATGGACAGTAAACTATTTACATATTCACTAACATATCCGTAGTAAAAAGAAAAAGCTTTAAACCATCCCTGAGCTCTCTAACTAATTTAAAGTGATAATAATTCTCGAAGATCCTCAAAGATCACAAAAGACTATAAAGTCTGATTTTAGTTGGTTTCTAACAGCTTAGAAACACCTGCTAGTTTTTTTTTTTAAACCCCTTAACCCTGGCACCTCCCAGCCCTTCAAGATGCTTCTGATGCAGGGAGGGGTTTCTGATCATGTGACCGCCATGATTGGCGGTCACATGATCGGAAAGCTCCCGGTCGCAAGTAGGGATCGGGAGCCTTCTGATAGCTGCCGGTAACTGTGCCAGGATCATGCAGGGCGCAATCTCGTCACATTCTGGTATGCATATATGCGGCCACCTGGCGTTAAGAACCACCCACTGAGAGGCCGTATATATGCGTACCGTCGCCCTGAAGGAATTCAAGTAAAAAGTTGTCGGACTGCCAAGATCCGCTCTCATAGAAAAACACTGCCTCTTTTGTAAACTTTGAAAAATAATTTCCCCAATGCTTAAAGAAAACAGAGTTGAATGAGGTATTGTTTTAAAGTACTTTTACTGCTTGTTCAGAGTATGCAAATACTTTAATGATTGCATGATTTGGGGACAAGTTAACTTTAAAGTGATACTAAAGAAATATGAAAAAAATAAAGAAAACAAACATGTTATACTTACCTGCTCTGTGCAATTGTATTGCACAGAGTAGCCCACTCCTCCTCTTCTCAGGTCCCACGCCAGTGCTCTGGGCTCCTTCTCCCTGCTGAGTGATCCCATGGCAAGCAGCTTGCTATGGGGCACTAGTGCATGCTCGCTCCCAAGCCCTGACACCCTCCCAAGCCCATTGACACACAGAATGGGGCTCAGCCCCATCCCCGTCTCACTGGCTATGAATAATGGCCAGTGGCTCCTGCTGCTGTGTCTTAGCTGCAATGAGGAGCAAGAGAGCCAGGAGAACAGCTGATCTCATACACATCAATGGATAGAGATTGGCCTCAGGTAAGTCTTAAGGCCCGTACACACGATCTGACTTTTTGACAACAAACATGCAAATTAGCTGTTTTGGAGCAACATCCGACCGTGTGTACACTCCATCGGACAAACTTTTTCAGTTTTCATCAGACTTTTGTTGGCTGTGTGAACGGACAAACTTTCTGCCAACAAAAGTCCGATGGAGCAAAGTCCGACTGTGTGTACACAAAACCATCGGACATTTGTACAAACACGCATGCTCAGAACCAATGCAAAAGATCAGACAACAATACAGACATTGACCAAAGGTGGCGCTGGGGTATTTGAACGTCCTCTTTTGAAGTGTCGTCAGTACGTTGAAACGTCACTACGTTCGTGTTTGTTGCCTAAAAAGTCCTGCAGTGTGTATACAATACAAACTTGGGGCCAACGCCCTTTGTACAAAAATCCACGGGAAAGTTTGTACAAAGTCCGATCGTGTGTATGAGGCTTTAGGGTGGCTAGAGGGTGGGAGCTGCACATGGAAGGTTTTTAAATGAATGCAAATGGCAATGCCTTTAGAACCACTTTTCAAGCTGATATCATAGGGGAGATTTTGTAGCAGCAATTCTACTCTTTTATTTTAAAAAAATGTAGAATTGTTGAACTAATTTTTTTGAGATTTGTTGCTAAGTATTAGCATTGTTTCACAATGGTGACAACCTCACCAGCGAGAATGACTCTAAATTCACCACTGTGGCTTAGTTTCAATTGCTGAAGACAAGCAAGGAGAGCAATTTGTAGCAGTGAACACTAATGTAATAATGTAGCATGAGTTTAACTGTAGCTGCAAAATTTTTGTTCTGTTGGTGGTATTTAATGAGAGATGCCTTCTGCAATGCTCCCTCGAATAAGGTTTGATCCTGAAACATGTTGTGTGAATTCCTAAAACAAACAGAATGCTTAGCCTTCTGTGTACCCTCTACATGGCTTTGGAGGGAGGTTGTCCTTCTGCGCCCTCTAACTCAAAAATACTTCACTTTCTTTTCTATTGTACTAATTAAAGCAACATCTTAATGTATTCATTAGCTAAAGAAACCTTTTTTTTTCCACCAGGTTTGTAATGTAGTTTGAGGTAGCCCTGCATAAAGCAGTCTTTTTGACAACTATGAAATATAGGGGGATCCATCTGCCTGAATTGCATCACAGTCAAGGAGAATCTAGCTACACTCCTGACATTTAGTCGTTGATTTACTGTAGTAAATTGGCTTTTCACTTCTATTTTCATTTTTCAAAGGAAATTTTAATTTGCTTTTTAGAATTTGGTTGAAATTCACTTTCCAAAGAATACCCCATTATGTGCAAGGAAAATGTAAAAAATATATATATTTTTGATTGCATATGATTGGATGATAGATGTCAGCAAAGCTTTACCTCATTTACTAAGCTGAGGGAAAATTCCCTTGCAAAGTGTTCAGCCTTTTTGCCTTCACATCCCCTTAGGCTGGATTCACACTAATGCATGTTTAGTGCTTTTGCAGATTTGCAGATTTACACTACAGAACGTGTTCCATAGGAAACCATGTTAAATGGACTGTAGTGCAAATCTGCAAAATGCAAAAAGCACTAAAAATGCATAGGTGTGAATCCAGCCTTAGTTTTATTTTTATCCTATGCTCAAAAATTACAATTAGTGGATATATTTGTGCTTTCTGTCTATATTTTGTTATGCTTTCAAAACACGATATGACTCTTGTAGCTAAAAGTAAATGGGCCCACTGTACATGTACAAATTAAGTGCACAGCTACCCGGGGTTAGAGATAAAGGTCTTTCCAACTGATTGGAGATGTTAATTAGTCAAGGTGCCAGACTGACAGAAGAATTACACACATTTGCAGGTAATAGCTCATTAGCTTGAAATAGCCACTGGTAATTATGACAAGGTCATGAAAGTAATATTCTAAATTAGCAATGAAATTAAAAATAAGATTGGAGCACTTTCTGAAGAACAATTGCTGATAATATTACTGAGCCTAGGCCGAATTCTATTCTGTAAATACAATCCATAATAATAAAGTATAACAAATAGTGGTGTATTAGTCCTCATTGACTCAGTGACTTCTTACAGTCATCACATCAATTAAACCCCACGCAACTGTAGTAATAATACTGACCTGCTGTCTATGTTAAGCTTTGGCTTGATGCTTTTGTTGTGTTGCTAATCATGCATAAGGAACACCGGTTACAACAGAAGAAAGGGGATTAAATAATGAATCACTCCTGGTTGGAGCTAACAGGTGACTCTTTTTATGGTATGCACCTGCTATGTAGTCTTAATATGCAAATATTCATGCAAAATTTTTAAACACCTCAAACTCAAATGGATGTCACACCACTTTCTCAAACTCAATCTTTCTAAAACTGAGCTTGTAATATTTCCTCCTTCCCGGTCTCCCCCCCCAATGACTTTAACATTAAGATCAACAGCACAACCATTGGTTCCTCCACACATGCCAGGGTCCTGGGTGTAATCCTTGACTCTGACCTCTCCTTCAGCCCCCACATCCAATCACTGGCTAAATCCTGCCACCTTAACCTCCACAAGATCTCCAGAATTCGACCCTGACTATTGACACCACAAAGCAACTTATTCACTCCTTGATTATTTCCTGCCTTGACTACTGCAACCCTTACGCAGGGTATCCCCCCTTTAGTCTATTATGAATACTGCTGCTAGACTAATACACCTCACTAATCGATCTGTGACTGCTGCCCCTCTTTGCCAATCCCTTCACTGGATTCCCCCACCCCACCGCGTAAAATTCAAAATGATAACCACAACATACAAGGCCATCCACAACATCGCCCCCAGCTACATCACCAACCTCTGCAGATATCGCCCAAATCGTCCCCTCCGCTCCTCCCAGGACCTCCTGCTCTCTAGCTCCCTTGTTACCTCCTCTCATGCTCGCCTTCAGGACTTCTCCAGAGCCTCTCCCCATTATCTGGAATTCCCTGCCCCGATATATCCGATCAGCCCCTACCCTGTCCACCTTTAGGAGATACCTGAAAACTCACTTATTCAGGGAAGCCTATCCAACACCCACCTAACAACTGTCCCTGAGCCACCCCCATCAAATCATTGCCTGCATCTATTACCTTTTGTACCACCAACTCCTCCCTTTAAAATGTAAGCTCTACGAGCAGGTCCCTCCTGTCCCTTCTGTATTGAACTGTACTGTAATTATGCTGTCCCACCTCTACATTGTAAAGCGCTGCGTAAACTGGTGGCGCTATATAAATTGTGTATAATAATAAACCTAATATTCTATTGTTGCAAAGATTATTTTAACAGATAAGGAAATTGAGCATGTTATTGGAGGCATACAGGTTTATTTACCAATCGCTATGACTCATAATTACGCTCATTTGACTTCAGTAAACAAAAATCTCATTAGTTGATATTGGGTATCATATTGTGTCCATTATGTCCACAGCCATTGCATTTTATCCTGTTTTATGAGGTTAATGTATGAAAACTGAAGAAAAAGTTTGCCATTGCCTATCAACCAAAATGTATTGTTTCTTTTTCTGAAACAGTTTTATATGAAAGGGAACATTTTTTATTTTTTTTGGCAATATCACTTTTGCTCAAAATTTCAGAAAGTAGCCATACTGTACACAGCCCAAGAAATTTCAACTTTTATATTAAAATCTTAGATGGGCTAGTGTGGCCCCTAGGTATCGAAAAATGATCTTTTATATCACAAGCATCTAAAGGAGGTGCAATCCTTAAAATAAATAGCAACCATTTAGCTTCTCCCTCTCATTTTTCATTTATCTTAAAAAAATATAGGGAGAATCAGAGAGGGTAACACGGTCAATTGACACACTTTCTCTTAAACACAATCCATTCAGAGCGTCCCTGGGCCATCTTTCAAAATGTTTTATTGCGTTTCAAATGCTGCTTGCATTGACATACCTACATGGATGCAGTCTGACTGAACAGTATAGCCACCAGCTGGCCATGCAGCATCAACGGCAGCTTAACTCCTCAAGAAGACACAGAAGTTAAATCGGACACAATTTTCCTTTAAATAACTGCAGTTAGGAAAATATTTTCCCAGTCTTTTTGAAGTGTAAGAAGACCATAACTTTCCTAAGCCCTGTTTCTGCAAAAAACAAGCACTGACTGAGGGAACGGAGGGGGTCTAACTAGGACTCAACTAATTAACACTTAACAGGAGAAATGGACAGAGATACAAAATCACAAAAATAAACACCTTGTAATGGGCCTAAACCGCAACCAAATGTCAGCATACATCAAAAAAATAGTAACCTGATACAGTACAACAACTGAAAAAAAACATATTGTTGGGAGAGAACATATTCTGTTTAAAACATCTCCAAATAGCCAAATAGTTATGTGAAATGTGCTGTATAAGGTATTTACTGGCAGAAAAAGAATGTACTATCCAAAGTTAAAACAACAAGGGCAGAGGATTTAATAGATGGAAAGATGAAAAAATGACTGAAGTTCCGCTTTAAAGCAGGGTTAGGGTATAAAAAATATCCCAAGCTTTGAACAACTCACGGAGAACTATTCAATCCATCATCCGAAAATGGAAAGAGTATGGTAACTGCAAACCTACCAAGACATGGATGTTCACCTAAACTGACAGGCCAGGCAAGGAGAGCATTCATCATAGAAGCAGCCAAGAGGCCCATGGTAACTTTGGAGGAGCTGCAGAGATCCACAGCTCAGGTGGGAGAATCTGTCCACAGGTCAACTATTAGTCACGCACTCCACAAATCTGGCCTTTATGGAATAGTGACAAGAAGAAAGCCATTGTTGAAAGAAAGCCATAAGAAGACCCATTTTCAGTTTGCGAGAAGCCATGTGGGGGACAAACATGTGGAAGAAGGTGCTCTGGTCAGATGAGACCAAAATTGAACTTTTTGGCCTAAAGGCAAAACGCTATGCGTGGCGGAAAACTAACACTACACATGACCCTGAATGCACCATCCCCACTGTGAAACATGATGGTGGCAACATCATGTTGTGGGGATGCTTTTCTTTAGCAGGGACAGGGAAGCTAGTAATAGTTGATGGGAAGATGGGTGGAGCCAAATAGAGGGCAATCTTAAAAGAAAACCTGTTAGAGTCTGCAAAAGACTTGAGACTGGGGCGGAGGTTCACCTTCCAGCAGGGCAACAACCCTAAACCTACAACCATAGCTACAATGGAATGGTTTAGCTCAAAGCATATTCATGTGTTAGAATGGCCCAGTCAAAGTCCAGACCTAAATCATATTGAGAATCTGTAGCAAGGCTTGAAAATGGCTGTTAACAGACACTCTCCATCCAATCTGACAGAGCTTGAGCTATTTTGCAAAGAATGGGCAAAAATGTCCCTCTCTAGATGTGGTAGAGACATCCTCAAAAAGACTTGCAGCTGTAATTACAGTGAAAGGTGGTTCTACAGTATTGACATTTTTCTTCCACTTCACAATTATGTGCCACTTTGTGTTGGTCTATCACATAAAATCCCAATAAAATACTTTTACGTTTTTGGTTGTAACATGACAACGTATGGAAAATTGCAAGTGGTATGAATAATTTTTTAAGGCACTGTAGCTTAGTGTACCCTCACCTATAGCAGTTCCCATTCCTATAAGCCAAGCAAGTCTAGTCTACTGAGTCGTGGCTGCCCACAAGAGTGCCAGGTTCACTGGAAAGGAAGTAAAGGAGGCTGAAGAAAGGAAGAACAAGAGAGTCCCTGTGGTTCCAGGAGTGGAGTGGTCAGCAAGGGATCACTAGGACTGCAGCAGGCAGAAACATGGTCAGCAAACAGACAAACAATCAATCCAGGCAGCAGGCACAAACTTAGTCAATAAACAGGCCAGAATTAGTACAGGCGGCAGACAAAAGCAACACTGCATTGGTGTGGCATTGATCAAGAATACTGTTGCTGGCTGCACTGGTCTAGTTACAGTGGGACTTGTATAGCGGCGATAAGGAACCCTATTGCTGGCTTACACTGTTCTGGTGTGGTGACAATCAGGGACACAGTTTTTGGCTTACACCTGTGTGGTGATTCAGCAACTGGTATAGCAGTGATAAGGAACACTGGTGTAGGTGACAATGGGACTGGTCTGTTTGTGATCAAGAAAACTGTTGCTTGCTGCACTGGTCTAGTATGTTGGCAATCAGGAATACTGATTCTAGCTACATTAGTTTGGTGACACTGTGGCTGGTGTGGTGGTTATTGGAGAACTGTGACTGGCTGCATTATTAGGGCTCATTCAGACTTGAGGTTGGGGGTGGTAAAATCTTGTGGTTGAGCCACATATTTACCACCCCAACCGCTACCCCCTTTAGGTGCAGAGGTAGCAGCAGAGGGTGTACACATACCACAGCTGCTATGCTTTGCTTTAAAGCAGTGGCAGGAATTATAACCCCTGTCCGCCCACTGATCATGACCAATTCAAGTAAATGGGGTTACTTGTGTGGGGTTCAAGGGGTTAAAGCAGGTGGTAAGGCGGCAATATAATACCTCCTCACTGCCTGTCAAATATTCTCTGAAGAGTAATCCAAACACAGACTGCTCTACAGAGAGGATCGCACATGTGAATGAGTTCTTATGGCGATACCATGACTGGTGTGGCAGTCATCAAGGACACTGGGACTGGTCTGGTGGTGATCAGGGACACTGGGACCAGTGTGATGGTGATTAGGGACACTGGGACTAGTGTGATGGTGATCAGGGACATGGAGACTGGTGTGGCGGTGATTAGGGACAATATGACTCATGTGGCAGGGATCAGGGACACTGTGACTGGTGCAGAAGTGATTAGGGACAATGTAAGTGGGTGTCAGTGATTAGGGATACAGATTGGCAACTCTGGCCTGGGGACATGATACTATTGTGGCAGTGATCAGAGACAATGGCTGGTGGCACTGAAATGCAGTGATATCAGAGCAGCCAGCCATTATATATGATCACTGCTACAGTAGTACAGTGTCACCATAGTGATACTGCACTTGCCCTGGTGACAGTATGAAAAAAAAATATATACTTGTTTACAAATTACATTTTTTTACATACTGCCACCAGAGCGGCACAAGCTCACCATAATGACAGGATTTTTTTTTTTTTTACACTATGATTGCTTATGCAGTCATGATCAGTGAGATCACAGTAGTAAACAATGGCATTGTGAATTAAAGCCATTCCTTTTCTACTGCTAACTGTGATTGCTGTGATTGATTATAGCAATACCATGGCACAGGGCCAATCACAGGAGCCCTGTAACCCAATCTGTGATCTGTTGCACACAGATCATGCCACTGTGTGGCCCCAAGGCCACTCAAGTGCACCCAAATGGTAGCACAAACTGCCATTTCATCCTCCCTGAATGACACTTGTCATGCCCAGGCGTATATATACAGTGGCCAAGAGGGAAGCGGTTAAAATAGTTGTGCTCTATATGGAAACCTGCAACTATTAAGGCAATGAGCCTTTGGTCAGGAGTATTTAATTAGAATATAGCAAATAAAGTGCAGGGGTCAGGAGTATGTAATGTACAGCAGTGTATAAAGTGCAGGGGTTAGAAGGGATCAGGAGTATGTAATGTACATCCCAGCATACAGTGTGTAACAGTCAGCCATATGCAATGTACAGTACACCATATAGTGGCCATAAGTATATAACACACAGCACAGCACACAGAGTATTGCTACCAGGAGTCAATGCTCCTAACCTCTGAACTTTTATGCTATCCTATATGTTGCAGACTTCACCATGCAAGATGAGATGTAGGACTATTTAATAAATAGAAAAAAATCCACCCATCTCTCGAGCACCCCCCCCCATACCTCAAACAAACCCCCCCCCCATACCACAAACAAACCGCCCCCAGCAAAATCATGCCTCCGTAAACATCCTAGCCCCCCCCCCCCCCCCCCCCCCAACCTATGAAGTTTTCACACCAATAAGTGTTTAAATGCCTGGGGATTTCTTCATATCTGATCAAGTAAAGAAGCCATTTTGGCCAGTATTGGGGGGGGGGGGGGAAGCAACTCAATGAAATTCAATTTAAACAATAGAATTGGCCATCAACCATAATTCCAGAGATGAATTTCATCTTTTCCTCAGAACTGAGTTTTCAATTATTCCTATCTGTTGAATTCACTGGAGTAGGGGTAGGCAACCTCAGCACTCTAGCTATTTTGGTACTACAAATCCCATGAGAAATGGTAAAACTCCAACAGCCACAGGCATGATTCTCAGAGAAAGGGATGTGATGGGTTTTGTCGTTTCACCACAGCTGGAGTGCAGTGGTTACTTACTCGAGAGTTAATGGCACAGAAAAATAGCAACCATAGTTTCAATTTCCATGTACATAGCATTTAAGAGTGGATCCACATTTTACTGTGAGTTAACGCCTGAACCACAATGAAGTGCCATTCATTTTAAACCACACCCCAATGCACCGCAACAGGTTTTTATTGGATCGCAATGCACATATATAAAGCATCTGTGTGCTGTGGTGACCTGAAAAAAAAAGGGTTAAGAGGTCCAGCGTTGTGCATTTGCAGTCCATTCAACATAAAGGAGCTGCCTTATCAAAACACACATTAACATACTACATAACATGTGTGGTAATATACTGCAAATAATTGCACCCAGCCTAAGTGTTTTCTTATAGTAGTATATGCAGAATCCATTCCTGAGAGCAAAGTTAAGAAATTCAGGCAAAAGAGTTAGGAACAACACCCTACAGGACACCAGAAAGCAGACCCCCAGAGGAAGCATGTCACCAACTCCACCACACTTAGCCCCCGTACACGCGGTCGGAAATTCCGACCACAAAATCCATCCGTTTTTTTCCAACGGATTTTGTCCGAAACTGGTGTTGCATACACACGGTCGGACAAAGTTGTCGGAAAATCTGATGGTTCCGAACGTGGTGACGCTCGTTGCGTACAACGGAACTACGTAGAGGCTAGAAGCCAATAGCTTTGGTCTCGTAATTTGATCTGAGCATGCGTGGCACTTTGTCCGTCGGAATTCCCTACACACGATCTGAAAAAGTCTGATCGGATTTTGTTGTCGGAAAAAAAATTTCCGACAGAAAAAAGCCCGCTAGAGCCCACGCACGATCGGATTTTCCGACAACATAATCCGATCAGACTTTTTCCATCGGAATATCAGACTGTGTGTATGGGGCATTAAACTGTAGAGTGAAACTCTGGTTAAATGGTGAACAATAGATTCATATTCAGGTAGAATACTATGACAATCAAGCTCTTACGGGGGGTGGGAGTCAAAATTGTTGTGCAAAAATGCAGAAACCACTTAGTTGACAAAAGACTTATATAAATCCCTTCCGTGAGTTCTTATACATTAGTGGGTGATTACAGGGCCTCATTCACATATATTACACTGTCATTTGTGCTCATGAACCCAGCACATTAAGATGATCAGTAAGCATTAGTTTGAACTGCAGACTCGGCTGAGATGTTTCATTACCCGAGTGGTACAGAATCCTGCCTGCTGCATGTATAATTCATATTGATAATTATGACAACAAAGACTTTTTTCTGCTCTTTTACAGACAGATGGTGAGTGGCGCATCAGAGTATTCATATTAAATATGTGCCAAAGCAGCAAGTGAATTGCCAAATAGGGTGTGAAACAGAGCAAGGCAGAAAAACAGAAAAACATAGAATTTAGGTGTTTTGACTACATTTCTATTTTTGGGTGGGTGCACAGTAAATCAGAATTTAATGAACATGATCTCTTCGATAGCAATATTAATTTTACGCTTTTTCCTTTAAAATAAGATCGACATAGCAATTAAAATTTTGCTTTGGGGATTTCCATGATAAAAAATGGCTATTCCATAAACAAGCAACAGTTGTCAGTCATTGAAATCACAATCCTATTTTATACAAACACAGTCAAAACTCTGCATCCTGATTTAACCACTTTCCAGCCTGTAAAATTATATACAAACTTGATGAAGCGGCCTTCTCATATCAAAGTGTAGTTTATTGTCTCTAACTGATCAATTAATAACCATCTGTCCTATATACGTTTGCAGGATGGGTTACTTGGCATTTAAGTTAACTAGTAAAAGGAGTCGTTCAAAGCTATTCATTCACATACAATCCAATGATAACACTAAACAAACATCCAAAAGTAAAAGGTAATTTAATGATAAAATTGATTCATAGCAAAATAAAGCCAATGCATTTTGGTGAATGCACAACGTGTTGGTTTTATACTGTTCAATTGAATCAATTTTATTGTTAACCACTTTAGCCCCAGACGCGCGCCCCCTAGACGGCTGGGAATGGGAGGACTTCATATGACGCCCACCCAGGATGGGAGATCCACCTTGTGGGCGTCATTTGACAATGGGTGAGTATTGAAGTGGTTAAATTGTCTTGGATGTTTGGACACTTGGATGTTTGTTTGGTGCTCACATTGGATTGTAGGTAGGGTGAATTCTCAAAACATTTCTTTTTCTGGTGCCCAGGCGAAACATAAAACAGCCTAAAAGGTATAGGTTTATTACAAAAGTATTACGATATTTAAAACAAACATGCAATTAAAATAATAATCAACCTGCCAGATGAAGAGCTATTTGAAATTCCTCCCACTCATTATGTCACCTAGAGTATCACAATCTAAATAAGTACAACACATATATATGTGTATAACAAAATGGCAACTGCTTAACCATATGCTTACTTAGAGATAAGATAATGCATATGGGATATCCAAACGGAAAAATATTGACCTTGATGAGTTCCGTGGGATAACACAGAAAATAGCTTCAAAGATTCTTATTCTATTATTTTTCAAGTGAAAACACATACTTTTTGATTTTCCTTCACTTCCATTCCTGGAAGACTTCTTGAATTTAGGGCATTCAACCCTGGACGCATACTGCCCTACATGTTTGTACCACTAGGGGCACCATCCAGCAGCAATGGCTGTCAGCCTCTCAGAGTTTTACAGGCTGCCGAGTGGGCCCGGATGGGACTCTTGTGCCCTCCACCCGCAGCTATATGCCAGAGCCCCATGCACCGGGGCTAAACACCCAGTGTGAACTGAACTGTACCGTGCTGTTTAATACTAATGCTTTCTGCTTATACTTATTTCTGAGTAGGAAACTTTTAGAGAGATTCTCCCTTGATAGTGAAATTTTAAATTCCTATTCCCACTTCCTAATATGATACACTATAAAAAGGAAATTGTATGAGATGATATTTCCTCTGGGGTGCATATCTGTTCAAAGTAAGTGAGTGGATGACACAGTTGCTTGTGTCTAGCAACTAGACTAATGAAGTGTTTTAACTGAAATTGAGCTTATATATTGTTCTAAAGGACATTGAATCACATCGGCATCTGAGACACATACAAAATCTACAGGGAAAATACCCTTGTTGGGTGAAAGGACTTTAATGGATGTGAGGTTGTCACAGATAGACACATATAGATTCTTATACAAATACGCAGTCTTTATTGTTACACATATATTAAAAATTGTTCTTGGGTCATCTACCAGTGTTTCTCAACTCCAGTCCTCAAGGCGCCCCAACAGGTCATGTTTTCAAGCTTACCATTATTTTGCACAGGTGATTTGATCAGTTTCACTGCCTTTGTAATTACCACAGCTGTTATATCTGAGGGAAATCCTGAAAACATGAAATGTTGGGGCGACTTGAGGACAGGAGTGGAGAAACTGATCTAGACCATACAAATCCTAAAAACATGAACAATAGACAGGCATAATGCTACATTAGCGGCTTATTATAAGTTCATATTTGGAGTTTCAAACCGTAAATTTAGCACATTTGTTTCCTTAACACATTGGGTTCCAACACGTTTCGCAGGGAAGTTTTAAACATTTATCAATTTCAATAAGATATTAATTTACAATTCATACTTTTCTAATACATTAATATTAGTAAATAACATCATTCTACCAACTCCATCAAAATTACATATACAGTCAAAAGAGCAGAGGATGTAAGTGAAGAGTCACCTGACCCCTGTCATACTGCCAAGGGACGGTTAGATGAACACTGGACCACCCAAAGGGGTAGCGGATGGGGCCACAGCCAGACCGCCCATGACAGCTGAGACAAAAACCAGGTACTACAGAATTATAAACTACTCCAGAAAAAATATAAAATCAAAAATGTTGGCTGCGCCTTTCCATGTGCAATCCAATTAATGTTTTTAAACCAAAACCTTACTTTCAAACCACAAAACTGCTTTCAGTATTCAGTGACAAACTTTCTTCTTGTGTACAATAAATAAAATAAAACAAATGTGACAGTCTCAGATGACTATATTTTAATTAGTGTGGGTGTCCTTTGCGCTATTTTAACGAACTAGAAACTATATAGATGAATAAGTGAAAAATGTGAACAAAATAAACCTAAATGCTAAGTGTGGAAAAATTCCTATATAAAAGCTGCAAAATCTAAGAGTGAACACAAACTCGTACAAGAAATCAAATAAAGTGATTTTGCGCTAAAGTGCATTAGATAGTGTATATGAGCCAATCCACGGCACAATTAGGATCAAAATAAAAGATAAAGTGCATGTGACATAAAATGTAAATATCTACTTGCAAATATAAATAAATAAATATGTACACATATATAATTATATAGTGATAAATGATACAATGTGCATCAAGTGCTAAAAGATGTGTCAAAATATCACAAAATATATAGATATAAAAGTGCCAATAATCAATTAATTAAACCTGATATCACAGAAACCACAGTACCATGTAAATGGGATAAAAATATCAAAAAAATGGATGAATATTACAAAATATTATAAAATATTAAAAAATCTCATAAAATATTGTATAAATGTTTGTATGAGTAACGAGTCCAACAAAGAATAAAAGTGACTGAAAAAACGCAATGGTGGTACCCCCTTTCCCGGGGTGTCACTATCAAAGTCTCTATAGAACTTGTTCGGATTAACTTCAGACAGTGGGGGATGTGGGTGGTGAGGACCTAATTCAGTATGGTGCTCGCTAGCCTCTCACCTCTCAAATGATCAAAACACGCATCAAAGCCAATATGGATGATGAGCTGTAGTTCCAGATCCCTCCTTAGGTGTCGCCCAATCAACTGGTCAAATCCGTTCCAAACATAGGGGGAGATGGTGTCACTTCCTCAAAGTAATGGATACCAGGATAAGCCGTCCCTTCCTGGATCTGTGGTAGTAACTACCTGCAGCCGTAGCTCACTCCCAAAGATCAATGTGGGTGCGGGCAAAGGTGAAGGGAAAATACAAAGGGGACCCAATCGTGAAGTATGCCAAAATAATAGCCAAACCTTTAATTAATAAAAATGCGCTTACATTCAAATTGAATGGGATTGGCTGGACGGAGGATACCGGAAGTGCTGTCAGACGGACACGTTCGTTTCTCTCTGGCTGTTTTTATCAATTTGAATGTAAGCGCATTTTTATTAATTAAAGGTTTGGCTATTATTTTGGCATACTTCACGATTGGGTCCCCTTTGTATTTTCCCTTCACCTTTGCCCGCACCCACATTGATCTTTGGGAGTGAGCTACGGCTGCAGGTAGTTACTACCACAGATCCAGGAAGGGACGGCTTATCCTGGTATCCATTACTTTGAGGAAGTGACACCATCTCCCCCTATGTTTGGAACGGATTTGACCAGTTGATTGGGCGACACCTAAGGAGGGATCTGGAACTACAGCTCATCATCCATATTGGCTTTGATGCGTGTTTTGATCATTTGAGAGGTGAGAGGCTAGCGAGCACCATACTGAATTAGGTCCTCACCACCCACATCCCCCACTGTCTGAAGTTAATCCGAACAAGTTCTATAGAGACTTTGATAGTGACACCCCGGGAAAGGGGGTACCACCATTGCGTTTTTTCAGTCACTTTTATTCTTTGTTGGACTCGTTACTCATACAAACATTTATACAATATTTTATGAGATTTTTTAATATTTTATAATATTTTGTAATATTCATCCATTTTTTTGATATTTTTATCCCATTTACATGGTACTGTGGTTTCTGTGATATCAGGTTTAATTAATTGATTATTGGCACTTTTATATCTATATATTTTGTGATATTTTGACACATCTTTTAGCACTTGATGCACATTGTATCATTTATCACTATATAATTATATATGTGTACATATTTATTTATTTATATTTGCAAGTAGATATTTACATTTTATGTCACATGCACTTTATCTTTTATTTTGATCCTAATTGTGCCGTGGATTGGCTCATATACACTATCTAATGTACTTTAGCGCAAAATCACTATATTTTAATTAGTAATGTTTTTCTTATTTCAAATTCATTTAAGGCTGGGTTCACACTATTGCGAATTGGATGCGGGTTCACACATCTCCACAGCGGCTCCGGTGTGATTTGCACAGGAGCCCTGTGCGTATATTTTGGTCCATTTTCCGGTCCAAATTCAGCCCAAAATACAGGCTGAAATTGGACCGGAAGCGGTGAATGGAGACGCACCAGACTCCTGCTGTGAACCGCTGCGATCTCTAGTGTAAACGCAGCCTAAATGTGCTTCTCATATACTGCAGTTTTTCCACCTTCACCCTTGGATTTCAGTTAATATAATTGTCCAGTGACTCCCACCACCTTTCACCACTGTGCTCAGCTCCAGTTTAGACCTGTTTCCAGGTCTAAAATCGCCTTCCACTGCTGGGGTTAATTCCGGGCCCCTCAGCTGTTCAATCTCCTTCCACTCTCCTCACTAAGCTGGCTTTGTCTGGACTTCCTTTTCTCCACATCTCCTCAGTATAAAAGATACACTCCCAAAAAAAAAAAACTCCCCCACCAACTAACCTAGCTCCACTGTGGAGAACATTGCCTAACATACTCACCCCCCCACCCCCACAAACACTCACACATATTGTGGTATCACCAATACACCCCCCACCCACAAACCACACAAACACAGCCACCCCCCCTCACCTGCTCACACATACATCAAATTCACGCAACAACTACTGACACAGCCAGGACTACAGTATACCTGTGTGATCTCCAACCATGCAGGGAGGACTCCACCCCTCCAGCCCAGAACAGCAAAACACTCAACCCCCACTGGCCAGGAGACCCCCCCTAGGGATACCACAACCCGGCTAACCCACCCCAAGCACCACAACCCACCAACATCACCCACCAGGCTACACAATCATCACCCACACCAATCTACCCCCCCCCCCCAAACAGACCAACTGAGCACAACAACGGATCCTCACACAACAGTAAACCATGGCTGTGGTACATAACAGCAGCCAAAAAACCTATCTCACAAGGTACTTACAGCCTCCACCACCCCCCTTAAGTAGTCCCACCAGACGCCGCATCCGGCTACTGCATCACATCCAGTGTGGGCGATATGCGCAGTACACCCCACGATACAAGAGGCGGATGCTTCCACCCATAATCCGTGGGATGGTGGCACAGCGCCACTTTTGATAGGAGACCATCAAGTAACCATCACCGGCCCTCCTGTAAACCATGTAGGTACATGACATCCTCTAAAAATTAACAAGCATCCCAGACATCTTAGCCATCAAGGAATAAAAATGCTGCTATTAGCAGGGCAAGCTGTATTAGTCACCGCCAATTAGTATTGAGAAAAAGGAGGGGGGAAAAAAAGGAGGAGGAAAAAAGGGGGAGAAAAAAGGGAGGGAAGAGCAAAAAGAAAAAAGGGGAGGGAGAAGAAAAGGAAGGTGAAATATCCAAATTAAACTAAACCAGAGGTCGCCTTATCCAAAATATAAGTACTTATAAATAATGATACTACAAATAGGGCCTAAACAACAATGCTGTGTTTAACCCTGGGGCTGAGGTATTTATTTAATAGAGATGGTCCTGCATGTGTTGACTGAAAGTCCTTTTAGTATTTCTGACATAAAATGCCCCACATATGCAGGTCATTAAATACACTACACTCTCTGTCTGGTGTCTACAAAGAATTTTGGTTTTAGGGTACCTCTAGGGAGTGCACAAATGTTTCCTTCCTGAACCCAAGGGCATCAGTCACATTCCCCACATCAATATGTCCCAGTTTCTCCCATAGATCCCTTGGGATCCTCCAGGTGCTGGAGGTGGCTGTGAACTAATTTATCTTTTATCGATATGGATTTGCGGAAAACCACCTCAGGGCAGGTATGAAAATATTTGGAGATGATATTATCTTTGGGTAGAAAATGACAATTATGGGTGAGTGTATCTCAAAATTATTCTTTGTGGGCCCTATATCTTGTGATTAACCTCATAGTATCCGTTTTCTTTCGCATTTTGGGAGCAAAAATCAATTGGTCCCTTTGACATCCTTTGGCTTCCTAATAGGACTTATTTAAGCGTTTCTAACTGTATCCCCGGGCCAACAATCTATTATGCAATGCTCTAGCTTCTTCTCCAAAATCCTCCTCCCTGGCACAGTTATTAATTAGCATCAAGTATTGGCTATAAGCAATACTCCGTACAAGGGGGCGAAGGTGGGCACTTGTGCAGTGTAGTATTGTGTTTCCTGCTATATCTTTACGATACAGGGTAGTATACAGTGAGCCATCAAGGTTTTCACAAATCCTTACACCCAAAAATGGAATGCTTTCCAAATTGGACTGCATAGTAAACTTTAAATTGAAGTCATTATTGGCTAAGAATGACATGAACTGAAGCAATTCATTATGAGGTTCCATCCAAATGACGAGCACATCGTCAATATATAAAGGCCAAGTGACGAAGGTAGACTAATGCAGTCTCGTCAGAGAACAATGACCTTTCCCACCCTCCCAGGTAGAGGTTGGCATACGATGGGGCACAACAAGTCCCCATCGCAACCCCCTGCACCTGGAAGTAGGCGGTCCCATCAAACATAAAAATGTTGGACGTTCAATCACAAAATCCATCAGGGGCTATCCTGTTCATGGAGGAAGCTAGAGACTACCAACACACTCTTGTTGTGGGGTAAGCTAGAGTACAGGGCTTCTATATTGATGGGTACTAATAGAGGTCCTGGCGGAATCAGTAACCCCTCGATAATCCCTAAAAGATCTTTCGTATCTTTGCTATACGAGGGTGACCTTGTCACAAGGGGTCTGAGATGGCTATCCATAAATCTACTCGCCTTTTCGTTTTGGCAGTCTATACCTGATATGATCAGGCACCCTCTTTTTCCTCAATACTAATTTGTAGTGACTAATACAGCAATGCCCTGCTAATAGCAGAATTTTGATTGATGTGCTTGATGGCTAAACTGTCTAGGATGCTTGTAAATGTTTAGAGGCTGTCATGTACTTTGTTATATTCCTTGTTGATGCCATGGTTTACTGGAGGGCCGGAGATAGTTACTTGTTTTTTTTTTTTAATAAGCACTCATGCGCCCGGGCTGGAGGAAGTTAACTACATCACACTCCCCCTCTGAAGATGGTCGAGACGTATATCTCCTACCAAGAGTGGCGCTGCACCACCATCCCATGGACTGGGCGGAAGCATCCGCCTCTTGTATTGCGGGGTGTACTGCGCATATGTGCAAGGCCGGTCGCCCATGCTGAATGTGATGCTTTGCTCCAGCGACTGTCTCCTTACTTCTTCTTTGAACATTTAAAGGTTAGTTGTTAATATGTACCTTGCAAGATAGTTTTTTTTGGATGATGTTATGTACCACAGCCCTGGTTCACTGTTGAATGAGGATTCATGTTTGTGCTGAGTTGGTTTGTTTGGCTGGGGGATGATGCTTGTGTAGCCTGATGGGTGATGTTGTCTGCTTTTTGCATGGTGGGTTGTGATGGTGTGTCGTGCTTAGGGTGGGTTAGCCGGGTTGTGGTATCCCGGGGAGGTCTCCTGGCCAGTGGGGGTTGAGTGTTTTGCTGTTCTGGGCAGGAGGGTTGAAGTCCTCCCTGCATGGTTGACGATCACACAGGCATACTATGGTCCTGGCTGGGTCAGTAGCGGTTGTGTGAATTTGATGCATGTGTGAGCAGGTGGGGGGGGGGGGTGGCTGTGTTTATGAGTGTTTGTTTGTGTTTGTGGGGGGGTGAGTATGTTAGGCAATGTGTTCCACAGTGGACCTAGGTTAGTTGGTGGGATTTTGTGTGTATTTTTAATTTTTTTTCTGGAGTAGTTTATAATTCTGGAGTACTTGATTTTTGTTTCAGCTGTCATGGGCGGTGCAGCTGCAGCCCCTGTCTGCTCCCCCTTCCAGTGTTCATTTAACTGTCCCTAAGCGGTTTGCCAGGAGTCAGGTGACTCTTCACTTACGTCCTCTGCTCTTTTACAACTTGACATTTTACAGTAGATGTCATATTGATGGAGCATGCTGTTATTTGCTAATATCATCAATTTATTGGAAAATTATTAGTAAATTTATATCTTATTGAAATTGATTAATATTAAGCCGCTGATGTAGCATTATGTCTATTGTTCATATGTTTTTAAGATTTGTATGGTCTAGATGAGTGGTTCTCAACCATGTCCTCAAGTACCACCAACAGGCCATGTTTGAAGGTTTTCCTTTATCTTGCACAAGTGCTTTAAATCAAAGTCAATGGCTTGGTATTTTGGACAGCTATTTTATCTACGACAAATTCCAAAAACATGGTCTGTTGAGGGTACTTGAGGACAGTGTTGAGAACCACTGGTCTAGATGACCCTGGAATGATTTTTTTAACTATGTGTAACAATAAAGACTGCTTTTTTTTATAAGAATGTGTGTCTACCTAAGTGACAACCTCACATCCATTAAAGTCCTGTCACCCAAGAAGGGTATTTTCCCTGTAGATTTTGTAAGTGTTTTAACTGAAAATATTGCCCAAGTAAGTATCCTTCGTGGGAACTACCCCTAGGCAACCCTGTTGTACAATAGTTGCACTGCCTATCGTACTTTGTCTTATGCTTGTTGCATAATCTTTTTTTGGCACTGTCAATTTATCTTGCATTCATACAGTAAATTTCAAGTTGCACATTACTGTTTGATCATTTGTCCAATATCTCTGCATAACAAAACAATTTTTGTTTAGTCCTTCAGGATTATAAGGCCCCTTTCACACAGGGTAAATTCTGTTGAGATTAGCAGGGGATCTGTGAGCTGATCCCCTGCTGAGTGGCGCAGAGTGGTCAGATGATACATCCACATCCACTCAGTATCTGGAGAGTAAAAATGGGCAAAGCTCTGCTCTATGGGTGGCCAGAAGTAAACAGACTCTGCTGTCCATTTACACCCGGCTACCTCCAATCTGCTCTGCCTAAATGAAATCGGTCCTGGAGGTAGGTGGGTGTAAACGACACAATGAATGAATTGGCCTTCCATTTAAGTCCGCCTGAAAAACTTAAAGGTGGACTTGATCGGAACGCTATTCTGAAAGGGGCCTATTCTTGTCGGAAAAAGCTCTGATGGTATTCCCGTCAGAATTCCGACGGAATTCCGACGGAATTTTGCTCAAACTGTCTTGCCTACACACGGTCACACCAAATTCCGATGGTCAATAACACCACGACATACAACACATTCGACGGCAAAAGGGAAGGGAAAAAAGAGAAGTTTAATGATTCCGAGCATGCGTCAAATTGTTTCCGAGCATGCGTCTAAATTTTGCGTGTCAGAATTGCATACACACGATCGAAAAATCCGATAGAAAGGTTTTCCATCCAAAAAATTAAGAACAGGCTCTCAATCCAAAGTCTGTCGGAAATGCCGACAGAAAAAGACCGATGGGCATACACACGGTCGGAAAATCCGATGAAAAGCTCCCATTGGACTGTTTCCATCGGAAATTCCGACCGTGTGTACGCGGCATAAGAGTTTAATACAATGTGGGTCAGTTAAAGGAACATAAAAAAAAAGATGGATTCCAAAACTTGTAATCTGTCATGTGTCATACAAAGGAACTTCCTGATCATGTTTGTGCTCATATAAAACATCTCAACCTCATACGTTTTATATAAACTGAAAATAGCACATTTTATGTGAATCATGTGAGAGTTCTTCCTGGGCATTATGATGTTCCTCATGTCATAATTTATGTAGAGAAGGGAGCTGTATTTATCAAGAGTTTGCAACACTTTATGATGACGCTGCACAGTCTGATGGCACAGTAAGGAATTGAGTTCACAAATATGTGATAAATTGAGCTGAGAAGTAATACACTGGGAAATATAAAATGCTGGAAAATGTTCATTTACAGATTTCGTATAAAAATGGCAACTAGAAGAAATACTAGAATGTTTATTAACATTAGCATTTATTCTCCTGGGCATTTTTGCAGGTAAAAAGGAAATTAACCACTTCAGCCCTGGACCAATTTGCAGCCAAAGGACCAGGCCCTTTTTGCGATTCGGCACTGCGTCGCTTTAACTGACAATTGCACGGTCGTGCGACGTGGCTCCCAAAAAAAATTGGCGTCCTTTTTTTTCCCACAAATCAAGCTTTATTTTGGTGGTATTTGATCGCCCCTGCGGTTTTTATTTTTTGCGCTATAAACAAAAATAGAGAGACAATTTTGAAAAAAATTCAATATTTTATAATACTTTTTGCTATAATAAATATCCCCAAAAAATATATAAAAGAATTTTTTTTTTCCTCAGTTTAGGCCGATACGTATTCTTCTACATATTTTTGGTAAAAAAAAAAAGCAATTAGCGATTATTGATTGGTTTGCGCAAAAGTTATAGCGTTAACAAAATAGGGGATAGTTTTAGAGCATTTTTATTAATATTTTTTTTACTAGTAATGGCGGCGATCAGCGATTTTTATTGTGACTGCGACATTATGGCGGACACATCGGACATTTTTGACACATTTTTGGGACCATTGTCATTTATACAGAAATCAGTGCTATTTAAATGCACTGATTCCTATGTAAATGACAGTGGCAGTGAAGGAGTTAACCACTAGGGGGCGGGGAGGAGTTAGCGTGACGTGTGTGTGCTTTTTTTTACAGTAGGGGGCGTGGCTGACGTCTGGCGTCACTGATCGGCTTTCCCGATGACAGGGAACAGCCGATCAGTGACAGGCAGTGTAGGAAGCACGGGGAGAGGTTTGTTTACACAGACCTCTCCCCGTTCTTCAGCTCTGTGCCCCGATCGGGACACCAGCGGCGATCGGGTCCGCTGGTCCCGCGGCCGCGGTCACGGAGCTCCCGACCGGGTCGCGAGCACGGGGCGGCGGCGCGTGCGCGACCGACGGCTGGGCAATTAAAGGGGACATACCGGTACGTGCTTTTGCCCAGCCGTGCCATTCTGCCGACGTAAATGTGCAGGAGGCGGTCGGGAAGCGGTTAAAGGGATATAGCAAAACATGTTGTAGGCTAGAGATTACTAAAAAGAAAGGAGACCCAAAGAACATTTACCCTTTTGTCCCCCCATGCCAGCTATTTTGATTAGCAGCAGATTTGACCAGAAAGCACTCGTAGCCAGTAAGGGCCAGTAATGATTGGCTCTAGGAAATTGCAAAAGATTACAAGTGTATTGTAGTCCTAGAACATGTGCTTATGATGACTCGACCATAAGATACCTACATTAGCGATAATTATTCATGAAATAACAAATATTACTTGCTGTATGGCATTTTCTCATTCAATGCATGCTTCTGCTTTTAAAAATAGATATCTCACTGGGGTTGATTTACAATACACTTTGCACTGCAAGTGCACTTGGAAGTCGCTGTAGATCTGAGGGGAAGATGTGAAATGAGATGAAGCTCTGCTGATTTTATCATCCAATCATGTACAAGCAAAAATGCTGTTTTTTTATTTTTCCTTGCATGTCCCCCTCAGATCTACAGCGACTGCACTTCCAAGTGCACTTGTAGTGCAAAGTGGATTTGCCTTTAGTAAATCAACCCCACTGTGTATTCATTCCACAAAAATACAGTATTTTCTAGACAATTCTAATTGACTGTTTTATAACATTGGAAAGCTAATACGTTTTGAATAAGGAAAAAAGTTAAAAGCTACTTTAATTAACAATATAATTACACATAATCGCCCAAACCCCACCAACATCCTTTTTCTTATACTATTGGGGAACCATTCAGTCTTGTATAAATTCAGATGTGATGTACATCATCAATTTATCTCCCGCTGTTCCCATACTCTGAGAACATTAATCATTTTAATGTGAAACCATTTCTCTCTTTTGACAGGAGAGATATTTCTTTTTTTGGAAGGCATAACTCGGCTCCTTGTGTCAATTGTTTAGATGTACCAAAGAGCTGTAGGTGCCCTTTCTAATTGGCTTTTGAGGTATACAGACATATTCTATCTCATAGACAATCATGGCCATGCATGGGGAATTCTGATAGCAAATACAACAATGTTATATTATATACCCGACTTATGCTGGTAATACATGCGTTTCAATTTGCTTATCCTTGAATCAGTTAAAAATATTTAGTATCGGCGCACATTTGGTGGACATGTCTGAAGGTGTGCAGGTTATGGGTCAGAATCGACACTGTTCTCCACAACCTATTTCATATTAATCTCAAAAGGGATCCCTATGAAACTCTTCTATGCAAACCGATTACAGAATTGCTTCGTCCGGAGCACCAGCTACCGCAGCATCCTTTTTCTGCAACCAAGTTAACTATAGCAAGGGCATGGAAATCCCCTGTACTTAGTTTTGAGGCGGTTAAAAAATGTATGAATGATATTGTGGTGACTGAAAAGCTGACCACTATCCTTTCAGACACACATGATAAACTCCTGTGGGTTTGGCAACTGTGGGTTGTTTATGCTCAACCCCCTTAGATTTGATACTACGTGTCTCTCGATTTAATGTGTTCCTGGTCCGCACCCCGTGTATGGTTACACTGCTAGCCTTCTAGCATTATTATACAGTTTTATCTTTTTATACATATTCATTATATATATATATATATATATATATATATATATATATATATATATATATATATATATATATATATATAGCTCTAGATATTTTCTGTATTCATTTTCTGTGTGGACATTTTCGTTTACTTTGTGCAGTGTATTCCAGAGTCCCCAGATACTTCGGACTGTGATATCCATCTTCTAGAAGTTACGAATTGCCTGTCTTGGAACTCATAGGACTTGACTATTTTTCTTTTTTTTTTGTTGTACTATATGTTTTCTTTGCGATGTAACCATCAAATTATCGAGCTAATATGTTGGATTGAATATTAATAAAACTCTTTATAAAAGAAAAAATATTAGTATCTTGTTCCAATCATATCTGTTATATAGCTAACATGAATATAGCAGATTTTTGAAAAGGGGGAACTAAAATGTCTTGGAGATATATACCGTATTTATCGGCGTATAACACGCACCGGCGTATAACACGCACCCCAAGTTTAGGAGGGCATTTTAAGGAAAAAAAATTTTAGGAGGGAAGTTTAGGGAAAAAAAAAACGTACATTTAAGCGTCATTTGCAGCCTTGCCCAGCGTCATTGCAGCTTGCCCAGCGTCATTGCAGCTTGCCCAGCGTCATTGCAGCCATGCCCAGCGTCATTGCAGCCATGCCCAGCGTCATTGCAGCCATGCCCAGCGTCATTGCAGCCATGCCCAGCGTCATTGCAGCCATGCCCAGCGTCATTGCAGCCATGCCCAGCGTCATTGCAGCCATGCCCAGCGTCATTGCAGCCTTGCCCAGGGTCATTGCAGCCATGCCCAGCGTCATTGCAGCCTTGCCCAGCATCATTGCAGCCTTGCCCAGGGTCATTGCAGCCATGCCCAGCGTCATTGCAGCCTTGCCCAGCATCATTGCAGCCTTGCCCAGGGTCATTGCAGCCATGCCCAGCGACATTGTACCTTGCCAGCGTCATTGCAGCCATGCCCAGCGACATTTGAAGTCCGGTCCGGGTTTAAATTTTCCGCCGCCGAGACTCTCTGTCGCGCGCGCCGCCGAAAAAGACCGAAGTGGCCCCGGAAAAGGCTGAGCCGACTGTTCAGCTCTGATCGCGGTCCCACCTCCCTGCTGTTTCCGGAGCGAGCGCAGGGAGGCGGGACTCCGAGCAGAGCCGAACAGTCTGCTCGGTCTATTCTGGCGCGGCTTCGGGTTTTTTCGGCCGCAATTCGGTCTTTTTCGGCAGCGCTCGCTATTTTTCGGCGGCGCTTGCTATTTTTGACATTTTTGAATTTTTTTTTTTGGGGTATCGGCGTATAACACGCACCCACGACTTTCCCCCGATTTTTAGGGGGAAAAAGTGCGTGTTATACGCCGATAAATACGGTAGATATATTATGTATATTTTTTTTAATGCACAAACATTTATTACATGATAAGGGGCCCTTAAAGCACCATACGTTAGCTAATGAGACAATACAGCAAACCAAACTGGCTTTGCGGCATCTTTTGTCTAATTAATCCTAGAAATGTGTCTCTACTAGAGGATGAGTCACTGATCTGATGAGTCATTGGAGTTCCGTAAGCAACTGGTTTCTTTGACAATAGAACTAAATAACCGAGTATGTAAAAACAAGACTACTCCATCTGCTGGCCGGATAGAAACTGCATACAATATTTATGCAAGATTTCATTATTTCATATTGACTTTCTGACTTTTACTATTTTGGGCCATTTTTCTTTTGATAATAAAAAAAAAAATCAAAAGATATCCATTACCATTTACCATTTACCCCAATTTGTCCTGAAATTAACAAGGTATAATCCATCTGGATGCACAAAGTAGTCATGATGATATGCTCGGTTTTACAAACACATGTCAAAGTTGGTAAATTGTGCTTAAGCATTAACATTTAATTTACCCTTAGAAGCGAAGGGGTTAAGTATCATTTGTCTTAGTTTATAATCATGTCATATTTCAGGATGTCAGTAAAAAAATATACTCCATCAGTAAATGTTCCATGTTTTGTCAGTAAAAAAATCATGTGGGGTTGGCAACCCTGGGGTAGCCTCATACGAGGCCATTTCTCAAGTTTTACTCCAGTCTGCTGCAAACTCAGCATTTTGACTGCATAGGACAGGCTTAACCAGTTTCTGGTTTGTTCTATGTGTCTGTGAAAAAAAATGACCAACTTCCAGGCGCTACAAGCTTGCAATCAACAGTAGCCAAAACAGGGGAAAGTCCTACTAACCCCGCTGCTCAGACTATTCCATTAGGAGCTGTGTAATGATAATAAAAAAAAAAAACACAAATTAGAGCGCTCTATGGAAAAGTGACCACAAGATAGTGTTGTAATGTATAGATATAGCAGTTCATTGTATTGGGATCTCACAAATCAATTGTATATGCAAATGTTCCAAGGGTAAAAATGTATTTAAGTGCAAAGAATAGCATCAAACGTCTTATAGGTTAATAAGTTCACAGTGGTAAGCTTGCATAAGCCTGTGTAGTGGGGCAAGAACATTAGACATCTTATAGTCAGATTTCATATCCATCATGCAATTGTGGACTTTGAAACAGGTTGTCCCTTGTGAGATCCAGAAAACAAGACCAAAGGGGAATCCGTCTGTCTGATTGGAGCATTAGACTTTTGGTATACACGAATGGCTCTGAATACATCAAGGCAGTGAAGAAAGATTTCCTTTGCATATGTAGGAGTAGAGATGGGCTAAACACCCCCGGTTTGGTTTGCGCCAGAACTCTTGAGCAAACCCTATTCAAGTCTATGGGACCTGAACTTGAAAAATTGAAAGTCGCCATTTTGAAGGCTTATATGCAAGTTATTGTCCATAAAAAGGGTATGGGGGCTCGGGTACTGCCCTGGGGGACATGTACCCATGCAAAAAAAACTTTTAAAAAATATTGTTTTTAAAGAAACAGTGATTTTTATGATGCAAAAAAAAATCCTTATCCTGCAAGCTTTCTTTATTTGGACGCTGGGCATGTGAGAGTGTATTTTTTTTTTCTTGAGGCAGCAACTGGGGCAGAGAAATGTGCCTGCTATACTCTACAGCTGGTGGTGTGCTGCTGGCAGTGACCTCATCATCATCATTCCATCCATCCTCATCATCATCACTGGTACCAACTTGGCAATATACGCTGCGGCTGGGGGAACATGACAGGCAATCTGTTGTTTATCAGTGTTTTCCCCTCTCTGTAGGCTTCATGTTGCTCCCTTCCTCTACTGGAGAACCAACATCAGATCAAGTAATGTCTGTGCAGCGCTTTCCCAAGAAGCAAGTGGCTGACGCTGTGTTCAAATATATCAGCTGACTCCTCCATGCATGATGCTAAAATTAATGAACACACTAACTTGCTAATAGCAAACTGAGCCCTGCTCTATCTCCACACAACAACACACTGCAAAAGCTTCCTGTGTGAAGGAACCTTTTATAGTATGGGGTGGGACTATGAGCACTGAGTCATCATCACTTTGTCCAATTAGGGCTCTGACAATGCTATGTTCCCTAATTGGCAAAGCCTTGCACCTGACCAGCGATCAGGTGCAACTCTTCATTCAATTAAGGCCCTAGAATGCACTGTGCAGCATGCAGTTAATTGTGGGGTGCTCGGCGGGAGAATATCCCGCTGAGCGCCCCGCAAATTCGGGTGTTTGCCGAAAGAACAGGCGATATTCGAGCCAAACTTTTGCTCGGCCCAATTCTACTTAGGAGCAGAACATAAGGATGAAAGGGCAATGTCCTCATTAATATGGTGTGCTAAAATCAGTTTTGTAAGAAAGGCCTTGGGCATAAGACAACTGTGTCATTGTGAAGAATGAGGAAAGGCTCTTTACATGAACGAGCCACCAGTTTAGAAACATGTCTGGCAGACATGATAGTGACCAAAAAGATTACTTTGCATGAGAGATCCCGTAGAGTAATATCATGATAGGTTCAAAGGGTGGAGGGATGAGACCATACATAAACATATGGGGCATTCGTGGGAATTTTGAGCGATCTGGAACACCCCATAATGCACTGAAGGATCGCAGTGCATTGACGTCATGTGCCGGCAGAGGGGGCGGGGTCATCCAGTTATGTCAGCAGGTGGCCCCGCCCTTGCAACAGCTGTCCCCACGAAAAGACAGTAGTCGCAGAGACGCCTCCCAACTAAGCAGAGTTATTTTAGTTTTTTTTTATATTTTTCGGGTCCGTCTGCATCGTGCTTAAAGAAGGATGGACATCGCGGGACACTTTTTTTTTTAAATAAAGGATTTGCCAAAAACTGTCTTTTGTGATTTTAACTTTTTGACACTTTTTTGGGGTGAATGGGTAGGGGGCCCCCTTATCAAAGGGGACTTCCAGATTCTGATCAGCCCCCGACTCGCAGCCCCTCACAACCACCGGGCAAGGCTTGTAGGGATGAGGCCCTTGTCCCCATCAACGTGGGGACAAGGTGCTTTGGGGGGGGGCCAAAGCTCCCTCCCCATGTTCAGGGCAAGCGGCCTGGTATGGTTCAGAAGGGGGGGCGCACGCTCGCCCCCTCATCCTGTCCTCCAGGCTGCATGCTCGGATAAGGATCTGGTGTTGATTTTGGGGAGGACCCCCACGCCAATTTTTTTTTGTTCAATTTGGATGTGGACCTCCCTTTAATTCCATAACAGACCCAAAGAGCCTGGTATGGATTTTGGGGGAACCCACGCCATTTTTTTTTTGATTTGTATCTATATTATTACCTGGATCCAGCAATACATTACAACCTCGAGCAAGTTTAAATGTAAAAACACATCAGACAGATGCGCTACTTTACATTCTTAAAATCACTGCTCCTGAAAAACGGTTGTTTTTACATTGATACATGTCCCCTGATATACCAGGTCCCCATACACTTTTTATGGCAATAACTTGCATATACGCCTTTAAAATGAGCACTTTTGATTTTTCATGTTCTTGTCCCATAGACTTTAATGGTGTTTGCATAAATTTTTTGCAATAATTTTTTACAATAAAGCACATAGTGCTGCAAGGGGGGCTTAATATGAGATACACCATAAGAAAGATTTTTACAAGGGAGAGCAAAGCCAGAGGCCTTTGTAAATGACTGGATAAGGTTGAGATAAGGTTTATAACTGTATCTTCAGCAAAACACTTACGGTAGTTCTTCTAATCATAATTCCATTTCCCATTCATACACACACACACATTGCTTACATAACAGCTTGATTCCCATTACGACTGCTGGGAAAAGTTGAAAATTATATTCTATGCCCATCTACATCTTTGTTGCTCCCTATCTTTATGAATACTTTCGATACACAGATATCAAGAGCTAAAATGTGCTAATATTTACTTCCTACTGTATTTTTCAGTGCTGCCCACATAACTCCTCCTCACCTTATGGCTATATTTACAGCTGCCATCTTTCAGGTTATTTCTCAATAAACAAAATTCTTATTTGTGTAGTTTAAATGATAGCTGGCATAAAATAACAAAACTAAGCAACAAAATATAGATGCTTCCATAGGATTGATATTGCAGCCTTTATATTTAGCAAAGACCAAAATATTACTAGATGGTCTGTACTAATGAGTGCCCTAGAGATGAACTCGCTAAACTCTATATAGCAATACATTCTCTATCCGTAATAATAAAAATAAACCCAAACCATGGATCTCTTGCCATATAATTCTAATGTTTGATCATAGTTAGATATTTGGCCAGAAAAGAGCAAAAATTCACATGTGCCAATGTTGGCAGTAAAAGACTTTTCATTTTTAAATATATTTCTTCAGACATTATGTAAGCCCAAATATGATTTTTACACAACAGTGCTGCCTAAATAGGCAGCCCTGGTTTGTGTGTGCTTGTATCCGCCAGGACAAATTTTTTTATTTTTTTGGACATAGTTGTTTTATGTTTGTCCGCCAATTTATTGTCAAATTATAATTAACCCCATCACTACACAAGAACAAGGATAATCACATTAGACACACACACACACACACACACACACACAGAACATTCATTTCTAGCATTATTAACCGTTGACCCCTTTTTCTTAGTAATTTAATCAAATTTGAGTTGGTTAACTCAATTTAAGGATGGGCCCACCTCCGGAAGTGACATTTTTGATGTAACAGTAAAAACATAACATACTGGCTGGAGAAATATGTTCATTGATAGTCAATTAGACCAGAAATACAACTGATCACTTACTTAGAAAGCTATGTTAATATACCATAATGGTAAGATTTTAAAAATAACAATTTTAAAAGCAAGGTATGAAAAAATATTCTAGAAGTTAATGCATTGAAAACTACTACGGGTGTTACATTCCATAAAATGGTATTTCAAAAAAGGTAAAATATTAGTGAGAACTGTAGCAAACATTACAATGGATCCTGTGGCAACCATCTGTAAAATCCAACTGGGAATCTGATTAATCTGTGTAAGAGCTCCCCTTTAGTTTATTTTTAATTTTATATTACTTTTCATAAAGTAATCTAACACTCATTAGATCCTAAAAAGTGCCTAAATTTTGCTAACTTGCATTCACATTATTACACCTACAAGTAACTTTTAATCCTAAAATAATTTTTTGAGGTTCCTGGTTACGGAGAGCCTACTATACACAGAACATTGATTTAAGTTAGCATTAAAGAGGAAGTAAACTTCCTCTGCAGACATTTACCTATAGGTAAGCTTATAACAAGGCTTACCTATAGGTAGTGAAAATATCTCCTAAATGTGTACAGTTTAGGAGATATTTACATTGTATGCAGCCAGCGACATCACTGGTGCATGCGCTCTGAAGGCCACAGCCACGGGTGCCATTCCTTCCAAGCCCTGTGCCATTAACGGCGGCTCCCGTGCACAGGATTGAAGTAATCGTGGCTTTGGCCAATCACATCACTGAAGCCTGCAAAGCCGGAAGAAACTCTGGGGAAGACGTTGGCTGTGTCGGCGGTGTGCGGGGGGCCACTGCAACAGCTTCGTTCTAAGGCAAGTCTTTCATAATGAAATGCATACTAGCTCATTATGCCTTTGTCTTGCAGTGTTTTTTTTTTCTGATTTTTACAATCTCTTGAAAGCGGAACTGCAGTCTGCTCACATCATTTGTAATAAAAGCATCTTTGCCATTTTGCATCTTCCCTCCAACAAATTTGCATATTATTTTATATATACTGTGATTCTGTACTTGCCAAATATGCTGCAGAAATCTCCCTCCACAAAGTCTGGCTGCAGCCATTTCAACGGTGCGCAGCTGAAGCTGCTTCCTGTTCACTTCCTGGATTTACACAGACACACAGAGGCACACTTGCAGCCCTGCAGCTTTCATTGGCTCTCTTATGACTCTCCTCCCTTCCTAGCACACTCTCATGAGAGTGAGAGGGAGAGCTGTGCGTGATTTCATAAGCCTAGCTGTGCGTGATTTCATAAGCCTAGGAAAATGACCAGACAAGAAACAGGAAGTGTTTGTCTGAATACGGTATTTACTGGCAGAAAAATCTAAAGTTCAAACAACAAGGGAGAAAACTTAATAGATGGAAAGTTGAAAAAATGGTTGAATTTCCACTTTAAGTTCCTGGAGCTCTACCTTGCCTCTAGCTTTCAAACATGCAATGCTAGGCCATTGGCACCAGAATTGCTGAATGTTGGGGGTAGGATTTGATTTCAGGAGTGGTAGGGTCTAAGAACTGACTTGCGTATAAGTTGAGGTCCTGTGCGCAATTCCAATGCAGGAAAAGCACCAATGGTTTAATATGATGTTTATCTCTAAACTATAGGCAGCTCATACACTACCAGATCAAGCTGCATGAAACACTCTTATCTTCAGGCAAGCTGACATGAAATAGATTAGGTCCCTTAAATCAACCGTTGTATCAATATCTTAAATCTTTAACAAATGGCCTGAGCTCTGCTATAGCAACTAGCCCCCTACACCATTGTAAAAGATGAGCAATCAAGCAGACCAGTCTGAAAACACTGGTGCACATAGGTAATAGAACACGAGAGGCAGTGGATGTGAAGTTAGCTATGGTTCCCTGCTGCTATACAATGTATAGGAATGCCGTAAAGCAGAGTTTTGCAAAAAGTTTTTTTTCAAGGTTTTAGATTAATTAAAATCCCCAGTGAGCACAAACCACTGGTTCTTAGAATACTCTTATGTTACTTGCAAACAGCTCCCAACAGATGCACAGTCTCTGTTTGTTAGGAAACCTACTGTGTTATACCTTTAAAATGATCAGCATTATTATAAAAAAAATGTGTTCATATTTAGAATGACTATATTACAACAGAAAAGGCATATCAATCTGTGCTCATTTGCATCAATGAACCATCAGAACCTGCCACAGGTTTTAGCCCAAATGTAGTCAGATTTCAATTGTCGAGGATAAAATGCCTTTTCCTATTCCTGTTACTTGTCACTTTTGAATGTGACTGATATGCTAGTACAGGTTGGGGATCCCTAAATGTTGTCATACAGTATATGCTGTATGAAAACAAAGCGAAAGATATGTTCAGATATTCAGTAAACAGTATAATAATGTATTCCTGACTGACTTTGCAATATATTATTTTAGCTCCAGTTGCAGTTTTTTTATTTGTTGTTTGATTTTCTTTTATGCAGGCTGCTTGTATACATATTCATTGAGGACACAACTGCCATGTATTTTAGGTAGTATAAGGAAAACCTACTTGACCAACACAGTTAAGAATCATTTTTAAAGCTGAACTCCAGACAACAAAAATAACTTTAAGTTTCCTCTCCAACCCAATGTACTGAATAAAAAATAATCTTCTCCCACCTTACCGCCCTGTGAAGATATTGTATTTATTTTTTATCAGACAGAAGTTTATTGTAAGAAAGAACAAAATACATTTCCAGGACATACATTGAGCTTGTATAATAATGCCAACCTAGTATTGAATGAATGAATAACGATGATGTATCAGCATGTCACATACAGCAATTGCCACATCATAAATGAAAGGGTAACTCCACATTTGTGGGGTAAAAAAATAGCAAATAAAGAAAAAATAATATAGCACATATAATTGTGACACTAATCATATTGTAATTGAATGTTATTAAAAACAAAGTTACTTACTGGTAACGTTCTTTCCTGGAGTCTTTCGCGACAGCCACCTGAGAGACATTGGCTCCTCCCCTCTGCAGGAAACCCAGCACCAGCCATCTTTAAATTTCTTCCTCCCCTGCTGGTTTCTTAGTTTTCTTAGAGCACCTCCAGTCTGCTGGGGAGACACAAGAACATGTGATACACATAATCAACAAAATACCACAGTTCCTGTTTCAGGAAATCTCAAGTCATTTATATATTCAGGTGGGTACTAGTGCTGTCCTAAAATACTCCAGGAAAGAACGTTACCAGTAAGTAACTTTGTTTTTCCCTTAATCGTCTTTCAGGACAGCCACCGGAGAGGATAAACAAGCACTTACCACTAGGGCGGGACTACAGCTTGTAAGACCTTGCGTCCAATGGCTTGCTCCTTGGTCGACAAGAGATACACTCTGTTGTGTTTGACAAAGGTATCGAAACTGGACCATGTTGCCGCTTTGCAGATTTACTCTGGCGTCGCTCCAACCCTCTCTGCCTGTGACGTTGCCATTGACCTTGTCGAATGTGCCATCATACAATCTGGGATCTGCATACCTCCCAAAGTATAGGCCTGGCCAATCACCTCTCTAAGCCACCTGGCTATAGTGCGCCTTGAGCCTCTCTGGTCTTTTTTAGCTCCCGAAAATAAAACAAAAACGGAATCTGACTTCCTGAAAGGTTTGGTTTCCTTTAAATAATGTAGGACGCACCTCCTTACATCTAACTTATGGAACTTACCCTCCTGTTCTCCAGAAGGATTTGTACAAAAAGAAGGTAAAATAATATCTTGAAATTTTGAGGCAACTTTAGGTAAAAAGGCCAGATCCATCTTAAAAACTATACAATCTGGAACAACTTGACAAATTTTGCGCTATTGCGCAAACTCTCCTGGCGGTCGTGACCGCCACCAAAACAACTGCTTTAAGCGTCAGCAATTTTATTGGACAATTTTCCTGTGGTTCAAATGGGTCCCGTCAGGGTTTGTGGCACCAAAAACAGGTCCCATTTGGGAAAGGGTAATCTCTGTACTGGGTGAAGGCAGCTACAAACCAGCTGTTTCAAACTCCGCGCCAAGTGTGAAATTAATACTACTAAGAAAAATAGCTTTATTATAGTATAAATATATAAACAAAAGAAATTAAGTGAAAAAAGCTGCTCCCTTGGAAATCGTATGATTTAAAGATTAGTGAAAGTGGGTGCAATAGGGGCGCTGATTATACCTTAGTTAAATATATGATCATACAGGTGTAGATCATGTGCATAAAATAAACAAATAGTACAATATCTAAGAATCTATGAAACACTCTATTTAAGACCAGGGTATTTAGTGATAATTTCCATGTGTCAATATCTCATAATCCGTAGTGCTCTAATATAATGAAAATCAGAGTTGCACTGCTGTGCGATTTTGATCAATCACTCTATATGTTTAGACGTATAGACACACAGATTGCTCAGTAGTGACACATCTAATATAACAACATAATCTAAAGTCCAATGGGGTAAAAGAACCCCTCCAAAGTAAAAAAATCGGTGTCAAGTAGTTTTCACTTTTTCCAAATGACCTCTTGTTAGTGGCGTAAAACCCTTCACCATAAGAAATCTTCTGTCACCCAATAGTGAATAATAAGCTGGCTGCTTACCAGATTGAGTTGATTACTTTACCTAAAAAGTAATCAATTGCGCTTGTACAGGTAGTGCCTGCTCACATAGGTATACCAAGAGAGGATACCAGGTGCTCTTCCTCCCAGATAGGCTCAGGCCAGATACATAGATAGGAGCAAAAAACACAGCTGCATAGCATAATATTGCCTTTTATTTGTAAAAAAATTGTTAAAAAACATACATTTCACAGTGCCCAACCTGGAACTGGGGCTGCTCGCTTTAGATTGTATAAATGATGGGGATTCGTTCAACGGTCCCTGTGCCTCCAGCGTCCGCTCCAGCCAACGCCGCCGACAACCAGACAAACAGGAACTGGGGATGATTGGATACAGAACGTGACCAGGTACCGCCTCTGACGTACGTTTCGGTGACACGTCTTCAGGGGGGCGTGACGCTTTTTCTCTTTGTTCCCCCTTGTTTGTTTACGTAAGCAACTACGGAAACGTTGTCGGACCGAATCTGTAAGTGGTGACCCTTCAGTTGTTCCTCTAAGTGTTTGAGTGCTAGAAGAACTGCCTTTAATTTCTTCCAATTCGATGATCTTTTCATTGCCTTGTCTTTCCACACTCCTTGTGTTATCTGTGGGCCTAGATGGGCCCCCCAACCTACGCCACTTGCATCCGTAGTCATTACTCGGGTGACTGGTAGGGTCCACATCCGTCCCTTTGTTAAATTTTCTGGTTTTCTCCACCACCATAAAGACCTTTTACCTTGTGTTGGTAGTGTCTAGTGAGTCTTGTCTGTGATTCCATATTTTTAAGATAAATATTTGTAGTGGTCAAAAATGTAATCCTGCCCATTGTACGGCCTGGATTGCTGAGGTTAGTAGTCCCAAAGCGGACATCACCCATCTTATTGTGCATGTCTGTTTTGTAGCATCTTCATTGCTTCTTGAATTTTTTGTACTTTTTCTCTGGGCAAAAACACCATTTGTTGTTTTGAATCTAGGATGTACCCCAAGTATGTAATCTGCTGGGAGGGGAGCAGGTTGAACTTCTCTAGATTTAGTAACCACCCCAGTTTTTGTAGGAAATCCTGGGTGTACCTCACATCTTTGGTTAATTTTTCTGGAGTAGTTGCAAAGATCAGCAAGTTGTCTAGGTAGGCGAGGACTGTGATGCCTCAGAGTGTCGCCAAGGGCTCTGCCAACACTTTTGTGAATATTCGAGGCGAAGAGGAAAGCACGAAAGGAAGAGCCTGAAACTGAAGGTGGAATGTCTCTTCCTTTGTTTTTATTGCCAGTCTTAGATATTTTTGGCAATTTTGATCTATTGGGGTGTGTAAATATGCATCCTTTGGATCCAGGGAAGCCATGTAACAATTTGGGTGTAATAGTGTCTTTACAGAAAAAATCCATCCTGAACCGTTTGTAGGTCACTGACTGGTTTAAAGGTTTGAGGTTTAGTATCAGTCTGAATTTCCCCAAAGGCTTCTGGACCACAAACTCGTGGGAATAAAAACCCTTGCCGATTTCTTCTTGTGGTACATAGCTTAGCACTTTTTGTTCTATTAATTCCCTTATGGATTTAAATAGAGGGTTTTCTGGAATCACCTTCCAGAGCTTCTCCTGATTCCTGGGAACCGGAAGCTGCACTATCTAGCTCCTCCTCAGCCTCCTCCCTGGAGGCTTCTGGTGGAGGGTACTTGCGTCTTTGATAACACTACCTGCTGAAGTGTTAGTGGAGCAGTTTGAGGCTGCGGAATCTGAAAACATGGGAACAATTTTTTAAAAGATTGAAAGGTATTGGCTAGTTCTTTAACTGAGGCTGCTAACTCACTGCCCTGATTAGTGGAACTGTATTGTGGATCAGAGTTTCCTGAACGTGTATGAGAGGAGCCTGGGAGACATATTCAGAGCAACAATTTTGAAGAAAAAAACAATATCTTTTACTTTTTGCTATAATAAATATATCAATTTTTTGAAAAAAAAACGAATTTTTTCCTCAGTTTAGGCCGATATGTATTCTTCTACATATTTCTGGTTTGCGCAAAAGTTATAGCATCTACAACATAGGGGATAGATTTATGTCATTATTATTATTATTATTTTTTTTTACTAGTAATGACAGTGATCAGCGATTTTTAGCGGGACTGCTATATTTTATCGGACGCTTTTGACACATTTTTGGGACCAGTGACATTTATACAGTGATCAGTGCTATAAGATGACTGATAGCTACTGTATAAATGACACTGGCAGGGAAGGGGTTAACACCTGGGGGCAATCAAGGGGTTAACTGTGTTCCCTGACTGTGTGTTATAACTGTAGGGGGATGGGACTGACAAGGGGAAGAGAGAGATCAGTGTTCATACTTAGTATGAACACACAATCTGTCTCTACTCGCCTGAAAGAACACACACACATCCCCATATAATGAGCAATCGCGGGTGGCTGGCAGTCATCATGCCTGCCGGGTCCTCGGATTGGCTTCGGGTGCGCGCCAATGTATAGCTACGATGGCTAGTGCAGGGGAGCCAACCTGCCGCAGTATAACTGCGGCGGCTGGTCTGGAAGCGGTTAAGCAAACATACTGATTTGATAAAAAATACATACTGGAAACATACTGGAATTATGTTTTCAGAAAATGTATGGTTTGGGGTAGTCTGTCACAAACTCTGAAAGATGTAAGGGGAAAAAAAAAATGGAAAATTAGCAAAAATGGGTTGGCCACCTGAGTTTAAAATTAGAGGGCCTGGCAGCAAAAGAGCTAAAATCTTACAATCTCCTCTTAATATTGGTTTGAGAGTTTTTCCATTGTATTATTAATTTCAAGTATAATGCCTTATGGGTAACTTATATTTATAATTGGCTTGCTGACTCCACCACAGAATTGTGCTTATTTGCTTATCAAAATAGATTGTACACAGCATGCGTTATAAATGATACTTACTTGAAAAAAAAATGCAAGCTCTTCAGAAAAATAAAGCACAGAAAGTGCCAGGTTTTTAGGCTGCAGAAGTTTTATAAATGTCCCTTAATGTGCACAGTGTAAGGTTGTTATGGTGATGTGTATGTAAAAGTTTTAAGCCATCTGTAATTTCTGGAAAGCTATCAATAGAATAAAAATTGATTTGGGTTGTAAACCTTGTTACAACTACAATGAAATCAAAGGGGATGGCAACTAACAAGAAATATCTGTATTTTTGTTCATCACAAATAAATCTAGCCTGCTAAATAGAACTACAAATCTACATCTACAAAACTGTCCCCTTCACTGTACTATCAATGAAAGTAAGAATGAATGAATGATTTGTATAGCGCTGCAAATGCGAACTGAATCGCCTCAAGTAAGGGGTGTCAGTTTTAAGACCCTCCCGAACTCATGGGGCTGTGACAGCTGAGCAGTTTCCAGGCTCCCCCTTTCTCTAGGCAGGTGGGTGGAGTTAGGTTTTTAAATCAACTGATCACAGGTCAGGAAAGGTCAAATACGGTCAGCCGACCTGTTCAGGTCAGCTGACATTATAGGTCAGCTGATATCTAGGAACATTCTGGAAGATCAGGTCACATGACCTGTTGGAATCTTCTAGAAGGGGGCCCCCCCTATATAAGGCAGCTCCCGGGAGTCCCACTTTGTCAGTCTTAAGATCTCCTGCTTGTGAGCTCCCTAGGCTATAATACTATAATACAAGCTATAATACCAGTGCTCACAGCAGGTGTTTTCTTGTGGACATGAAGTGCCTCATCCATCGCCTGCTGGAGAGAGCGGGGGAAGAAGGAGGAGAAGATTGGATGAAGAGGTTTCCCTACCTACATCGCCAGAACGCCAGGACTCCTTCGCATGCATCGTCGCTTCAGCCACAGCCACGACCACCTCCAGTTCTGCCGCCCTCAGCTATACCGCCACATCCGCCATGTATGCGGTGCCCTCTGCCAAAGAAGACATCCAGCCGGAGGGACCTGAGATGCCTGTCCCATGGATGGATGAAGAATCGCTGGCTGGTGAAACAGGAAGTGACCCCCTCGATGAAGCCCTGGAAGAGGAAGCTGCATCAGCCAGGTCATTGAAGGGCGGAGAGATGGGAGGACCCAGCGCCACAGATACTCCCCCTCACAGCCCAGCCCATACCTGTTGTGTTCTCTCCAGCTGTTGTTCAACCCGGTATGCAAGGTAATACTGAGTCCTCTCAATGTCAGCTTTTGTGTTCTCGGACGGCTTCATTATCTTCTATTTTTGACAGTTTAAAAGCTAATACTGCTGTTTGTTCCCAGCCTGTTTCTAATTCTGCTGCTTCTGTTTGGAATGTATCTTCTTTTCCATCTAGAAGCAATAACATGGATTCTGCAGGGGCTACAGTACTTGCTGCTGGGGCAGCAGTTTTGGTTTTACCAGTTCCTGATGTTAATGCTCCCTAGTTACCTCTTCTTAATGACGTAGCGCCAGGTATGGCTAATGTTTCTGAAATTTGTCTTAAAGAAGCCATGCCTTGTGAGTTATCTCCATTGGGTTATCACCTGTCTGCTAATATTATAGAAAAAATTATTTGGGGTGATTTTGTTGACATATTGTCTCCTCTTCCCTCTTCCAAATAATTTTTACTCAAAGGGGATAAAAAAAAGATTACAAAAAACTGAAGAGGATAGGCGCAGACCTGTAGCCAGGAATTTTAACAACTGGTTACAGGCATATTGTATTTATTGCAGTATTATTTGTGAAAAACATCCCAAGAAAAGTGTTGGTTTATTCCAGAATTTAGACTATGTTTTGAAGGCTTACAAAAATTTTGGAGGTGTATCCTGGTTTGCCTAGGATGAGTCGTTTAGGCAGAAACTGTCTGTTCACCCCAGCTTGAAATGGGGTTGCAAAGACATTGGTCTATGGCTTAACGTTTTTCTGCCTCAGCGATCATTTGTGGGTAGACAGCAGCCCCTGGTGTCTTCCACATCCACTTACAAAAAGGGAATATGTTTTGCCTTTAATGACTCCCAGTGTAAATGGTCTGGTTCGTGTCGCTTTCAACACGAATGCGCGTTTTGCGTGGGAGCCCATCCAGTTTCCAAATGCTTTAAGAAAATGCCAATCGCCAATTAACAGCAGGGTCGCTAACCATTTTCAAAAAGCTCCATTGCCAGGGAACCTAATAAAAATTCTCCTGTGGCTGCATTTGTATACAGACGATGGCTCAGCTTCTATTTGAAGGGTTTCAGAAGGGTTTCTTACTTCCTCCTTTTCAAGGTCAGGGTTGTATAGTTGAGAATAATTTAAAATCTGTTTTGGATTTATCTGAGACCGTTGGGGATAAAATATTTAAAGAAATCCTTGAAGGTAGGGTAGCAGGCCCCTTTTTGCACCCTACTTTTCAAGATTTTAGAATTTCACCATTGGGAATTGTGCCTAAGGCAGATCAGCATTCTTACAGGCTTACTCATCACTTATCTTTTCCTAAAGGATCCTCTTCAAACTATAAGATTATTAATGAATTGGCTACAGTACATTATGCTATGTTTGAAAATGCTTTGCAAAAAATTTGTAGTTTAGGCTGGGGCGCATTTCTTGCTAAGGCAGATGTGAAATCCGATTTTCCTTTACTGCCCATTAACTCTTTATCATTTAATTCTTTAGGTTTTTATTTTGATGATTGTTTTTTTATTTGATAAATGTCTTTCGATGGGCTGCTCAATTTCTTGTACATACTTTGAAGCCTTTTCTACATTTATTGATTGGGTGATTAGAGTTTGGTCTGGGTCTTCTTTGTTAATACATTATTTTGATGGTTTTCTTTTTTGGGTAATTCAGTTATTGACTGCGAAAAAAATGTGCACTACTTTTTAACAGTGTGTGCTGAATTTAATATCCCTTTGGCCCATGAAAATAAGATTCTTCCATCCACTTGCATAATTTCTTTGGGTATCACCATTGATACTGTGGCCATGGAATTCAGATTGCCAGAAGAAAAAAATACTACATTACACAATATCATAACCATGGTAATTGGGAAGAAGAAAGTAATTGTGAAGGACATGCAAAAGCTTCTTGGCCTTCTTGCATTTGCCTCTAGAATATTGCCTATTGGTAGGATATTCTCTAGGCATTTTTATTTGGCAATCTCTGGTTTTAAATCTCCTCATCAGGATCACTACTGAATTAAGAGAGGATCTTCTGGTATGGGCTCAATTTTTAGACAATTTTAATAGGAAGGCTGTTTTGCAGCAAAAATTTGTATCAGATAACGATTTTTGTCTCTTCACCAATGCTGCGGGATCAGTTGGTTTTGCATCAATTAGGAAGACCTGCTGATGCACGTCATTATGGCATCCTTCTTGGCGAGCTAGAGGTTATTTAAGGAATGTTGTTGGAGTTATTTCCTATTCTGGTTGCGTTGGAAATTTGGGGCGAGCATTTCAGAAACAAAAGGATTCTTTCTAGCACTGATAACAAGGGGGCCCTTTTCGCTTTGAATTGCTTATCCTCAAAATCCCCTCCAGTCTTAATTAGGCATCTGGTTTTCAAATGCCTGAGTCTTAACATATGGGTGAAGACTCGCTACTTACCAGGTAAGCATAATGAGATTGCAGACTCTCTCTCTCATTTGCAGATGAACAGATTCAGGCTTCTTTTAACAACTGCGGACAAGATAGGAATTCAGTGTCCTTTGTACCTTTGGGACCTAATTTTGATTCAGTTTGCGCAAGCATTAAGGGATCTGTCGCAACTTCTACATTTGCGGCTTGTTCAACAGCTTGGTTGCAGTGGCTCTCTTACCTAACCTCAATTGGGGAACTTCAATCAGCTTTCTCTGAATATCTACTTTTATCCTTCCTAAACAGTTTGATGTCCCAGTCTTTATTCTGGGCCCATACGGGTGGCAAAAATATGAATGCAATCTACTCACTAGGGGGTGAACCTCTGGGGAAAGCTAGGATGGAGAAGAACCTGGGGGTCTTAGTAGATGATAGGCTCAGCAATGGCATGCCAAACTGCTGCTAACAAAGCAAACAGAATATTGTCATGAATTAAAAAGGGGATTAACTCCAGGGATAAAGCGATAATTCTCCCACTCTACAAGACTTTGGTCCGGCCTCACCTGGAGTATGCTGTCCAGTTCTGGGCACCAGTCCTCAGGAAGGATGTACTGGAAATGGAGCGAGTACAAAGAAGGGCAACAAAGCTAATAAAGGGTCTGGAGGATATTGGTTATGAAGAAAGGTTGCGAGCACTGAACTTATTCTCTCTAGAGAAGAAATGCTTGAGAGGGGATATGATTTCAATTTACAAATACCATACTGGTGACCCCACAATAGGGATAAAACTTTTTAGTGGAAGGGAGTTTAATAAGACATGTGGCCACACACTAAAATTAGAAGAAAAGAGGTTTAACCTTAAACTGCATAGAGGGTTCTTTACTGTAAGAGCGGCAAGGATGTGGAATTCCCTTCCACAGGTGGTGGTTTCAGCGGGGGTCATCGATAGTTTCAAAAACCTATTAGATAAGTACCTGAACGACTGCAACATACAGGGATATAAAATGTAATACTGACATATAATCACACACATAGGTTGGACTTGATAGACCTGTGTCTTTTTTCAACCTCACCTACTATGTAACTATGTGAAACACTGTGGGCTATTTATTATAATTTTATTGAGATTTATTTTAATACATTTCTTTATAAATGTTTTGCATTACCTGTAGGTGGAGTTACTCTATGTTGTGGTTTTTACAATGTTTATATAAGGTAGCAGCATTTATACAGAGAACACACTATTACTAGTATAGGGTTCATTTGGAATGCGACTAACACGTATAGTATACTCACATTTGATCACTCAGCTTGCACTTTACATATAGATTTATTACAAACACTCTAATTTCCCAAAAAGGGTTCAATGCGTTTTGTAGACTTGATCCACTTCTACAGGACTAAATGGGAAAGAATGAAAACTATTTAGCAACCTTCTCTAAAAGGTAAGTCAGTGATCTTTTCCTTATTCTAATAGATAATTATCAAATCTGAGAAAATGTTTTTGTTTCCCCCCCCCAAATCAAAATATTAGATGGTGACCCAAATACTTAAAACAAAACTGTATATAAGAAAATACTACTTACACCTTGCACCAAAAAAGTGGCAAACAAATACTCACCAGGATAATAAAAAAAAAAGAAATGGATAGACTCCAAACTTTGTTCAGTTATTTCCCCAACAATCAAATATTTAATTTTTTATCCCTTGACTTCTAAAAGATGCCATGATTCAGTCAAGGTTCTTCCTTTTTCTCTAAAATTGTACTCGGCGCTAGACAGTTAATCCTGTATGAGCATGTTTAGAGTAGTCAGTTCTGCTCTGACAAGCGATTATTGTGTTGTATTATTAGTTAGCTCACCCAGCAGCCATAAAGAGAAGGGATGGTGTTGCCACAGGAACCGGCTTTGCCTCTATGAAGTCCTGGTGTGCGACATGGAAGAGACCTTATGAATAGAAATTCACGAGTAGACTTCTTACAAGAAAAAGTCCTGATTCAAAGCTCCTCAGAATGGCATTGAAAATATGCTGAGAAGTTAAAATAGCAGTATGGGATTTTATTTTTTTTTTATCATACTTACCTAGCTGGATGAAGCATTGGTCCCACGCTGGCTCTAACACTGAGAACCCAGCGATCAAACACCGGCATTCGCTCGGTTCTCACAACTCTGTCAGTCACCGGCTCTTTGCTTTGCCACCCATGCTCACTGGAGTGCTGGGCAGTGGATAGGGTGGGTGCTCAGCATGCTGAGAGGCTGAGCTAGGTGCCAGTCCAGGCATGTGGGCAGATCCTGACAATATGGTGGTGACCTTTCACGAGCCTGGACCGGCTCTGTGATGTCAGCCAACAGCAGGCTTCAGCCCGCTGTCTGCTGAAAATGGGTCACAGGAGTGCAAAATAAACTGCACTCCTGTGATCCACAGAAGTACAGCCAAACGAACATGACTGTACTTCTCCTTTAAGCAGCAGAGAACATCCACAGTGCTTCAGAAACCATTAAATTCACTGTTGTAGAGGGTCAGTCTGGGACAGGGTTAAGAAGGGGTTAATTGAAGAGGGCAGGTACTTCCCCTTCAGACCTGCTTATTGCCAGCTGAGCTAAAAATGTCAGAGAGGAGCAGTGTGTTTGGAGAGAGAGACACAGCAGCATGCTGTGTGAGAGGATCTTTTGCTGGATGGTGTACATGCTGGGGTGAGCAAAACCATATCAGAGACTGTAGCCCTGGCTAGAGCCGTGTACTTTGTCTATATATCAGCCTGTTGGCTAGAGAGACTAAACTTTCCTTATATCTGCACCTGTGTAACAAGACAAGCTTGTCGTTTTTTCTGTTTGTTTTGCTGAATAAAGCCTTTTTCTTATTTTACTGAACTGTCTGAGACGGATTTTAACCCCTCTGATTCCCTACACTGTACATTACAGTTCATCTTTTTATATTTTCATAAAAACTGCAATACAACTTTTGTAGAAATGGGTATGCCTTTAAGGCAAATATATCATTTTTCAGCCAACAAATGTTGGATGATAGGCTAGTAAGTTTTTGTCAAACGACAGCTCCACGTCAGATTTTCGGATGGTCAGTACACAAATCTGTCACACAAAAGTTGAAAGTACAAACACGCATGCTCGGAATCAATGCTCAAACACTAAATTAGCAGAAGGGGCCCAAAGGGTGGCACTCAAAAGCTGAAATTTCTCGTAGTACGTCACTACGTTTGTGTTTGTGGCACGACAATTTGTGTAACGTTAGTATGCAAGACAAGATCCTGGCACACGATCTTTTGACAAAAATCAGGCGCTTGGTCATATAACAATCATACCGTGTGTACGAGGCTTAAATGTAGCCATTACATCAGATTTTAGTCTGATGACAAACTAACTAGGGCAATAGTGAGTGGCAATACAGTATAGGGAGGTGCTCATAAGAAAAACTATTTCTCTGCAGTCAAAGGTCCACTTTTGCTAAAACATGTGTAGCGATACTCCCAAAGGAGCTGCTTACGTTTTTTCAGCCCATTACTCTGCCTCTTAACCCTAATAACAGCCTCAGCCCCCTCTGGCACACCTGGCAATAGTGTAAGTGCAATATCCAATAAGAAACACACACGTTTTGATAAAACACAGAAATTTTCTTTGCTGCAATATTTTAGTGGCAGAATAACAAACAGTAACAGTATATAGTCAAGTAATCAACTAGAGATCAATAGGGGCGTGACCAGCGCGGCATGTGAGCAGACACTTTAGCACAGAGCTCCCGCACATCACCCTGAAACTATCCGGTTTCCAGCAGGATACAGCGCTCGGTTTTACCCCAGGACCTACAGGAACGCCCGCTGCACACCCGACAGTGTTGGCCGCTAAAAATAGGAGATGATGACACAGGGAAACAAAGGAGACAGCCCGCAATCTGAAATCCAACATGGCGGCGCTCCGTACTCAGCACAGAAGGCCTATGGGGGAGACAAAACTAAGGAGGTGGTGAGTAAACACCTTAAAGACCCAAAGGATGGGACCTGAGACCCTCCAAAAGATATGCGCTACTATGCAATGAAAATAACAGGAAAGTCTGACCAACTTAATCAGCCTGACCTGGGCGCAGACATAAAGCAAGGTGATACAGGCATGGAGGACAGTGAGCTGGGGTGGGGAGCAGCAGCCATGTTGATACAGACAGTCACACAGAAGAGATGGAAGAGTTAGAAGACAATGGGGAGGAGAAGGGTGAGCAGCCAACTTTGGCAGCTATATTAAGGCCATAAACAAATGCACAGCTTCTGTTGATAACCTGCAAGCCCGCTTTGGAAGGTTAAAAGAGGAGGTCAGCCTGGTCAGGCAAGATATTCAAAATATAAGAGAGCGAACAACGGCAGCTGAGAGCAGGATCAGCAACATGGAGGACAAGCTGCCAGCCATGATTAGAGAATCTCAAGCTACTACACATTTAGCTAAAGCCACAGACCTACGCGCCCAAGATTTTGAAAAAGCTAGGGCTACCTGAGAAGACAGAGGGCCGCGATTCCACTCAATTTGTGGAACAATGGCTCACGTATACCTTCGGCAAAGAGGCATTTACACATATTTATGCGGTGGAAAGGGCTCACAGAGTCCCTACCAGACCACTACCTCCTGGCCATCCCCCACGCCCGCTGCCAGCAAGGTTGCTTAACTACAGAGACAGAGAAATTATCCTATGGTTGGCAAGGGAGCGTAAAAACATCCAGTTTAATGGCACAAGAATCTCTTTCTACCCGGATTTCTCGGCTGAGGTACAGAGAAACAGATCCCGCTTTTCCAATGTTAAAAAGCGCCTGCAGAGGCTGCAGGCCTCATACGCCATGCTATACCAAGCAAAGCTTTGCATCACCTCTGGGGGGTACTTCTTTGAGAATGCTGCAGATGCTTCAGTGTGGCTGGATGCCAATGAGAACATTCTCAGACAAGCCCAGAGACCAATAGTGGAGGAAGGCTGAACACCCCATCATCATATCAAGTGACGATGTGCAACATTAACCTACACAGCTATTACTCTTGAATGGGAGCACTGCTGGAAACGTACAATGATTTAAAGCTTAATAAAATGCGAGTTCGGAACTGTTTTTGTGTATGGAACTTTCTATAACCCTCTTTCACACTTGATGTGTCACCTGTATACCCTTGAATGTATTCTGCCCTTTGTATATATACCTCCACCTTACGACAATCAGACCCTCAGAGCGCTATTAGAATTTCAAATTAAATTCCCGGAGGTACCATGGGGGGAGTGAAAAGTCCCCCTTACAACTGCTAGCAGGCAGCTCTCCCTAACTCAAGCTGGAAAGCCTGTGTACATTGTTTCGGACAGCTTTTCGGGATTGCAGGTAATAGAGTGAGACACCCGCTACACATGGACAATTCCGTTTTAACCCTGTACAAGACAGAGTGCCTATTGTTGATGGTCCAGCCATTGAGTACCCACTGGGAGGGAATGGAAATTCATTTATGATGACTGGATATTTCTCTCTGATAGTTCGATGCATAGTTGAATATTGATTGGCCTGTGTATGTTGTGAAAAAGACAATTCTAGCCAAATTAGGCCTAAACTCCCAAGCAATCATTTTACAAATGCCACCTCTTTGACTTGCACTGTAAGCAAATCCACAGAAAATGCCAACCGAAAAAAGGATGATGTTTCACAATAAAGCATATTTTCTCTTGCCTATGAAGATACAACTAAATGATAATCTAGGTTACAAGAAAGCCATCTCCGCCTTGGATTTAACTGTAGATGGATTATTTCATACTAAGGATATAATTTCCTCATCTGACAATCTTTAGAATGTCTTTTGAAAATACTAACAAACCAAACAGCATACCAACAGTATTACTGTAGCATAAATAGAAGAGATGATCTGACACCCCATTCACATCATGCAAATTATTTTCTATGTGTACACTTATCAGGAACCACCTGCATTCATGTAAGAAATACAATCGGTGGGTGATAATGTAAATGCAATTGCTAATTCCTTTCTGTCGTCAAAAAGAGGACATACAGAGTCGCATTTCCTTTCATAGCAAGTAAGTAATCTTAACGTAGCAATAGATGACATTAACATATAAAAGAGAGTTAAATATGGCCAGCTTTGAATAATTTTAATATTGCACACAGGGGATTAGAGGATAGAAATAAAGTGCATTAAGCTTTGTTTCCAAGTGTCAAATAAAAAGAAATAAAAACACAGCATAATAATTCCTAGAACCATATGTCAGCATTAAGTAGGAAAATGCATATACTTCAAGACACAGACTTAAACAAGGAGATCATTTACTTAATTACCGTACTCATTAAGTACTACATGAAATTGATGTACAAAAATTCAGCTGACTTCTTTTTGTTAAGATACTATGCCATCTTAACAGTAATTTAAACCTAATGTAGCGCTCCCTCACCCCAAGGAGCAGCTGTATTTAAATAGTTCCTTCATGAACAGTACAGCACAGTGTTGCCAACCCCTTACTTTGTTTTACTGACAAAATATTAAGCACATGTTTAATGACAACCTGAAATATGAGAGAAAATCCTATTATAAACAAAGTTAATCAATATTTAAAGGCTAAAATCACCATTAAGGAAAAACATAATAAGTACGCATATATTTGCAGGAAAAAAAAGTGCATTTACTGTTTTTACTGCAGGGGCCTCAAAGCATTTTGGGCATAAATGATTAACCACTTCAATACCAGACACTTAGACACCTTCCCACCCAGGCCAATTTTCAGCTTTCAGCGCTGTCGCAATTTGAATGATAATTGCGCTGTCATGCTACACTGCACCCAAACAAATTTTTTATCATTTTGTTCCCACAAATAGAGCTTTCTTATGGTGGTATTTGATCACCTCTGGCATTTTAATTTTTTGCGCAACAAACAAAAAAAGACCGAAAATTTTGCAAAAAAACAAGTTTTTCTTTGTCACTGTTCATTTTTTTTGTAAATAAGTGCGTTTTCTTCTTCAATGATGGGCACTGATATGGCTGCACCGATGGGCACCGATGAGGTGGCACTGATGGGCACTGATGGGCGGCACTGATGGGCACTCATAGGTGGCACTGATGGGCACTCATAGGCGGCACTGATGGGTACTTATGGGTGGCACTGATGCATATTTATAGGTGGCACTGATAGGTGGCATGGATGGGCACTGATGGGCACTGATAGGTGGGCACAGATGGGCACTGATAGGTGGCACTGATGGACAGTGATGTGTGGCACTGACACTGATAGCTGGCATTGCTGGGCATCCCTGTTATATACTGTATATATGAGGTGCCAGTCAGTGCCCATTAGTGGGCACTGATTGGCATATTTTGGGCATTTTTTAAACATGTGGATGGCCATGGGGGATGTACCTGGCCATCCACATGCTGGGGGCTTCCCTGGTGGCCCTGGGGGCTTCCCTGGTGGTCTAGTGTGGGCATCTGAGGGGGGGCTGCGCTGATAAACAATCAGCGCATACCCCCCCTGTCAGGAGAGCCGCCGATCGGCTCTCCTCTACTCACGTCTATCAGACGCGAGTGAGGAAAAGCCGATCAACGGCTCTTCCTGTGTACATCGCGATCAGCCGTGATTGGACACGGCTGATCACGTGGTAAAGAGCCTCCGCCAGAGGCTCTTTACCGAGATCGGTGTAGCGGTGTGTCAGACTGACACACCGCTCCACAAATCGCCGCGATGCGCGCCCCCACGGGCGCGCAGCGGCTGTTATCCTGAAGGACGTCATATGACGCCCAGTCAGGATAACGAAAACCACTTCCCGGACATCAATCTGCTATTGACCGGGCGGGAAGTGGTTAAAGTAAAGGGAAGTCCTCACTGTCAGAATATGAATAAGTCCGGCTCAGAATATGAACCTGTATAAAGCAGTGGCACCCTACCAGCTAGATAAAATGATGGAGAACAGATCCCTGCTAAAACCAGGTGTACCCGACCTCAGGTTGCTGAGGCGCTAGTAACGCATATGTATGCTCATTTGCAGCAGGGTGCAAGCACTACTGCTACACTGCCTTTTGGTGATCTGGCAAATACCAACGGCCTTGTACATCCTGGTCTTTTAGATACAAGCACTGAAGTATCGCATGGTGAAGTGGTGTGCACCAGCAGTGCAGTACAAGATGGACTGCAACTGCAGCCTCCAAGAATTTGAGTACAAGCCCGTAGTGCCCATAGTAGCCTTCCAGAGGTGCACGCAAACCATAATAGGCTGTCCCCAGATTCAGCAGCACCCATTATGTCTACATTCACAGCCCAGCCCAGGGTTCAGGTGGAAACAGCAAACTTAACAATACAGTTGATTTTTTTTTTTAGCTGCTTTTTACTGAAGCTCCCTACAATTTGATTGTGGACCAATCGAATATTTATACCCTATCCTGCCAACCTAAATTCATACCATGCCAGGCCATTCAAGTGGAAACCCATCATGGTTTCTGAATTTAAAACTTTTTTGCGCCTAACCCTTAAAGGTGTTTTAAACCTTTGTGTTTTTTCACCTTAATATACATTAAGGTGAAAAAACACCTGGCAGTGACTGGCCCCCTATTCTACTTACCTGAGCCCTGGAACTTGACCTGCCGGGGATGTGCTGTCTCTCTGCCTGGGGTTCCCAGCTGTTGATTGGATAGATTGATAGCAGCGCAGCCACTGGCTCCCGCTGCTGTCAATCAAATCCAATGACACGGGCGCCGGGGGGGGGGGGGGCGGGGCCGAGTCATACATTTGGCGGCTATGGACGTCGAATGCTGAAGTCGGGAGGGCGCCCGCAATGTAACCCCCTTGGGGAAGTTATCTGATGCGGAAAGGAGACGCCGGGGGACCCCAGAAAACAAGGTTCGGGGCCACTCTGTGCAAAACGAGCTGCACAGTGGAGGAAAGTATGATATGTTTGTTATTTTTAAAAAAACAAAACAAACCCTTACAATCACTTTAACATGGGCATTACAAAAAAAGATAAATTACGGACAGACCTGATTCATCATATGCCTGTGTTCTCTGCTGCAATGGCCAGGCATAGATGAGAATATAATGTTTCATGCATTTCAATGACAATACCCTCTGTTGTTCTTTCTGGGGATCCTGGCTATGAATGGCTCCACAAAATTCGGCCCTTTATATTTCCCAAAATTTTTCAGATGTGTATATACCCCAACAAAACATCTGCATAAACAAGTCCCTTGTACATTTTACTGTCAGGCTTGCAATTAAACAATATCTCCCCAGCTAGCATGCCAGATATGGGGTCAAACTGTATAGGCTCTGTGAAAGGGCCACAGGTTATACATATCATTTCAGCATTTATGAGTTAAAAGACAGTCAGCTAGAGCCCCCTTGATTCCCAGACTACATTGGGAGCACTGGTAAGATAGTATGGAACTTGGTGTTACCCTTGTTCCGAAAGGGGTACTCTTTGTACCTGGACAATTTTACTCAAGCGTGCCATATTTTTGTTCATTAACCATGTCAATACCAGGCACTTTCTCCCAAGCCTGGACTGGCCATAGGGCACACCGGGCCCTTGCCGCTCACCCAGCCTCTCCGTTGCTGGCTGGCTGCCATTTCAGTTCGGCCGTAGGGCCGGGGGTGGAGACTACAGGTCACGTTACCTGTGACCATGAAAAGGGAGGGAATCTACACTAGACGTGGCCGCCGGACAGAAGGAAAAGTGAGTGCGGCTCCCCATGCGTGAACCTGGATAGGAGAAGCAGCTGCATACACAGTAGAAGAATCCATCTCTTTATTTTTCTCCTACAGCCTCTGAATGCCTGCTTCTCATGCTCTCTCTCCCGTGGGCATTCAGAGGCTGTAGGAGAAAAATAAAGAGATGGATTCTTCTACTGTGTATGCAGCTTCTTCTACTATACAGCTTCCTTTCTACTGCCCCCTCGTGCTCTCAGGCTCCCACCATGCTTTCAGGTGCCCCCTTGCTCTCTGGCTCCCTCACTGCTCTCCAGCCCCCCCTAGTGATCTCCAACTCCCCCAGTGCTCTCCAGCCCCAGTACACTCAGGCTCATCAGTCCCCCTGTACTCTTTGCCCCCCAGTGCTCTCAGGCTCCCCCGTGCTCATCAGCCACCCTGTACTCTCTGCCTCCCCGTGCTCTCAGGCTCCCCTGTTCTCATCAGCCCACCTGTACACTTCAGCCCCCCGTGCTCTCCAGCCCCCCAGTGCTCTCAGGCCCCCCTGTACTCTTTGGCCCCCCAGTGCTCTCCAGCTCCCTATGATCTCCAGCCCCTCCCAGTTCTCTCCAGCCCCCCCAGTGCACATCGGCCCCCTGTACACTCTGGCCCCCCCAGTGCTCTCAGGCTCTCCTGTGTTTATCGCCCCCCTGTACTCTCCGGCCCCCCAGTGCTCTCCAGCCCCCCATGCTCTCCACCCCCGTGCTCTCTGCCCCTGCTTGTGCTCTCAAGCTGCCTATGGTCCACACCCCCTCAGTGCTCTCTGACCCCCCAGTGCTCTCCAGCCCCCCTGTGCTCTATGTCTCTCCCTAGTGCTCTCCACCCCCCTGTGCTCTTCACACCCCCCTGCTCTCTGGCCCCCCTAGTGCTCCTGCACTTCCCCGTGTTCTCCACACTCTCCATGCCTCCTGGTAAATATCCCATGGGCTGCTCAGTCTATAATGCCTGGGCCTGCTTTCGCCCCTTCCCACCCAGGACAATTTTCGGCTTTCAGCGCTGTCACACATTGAATGCTACCCTGCATCTCATGAATATGCTTTGATCTAAACCATTCCCTTGTAGCTCTGGCTGTATGTTTAGGGTCATTATCCTGCTGGAAGCGAACCTCCACCCAAGGCTCAAGTATTTTGCCGACTCTAACATAGGGGTCTTTAAACTACGGCTCTCCAGTTGTTCAGGAACTACAATTCCCATCATGCCTAGTCATGTCTGTGAATGTCAGAGTTTTACAATGCCTCAAGGGACGTGTAGTTCCGCAACAGCTGAAGGGTCCTAGTTTAAAGACCCCTGCTCTAACAGGTTTTCTTATAGGATTGCCCTGTATTTGGCTCCATCTATCTTCCCATCAACTCTGACCAGCTTTCCTGTCCCTGCTGCCATTACCATGTTTCATGGTGGGGATGGTGTGTTCAGGGTGATGTGCAGTGTTAGTTTTCTGCCACACATGGCGTTTTACTTTTAGGCCAAAAAGTTCAATTTTGGTCTCATCTGACCAGAGCACCTTCTTCCACACATTTGCTGTGTGCCCCACATGGCTTCTTGCAAACTGCAAATGGTACTTCTTATGGCTTTCTTTCAACAATGGCTTTCTTCTTGCCCCTCTTCCATAAAGGCCAGATTTGTGGAGTGCACAACTAATAATTGTCCTGTGGACAGATTCTCCCAGCTGAGCTGTGGATCTCTGCAGCTCCTCCAAACTTACCATGGGCCTCTTGGCTGCTTCTCTGATTAATGCTCTCCTTGCCTGGCCTATCAGTTTAGGTGGACGGCCATGTCTTGGTAGGTTTTCAGTTGTGCCATACTCTTTCCATTTTCAGATGATGGATTGAACAGTGCTCCATAAGATGTTCAAAGCTTAGGATATTCTTTTATAACCTAATCCTGCTTTAAACTTCTCCACAACTTGGGGGCGTGGCCGGCATCCGAGGAGAATGGCCGCATTGTGAGTGATCTCCGTTCCACAGCGGCAGACCGGAGCGAAAATCAAGCCCTCCTGAGTCTCAGAAAACTGTGTTTTTTGTGTACAGACCTCCGGGTACCCCAGAGTAACATGTCCAGGAAAAGAAAAGGTCTGGAGAAGCTAACAAGGATGACGGATTTCTACCAGCAGCCCCGCCGTTCACATATCCAAGATGGCACCGGTAAGAAATTAAACAGCACACATGGCAGGCAGACAGAGCGGGAGACAACACACACAGTTCTCCTGCATTTAACCTCACATCTAACCAGCGAAGCAGTAACTGGTCTCAGTCCTTTTCATCGTCATCCAGCCCAGTGAAAGCTAAATAGAAAAACATGCAGAGAAATGATACCGAGGGGATGGGAGAGGAGCTAGATTCCACACTGAATGACACCAGAGTAATGCCGGACTCCATTCTAGAATTAACTAAAAAAATCAACCTGTAATCGATACAATGAAAGACATGCTTGTTTCTCTGCGCAGTACAATCCATGCTGATATAATGTCACTCACAAACCACTTTAAAGCTGAAATGAAAGAGGTTACAGGAAGAGTGACTCACATTGAAAACAAGATGGGCAGGACATCGTCTATCTCTCATGGTACCAGAAGAAGACTATTAAAGAAATTGCATGAGCTACAATTAGTAGATGTATGGCGAATTATGCACGAGGGAGAAAGGGATTATACCTTTTATTCAAATCCCCACCAAGTGTATACCCGGATAGACCTCTTTCTGGTACCTCACTATCTATTGATGAGGATAACAGAGGTTCACATAGGATGTATTACATGGTCAGATCATGCCCCAATCACTATGTATTTCCCTCCTTGGCGCTATGGGTACGACTAAAAGAAGATGGCGATTAAACGAGAGTTTGCTACAGAATACCATAATTCGGGAAGAAATAGCGAAAGAAATAAATGATTACTTTCAGATAAATGAGACTCCGGATAGTAACCCGGCCATAGTGTGGGAGGCACATAAAACAGTGATAAGGGGCATATTGATCAAATTCGGATCAAGAGTAAAGAAAGAGAGGGACAAACAGGTGTCGGGGCTCCTGCAGAAGATTCATGATTTGGAAACCCAGCACAAGAAAAACCAAATACCCTCTATGGGGAGAGAGCTTGGGGACCTGAGACGTCGGATTTCGGAAATCTTACGTTTCAAAGCTAAAGCGATTATTCAGAAAGGGAAAAAGACCTTCTATGAATTAGGAGATAAGTGCAGTAAATTGCTAGCAGGTAAATTGAAAGGGAAAATTTCGAATACTTACATTCCCCATATAAAAGGAAGAGATGGGAGACTCATCTCACAACCTAAAGCCATAGCACAGACATTTGGGGAATTCTATACCTCACTATACAATCTAGAATCAGCACCCATATCTACATCGGTCCAGGAGGAATATCTTTCCTCTGCGAAATTGCCAAGATTAATATCCCTAGAACGTAGGAAACTGGAAGAGCCTATTTCGGCAGAGGAAGTGAATGAGGCAATGAAAACGGTGAAGCCAGGCAAAGCGCCTGGCCCGGATGGTTTTACGCTGCTCTATTATAAAAAATTCTCCACACTGCTTTGTAGGCAGATGGCAAAGGTCTTCAATGCCTTGGGTAGAGCTGCTGCATTCCCACCAGACTCTCTTTTGGCGCATATTACTGTGCTACCAAAGGAGGGGAAGGACCCTTCGGAATGTGGCAGCTACAGACCCATTTCCCTTCTAAATGTGGACCTGAAGCTTTTTACCAAAATTCTGGCAACCCGGATTCAGCCTCTGCTGTGTCAGCTGATAGACCGAGATCAGGTGGGGTTTGTTCCCTCGCGGGAAGCGAGGGACAACACTATTAAAGCTCTCAATCTGGTCCACCATGCCAACAGGTTAGACATTCCTAGTGTTTTTTTGAGCACCGATGCCGAGAAGGCGTTTGATAGGGTGAGATGGCCTTTTCTGTTTGAGGTGCTGAGACATGTTGGCATGGGGGACCAGATGATTACGTGGATTAAGAGTGTGTATACAAACCCTAAGGCAGAAGTGAAGGTAAATGGAATATTTTCTAAGCCCTTTAAAATATCAAATGGTACTAGGCAGGGGTGTCCTCTCTCTCCCATGCTATTCTCCTTATCAGTAGAACCTTTATTAAGCAAAATCAGGGAAAATAAGGATATTCAGGGCTTAAAAATAGGAAATAGAAATTACAAAATTTCAGCCTATGCTGATGATCTTTTGTTCTCCATGTCTGCACCACATATCTCAATGCCCAACCTTATGAAAGAATTTGAAATATACGGCAACTTATCGAATCTAAAAATAAATTATTCGAAATCAGAAGCGATGGGAGTTGCGATGAGGAATAATTTTAAATGGGTGACTGAGAAGCTGAAATATCTGGGCACGTATATTCCTTCGAATATAAAAAAGACGTTTGAGGTGAATTTCCCCGATTTATTTGAATCAGTTCAGAGTCAGTTGGACAAATGGCATCAGGGCATTTATTCGTGGTTCGGAAGATGTAACATCATTAAAATTTGTATTTTACCAAAATTTCTATATCTATTCCAAGCATTACCAATCTCTGTCCCAGCGGTCTTTCTCCGTCAAACATGTTCTCTATTCACAAAATTTATTTGGGCAGGGAAACGACCCAGGATAGCTAGAGGAATAATGATGATGCCCAGGGGTTTCGGTGGATTAGCGGTCCCAAATATAATGAAATATTATCATGCAGTTCATCTTGGGAGGGTGGTAGATTGGTGCAGACATGGAGAACTCAAAGCGTGGGTAGAATTAGAACAGCAGGTCAGCGAGATACCCCTGCGTAGAGCACCGTGGTGCCTTGATAGGATACCAATGTTGATTAAGAAGCATCAAACTATAGGTACTACTTTAAGGATAAGTTCTCTTCTAATTCGTGATCCCAAAATTTCTTCAAGAAATTCACCCCTAATCCCTGTGTTAGGGAACCCGGGGTTCCCCCCAGGGGGAGAGGCAGGGGCATTTAAAAACCTAGAAGAGAGAGGTATATTCCAAGTCTTACATTTTATCCACAACGGGGCATGGCCTACTTTAGAGGGTTTAATGCAAAGAGTGGGTCCTTTTGAGCTAAGGCCATGGCGGGCGATTCAGGTATTAAACTTTTTGAGGTCCCTGGGGTCAGCGGTTGATTATGATCGTCATTTAACGTTGTTTGAGCAATACTGTGAGGGTCAGGAACCACTCCCCCGGTTGATCTCAAAAATGTACGGGATATTAAATACCCCACAGGAAGACTATGTGCCCTAAAGTAAGGCTAAGTGGGAAAGAGACCTGAATAGGACTTTTACTATGGCTCAGTGGAGAGACATTATATACATGTCCCAGAATACCTCTATGTGCACCCGTACGCAAGAATTAAATTATAAAATTATGACGCAGTGGTACTATACTCCAGTAAAACTCCAGAGATTTTACTCTGAAACAACAGGACAGTGCTGGAGATGCGGAGAGGAACCTGGATCTTTATTCCATATACTTTGGACATGCTCAAAAATTAGGCATTATTGGGGAGAGGTAAGAAGGATATCCCAAAAATGTATGGAAAATATAATCCTAGAAGACCCGGCCCTTTTCTTGCTTCACTCAACTCAAATACCGAAACGGGTATACAGGAAATCCATCCTATGCCATTTAATTAACGCGGCCAAGGCAAATATTACTCTGTCATGGAAAGAACGGGACCCACCTTCAATAGTAAGATGGCTAAACAAAGTAAGGGAGATTGGAGCTATGGAGGATCTAGTGTACTCTGGTCAAAATAAAAAAGAACGGTATAATACAACATGTGAAGGGTGGAATAGATTTATACACTCGGAGGAGGGAAAAACAATTCTGGGAGAAATGTGGATGGAGTTAGTTAAGGAGGTGAGATTGAATGCATAGAACAGTTAGTGACAGGCTTTCTCCATCCTGGCTGGGAGGGGGGAGGGGAGACGAGAGGGAGGACATTTTTTCCCCCCTTTTCTTTTTTTTTCTCCTTTTTCTTTTTCTTGGGGGGGGGGGGAGGGCAAATAGAGAGGTAAAATGGAGGGAGGTATTCTTACAAAGGGGAAAGGGGGGACCAAAAGGAAACTACCCGAGGAACCCCTAACAATAAGAAAAGGTACAGAAGTTATAGGGAACCATCGGGATTTCTCAGACCAGAGAGCAGATTATAACTGTGAAAGGTTATATTAAGTTATGAAAAAGGAAGTCACGGAGTATTTGTTTTTAGGGCTGTACCGCATTGATCGTACCCTGCCTATCTGTACTTTCCCTGTTTTGTTTGAAAAGAAAATAAATAAAAATATAAATATGAAAAGGAAAACAAGATGGGCAAATTTGCTGATACAATAAATGAAGTCATCCATGCTCACAATGAAAGCGATGATGAAATACAATCGCTTAAAGCCAAGCTGGCCGATCTCGAGAATCGCTTGAGAAGAAACAATATAAAGATCAGAGGGAAACGGCTAAACCAAATGACCTCCATGATCACTTTCAGAACATATTACAGGAAATACTACCTAACACACCCTTGGCTGAACTATCGATCGACAGGATCCACAGGCTTCCCAAATCAAGACACCTACCAGACCACCTACCCAGGGACACGATCGCCTGAATACACTTCTTTCAAACCAAGGATAAATTCCTAATGAAAACCATTTATCATTTTCCTTCCACTTTACAATAATGTGCCACGTTGTGTTGGTCTCTCTCATAAAATCCCAATAAAATACATTTACATTTTTGGTTGTAACATGACAAAATTTGAAGGGGTATGAATACTTTTTCAAGGCACTGTATGTAACTATGTAACAATTGCTTGGCAGGAGGGATTCCCCTGCCAACACTGTCTGTGTTGAAATAGGAATTGTGCGAATTTCACATAACTCCAGTTAGCACGCTTAATGTTCACTGTATGTATAATGAGCCAGTCCACCTAAAAGTAATTTATTTATAGGGGTACTTGGTGGGCTAAAATAGCCCCATGTCATCATTGTACTCCAACATACTCCAACAGTGAGATCTCTCTGCCAATATTCCTGACTTTGCTCTTGTCCACTCTGGAGATTTGGGTGTTCTTGAACATGTAAGGGTCCTTTTAAGGAGATTTATGTCAGCCAGATGAAGAAGGTTGGTGGGAATTGTAATAGACCAGAGGTGCTAGAGAGATTCAAGTTGAGTTAGAGAAATAAAAGAGATGGAAAATGTTTTTATTTTCTATGTAGCCTGCCATCTTCCCCAAGGTTCTGCTTCCTGATGGCGCACACTCTGGTGTGAAATGCATAGAAGCGAGGCCTTACACGCATAACATTAGGAGCCCTCCAATTCCGCTTGTAAAGCCGAGACGCACTGCGCATGCCATGAATCATGTAGCGCGTCAGACCGGCTTATGCTTCCCCTTGAGCAGATTGTTTGTGAACCAATGCTGGACTATGTAAGTGCTAATTTTAAGCAATTAAAAAAGCAGTATCACACTATATCCTGCCTTTTGTGTCTCTTTGTGGTGGAGCTATTTCACAGACTTACTTGATGCAAGTTGGTTATATGCAGTAGAGGATACATAAGGTGAAGATACTTACATTTAAAATCTGCATATTGGATCAGGATCCAGTTTCTTCTACACATGAATGATTGATTGGAATGAGATACTTGAAGGGGATATACCATTGAATCAAGGATTTCATTATAAATTCATGCTTTATGGTCACTCTGTGGCCGAGGATATCTGGTGAGCGCATTTTACTATCACTTTGGGTGAAGCACTTTTATAAGCAAGATTTCGAAGCACATTGCACTTTGAAATTCACGGTGTTGGAGCATATACAAGAACATTTGATCACATATGTTTGTCATTGACATTTTTTGATGTATTACTTATTTGTGCACTTTACTAATTGGATAGCACTGTATACTTATTATACTGGGTACTTGTTCTATTTTTCCTTTGCGCCCTTTATATTTTTCATGACGTATTCGTTTTTACTACTTTTAGGTGCAGCACTGGAATTATTCTGATTTATACTTTGGCGCCATTATCTCAACACTTTTCTCTTTCGTCTTCCCCAAGGTAGTTGCTCTTCACTAATGGAGATGGGACACGATGTTAAAATGGTACCCTAACCCTGGGTTTTTGGAGAGGAAAGCGAGACAATAGTTACACTGGTTTATTACTTTGCCAAAGAGAAAAAAAAATGTAGTAGAGACTATTTTTTATTTAACTCATTCCATCTGGACATCTTGTTTTCTATCAGTAATGAATTTGGGACTGTGTAAAAAGGAAAGGGACCATGATTGGAGTTATAGATGTATCAATAATTTCCTAAAGCAAAAACAGGGCCTTGAGCTGTCCTCTGTGTCCACCGTGAGCGACTTGAGGTGTTGGCTTGTAAAACCTCTCTATCCATGCCCTGCGACTTGATGAAGTGTTTCATCTGTGTTTTGATGTTAGACATGGTGAATAGTTTGGAAGATACCCTCTGTACTCCAAGATTGACTTGAGAAGTCTCCCATGGGTCTGTGCAGAAGCAGAGCCCCTGAGTTATATGGATGGGCTTTAATCAGGTAGATCATAAATATGGAAAGCTAGACATGCCCTGCGTTGTGGTTCACAAATGATCTTTGGACCCCCCACATATATGAAAACATCCAGCATGGAGACTGGAAATACCTTATAATGGCTGCAGCTGGGGAGCAGACCCAAGAACTTAAGCATAGCAAAAATATCCGATCAGAGTTCCCATGATATATAAGAAAATTAAGGTAGTTTTTTGGTAGCACCTACTAAAAACTGGAATATATGTTTAGGCTATATTGGCCCTTTAATAAAAATCATATTTGTACTCCAACTAATATCATCTTTGTTTATATTATAGTGACTGAACCGCCCAGAAGCTCAGCTCGGGTTTCATTTATTGCCACTACATATAGAAAAATTTAAATAACACTACTAAGGCCACATCAGTATAAGCTTAAATTTAGGGAAGAAATGTGGAGAGACAAAAAAGGCTCTAAATCTGACTTTATAGGCAAGATGGACGAGAGTATAGTAAAATTGATACTTTATTAACAATGAATCATATCAGACAAATCAAGTAGAGAAAGAATTAAAAAACATACAGTAAACACATGATGGTCGTAAATGTATGATGTGAACAGAAAGTTGACGCCAAATGGACAGCAGTGAGCCCCTGTGTATCAACGCATTTCGCTATTTTGCTTCTTCAGGACACACTTGGGGGTAGTTGAAAGAAACAGGTCTCACTATCTTGTCGGCATAAGACTATCCCCATAAGGAGATCTCCCAGATGATCATCAGAGAATCACTGTATAGATAGGGAGGCACATTCTACCAATGCTAGCAACCGTGTATTGGGCTGATGGCACAGAAGTATAGGTATAAATATCACCTCATGCACTTCACCGGAGGTAAACCGTGCAAACTGGAATCATTGACGGGAGAAGGAAGAGGAAAGAATAAGGTAAAAATAGAGTCCAAAATATCAGGGACCTCAATATTTATCCTCATGGACATATATATGTCCCTTTAAGACTGAATTTATCAGTCTCTCCCACATCTATCCCAAGTAAGAGTGGCTATATGAACGCCACATGTGTATTCAAGAAGGCATCAGTAACAAAAGGTTCATTGTATCCCCCCGGAAGGTATGGACCTCCTTTTGGCTCTCCACCTTTCTGCCACTACATATAGGAACTAGACATGTGCAATTTGTTTCGTTTTTTTTCATTAAAATTCGTTATATTCGTTCATTCGTTATCGTACGAATGAACGAACGATTCGCTAAAAATTTTAACGAATGTTCGAATCGAACGAATCCGAAAAACAACGAAAATCCGAATTGACCAAATTAGAAACTACGAAAGAATAAAATCCGAAAAACGAAAACAGGAACAACGAAAATCAAAATGAACGAAAAAATTTGTACATTCGTAACTTTTTTTTTGTTGAATTGGTAATTTTCCGTGTCCCTTACAATGGCGCTGCTTAACGTGCTTCAAATGGATTGAACAAAAAAATTCATACATTCGTAACTTTTTTTTTCGATTCGTAATTTTCCGTGTCTCTTAAAATGTAATAATATCATACACATTACATAAAATTATGAATTATGCTCCGATTATGAATCTACAAAAACAATGTTACGAAAGTACGAATAAATCAATCTAACGAAAGTACGAATGTAACTAAATCTACGAAAATACGAATGCGTACGAATTTCGAATAAACGAAAATTAAACTAACGGAAAAACGAATCAACAAAAAAATAACTCTTACGAAAATACGAATCGTTATGAATACGAACACCGACGACTTACGAATTTACGAATCGTTACGAATACGAACACCGACGACTTACGAATCAACGGAAACGAAAGAAACAAAAATAAACAAATTTTTCTATTGTGCACATGTCTAATAGGAACTCATTTAGAAAAAAACAAGCATCAATTGGTGTAGCTACCCACAGCAACCAATCAGGCTTTTTACTTTATAGGAAAGGCTGGATAGTATGGGAAGCTACTCTACTTTTGCTGCAGTTTTTGGAGATCAACCCCTGGGTACATGAGGACATATTCATCGTTGTTTGTGATTTAATGTTGTAAAATACAGAACAAATGTATTCAGTGGCTTATTAAAAGGAATAGCCTGAAGCACACATTGTTTGTAACCAGTCAACAAATTAAAAGATTATCCTTACAGGGGAAAAAACAAACACCCGACCTAACAAGTATTCATGGGACAAGCTGGCATGATTCTGCATGACTAATAAGGAAGCCATTTTGTAATGTTTCTGTCTGGGCAGATTCAAGCTCTTGCACAGCCACGGTGGTATAATTTACAAATATGATGCTTTCCCTGTGGAAAAAATCTGCCAAGAAGATTACCAGATATTGGAAAAGTGATATTCTCCTATCTGTAAAACTGCATCTATATTATTGTAAGGAGACTTGCCAAAGGTAATTGCATTATAAAAATTCAATACTCAAGATTAACTGCCGATTAAAGTATAGAATAAAAAAATCACGTTTTTAAAATTTAATATGATCATTCTTGTATACTTCTTAAAACTCCGCTCACAGACCAAAAGGGAACAGGCTTGAAAAACAGGTGGTTTATTACGATGTCCATTAAGCAAGAGATTTATATAATATAGATCCATCATGAGGCAATTAGAATTATCTTTTTTTTTTCTTTCATTTTTATGATTTCATTGAAATCCAGAGGCAATAAAGCAATTAAAAAGTAACGATGTGGGTATTTATTCATCTTTTCTAGGAAGAAACAATCTGGCTTATTTTTTCAAGTGCTTCCTGTGTGCTTACTAATTCAGACATGTCATAGCTCAATATACTTTTGCCAGCAACTCACTGGCTCCTATGCAAGGAAGCTGCCACTGCTGAACTCTCCCTTTAAGAATGTTAGTTCCCTGGCAGTTATTCTGTCACGTCAATGCTTTCACTGATCTGGAACAAGTATGGAGTATACTCAAAAGTACTTAAAGTGGATGTAAACCCCACATTTTTTTGTTGTTGATGTCATAATGTAGAGAATAAGATTTCATTTGAGCCCAGTCTTGCCACACAGATTTACTCGAGGAATGAGCAATCCTCTTTTATTGTTCAGTTAGAGAAATCTTGACAAAGTCTTGAAAACTTTGTCAAAAGCGCCCCCTGGCTGTGAGTGACAGGTGGTTTACATATCATGCACTAGCCTGAGACAGGCACATCCTGTGTAAAAAGTTCACAATTCATATCCCCCTTCCCTCCAGCTCTCCCAGCTTTACTGTGTTTTGACTGGATGTTTCTCATCATGGGATGCAGTGAACAGTCAGCAGACTATAGACAGACAAGTGATTTAGGGGACATGTATGTAGTCAGAGCTGGGCAGAGTAGAACATCCAGTGATCTGATGATAACCTGTCTCAGGCTAGTGCATGAGATATGTAAATCACCTGTCACTTACAGCAAGGGGGTGTTTTGACAAAGTTTTCAAGACTTTGTCAAGATTTCTCTAACTGAACAAAAAAGAGGATTGCATAGGCCTCGAGTAAATATGTGTGGCAAGACTGGGCTCAAATGAAAGGAAATCTTATTCTCTACATTATGACATCAAAAAAAATGTTGGGTTTACATACACTTTAATTCAGACAGAGCCAGGCAACTATCATTTTCTTCCGGTGGCCTGTAATTTCAGCCCCATATTTACCTTGTAACATTATCACTTAATTGTATGTAGTAAGTAGACCTTTTCAAATGTCCTTAGTGTATGTCACCCCAAAATTTCATATTCCTGTTATGTGTCTGTTGGATCAGGTTCTTGTATGAAAAAGTATCCTAATCTCTTCGTAATGCTTCCTTTGTGTAAAATACCAGTGTAGCGGGGTCGTTCCCCTTTTAGGGGAGAAGACTACAGTCCCCATAATTCCCCAGGCTCCCGGGAGGATGTTTGTTTCCGCCCGAGAGGCTTCTGGGGGAGGTGATAAAAGGGAAGAGGAGAGACCGCCTCTTCCTCTTCTGAGGAGGCCGGACGCCGCCAGTGGAGGTCCCGGAGCTGAGGACGGTACCCAGGAGTGGTGAGCGAGCTGAAAGGCTCATCCTGCACTGTTACTTTCACTCTATGCGGATTACAAACACACCATTTAAATCTACATGTGCACCACCTCTACAGTTCTCTTGCCGGTGAAGAATACTGTATATCTCAAGGACTGAGCTCTATTGCTAGGGATCAGGCCTGGACCGTTAGGTAGGCGCAGTTAGATTTGTTGCACCTCAGGGGGGCATAGCAGACGGTCGCTACACTTGGCGTTACGTTCCCCATTGCTGTCCAGACCCACATATGTGTACATGTTCATAGCACATACTGCAGGGACCTGTTCATGTGTATTGTAAGTCGAATGTTCAAATGCATGTTATCATTTCTTTTCATATTACCAAAGTAAAGACAGTTATTCAAGTTAGCAGTCTGCTTGTGAGTTTGAGTCCATTACACTTAAAGTATAAGTGAAAACTTGCGGCCCTCTTAACTGGGGGTATCGCTACACCAGATTATCCCACCAGTCCCTCTGCGTTTCTGTTTCATTCTGACCATGCCAGGGTATGGAAGCACATCAATCCCAGTGTGGTCAGTTTCCTTCTTTGCATTCTAATTGGGAACACAGCTGCCTATCCTCCAATGACCAAGACTTGTGTTGACACACGCCCCTGCATAGTTAATCACTAGGAAGATCAGTATACTGCTGTTCTCTGCCTCTTGCAGACACCTCCCCCATGCAGACTCCACCTACAGCAACTCTTATGCAGCTGAGAACAGATATAGAATTGTGTATATATATATATACTGTACATACATATGAAAAAAAATAATATATATATATATATATATATATATATATATATATATATATATATATACACACACACACACATATATATACAGTATCTCAGGATACAGTATATACAGTATCTCACAAAAGTAAGTACACCCCTCACATTTTTGTAAATAGTTTATTATATCTTTTCACATGACAACACTGAAGAAATTACACTTTGCTACAATGTAAAGTAGTGAGTGTACAGCTTGTATAACAGTGTATATTTGCTGCCCCCTCAAAATAACTCAACACACAGCCATTAATGTCTAAACCGCTGGCAACAAAAGTGAGTACACCCTTAAGTGAAAATGTCCAAATTGGGCCCAAAGTGTCAATATTTTGTGTGGCTACCATTATTTTTCAGCACTGCCTTAACCTTCTTGGACATGGAGTTCATCAGAACTTCAAAGGTTGCCACTGGAGTCCTCTTCCACTCCTTGATGACGACATCACAGAGTTGGTGGATGTTAGAGACCTTGCGCTCCTCCACCTTCCGTTTGAGGATGCCCCACAGATGCTCAGTAGGGTTTAGGTCTGGAGACATGCTTGGACAGTCCACCTTTACCCTCAGCTGGGGTCATTATGTTGGAATACTGCCCTGAGGCCAAGTCTCCAAAGGGAGGGGATCATGCTCTGCTTCAGTATGTCACCGTACATGTTGGCACTCATGGTTCCCTCAATGAACTGTAGCTCCCCAGTGCTGGCAGCACTCATGCAGCCCCAGACCATGACATTCCCACCACCATGCTTGGCTGTAGGCAAGACACACTTGTCTTTGTACTCCTCACCTGGTTGCCACCAAACACGCTTGACACCATCTGAACCAAATACGTTTATCTTGGTCTCATCAGACCACAGGACATGGCTCCAATAATCCACGTCCTTAGTCTGCTTGTCTTCAGCAAACAGTTTGCAGGCTTTCTTGTGCGTCATATTTAAAAGAGGCTTCCTTCTGGGATGACAGTCATGCAGACCAATTTGATGCAGGATGCAGCATATGGTCTGAGCACTGACAGGCTGACCCCCCACCCCTTCAACCTCTGCAGCAATGCTGGCAGCACTCATACGTCTATTTTCCAAAGACAACCTCTGAATATGACAGTGAGCACGTGCACTCAACTCCTTTGGTTGACCATGGCGAGGCCTGTTCTGAGTGGAACCTGTCCTGTTAAACCGCTGTATGGTCTTGGCTGCAGTTCAGTTGCAGGGTCTTGGCAATCTTCTTATAGCCTAGGCCATCTTCATGAAGAGCAACCATTTTTTATTTTTTTTTAGATCCTCAGAGAGTTCTTTGCCACGAGGTGCCATGTTGAACTTCCAGTGACCAGTATGAGAGAGTGAGAGCGATAACACCAAATTTAACACACCTGCTTCCCATTCACACCTGAGACCTTGCAACACTAACAAGTCACATGACACAGGGGGGTATATGGCTAATTGGGCCCAATTTGGACATATTCACTTAGTGGTGCACTCACTTGTGTTTCCAGCCGTTTAGACATTAATGGCTGTGTGTTTAGTTATTTTGAGAGGACAGCAAATTTACACTGTTATACAAGCTGTACACTCACTACTTTACATTGTAGCAAAGTGTAATTTCTTCAGTGTTGTCACATGAAAAGATATAATAAAATATTTACAAAAATGTGAGGGGTGTACTCACTTTTGTGAGATAGATAATATATATATATATATATATATATACGCACACGCACACATATTGGATTACGAGCATAATTAGTTCCAGAAGAATGCTTGTAATCCAAAGCACAAGGGAGTTTCCCCATAGGAGTCAATGGAAACTCTGATAATCTGTTCCACAGTGACTGCTATTGTATGCATTACCACATGGGGCCAGAGGTGGGGGGGCCCCGGAGACCCTCGGAAACACTCAAGACCGCTCGAAGCCGCTCAATTTGCACTTGGAGAGGCTCGGAGACACTCGGGAATGGAGTGTTTCCAAGTGTCTCAGAGCGGCTCCGCTTGGCTTTGAGTGTCACTGGTAGGGATGAGCCGAACACTCCCGGGTTCGGTTCGCACCAGAACCTTCGAACGGACCGAAAGTTTGCGCAAATTTTCGAACCCTATTCGTTACAATGGACGCAAACGTTCGAAATCAAAATTGCTAATTACAACTGCCAATATGCATGTTAATGTCATAAAACAGGTTTGGGGACCCGGGTCATGCCCCAGGGGACATATATCAATGCAAAAATAACTTTTAAAAACTAACGTTTTTTTTTTTTTCGGGAGCAGTCATTTTAATGATGCATAAAGTGAAAAAAAAAGTGAAATATTCCTTTAAATATGGTACCTGGGGGGTGTCTAAAGTATGCCTGTGAAGTGGCATGTGTTTCCCGTGTTTAGAACTGTCCCTGCACAAAATGACATTTGTAAAGGAAAAAAAGAAGCCATTTAAAACCACTTGCGGCTTTAATGTCACGTCTTGTCCTGGCCATATGGCTGAAAATCCTTGAGAAAAATGGCATGGCTACCCCATCACCCCCCCCCCCCCCAGCCCTTTGGGTCTTGTATGGATATTAAGGGGGACCCCGCACCCAAAATAAAACCCTATACCTACAACCCTATATACTCTGAACAGCAGTATATAGGCGGTGCAAACAAGAGAGGGACTGTAGGTTTGTTCTTAAGTAGAATCTGAACAGGTACATTATGAAGTGTAGCTCCATCCCAAAAAAAATCTATTTTTAAGCTTTTTGGAGAACATAGGTAGGGGTTATCACCCCTGTAACATTTGCTGTCTTTGCACATCTGTTCAGAACATTTCACCTCACTTTCCGTCCCAATGACAAATGTTTTTGGAAAAGTGGGGTTTTAATTGAAACAAGGATTGGTGATAAAGCATCAGTAGAGAGGAGATACCTTTTTCCCAAATTAAATCTAACAGGATCGAATTTCCCTTTCTAGGGGTAGATTTCCTCTAACTTCCTGTTTTCTCCTTCCGTTTGCAAGTAGGAGTCGTTTGTAAGTTGGATGTTTGAAAGTAGGGCCCTGCCGTATATACTCTGCAGAAAATGGCCCCATTAGATGTTGGTGTAGCCACAACACTGTAAGCCCTCACAGTTACTCTTGGTGGGCACAGGAATGGGCCCTGCTGTGAGTTATTAGATCAAGATTTGTAATTGCATGCACCTGTTGAACAGGGCAGAAAAATTGGGCCTTTGGTGGTGGTGGTGGTGGACGGTGTTGCCACAAGACTGTAAGCCCTCACAGTTACTGTCAAGGACTTTCCAGGCATTTCCGGTCCTTCCGTGCGCACATAGGTGCGCGGCGGGCGCGCGCGCGTGCACGTTAGCGTGCGCGTGCGCGTTAGCGCGCGCGGCGGCGCGCGCGTGCATGTGCGCATGCGCGGGAACGCAATTGGCGCCAAAACGGGCTTTAAAAGCCCAGCAGTGACACTCAGCCAGTGCTGTGTTGTCTTTAAGCTTCCTGCTTGTCAGCCACCCGAAAACCTGATCCGAAACCTGAACCTGTGATCTCCCGTTACCGACCCGGCTCTGTTTGGACTACTCTACCTTCTCCTACCCGACCCGGCCTGCCTGACCTTGTTACATCTGTCTTTGGTTACCGACTCCGGCCTGCCTACCGACTCTGCTTTTGCCTGCTCCTATCATCTGATTGATCTGCTGTTGCCAACTGGACTGTCTGACCTTGCCTCTGCTGATTCCCACTTGTTTGATCCACCTGTTGCCTGGTTCTGTTGTATCCTGCTTCAACCACCTACAGCTGCAGTCCTACATCCTGCCATCCGCATACGGACATTACTGGAGGACCTTCCTGTTGGTTCCAACACCTTCCTCTACAAACCAGGCACTCCTACCCCACTGTGCTCACGTCACCACTGTCCCCATCTCCAGTGGCACGTGAACCAGCGCTGTATGAGAGGTCTCCTCCTACAAGTCAGGCTCTACGTCCAGGTACGTAACAGTACAACACAGCCATGACTGAGCCTGCAGGAGAGACCCCTCCCATGACAGATATCTGTTCACACCTGTCAGCCCTCACTCAAGCCGTAAAATCCTTACAAGACGGTTACACCAGATTGGAGGGGCAAGTCCAGAACATCATCAACCCCATACACGTGGTTCCTGGGTCCGTTTCCGCCCCTGCTCAGGCTGCTTCCCCTCCTTCTGTCGTTATGCTTCCACCTGAGCCAAGGGTCCCCATACCTGAGAAGTTTTCAGGGGACCGAACTAAATTCCGGGCCTTCCGCAGTGCTTGTCGACTTTACTTCGCCCTGCAACCCCGGACTTTTTCACTTGAAGCCACTAAAGTGGGGTTTGTGGTCTCCCTACTGTTAGGAGAACCACAGATCTGGGCACACCGACTTCTCGAAGAGGACTCTGTTTTGATTCAATCACTAACGGCCTTCTTTGAAGCTATGTCCCAGCTTTATGAAGACCCTGAACGGGTCGCCACAGCAGAGGCATCCTTAACTACACTTCAGCAGGGTCGCCGGGCGGCCGAGGAGTACATTTCGGATTTTAGACGCTGGAGTGCGGACACTCAATGGAATGATGCAGCTCTACGGCATCAGTTCCGCATGGGCCTATCAGAAGGACTGAAAGATGAATTGGCCCGGGTGGGCATACCTGATACTCTTGAGGCCTTAATCACCCTAACCATCCAGATTGATCGCCGCCTTCGGGAACGTCGCACTGAACGGGCCTACCAACATAATCGCCCTACTTGGGTGACTGCTAAAGCTCCAATTCCGGCTGCCCGCTACTTACCACCACCCAACTTCCAGCCGATCCGCCCTGCACCGGACGCCTCCGAGCCAATGCAGCTGGGACTGATTCGACCCACCTTAACCCCGGAAGAGCGCACACGTCGCCATCAACTTAACCTCTGCCTGTACTGTGGAACAACAGGACACTACGTGCGCAACTGTCCGGTCAAGATGCGTAAGTGCTTTTCCTCTGTTCCTGCCAGTCTCTCAGCACTTTCTGCTAACACAACCCACATTGCTCTCCCTCTCTCATTGCAGCTCCAAGGAAGGACAATTCCAGTTAAAGCAATTATTGATTCCGGAGCATGCAGTTGCTTCATTGATTCTGCCTTCGCCAACCAACACAACATTCCCTTACGGAATAAGACCCACCGACTTTCAGTCTTCTTGGCCGACGGCTCCCGCATCAGCTCCGGACAGGTGACCCAAGAGACTTTTCCCGTACCTGCCATCACCTCCTCCCAGCATAAGGAGCTTCTGATCCTTGATGTGATCTCTTCCCCGTTGTTCCCAATCATCCTGGGCATTCCCTGGCTTCAGGCCCATAATCCCTCCATCAATTGGACTACCAGAGAAATCAGGTTCTCGTCCCCCTACTGCCAAGAACATTGTCAAAAGGAGTCTACTCAATCCTCTGTCACCCTATTTTGCATGGACATTGATCAGAACCTACGCCAATCAGTACCCGAACCGTATCATGGGTTCCTCGATGTTTTCAGTAAAAAGGGAGCAGACTCTCTTCCACCCCATCGGGCATATGACTGCCCAATTGAACTCTTACCTGGGGCCGAAATTCCCTTTGGGCGCATTTTCCCTCTGTCAGAAAAAGAACAGGAAGCACTAAAAATTTACATCAACGAAAACCTGGAAAAAGGATTCATCCGCCCATCTACATCTCCAGCTGGTGCTGGAATATTTTTTGTGACTAAGAAGGATCAGACTCTCCGCCCGTGTGTAGATTACCGGGAGTTGAATAAAATTACGGTTAAGAACCGTTACCCGTTGCCCTTAATACCCGAATTATTCCAAAAATTAAGGTCTGCTACTATTTTTACGAAACTCGATCTAAGAGGGGCATATAATCTGGTCCGCATCCGGGCTGGGCATGAATGGAAGACGGCATTCCGAACAAGGTTCGGGCATTATGAATATCTGGTCATGCCCTTTGGTCTATGTAATGCACCTGCCACTTTTCAACATCTGATTAACGATGTATTCAAGGACTTCTTAGATATTTTTGTAATTGTTTATTTGGATGATATTTTGGTTTTTTCTGAATCCCTCAGCCAACACCGGGAACACGTTTGCAGAGTCTTGGACCGTCTTCGCCTACATGGACTATACGCAAAAGCAGAGAAGTGCGAGTTCGAGCAACAAGAGATCCAGTTTTTGGGTTTGATAATATCCGCGACCGGTATCAAGATGGACCCCCAAAAAGTATCTGCTGTTCTGGAGTGGCCTGCACCCGTCGATAAAAAAGGTATTCAACGTTTCATTGGTTTCGCAAACTTTTACAGGAAATTTATCAAGGGATTCTCTGCCATCATAGCCCCTATTACACGGTTGACACAACAACATGTCAGGTTTCATTGGAGTACGGAGGCTCAAGAGGCATTTGAGAGACTTAAAAGACTTTTTACATCAGCTCCAATTCTCAGTCACCCTAACCCATCTTTACCTTTTTTGTTAGAAGTTGACGCATCCGAAGTGGCGGTGGGAGCGGTCATTTCGCAAAGACAGGGTAAGGAGGATTTAATACACCCTGTGGGATTCTTCTCCCGAAAGTTATCGCCAGCTGAAAGAAATTACGATGTAGGGGATCGGGAGCTTCTTGCCATCAAGACCGCCTTGGAGGAGTGGAGGTATCTATTAGAGGGTGCGGCTCACCCGGTATTAATATATACCGACCATAAAAATTTAGAATATCTAAGATCTGCCAAACGTTTGAGACCCCGACAAGCTCGTTGGGCCTTGTTTTTCACTCGCTTCTGTTTCCACATCACTTATCGGCCAGGATCAAAGAACGTCAAACCAGACGCATTGTCACGCATGCATGATAACCCTAAGGACTCACCTGCTCCTGACACGATTCTACCCACAAACAGTTTTTTGCTCTTACACACAGATCTCTTAACTTTAATCAAGGAAGCCTCTTCCCACTCTCCAAGACCTCCAGGAACCACCTTGACATCTCGAGATGGAGATCGTCAGACTACACGGAGTACCTACAAATATAGTCTCCGACAGAGGGGTACAATTCACCTCACGTCGAGCAATATATCCGATGTTTTACTTCCTTTTCTCAGGACAATTGGGTTTCCCTGCTGCCTCTAGCGGAATTTGCATACAATAATGCCAGTCACTCAACCACTAACCAATCCCCCTTCTTTTCCAATTATGGTTTTCACTTGACTTTTTTACCAGATTTTGTTTCAGAATCCCCAGTTCCGGCAGTCCAGAAGACAGTGGAATTCCTCAAACTCAACAATCAGGTCCTACAAGAAGCTATGTCCAAGGCCCAGGCAGATAGCAAGAGGAACTTCGACCAAAAGAGAAGGGGGGAGCTGGTTCTGCAACCTGGAGATCAGGTATGGCTGTCTACATCCAATATCAAATTGATGTGCCCTTCTAAAAAACTTGCACCTAAATTTATGGGACCTTTTCCTGTTAAGAAGAAAATTAATGAAGTGGCCTATGAACTGTCTTTACCTGATTCTCTTAAAGTTCACCCGGTATTTCACGTATCTTTGTTAAAACCTGCTGTGCCTAATCCCTTCCCTGACAGAGGAACTGACCCGCCTGAACCTGTTTTGGTGGATGGTAACCAGGAATATGAGGTGGAGGCTATTCTCAATTGTAGAAGAAGACATGGGCAAGTACAATTTTTGGTCAAATGGAAAGGGTACGGTCCAGAAAGTAATTCCTGGGAACCAGACAGTAATTTACATGCAAAACGGCTAGTTCGTACTTACCTGATTGCCCACCCTGAGAAGGCAAGCCGCCTGGGCATCCGGAGGCTGCCCCTTGTGGGGGGGCAATGTCAAGGACTTTCCAGGCATTTCCGGTCCTTCCGTGCGCACATAGGTGCGCGGCGGCGCGCGCGCGCGTGCACGTTAGCGTGCGCGTGCGCGTTAGCGCGCGCGGCGGCGCGCGCGTGCATGTGCGCATGCGCGGGAACGCAATTGGCGCCAAAACGGCCTTTAAAAGCCCAGCAGTGACACTCAGCCAGTGCTGTGTTGTCTTTAAGCTTCCTGCTTGTCAGCCACCCGAAAACCTGATCCGAAACCTGAACCTGTGATCTCCCGTTACCGACCCGGCTCTGTTTGGACTACTCTACCTTCTCCTACCCGACCCGGCCTGCCTGACCTTGTTACATCTGTCTTTGGTTACCGACTCCGGCCTGCCTACCGACTCTGCTTTTGCCTGCTCCTATCATCTGATCTGCTGTTGCCAACTGGACTGTCTGACCTTGCCTCTGCTGATTCCCACTTGTTTGATCCACCTGTTGCCTGGTTCTGTTGTATCCTGCTTCAACCACCTACAGCTGCAGTCCTACATCCTGCCATCCGCATACGGACATTACTGGAGGACCTTCCTGTTGGTTCCAACACCTTCCTCTACAAACCAGGCACTCCTACCCCACTGTGCTCACGTCACCACTGTCCCCATCTCCAGTGGCACGTGAACCAGCGCTGTATGAGAGGTCTCCTCCTACAAGTCAGGCTCTACGTCCAGGTACGTAACAGTTACTCTTGGTGGGCAGGAATGGGCCCTGCTGTGAGTTAATAGATCAAGATTTGTAATTGCATGCACCTGTTGAACAGGGCAGAAAAATTTGGCCTTTGGTGGTGGTCGTGGACGGTGTTGCCACAAGACTGTAAGCCCTCACAGTTACTCTTGGTGGGCGCAGGAATGGGCCCTGCTGTGAGTTATTAGATCAAGATTTGTAATTGCATGCACCTGTTGAACAGGGCAGAAAAATTTGGCCTTTGGTGGTGGTGGTGGTGGACGGTGTTGCCACAAGACTGTAAGCCCTCACAGTTACTCTTGGTGGGCGCAGGAATGGGCCCTGCTGTGAACTATTAGATCAAGATTTGTAATTACACGCCCCTGTTAAACAGGGACTGAAAAATTGGGCCTTAGGCACTGGTGCTGGTGCCACAACACTGCAACCCATCACAGATACTGTACTCTGAGCACAGCAATGAGACCTGTTGCGAAGCATTGCTTAAAACATTTTAATTACACGCCCCTGTTAAACAGGGGCTGAAAAATTGTGCCTTAGGCAACGGTGCTGGTGCCACAACACTGCAACCCCTCACAGATACTGCACTTGGAGCACAGCAGTCACAACTGTTGCGAAGCATTTTTAAAAAAAAATTTAATTACACGCCCCTGTTATACAGGGGCTTAAAAATTGTGCCTTAGGCACTGGTGTGGTGGCACCCAGAAACAAAAATGTTCTTCCAAGCTATCAAGGAATGGATCATTGAGGAGGAGGAAGAGGATAGTCAGTGAACATAACAGGACAGTCACTCAGCATCAGCATAGGCAGTCTTGAAGGGATGTGACATTATAAATTATTCAGTTATATCCGCTTCAGGTGCCTGGTAGCTGGTGGTGATCCAAGACTGATTCATCTTTATGAAGGTCAGTCGATCAACCGAGTCGGTGGACAGGCACACCCTGTGATCGGTGACAAATCCTCCAGCAGCACTGAATGTGCGTTCGGAAAGAACGCTGGATGCAGGACAGGCCAGTAGCTCAATTGCATACTGTGCAAGCTCTGGCCAGTGATTCATCCTCAAGACCCAGTAAGCCAGAGGATTTTCGGTGGGAAAGGTGTCCAAGTCTGACCTTGCCCCTAGGTATTCCTGCACCATGTATATCAGACGCTGGCGATGGTTGCTGGAACCAATCATACCTTGGGGCTGCGGACTAAAAAATTGTCTGAACGCATCGGTCAGACGTCCACCTTCCCCACCGCTCCTTCTGCTACTGACCGAAGCCTCAGCAACTCGTCGTCCAGGACCAGGAGTTTGTAACCTCCCAGTTTCTGGGAACGCGTTGCACAGACCTTTCTGCAAGGCCTCCCTGAGATGTCTCATCCTCTGCTCCCTCTGCTACGGCAAGATAAGGTCCGCAACCTTACCCTTGTACCGTGGATCAAGGAGAGTGGCCAGCCAGTAATGGTCCCTCTCCTTGATCCGAAGAATACGAGGATCCTTCCGCAGGCTTTGCAGGATCAGGGAGGCCATGCAACGTAGGTTAGCTGAGGCATTCGGTCCGGAGTCTTCTGGGTCACTGAGGACGACATGATCGCCAGCCACCTCCTCCCAGCCACGTACAAGTCCACTGGTTTGTTGGGACTGTACATCATCCCTAAAAGACTGCTGCTGCTGATGCTGAGTGCCAGGCTCCACCTCCATGCTCACACAATCCTCCTCCTCCTCCTCATCATCCTCTTCCTGTGTGATAGTGGGACAGAAGGAGGAGTCCTCCTCTTCCTGCCTCTGTTCTGCCTCAAGTGCCCTGTCCATTATCCCACGCAGCGTATGCTCCAACAGGTGGACAAGAGGTACAGTGTCACTGATGCATGCACTGTCACTGCTCACCATCCTCGTGGCCTCCTCAAATGGTGAGAGGACAGTGCATACATCCCTGATCATGCTCCACTGGCGTGGGGAAAAAAAGCCAAGCTCCCCTGACCCTGTCCTGGTGCCGTAGTCGCAAAGGTACTCATTGATGGCCCTCTGCTGCGTGTGCAGTCGCTGCAGCATGGCCAACGTTGAGTTCCACCTGGTGCGCATGTCACATATTAGGCGGTTCTTGGGCAGGTTCAACTCCTTTTGCAGCTCAGCCAGCCGAGCACTGGCATTATACGATCGGCGGAAATGCACACAGACTTTCCTGGCCTGCCTCAGGACATCCTGTAAGCCTGGGTACCTGCCCAAGAACCGCTGCACCCCCAGGTTGAGGACGTGAGCCATACAGGGCACATGGGTGAGCTGCCCCTGTCGCAGGGCGGAGAGGAGGTTGGTGCCATTGTCAGAAACCACCATTCCTGGCTTAAGCTGGCGTGGCGTCAACCACCTCTCGGCCTGCCCCTGCAGAGCTGCTAGAACCTCTGCCCCAGTGTGGCTCCTGTCCCCCAAACACACCAGCGCAAGCACGGCATGGCATCTTTTTGCGTGCATACTCACGTAGCCCCTTGTACGCCTACGGAGCACCGCTGGTTCCGAGGACAGAGCACTCGAAGAGGCCATGGAGGAAGAAGAAGAGGAGGGGGTGGAGGAGAGAGGTGTGTCACAACCAGTAGTAGCATTTTGGAGGCGTGGTGGTGGAACAACCTCCAACACTACTGCACCTTGTCCTGCATCCCTCCCAGCTGCCAATAGAGTAACCCAATGGGCCGTGAAAGACAGATAACGTCCCTGTCCATGCCTGCTGGACCATGAGTCAGCGGTAATATGCACCTTACCGCTGACCGCCCTGTCCAGCGAGGCATGGACATTGCCTTCCACATGCCGGTAGAGAGACGGAAACGCCTTCCGTGAGAAAAAGTGGCGTTGGGAACCTGCCACTGAGGAACCGCACATTGAACAAACTCACGGAAGGGGGCCGAGTCTACCAACTGAAAAGGCAGCAGTTGAAGTGCTAGCAATTTAGCCAAGTTAGCATTCAACCGCTGGGCATGTGGATGGCTGGGAGTATACTTCTTTCGACAGTCCAGCAGCTGGGGCAGGGAAATTTGCCTGCCACAATCGGACGTCGGTGTACTGCAAGTACTTGGTTGTGACACACCTAATTCTACACCTTCAGTCCTCTCAGAGCAGCTTTCAGAGAGGACTGAAGATATAGTGGGGATGGAGATCCCAGCTGATGAGGAGCAAGGAGAGGTCCGCTTTGTTCTTTGGTGTGGGTCTTTAATGTGCGCTTGCCAACGAGCTGCATGGCAGGTCGACATATGTCTGGTCATGCTTGTGGTGCCCAAGCGGCTGATGTTTTGGCCACGCGAGATACGCTTGAGACAAATATTGCAAATAGCAGTGGTGCGATCTGATGCACTCATCTCAAAAAAGGCCCACACCAAAGAACTTTTGTGATAACGTGCAGAGGCAGCGCCCTGCACAGGCGGAGCTCTGCGGTGTGATTCAGTTGGTGTGCTGGCCTCTAGCTGGCCTCCGGAGGGCATCCTGCCTCGTTGGACATGTGCCGCCGCATCCTCCTCCTCCTCCTCCTCCTCCTCCTCCTCTCTCTCCTTCAGGCACCCACGTGGAGTCAGTGACCTCATCATCCCCTCCCTCTTCACCACTAGAGCAAACCTGGCAGTAAGCTGCAGCTGGTGGAACAGTACTGCCAGATTGCTGTCCTTCAGCATCCCCTCTCTCTGCGCGCACACTACTGCCTTCCTCAAGCTGGGTATCATCATCCGAGCCTTCGAATCGTTGGGCATCCTCCTGGAGCATGTACCCAACACTGTGCTCAAACAGTTCGGGGGACTCCTCAGGAGGACATGGTGGGTCTAGGGAAGGGGTGCCTGATGATGCCATTGAGTACGCGTTGGCAGCTGCTATGCCAGTACCCTGAGCCTGGGTGAGAGAGGATGAGGAGGATGAGGAGGGCTTGGTCATCCATTCTACCAAGCCTTCGGCATGATGCGCCTCAACATGTCCAGCTGCCGAAAACAAAGACAGGCGTGTCCCATGGCCACGTGCTGATGACGATGCACGACCACGTCCACGACCAGCACTGTTGTCTCTAGAAACGGAGCCTGCTTGCCCTGTGTTCTTGCCTCGGGACTGTCTGCCTCTCCTTGGCGGTCTTCCAGCCACTGTAGTGGGTAGTGTATATTGTGCTGGAGTCACACAGCACACACACTAACTCCTGCAGATGGATGCCTTAGATGACAGCAACAGGACCCTATGGCAGATAGAGGCTGCCTTAGATGACAAGAACTGGGCTGACACACGCACACACTAGCTCCTATGTGTGCTGACACACACACACTAGCTCCTACCCTGTTTCCCCTAAAATAAGACCTAGCGTGATTGTCGGTGATGGCTGCAATATAAGCCCTACCCACCAATTAAGCCCTACCCTGTTTCCCCGAAAATAAGCCCTACCCTGAAAACAAGACCTACAAGGACTTTTACTAGGGCTTATTTGGGGGGTAGGGCTTATTTTGCAGCCAACACCGACAATCACGCTAGGTCTTATTTCGGGGAAACAGGGTATGTGTGCTGACACACACACACACTAGCTCCTATGTGTGCTGACACAAACACACTATAGCTCCTATATGTGCTGACGACACACTATAGCTCCTATGTGTGCTGACACAAACACACTATAGCTCCTTTGTGTGCTGACAACACACTATAGCTCCTATGTGTGCTGACACAAACACACTATAGCTCCTATGTGTGCTGACAACACACTATAGCTCCTATGTGTGCTGACAAAAAAAATATAGCTCCTATGTGTGCTGACAACACACTATAGCTCCTATGTGTGCTGACACAAACACACTATAGCTCCTATGTGTGCTGAGCACACACTATAGCTCCTATGTGTGCTGACAACACACTATAGCTCCTATGTGTGCTGACAAAAAAATATAGCTCCTATGTGTGCTTACACAAACACACTATAGCTCCTTTGTGTGCTGACGACACACTATAGCTCCTATGTGTGCTGACACAAACACACTATAGCTCCTATGTGTGCTGACAACACACTATAGCTCCTATGTGTGCTGACAGCACACTATAGCTCCTATGTGTGCTGACAAAAAAATATAGCTCCTATGTGTGCTGACAACACACTATAGCTCCTATGTGTGCTGACACAAACACACTATAGCTCCTATGTGTGCTGACAACACACTATAGCTCCTATGTGTGCTGACAACAAAATATAGCTCCTATGTGTGCTGACAACACACTATAGCTCCTATGTGTGCTGACACAAACACACTATAGCTCCTATGTGTGCTGACAACACACTATAGCTCCTATGTGTGCTGACACAAACACACTATAGCTCCTATGTGTGCTGACACAAACACACTATAGCTCCTATGTGTGCTGACAACACACTATAGCTCCTATGTGTGCTGACAACACACTATAGCTCCTATGTGTGCTGACACAAACACACTATAGCTCCTATGTGTGCTGACAACACACTATAGCTCCTATGTGTGCTGACAACACACTATAGCTCCTATGTGTGCTGACAAAAAAATATAGCTCCTATGTGTGCTTACACAAACACACTATAGCTCCTTTGTGTGCTTACACAAACACACTATAGCTCCTATGTGTGCTGACAAAAAAATATAGCTCCGATGTGTGCTCACAACACACTATAGCTCCTTTGTGTGCTGACAACACACTATAGGTCCTATGTGTGCTGACACAAACACACTATAGGTCCTATGTGTGCTGACACAAACACACTATAGGTCCTATGTGTGCTGACCAAAAAATATAGCTCCGATGTGTGCTCACAACACACTATAGGTCCTATGTTTGCTGACACAAACACACTATAGGTCCTATGTGTGCTGACACAAACACACTATAGGTCCTATGTGTGCTGACAAAAAATATAGGTCCGATGTGTGCTCACAACACACTATAGGTCTTATGTGTGCTGACACAAACACACTATAGGTCCTATGTGTGCTGACAAAAAAATATAGGTCCGATGTGTGCTGACACAAACACACTATAGGTCCTATGTGTGCTGACAAAAAAATATAGGTCCGATGTGTGCTCACAACACACTATAGGTCCTATGTGTGCTGACACAAACACACTATAGGTCCTATGTGTGCTGACACAAACACACTGTAGGTCCTATGTGTGCTGACAAAAAAATATAGGTCCGATGTGTGCTCACAACACACTATAGGTCCTATGTGTGCTGACACAAACACACTATAGGTCCTATGTGTGCTGACAAAAAAATATAGGTCCGATGTGTGCTCACAACACACTATAGGTCCTATGTGTGCTGACACAAACACACTATAGGTCCTATGTGTGCTGACACAAACACACTATAGGTCCTATGTGTGCTGACCAAAAAATATAGGTCCTATGTGTGCTGACAACACACACACTAGCTCCTATGTGTGCTGACACAAACACAATATGGCTCCTATAAATCCCTGCCTGGGATGGGACAGAAGGTTGGGACAGAAAGTTGGGGTGCAATGCTGTTCTAACAGCACTGTGATTGGTGCTACTGCAATGCTGTACTAACAGCACGCACACACCAGACTAATCCCCAGCAGCAGATAATGTCACACTCAGCACAGCAGTGCAATCAGAAGCAATGATCAGTATTGAATGAATCAGCAATGGTTTAGCAAAGAAGAAATCAATCAGCAGACTGCCTATTCACTCTTCTAAAAGCCGGAACACATGTGCCCTGGGCCGACGGCGTGGCGGCCTTTTATAGAGTGGGGCATGTACTAAAGCCCCTGAGCTTTAATTGGCTACAGGCATCCTGCCTGTAGCCAATTATTGCTCTCCTCGATGCCGGCGCTGTGATTGGCCAAGCATGCATTTCGGGCCGCTCGCATCACACGAATGTGATGCGAACGGCCCAAATAGTTCTGGGCTCGCCGAGCAGTCGAACGCCCGGTGCTCGATTCGAACGTGGGTTCGAATCGAGCACCGGGCCCATCCCTAGCCACTGGTGCACCCGCATCTCTGGGCAAATGCGGTACTGCACACTCTTGCCAAATGCGGTACTGCACACCCCAGAGGCTTGAATCCTGCTCGTCTTGCGAGACAACGCTCGCAAACAGAGTCAGGATTTTTAAAAAACAATAGCTCATATTGTGAAAACGCTCATAAACAGCGTTACTTGCAATCCGAGGTACTAATGTATTTCTATTTAAACAGAATGAGTTGTTTTACAAGGAAGGATTCACATATACTTTAGCTCAAGTTTGCAGTGAGCACTGGTAGGCTATGAGGCAAGTAAATACATTACTCCCATTCTATCAATGATCAACTTCCAAAAAAAAAAGGTAAGCACGTGCAAAGCAAAAACTGACTTACCAATGAAGAGTACTGAAAGCATAAGTTCACCTTTTTTTAAAAAAAAATTATAAATGCACATCTTTTCGCACATTAAAAAAAATGTGCATTTTTATTTATTTATTTGGAGCCTATAAAGCATTGCACTCGTAATCAGCAGATTGCGGATGTAATTGCAAGCCCCTGCATACTGTCAGTGTAGATGTCTGTCCGTACCTCGTATGGGCAGGCAGCTACTGAATGACAGGAAGAATCAATTAACTACCTAGAGTGATTATCAGTGCCCTTGTAGTTCATTGAGAGCTGCATGCCGTCAGACGTAATGGCTGATGGTAGTTGTAGTTCTCCCATTCAAATGAACTTATACTTTAATGTGAAACTCCAAGCATATTTTTATTTATTAGGTGTGCATACAACAGTTACCATCTCTGAAGGTATATCTGGGTCTGGTCACCACTGTGTCCTTCAAAATCAATGCTGGCACAACAGGGACTAGTTGTTACATGTTTGGCTTGGTTCAAACCAATACGTTTTTTCATGCTTTTTTAAAAAACACAGGACATGTTATGAACATGGGTGCCTATGGAACACGTTCACATCAATGCATTTTTGTGCCTCTGCGTTTTTGGAAAGGGTCAGGGCCTTTTTTTAAACACAAAACGCTGCTTCTTTTGTTTTTTTTTTGGTGTAGCGGTCACACTTGGACAAGTGTGCGCTATGCGTGGAAATTTAGTTTTTTCCCTTAGAACAGTAATGGGGTTCTGAGGGTTAATTGTACAGGTTTACTTTGGGCTGTACTGGGGTTCTGCCTGGTCATGGGTGCAGTGTGGCCCCATGACAGGCCTAGAACCAGGCCTGGTTGGACGTCTTGGGTATCAGTCTTCCCCGGAGCCAATCAGTGGGCGCGTCTGGCCCCGTTGTGTAGTCTGGGGAAGGGTACTTAAGGTGCTCTCAGTATTGGAGGGACACGGCAACTCGTACAAGTGACCAGGGGAGGAGGGCCAACAAGCTGGCATCTCAGTAAGAGCCTGGAAGCTGAGTTGTATGGACACTAAAGAATCCACACTTCCACAGTACTGCCAAGGAGACAGAGAAAGACAGAGAAAGTTCCAGGTACTGTGAGAGAGGTTCCTATTCACCTTCGGTTGCAAGTTTGTTCTGTGTCAGAGACTTTTTGCAAGTTTCCGGATCACATTGTTGGCTGCCAAACCTCTGGCTAGAGGTTTGTCCGGCATTGAAGTGCCCAGCTGCGAGTGGCTACTCTCTGGGTTGATTAGAGACATTTTTTTGGATGTCAGCAGTTCAAGGTGCCTCAGTTTCTTCACCCTTGCCCTCTATTCCTAACTGAGACTGTGTTTTGTTGGTTGTTACCACTGCAGAATAAAAACCTTCAAAAGGACTTTTTATGTGTCAGCATCCAAAGTTGTTGGGTACTAACCCTGGGAACCCCTGGACATTCACCGACAGGCCAAGCGGAGGTAACTGGTAAACCCAAAAGTCAAGGCCGCCCCTCAAGGGGTTATGGGTACTACATTTGGAGAAGCGGCAGAAAAGCATGGAGGGCAGTTTTACCACAATTTTACCACGATTTTGTTGTGATTAATAAACGCAAAAAGCACTGCAGAAACGCTCAAAAGCAACATGCATAGGTGTGAATGGAGCCTTACATCCTGTATAGGGGTGTAACATGTTATACTTTAAGTGAAGAACAGTGTAAATCTCCTTCAAGGGCCCATCTGGAGACTGAGTGTGTTCTGCCCTTAATATAATCTACACATGTCTACACATCTCAAATGGCAAATACATTTGAGTTTTAGCTTTTTAATAAATTGATTCTTCACTGAAAATGATTGGTAACCAAAACACATATATATATATATATTATATATTATATATATATATATATATATATATATATATATATATATATATATATATATTTTTTTTTTTTTTTTTTTAAGAAAGGCACAAGAAATTAGGTTTAACAATGAAATATTGCACACTCAACCAGATTCTCTACAGAGATTATCAGACAATATATCAATTAGTTTAATTAATTCAGGCTTGCTAATGTGAATGATTGTAAATAATTAAGTAACACTAATGATAGACGTAATTCATTTGTAAGTGTATTTTTCCCAGTTACAAAAATCTTGGTATCTTATTTCACTGCACTGGAACCAGCAGAAAGACTGCACAGTGTCAAATGTGCAGCAACATCAGACAAATTGGAACTGACAAAGCAAGATGTATTGAAAAGTATAAAAAGTTCAAATAAAGTGCATTTTATAGTTCATACCAGCCACTGCATTCATAGAAATGTCACTGAAGTCTAAGCTATAGGAACAATTATACAGAAAAATTACGCATTTGCATGAATAATGTTCACTGTTGTGTGCTTCACTCTTGAGGAGCTGATGGTAATTACAGATTTCAAGAATATAAACCATAATAATACAATCATTTTATCAAACATTTTGAAATTCCAAAATGTCTTTAAACATGAAGTTTAATCATCACGCCTGTATAACTTGGTACTGGTGTAAATACATGCATGGATATGGGAAAACAACCCTGAACTCAGACAGTCTACATCCATGGTCTTACGTCTGTACACATGCAGTTGTTTATGCAAGTGTTGTGTGTATACCCGTGTACAGCCATTGCTTTTTATGGGCAGTCTGCATGCAGCACCTGTGACTCCCTGGCAGCGAAATACACCAGAATTGTTTATGTCATATAGAGTCAGGTGACTGTATGCCCGAGACAAGGCACATAATATCCAGCTTAAGTGTAATGCCGCGTACACACGGTCGGAATTTCCGATGGAAACAGTCCGATGGGAGCTTTTCATCGGATTTTCCGACCGTGTGTATGCCCATCGGTCTTTTCCGACACGCAAAATTCCGACGCATGCTCGGAAACGATTCAACGCATGCTCAGAAGCATTAAACTTCCCTTTTATAGTGCAGTCGAACGTGTTTTATGCTATGGTGTTATTGACCATCGGAATTTGGTGTGACCGTGTGTAGGCAAGACAGTTTGAGCGAATTTCCGTCGGAATTCCGACGGGAAAACCATCAGAGCTTTTTCCGACGAGAATTCCGGCTGTGTGTATGCAGCATAAGGCTCAACCAAAGGAATTTGAATAATGGGAAATAGAAAATCTTTTGTTAAATGCATATGCTGCAAAAGTATAGTAAATACAGAGTGTTTTTTTTATTTTTTTTATTACTGACTGTGCTCCACTTGGAGAGATGTGTCCTCTCTGTTTGTCTTGGTGACCGCTGTCACTGGAAAAGAAAGGGGGATAATCCAACATTTTGAGTTGACACCAGAACAAGAAAAGAGAGGACATTTTTTTAGTCGTGAAACACTTGTTCCAGTAAAAGTAGTCTAATGCCCCGTACACACGGTCGGACATTCCGACCACAAATTCTGTCGGATTTTTTCAGACGGATTTTGGCCGAAACTTGTGTTGCATACACACGGTCGGACAAAGTTGTCGGAAAATCCGATCGTTACGAACGAGGTGACGTACAAAGTGTACGACGGGACTACGTAGAGGCCAGTAGCCAATAGCTTTTGTCCCCAAATTTATTCTGAGCATGCGTGGCACATTGTGCGTCGGAATTCTATACACACGATCGGAAAAAGTCTGATCGGATTTTGTTGCCGGAAAATTTAAGGTCCTGCTCTCAAATTTTTTCCTTTGGAAATTCCGATGGAAAAAGTCCGCTAGAGCCCACACACGATCGGATTTTCCGACAACATAATCCGATCAGACTTTTCCCGTCGGAATTTCCGACCGTGTGTACGGGGCATAAGAGGATTTTACTCACTTTGAAGAAATCTCCTCTCACACCTTATATGGGTAAAGACAGGACGTGATGGGAAATATCCTCAATCAAAAACAAATGGCAAAAAGGAGTTTTAACCATTCCCATGTTATCCAAAAATAAATACAAAAAGATTGGACTTTAGATATTCTTTGCTTACAAAAAAACTGTGTGAATACATAGAGACCTGTGTAAAATGTTCTTTATTTAGATTTTCCCTTGCTTACCATGTTGCAAAGAATGGTCACCATGACGAATATTTAGGGTGAATCTATACTTTTACCCAGGGGTAGCCAACCTTGGCATTCCAGTTGTGGTGAAACTACAAATCCCATGAAACCCTGCAATACTCTGACACCTACAGTCATGGCTCGCAGAGGCATGATGGAATTTGTAGTTTCACCACACCTGGATTGCCGAAGTTTCCCACCCCTGATTTATCCAATCCAAAGACACTAAATAAATCCAACTAAGGAAAAAACAGGGAGGAGGAGGCGACGACCTGAGTGTAGTATTAAAATGATGACCTTAATAGGATACGATTAACCACTTGCCGACCGCCACACACAATATATGTCAGCAAAATGGCACAGACAGACAAATGGGCGTACCTGTATGTCCCTTTGAATTTGCCGCCTATTGGACGTGGGAGCATGCTCGCTGATCCCGCAAACTCAATGCCAGCAGGCCCCCAATTGCGGTGAGGAGAGGCAGAACGAACAAGGCTTTTCCCTGTTCTACCTTGCAACATAACAGAGATCCACTGCTGCCTGTCATCGGGAGCAGTGATCTCTGTCATGTTGTAGTGAGCCCATCCCACCTACAGTTAGAACACCTCCCTAGGACACACTTAATCCCTTGATCGCCCCTAGTGTTTAACCCCTTCCCTGCCAGTGTCATTTATAAGGTAATCAGTGGCTATTTGTAGCTCTAATCGCTGTATAAATGACAATCGTCCCAAAATAGTGTCAAGAGTGCCACCATAATGTCGCAGTCCTGATAAAAATCATAGATCACCATTACTGGTAATAAAAAAATTCACAATAAAATGCCATAAATCTATCCCCTATTTTGTAGATGTTATAACTTTTGCGCAAACCAATCAATATACACTTATTTTCCAAAATTATGTAGAAGAATACATATCGGCCTAAACTGGGAAAGAAATTTGTTTCTTTATATATTTTTTGGGGATATTTATTATAGCAAAAAGTAACTTGAAGTGATTGTAGCCATATTAGTGCAATTGTGACAGAGAAAATTGAGTATTGTCCGTGATACTTTTTTTATTTGCACTAACATATCATTTTTCATGGACAAGCTTTCGTGGTGTGTCCCCTTCTTCAAGGTCTAAGTAGTACTCTAAGCAGTATTGCTTAGACTTCGAAGAAGGGGACACACCCCGAAAGCTCATCCATGAAAAATGATATGTTAGTGCAAATAAAAAAAGTATCACGGACAATACTCAATTTTCTCCAGCAAAAAGTTAAAAACATTGCTTTTTTTTCAAAATTGAATTTTTTTGTTTATAGCTCAAAAAATAAAAACAGCAACAGTGATCAAATAACACCAAAAGAAAGCTATATTTGTGGGAAAAAAAGGACATCAATTTTGTTTGGGTACATCATCGCACGGCCGCGCAATTGTCAGCTAAAGCGACGCAGTGCCGGATCACAAAAAATGCTCTGATCGGGAAGGGGGTAAAATCTTCCGGGGCTGAAGTGGTTAAAAACACTTACAAGATGATAGACAATGCATGCTCGTCAAAGTAAAGTGCAGTCCTGGCATTCCACGTGGCTCTGCAGGTCTCACCGTTGTTCCAGATAGCTGAAAAAGATTGGGCAGCTGGCTGGAATGGATCACAGTGCTTCTCCAGAAGCAAGGAACCAGGAAGCTCCACACTGACCAGCATGGGCCATGGAACAGGAAGTGATGTCACCGGCATCTGATTGGACCAGGGCAGAGCTGGAATCTTGTCAATCAAGGCTGCAGTGGTGAAGGCCAGAACATCGGTGAGACCTGGAGAGCCATGTGGAAGGACTGCATTTTACTTTGACGAGCATGCATCTTCTATCATCTTTTAAGTGTTTTAAATCTTATCCTATTAGTCATCATTTTAATACTACACTCAGGTTGGCGCCTCCCCCTCCCTGTTTTTTCCTTACAGGTCTTGCAGAGTTTTTAACCTCTTTCTTTTCCAACCATCCAACCTATGAATACATACAGCCACAGACTATATCCCTAAGGATTACTACATTTGGAGCGCCAGATAAACACTGACTATACTGCTAAAACAATTCAACTGGCTTTACTTCATTTTAATTTTGCTTTTGATCTTTATACAGCTATAAATACAAAAACATGTAACGCCTCACCACCAAGTGAATCAGGCATTTTAACAGAAAACCACTTGAAATCCCTTATTTCTAAGCATAGCCTAACTAGATTAATATTGACAGCTTTGGTTGCCAAAGATGCAAGTCCCATAGCAGTCTCCCACATGCATCTTTATTTAAGGAAAAAGGTACCTCTGGGTTTGGATATCTTATTTTGGTGGGAAAAAAAGTCAGAGATATAAAGCATTCCTATAACTGACCACTATTGTAAGGGGCATTTTTCCACTGAACACTAGTCTCAAATGGAAGCAGCATTCTTCTCACCTACTACTAACAGGCATTCTTTATCCAACGAACTACTAATGTGGGGGACATGCTATACATTGATGGCCAAAGTGGGGGATATATTGTAGAATATTTTGCTGGGTTATTGAATTCTGACAGCTAGCGCTTTCCCCTCAGAATGCCCTTCGGTTAAGTTTATGAGCAGCACATAAGCAGCAACCCTAAAATTATGCTTTATTTGAGACAACAGTAACATTCTAATATTTATTACCTTTCAGGCATTTTCCAGGATATAGAACCATTATTCAGCTCAGATGAAACAAACACTAATAGACCATAAAGTCTTACAGTGATGTCATGTACTGTATTTACTCTTTACTGAGTAAAGAATCAGTTCTCTCAAAACTGATACTTCAGTTTTTGTTTGATGCTGGAGAGTTAGCTTAAGTCACATGACTTAGGCTAAGTTCACAAGGGCAAAGGGCCACAGTAAAAAAACAAGCCACTCTAGCAACACCCTCTCCTCTTATTCACCTTACTGCCCAATGGAGCATTGCAGTCTAACGTGTTTGTCACCTTTTACAGTGTGGCATGCTAGTTTTAAATTTGCATGTTGCGTTTAGCAGACATTACCTCTGGCAAACATTAACCCACCCACTAAGTTTTACAGTGTGGCATGCTAGTTTTAAATTTGCATGTTGCGTTTAGCAGACATTACCTCTGGCAAACATTAACCCACCCACTAAGGTTAACAGGACTGCACTACAACCAACTGCAAATCACAGTTATGGCAGTTACAACCTGGTATTTTAGTGTAAAGTATGGTAAAACAGCTGTGTTTGAGTTCCTGTATGCATACCTGCTATGGCAATTTTGAGGGGAGCCCATTCTCCTTGTTGGTTTTTTATTTACACTATGTTATGGAGAATGATAGGGGGGAAAAAAACAGAAAACAAAAGCTGAACCTTTTTTTTAGGTACATCAGCGATGGAAGGAAAAACGACAACAGTTCCAAATGACTGGCGGACAGCTAATACTGTACTTAGCTATAAGAAAGGTAGCAAGGTAGAAGCTGGCAATTATGGGACAGTGAGTTTAACAATTGTAGTTAAGTTAATAGAATCACTCCAGAAAAGAAGAATCATTGATTACTTAAAAACACACAACTTTACAGCTTTACTGATGGCAGATTTTGTCAGATTAATCAAATACATTTTTTTATTATATCACTAAAGTTTTGGACCAGGGCGGTGTTTTAAACATAGCCTATCCTGGATTTCAGCAAGGCATTTGATACAGTTCCATATAATGATCTAATAAAAAATGTTGTACTAGCTAGGACTTGACCCTTGGGTGGTTTGTTGCAGTTGACTAAAGGATAGATACCAGAGTGTGGTTGTTAATGGGGTTCATTCAGAAAAGAGGCCAGTCACTAGTGGTGTACCACAATAATCTGTACTAGGTCCTGTTCTAATTAATCTATTTGTAGGTGATATAATTAAAGGGATGGGGGGTAAGGTATATTTTTGTTGCTGATGACGCAAAGGTGTACGATAGGGTTGCTATCCCTAGAGGTGTCTGTAACATGGATTTTGCATTGCTGGAAGACTGGTCAAAGCAGTGGATACTGCAATTCAGTGTGTCTACATGTAAAATAATGCATCTAGGGAAAAGAAATCCCCTGACAAAGTACAACCTTGGGGGTACAGTGTTGCAAGCACTATGGAGGAAAAAGACTTGGGAGTATTTATCTCAGATGATTGCAAAATGAGCAAACAATGTGTCCAGGCAGTGGCAAATGAGAACAGAATTCTAGGATGCATCACTAGAGGGGTCACTAGAAGGAGGAAGGGGGTACTGATTTCCCTATATAGATACCTCCTGAGACCTCATTTAGAATCCTGTGTCCATTTTCGGAGATCTCACTTCCAAAATGAGACGGTAGACAAAAATTATGAAAGGTCTGAGGGATAAAACAATTTAAGAAAGACTTGAGGAACTTAATATGTACAGTCTGGAGGAAAGAAGAGAAAGGGGAAACATAGTCAAGTCATATTTTTAATATGAAGCCAAGATCAAAAACATGGTGCATGACCTGAAACAAGCAGGAGGAAAGTTCGAACCTAATCTTAGAAAGTATTATTTTACCAAAAGGGTAGTTGATGCTTATAACAGACTTTCAGCAGAGGTAATGAGTCAGTCAACAGTAAGTGGACTCATAAATTGGGACAAATATAGATCTATAGTCAGACAAAGCTGTATAAACAAAACAAAGAAAGGTAGGCTCAATTAACCACTTTTTCTGCCAACACTTTTCTACGTTTCTATGTTTAAAATGTATAATATACCGTATTTATCGGCGTATAACACGCACTTTTTCCCCCTTAAAATCGGGGGAAAGTCGTGGGTGCGTGTTATACGCCGATCCCCAAGAAAAAGTGACAAAAAAATCAAACGGCGCCGAAAAATAGTGACCACCGTCCAAAAAAAACGAGCGCCGCCGAAAAAAAACGAGCGCCGCCGAAAAAGACCGATCTGACCTTTCGGTTACGCTCGCAGTCCCGCCTCCCTGCTCTCGCTTCCGAAACAGCAGGGAGGCGGGACTGCGAGCGGAGCCGAACAGACGGCTTAGGCTTTTCCGGCGGCGCTCGGTCATTAATGGCGGCGCCCGCTCGTTCTTCTCGGACGGGAAATTTAAACATGGCAAGCTGCAAAAGACGCTGACAAGCTGCAAATGACGCTGGCAAGGCTGCAAATGACGCTGGCAAGGCTGCAAATCACACTGGGCAAGGCTGCAAATCACACTGGGCAAGGCTGCAAATCACACTGGGCAGGCTGCAAATCACACTGGGCAAGGCTGCAAATGACGCTGGGCAAGGCTGCAAATGACACTGGGCAAGGCTGCAAATGACACTGGGCAAGGCTGCAAATGGCGCTGGGCAAGGCTGCAAATAGCGCTGGGCAAGCTGCAAATGATGCTGGGCAAGCTGCAAATGACGCTGGGCAAGCTGCAAATGACGCTGGGCAAGCTGCAAATGACGCTTAAATGTAAGTTTTTTTTTTCCTAAACTTCCCTCCTAAAACTTTTTTTCCTTAAAATGCCCTGTTGGGGTGCGTGTTATACGCCGATGCGTGTTATACGCCGATAAATACGGTAATAATTTTTAGTTAATGGTTTGTTTTTTCTAATGATTAATGATCTAATAATTTTTCAGACAATTTTGGTATTTAATAATATAAGTGTATCAGACAATTACAGCATTAAACAGGGGTACATCTACAGATTATAGTGGCCTCTTCAAGCTAAAATATTTTTTTCTCAATAAAGCCTTCAGCTTGCATGTCATAATGATTACATGATCAGGAACCACTCAAATTAGTTCCTGATTATTAGTGGGGACATCCAGGTTCAAAAGCTAGCAGAAGTGCAATGTGTCATCTGGTATCTGTTGAAAGGGAGTATGTTTATAAACATGCATGCTGACAAACATTTGTATACAGATTACTGGTAAAAAAGGGAAACCTGTCCTCAAAAAACTATGCAAACTGTCATTATTGACTTTGAAAGCGTTAAGGCCAGGGAATCAGCATAATAGCTACTGTAGGTAACCAACAATTTCAGAAAAAATCAGTAATGGCAGCAACAATATTTAGTATATTACAGGCTTTCTATTAACTAATTATTTTTTGCTCAATTATGTTTTTTTTTTTATATCTATTCCAATTATATAGAGTTTTAGTTGTATACAGCATGACAATTCCCTGGGGTTATTGAATATTAGTACATATGACTTAGAAATGTGAACTATTAGTCGCCAAACTATAAGAATAAGAATGTGAGGAAATCTTACCTCTAGATTTAGTCTTACACACGCAGAAATTTAATGGTGTTTAATGAATGAACTAATATGATACTTAAGCTCTTTCAAATACTGTTATGAAGCCAATCTAAAGCTATTTAATTAGCTGAAAGCCCATAATAATGAAAATATCTATTCTATGGTCATCACATTAGAAGCTGTGAATATCACCTTGGGATACATATTTATTATGACAGTTTTTTTAGTAGCTATTCATTTAGGGTATATAATTAAAGTGGTTGTTAAGCCACTATAGTATAATCATGCCATCCCCTCTGTTAAATAACATTATGTGTCCCAGTGTCTGTGCTATATAAAAAAGATGACAATTTCTACCTTATATCAGAGCTTATCCCAGCACTCACGTGACTCCTCTGCTCTTACATAGTTACATAGTCAGGTTGAAAAAAGACACAAGCCCATCTAGTTCAACCATAAAAAATAAATAAATAAAATAAAAAAATATCATACAATCCCATATACCCACAGTTGATCCAGAGGAAGGCGAAATAAAACCCCAGAAAAGCAGGATCCAATTTGCTACAGCAGGGGAAAAAATTCCTTCCTGATGCCAGAGAGGCAATCGGATTTTCCCTGAATCAACTTTACCTATAAATGTCAGTACCCAGTTATATTATGTACATTTAGGAACGAATACAGACCTTTCTTAAAGCAATCTACTGAGCTGGCAAGAACCACCTCTGGAGGGCATCTATTTCACATTTTCACAGCTCTTACTGAGAAGAAACCTTTCCATATTTCGAGATGAAATCTCTTTTCCTCTAGACATAAAGAGTGCCCCCTTGTCCTCAGTGTTGACTGTAAAGTGAATAACTCAACACCAAGTTCACTATATGGACCCCTTATATATTTATACATGGTGATCATATCCCCCCTCAATATCCTCTTTTCAAAAGTGAATAAATTCAGTTCCTCTAATCTTTCCTCATAGCTGAGCTCCGTTATCAGTTTGGTCGCCCTTCTCTGCACTTTCCCCAGTTCCCCGATATCCTTTGAGAACTGGTGCCCAAAACTGAACTGCATATTCCAGATGAGGTCTTACTAATGATTTATACAGGGGCAAAATGATATCTCTCTCTCTCTCTCTCTGGAGTCCATACCTTTCTTAATACAAGAAAGGACTTTGCTCGCTTTGGAAACCACAGCCTGGCATTGCATGTTATTATTGAGCATATGATCTTCCAAAACCCCAGATCCTTCTCTGCCACTGATTCCCCCAGTTGTACTCCCCCTAGTATGTATGATGCATGCATATTCTTAGCCCCAAGTGCATAACTTTACATTTATCAACATTAAACCTCATCTGCCACAGTCGCCCAATTAGACAGAGCATTGATGTCGGCTTGTAAATTAAAGACATCCTGTAAGGACGTTATTTCACTGCATAGCTTGGTGTCATCTGCAAAGACAGAAATTTTACTTTTAATCCCAGACCCAATATAATTTATAAAGATATTAAAAAGTAAGGGTCCCAGCACTGAATCTTGGTGTACACCACTGAAAACCTAAGACCATTCAGAGTAAGAATCACTAACAACTACTCTCTGAATTCTGTCTTTTAAGCAGTTTTCTATCCATTTACAAACTGATATTTCCAAGCCTGTAGACTTTACCTTACACATATGCCATGTGTGGGAAACTGTGCCAAATGCTTTTGCAAAATCCAAGTATACCACGTCCACCCCCACCCCTCTGTCCAAGGTTTTACTTACCTCCTCATAAAAATAAATCAGGTTTGTTTGACAACTTCTGTCTTTCATGAATCCATGCTGTCTGTTGCTTAAAATATTTGTTTCCAGCAAGAACTCTATGTGGTCTTTTATTAAACTCTCCAGTATCTTCCCTATAGAAGTTAAACTAACAGGTCTATAGTTACTTAGTAAATACTTTTTTTTCCTTTTTAAATATAGGCACTATGTTGGCCAATCCAGTGGTACTATTTCCATCATTAATGAGTCCCTAAAAATTAGATGCAATGGCTTTGAAATTACAGAGATCTTTTAGGATCTGTGGGTGGATGCCATCTGGTCCAGGTGCTTTATCCACCTTTATTCTGTCTAAATATTTCTGGACCATATCCCTTTTGAGACATTGTGGATCATTTGGGGCTGTGTCACTACCACCCCCATTATGGACATGATCTCCCCCATGCTCCTTTGTATACACAGAGCTGAAGAAAGTATTTAATACATTAGCCTTTTCTTTGTCCCCAGTCACCCACTCTAGATTATGTTGTAAAGAGCCTACATGCTCAGACCTGACCTTTTTACTATTAATATATTTGAAGAATTTTTTGGGGTTTGTCCTACTATCTTTTACAGTCTGTCGTTCGTTGAGTTTTTGCGTCCTTGATTTCCTTTTGTACATATTCTGTTATATTCTTTGTAACATTTAAACGACACTAGTGTTCCTTCATTTTTATATTTTTTAAAAGCTCTTTTCTTATTGTTTATAGCTTTTTTAACTTTGACCATGAGCCACAGTCATTTTGAAGAATTCCCATTTCTGTTCTGTGTCCATTGATGACAATATTCCCTCCCAGTCTAAGTCCTGGAGAACAGCCCTCATCCTTGAAAAATTAGCTCTCTTGAAGTTAAGTGTTTTTATCTTTCCAGTATGTGTTTTTTGCTTACAGCTAACATCAAATAAAATCATGTTATTGTCGCTGCTACCAAGATGTTCCTTTATATGAACATTACTAGCTCTGCATGGTTTGAGATTACCAAGTCCAACAGAGCATCATTCCTAGTTGGGGCCTCAATAAACTAGACCATAAAATTGTCCTGTAATAGGTTTATACGTGTTTGCCCTTTAACTGTCCCAGCAGTGCCATTACTCCAGTCAATTTCTGGGTAGTTAAAATCCCCATTATTATCACTGTCCCAGCCCTTGCAGCCCTTTCCATCTGTGCAAGGAGCGGAGTCTCCACCTCCTCATTAACATTGGGTGGTCTATAACAAACTCCAATGATTAACTTTGAACTACGCACATCTATATGCAGTTCCACTCATAATGCTTCAGACTCATCACACTCTCCATCAACCAGGTCCTCTTTCACACTCGCTTTGTGATCACTTCTCACATAGAGACAGACCCTGCCACCTTTCCTTTTTACCCTGTCTCTCCAAAAGAGTGCATGAAGCCAAGTTTCAGCAATACCGATTACATCATAGCTCTCCTTGTGCACCAAAGCTTCCAACTCACCTATTTTGCTTGGCAGACTTTTGGCATTGGTGAACACTTTAATGCATTATTTATTACATTTTGCTCTGGTGTTTTTCATATCTTGTTTAGTAGTACGAATGGCACTATAATTTCCAATGGTTGATTGCAACATGGGAACTTTCTTGTCACTTGTCATAACCCTCTTCCCATCTATCCCCATTCCACCCTCCATTAAAGTGGAAGTAAACCCTTCTATCGTTTTCAGTCCAGGAAGCTGCCATCTTGGCCTCTAATAATTCTTCAACTGCCATAATGCTGCACATGTGATCAGTTATGACACCAGCCATTGGATGGTTTGAAAGTATGGTAGAGAGTACAACCAATGTGAAAGTTAGCATTTCTGGCATGCCGGGAATGTAAGTGTTTTTTGAAACTGTGTTTACTCCCGCTTTAGTGTCTGACCATTAACTGACCTGTCTGCCCAATGGAATTCTAGTTCACTCTTCCCCCTTAATCCTAGTTTAAATACTCCTCCAGCCTTCCCATAAACTTCTCCCTCAGCACAGCAGACCCCCTTCCATTCAGGTGCAAACCATCTTTAGCATATAGGTTGCACCGCAATGAAAAGTCAGCCCAGTGCTCTAGAAACCCAAATCCCTCCTCCCTATACCAGGTCTTTAGCCACGCATTCAGCTCTCTAAACTCCCCCTGCCTTTCCTGAGTTGCGCATGGCACGGGCAATATTTCAGAGAATATCACCTTGGAGGCTCTCTCCTCCCAAGGCTGACAGCTATAGCGGGAGGGGCCGAGAACTCCCGCTGATGTCAGCCGAGGGAAGAGGAGGAGGAGAGAGAGACAAACGGTCACATGGGACACATATCGTTATTCAACAGGGGGGTGGCATGCTTATACTATAGTTATGATAGCAGCAGGAGGAGAGGGCTGGGGAGTGGACAGACAAGGAGGGAAGGTGGGAGAGGTTGGGGGAGAGCAGAGAGGAGAGGCACGTAAACTGACCACGGTGTCAGGGCTCAGCAGCCATGATAAACTGTGGTCAGTTTACAGAGGGAGGGCAGAGTCAGGCAAGAGCAGTAAGGTTGTTTAGGTTATACAGGGGGCCAAATTACACAACACAGGCACTGTGTTGTGTAACATGCTTTAAAGGAAAGGGATCTTTTTTTTTTTTTTTTTTTAGGGTAACAAACGCTTTAAGAGCATTACACAGGCACAGGCTCTGGAATTATGTCATAACCCTGCATCCCTTGCAGTCTAATTTTGTTTTGGAGGCCTCTACGTTAATCTTTTTGCATTTGGAGGATTTTAATGGTACAATATTTGCACATGAATATTGTGTGGGCTGACACCTCCCTGCCTCAGTACCAGGGGGCACTACAGTCCAAGCCCTATCCTATATAACAAACCTCAGACCAAATTGCACCATTGCTTCTCCACCCACTGTTTTCCGTCCATTCTAGACACTGTAGCTCTCTGCTATTTGAGAAAAAAATTCTACATCTTTTCCATTTACATTACTTTGCAAAATATTGAGGAGGCAATTGAAAAATCAAAACAGATCTTCTGCCATTTGAGAATGTACTCTCCAGCAACAATACCATATTATCTTTCATTTGCAAAAGAGACCATTTTGCTACCATAATCCATATTTATTTTAATACTAACTATCATAAATGTTCATGAATAGGTGTGATTCTAAAAACCCGCAGAAGATTTCCACTAAATAAATATTTCTGTAATTTGCAGTATCTTGCCTAAATGGTCTGAAAATTTAAAAGAAATTATAATGGTTTTAGGTCATTATTATTTGCAGATCCAGGCGGGTCAAATACCTGTTTCCGCAACTCATGCACAGGTTTCCCATATAAGTTCTTACATCTTGTATTAGTGTTCAAGCGGGTGTAAGGAACCACTGACTCAGGTGGGATAAGCATTTCTTTACACACATAAAAGTATGCAATATTTGCAGTAGTCAAGGAGCAGTGAATGGGCAGCATTTCAAGACTAGGGATGAGCCAAACACCCCCTGGTTCGGTTTGCACCAGAACATACCAAACAAGCAAACCATTTGGCAGAACACACGAACACCGTTAAAGTCTATGGAACACGAACATGATTAACCGCTTCCCGACCGCCTAACGACGATATACGTCGGCAAAATGGCACGGGCAGGCAAAATCACGTACCTGTACGTGATTGTGCATGTGCCTGCCTGTGGGTCGCGCGCGCGCCGCCAGCGGCGGGCTCGCGACCCAGTCGGGAGCTCCGTGACCCCGGCCGCGGGACCAGCGGACCCGATCGCCGCTGGTGTCCCGCGATCGGGTTACAGAGCTGAAGAACAGGGAGAGGTATGTGTAAACAAACTCTCCCCGCGCTTCCTACTCTGCCTGTCATTGATCGGCTGTTCCCTGTCATCGGGAAAGCCGATCAATGATGTCAGACGTACAGCCACGCCCCCTACTGTAAAAAAAACACAACACGTCACACTGACTCCTCCCCGCCCCCTAGTGGTTAACTCCTTCACTGCCACTGTCATTTACATAGGATGTGTCAAAAATGTCCGATGTGTCCGCTATAATGTCGCAGTCACAATAAAAATCGCTGATCGCCGCCATTACTAGTAAAAAAAAAAATATTAATAAATAATATATAATATAATAATATAATATATAATAAATAAAAATGCTATAAAACTATCCCCTATTTTGTAAACGCTATAACTTTTGCGCAAACCAATCAATAATCGCTAATTGCGATTTTTTTTACCAAAAATATGTCGAAGAATACGTATCGGCCTAAACTGAGAAAAAAAAAAAAAATTTTTATATATTTTTTGGGGATATTTCTTATAGCAAAAAGTAAAAAATATTGCATTTTTTTCAAAATTGTCGCTCTATTTTTGTTTATAGCGCAAAAAATAAAAACCGCAGGGGCGATCAAATACCACCAAAAGAAAGCTCTATTTGTGGGGAAAAAAGGACGCCAATTTTGTTTTGGAGCCACGTCGCACGACCGCGCAATTGTCAGTTAAATCGACGCAGTGCCGAATCCCAAAAAGGGGCCTGGTCCTTTGGCTGCCAATTGGTCCGGGGCTGAAGTGGTTAATAAAAAGTGCTAATTTTAAAGGCTTATATGCAAGTTATTGTCATAAAAAGTGTTTGGGGGCCTGAGTCCTGCCCCAGGGGACATGTATCAATGCAACATTTTTTTTTAAAAACTTTTGTTTTTACAGGAGCATTGATTTTCTTTTAATGCTTAAAGTGAAACAATAAAAATGAAATATTCCTTTAAATATTGTGCCTGGGGGGTGTTTGTAGTATGCCTGTAAAATGGCATATTTTCCCATGTTTAGAACAGTACCACAGCAAAATTACATTTCTAAAGAAAAAATTATCATTTAAAACTGATCACGGCTGTAATGAATTGTCGGGTCTCGGCAATATAGATAAAACTCATTGAGCATGAGACCCCCCCCCCAGTCCATTACCAGGCCCTTTGGGTCTGGTATGAATATTAAGGGGAACCCCTTCGGGTCTGATATGGAAATTAAAAGGGATCCCTGCACCAAATAAAAAAAAAATGGCGTAGGGGTCCCCCCAAAATCCATACCAGACCCTTATCTGAGCACGTTGCCAGGTTGCCTGGCAGGCTGCAGGAAAAGAGGGGGGACGAGAGAGTGGCCCCCCTCCTGAACCGTACCAGGTCACATGTCCTCAACATGGGGAGGGTGCTTTGGGGTAGCCCCCAAAGCACCTTGTCCCCATGTTGATGGGGGACAAGGGCCTAATCCCCACAACCCTTGCCAGGTGGTTGTGAGGGTCTGCAGGAGGGGGGCTTATCGGAATCTGGAAGCCCCCTTTAACAAGGGGACCCCCTGATCTAGGCCCCCATGTGAAATGGTAACGGGGTACAAATGTACTCCTACCATTTCACAAAAAAAGTGTCAAAATGTTAAAAACGACAAGACACAGTCCTTTATTAAAATATAAAAAAATAAAAATGTCCCACTGTGTCCATTCATCATCTTCTTCACGCCGCAACGGACCGAAAAAGAAAAAAAATATCCACCACGATTCTTCACTATGGGAGGCTCCCGCCGTGTGACGCTTTGCTGATGACAGTTCTTATATAACTATGCGGTGGTGGAGCGGGAGTGTCTTGCCATCAAGTGGGCTTTAGACTCTGTATGGTATTTCCTCCTAGGTAGAAGATTCTGCCTAGTGTCCGACCATGCCCCACTGACCTGGATGAGACAAAACAAAAACACCAATGCCAGGGTGACAAGGTGGTTCCTTTCTCTCCAGGAGTTAAATTTTGTGGTAGAGCACAGACCAGGGAGACAACATCAGAACGCTGATGCCCTCTCCCGGGTCCATTGTATGATGTCGAGTGGTGCCTCCAACACCTCCGCGTTGAGTCAGAGGGGGGGGATATGTACAGGACGCCAAGGTTGGGTCCTGGAAGGGTGCTATATAGCACGAGTATTTGGGTTGTGGTCCCTTTAAGGGAATGGCAGCATTGTTCAGGGGGTCACCCAAAATGGGTGAGGGGTTCCGGGAGTAGCCAAGCCGGAGAGGACTGACTCGCAGTCCTCTCTATGTTTAATAGTAAGTTATTTGGGACCCGGAATTTGGGAGGCTCTGAAGAGATATTCGGGTGGGAAAGAGCCTCCCTCCCTGACCACAGGGATTCAGCGCACAGGGGGTTAAGGGCCTCCAGGAAAACAGCTCATAAGACAGGAAGTAGGGAAGAGTTGTTGGTGTGAGGAGGAGTAGGTGATTACACCTGTCGGTTAAGCTGTGTTTTCCCTAATGCTGTTTGGAGGCTGCTAAAGACCCAGCTACAAAACTGTATGTGTTTTCCTTAATTTAGTTTTTGTGCTGAAGATAAGCTGACTTTCTTTTATGCTGAAGATAAGCAGACTTTGTTTTGTATTTTTGCCTGTGTGCTGAAGGAAGCCTTATTCTTATTTTTGATTTTTTTCTTACAAATAAATGTCTTTTATTATAAAATTAACGGTTTATGCACTTAGCCCCGTGGAGCTATTGTCCCCAAAGTTCACAATATATTATATATATATATATATATATATATATATATATATATATATATATATATATATATATATATATATATATTTATATTGTGCTGTCGTCCTACGTTGGGATGGCAGCACAATTTCTGTAACCACCTGTTTAAATATTTTGCAGTAAAATATTTCTGGTTAAGTATCCAGTTGTGTGGCGTATTGTTTTTCCCCACCAGGTGGAGCCAGTGGATCCTGAGGGTATTATACAGGTACTTTACATTGTTTTATATTGTACTGTATTACATTGCACCACAGCTGTGCCAAGGGGATTGAGTTAAGTTAGTGGGGTTTCTCAGAAGAGTGCAGGCCCAATTCAATCTAGCAGCTCCTTCGGGAGTCAGTGCTACACTTATTATTGTGTGGATCGATCTAGCGCAGTTCTCTCTGCTCCTGATGGTGGTCTCAGTGACACCAGGCACCCCTTCCATGGCTTCCCTAAAGGTCATGTCCTACGATGTCCAAGGTTTAAGATCGCCTTGTAAACACAGCAAGTTATGGCTCGAGACAAAGCGACAGGGTGAACACAATCTTTTATTGCAGGAGACACACTTTTACACTGGCTCGGACCTACCCACCTTTATAATCAATGGTTTCTTAGAAATTCCCCACGGACTAAGTTAGGAGGGGTAGCCATAGCTATACACAAGCAATGCCCCTTTGTCATTAAAGACCAGGTAGTTGACCCCAATGGCAGATTTGTGTTTCTGAAAGACAGAATTCTGGACTGTAAATTTACTTTTGCAGCCGTGTACATGCCAAATACTCGCAACTAACCTTCCTAGTTTTTGTCCTGGAGTCACTCTCTGGTTTTCGGGAGGGACAATTGATTCTGGGGGGTGATTTTAACGCGAGTCTGGACCCACAGCTTGATACATCTTCAGGCCACTCCATACACTCGTTCGCTTTCCTCAAACAGAAAATCCCGGAATGCTTACCATCTGGTTGACTGCTGGAGGTTACTCCATCCTACCGAGAAGGACTTCAGCTACTATTCAGCTACTCATGCTACATACAGTACTAGAATAGACTTATTGCTGATGGATCAGTATTCTTTGGAGTCTCTTTCCGGTGCATCAATTGGATCGTTAAATTTATCTGATCATGCCCCAATCTCCATTTCCCTACATCCATTGTCCTCAGACATAATGTCGTGGACCTGGAGACTGAATGAAAACATCTTAGATGATGCGGTGGTGCTGAAAGAGGTATTGGATTTGATATCTCTATACTTTGCTGAGAATTCCACAGAGGATGTGGGGTTGGCTTCCATCTGGGAAGGTCATAAGGCAGTGATCAGGGAGGGGGTTAATATTCCAGGGGTCTAGACTAAAAAAGGCATGCAAAGGGGAACTGTAAACACTACTGACAAAACTTCGAACCACGGAGCTCAGGCACAAACGTAATACCACCCCAAATCTAGCGGAGGAACTCTGGTCCTTACGCTTAGAGCTGACCAATTTATTAGATGCCCTGATCCGAGCTTGATTGTGCCATGTCTCCCACAATTTTTATGAGTATGGGAATAAAAGTGGAAAGCTACTTGCAAGGGCTCTCAGACACCAGCGCGCAGCGGGACATGTTCACAAGTTCCACACAGCCTCTGAACCCCCAGTAGTCCATCCCTCTAAGATAGCTGCTGCCTTTTGGGACTATAACGCACAGCTCTATCATCTCCCCAGCATGTTTCCTGGCTTCACTACAAACCAAAAGGCTGAGCATGTTCAGCAGTACTTGGAGGAGGCACATTGTTCCCAGCTTCCTATCCAAGTTAACACCGAACTGGATATGCCAGTTACTCTGACAGAGCTGGAAGTGATAATCAAGGATCTACCGAAAGGGAAAAGCCCGGGACCCTACGGCTTTACGAATGCTTACTACCGCACATTTCACCAACTGCTAGATAATCCAATGTGTGCCTACTTGGTCACTATATCACCTCTGTCTGAATATGGTTCAAAATTGTTTGACCTTCTGTTCCAAATTCTCATCATTTGAACAATTTCACTTTTCACTGAATCACTTTACCTCCAAGTATTGTGGACTTATAACATCTCTCTTTGGACGTCTTTATTCGTGAATCCTCAAAGTGATTTGTCATATATGTTTATATGTCTATGTGGATTTTTAAAGCTACACTGCTGTCCATTTAGACACATGATATCAGAGACCTAAGAGCTGCATTTTTATTTTATTATATGATTTATTTGGTTGGCCTACAAATTATGCTAGCTGCTATGTGTGTTTAGAATTTGGGAGGTTGTATCCAAGCGCTGGTTTATACATTTTATTATTGTTATGTGGGAATATATGCTAGGGCAGGGCTCAAAATTTCAAGTCCTGAGCTACTAGCCAGGCCTCAAGGGTTACTCGCCACCAGTTGCCCCGCCCAACCCCTACCCTATCCCGCCCCTAAACACACCCTCATAAATTATCTCATGAAATGATACTTAAATGATTTATGCAGAATTAAGTTATAAAAATAAATATTAACAACAACTTTGTCCACCAATACAGCCAGCCTGTGCCCCCCCCCCAGTGCAGCCTGTGCCCCCCCCCAGTGCAGCCTGTGTCCCCCCCAGTGCAGCCTGTGTCCCCCCCAGTGTCCCCCAGTGCAGCATGTGTCCCCAGTGCAGCTTGTGTCCCCCAGTGCAGCTTGTGTCCCCCAGTGCAGCTTGTGTCCCCCAGTGCAGCTTGTGTCCCGCAGTGCAGCTTGTGTCCCGCAGTGCAGCTTGTGTCCCCCAGTGCAGCATGTGTCCCCCAGTGCAGCATGTGTCCCCCAGTGCAGGGGAGGAGAGCCGCCGCCGCTGCCTGTTTGATTAGAGCGCCAGGGGAACATAACAGCTTTAGTTTCAATAGCGGTGTGTCCCTGCCACGCGCCGTCATATACAGCCCCTCCCCCTTGTCCAAGTCACTTTGATAGACAGATCACCCGTCCAATCCTGGGTCAGGTGATATGTCTTTCAAAGTTCCCCGGACAAGTGGGAGGGGCTGTATATGACGGCACGCGGCAGGGAACACACAGCTATTGAAACAAATGCTGTTATGTTCCCCTGCCGCTCTAATCAAACAGGCGGTGGTGGCGGCGGCTCTCCTCCCCTCCGATCCTACAGGCCAGTGGATTTTTTGAGGGCTGTGCTAGAGCATAAGGAAACCATTTACATAAGCAACAAAACATTACATGACAAGTCCAGTATTATGTGACTACTATGACCTGGATAGATAAAAAAACTTTAACAGACATTTTAAGAGATTATTTTGCACTACCACATCCATACAATGACCGGCATAATGCTAGCTTAAAAATAGGACAGATGCTATTTCAGTAATGCACTGGTGTGTGCTGCAATGAAATCATTTCAATAAAACACAATGCAGTTATTTACGATAAAGGACAAGTCTTTTTTTTTTTCTCAGCGCTCCCTTCAAAATTCAGTTTACATGGATCATAATTGCCTATTTTAATTAAAAAAATAAATGCATATTATTGTTTTCCAGACTTTAATAAATTCAGATCGATGTTCAGGTTATTTCCTGGTAAAATTTAGGACATGAGCAGCAGAGCGATCATACTTTCTCCACAGCAGGTAATGAATTTTGTTTTCTGTTATGAAAACTGTGCACTGCAGTTTAGACTCCTCTTCATTTCCCCTTTTTAATGTGTGGATAGAACTGGTGGAATTTGCAAATTGATGAGCAAAATATGCAAATGTATACATAATGAGAACAAACTAATTACAGCAATTCAGAGTTCCCATTCATTGATCCATTCATCCAAAAGCTTTTTTTTATTGGAAATTTTAGGGGTATATATTTATCACAATAATGTCCTGAATGCCTTGAAATAAATACAGCTGCATCTTGATAGGTTTTAATCCTAGATCGGCAAGATAAAATAGGCAGCTCTTTGCTGCTATAGTGAATTTCTCTTCTGTAAAAGTACTTTAGTACAAAAAGGCCAAAATAGGCCTCAGAATTTTAAGGACTAAAACACGAGTGACAGAGCCTGGCATCTAGCAAGTTCTTATACCCCTCCAAATGCTTCTTAGCAAGACATGGAATTTAATTATGTCCAGGGTATTATTCCAAGTGGTTTAGACTCTAAATTAGGGATATGCAATTAGCGGACTTCCAACTGTTGCAAAACTACAAGTCCCGTCATGCCTCTGCCTTTGGGTGTCATGCTTGTGGCTGTCAGAGTCTTGCTATGCCTCATGGGACTTGTAGTTCTGCAACAGCTGGAGGTCCTCTAATTGCATATCCCTGCTCTAAATGAAGCTCTCACAAGACCACATACTACAGCCAGAGTAACCAGAAGAGCTATGATGCTTTACTCACATCTAGTGACTAAAATTACAAGTATGAGTGTTTATGAATAGGTACACCTTTGTAATAAAAAAAAAAAGATTCAATATAAAAGTACCGTTGTTCCATACTGAAATTATTCATAAACTGAAAAATGATATATACAATATACATTAAAGTATTTTCCAGAATCGTATGAAAGAAGGCCACTCCTTTGGACATACATTCCGTTATTCATGAACAAGCTAGGACACATCTTTTCAAATAATGTTGCATGCAGTTAGCCTTACATTTTGGAAAAAATTTAAGGGAAGCTCTCAAAAGACAGTAAGAAAAAAAATATATATTTGCAAACTGGTTTGGAATTTTTGGTTATGTGGTATGAGCCTTTAAAGTGCTATGTAAACTAACGTTTAGAGGGCACCAATGCCCTCCTCGACATCCCTGAGATGTATACTTACTTGACCCTGCTGCACCTAAATGTTCACTGTGCCTGTTCCAGTTCATAAGGGGTGCTGCCCCCCTAAACCATGCTCCCGGCCCCTAATCTACATTCAGGGTGCCTGATGGATGGATTTCAATGTTTCTTTCTTTTTTTTGAAGTACACGATTATAGCCTGAGGCTCTAATTGGCTTGAAAAAAGGGTGGGCTCGGGGCGCCTTCCTGTCCGCCCCCCCCCCAAATATCAAGCACCAGCCGCCACTGGCCTGCTGACCTCTGCAAAGCCCCTTAATAAAAATTATAATCATCAGGTCCTGCTCCTACCACACAGTACACTTTGTTCTACTGATTCCAGTCTAGCACCCTATTTTGATATCCATACATTATAGGTCTAATGCCCTATTTTGATACCTGTCTGGTTACAGGTATGCTTAATTTTCAGTGCCTTTCTAAGTCGTTTTTTTCCTCCTTGTTTGCACCTGAGTAGCCCACGTGACTACAGAGTCACACATGTGGGTGTATAGACTCTGGTAAATGACTGATGACTCCCTCCCTCTTCCTCCATGCCACATATTACAAAACACTATAGCCAAGCTGGGGGTGGGGCTAAGACAGAGTGGTTCATGTCCTGTGATGTTGCCCTCCCCACAGGCTGTACAAAGTGGATTGGAACTGTCAGTGAAGGATTCAATGCCTGAAGGCATTGGTAGATGGATCAGATCCTTGACTGACAACTCCACTCTGGCTTTGCATGGCCTGGGGGAGGACCTGGTGATGTCAAATGACATATGAACAGCTTCGGATTAGCCTCACCCCCAACTGGTTTGTGCTGCAGCAAAAAGTAACGTGACCTTAGATTAACAGGGTATTTATTAACAGGGTATTTATTGCTGCAATTCATAAAGTGGTTTACAGTACATGTAATGAATGGCTGCTGGTGTGACCTGTTGGTGTATCGAGGGTTTATAATTAGTGATGGGCTGAACAGACCCCTGTTCGGTTTGCACCAGAACTTTCGAACACCGCAAAAGTTTTGGACCAGAATAACAAACCCCATTAAAGTCAATGGGACCCAAACTTTAAAAATCAAAAGTGCCCATTTTGAAGGCTTATATGCAAGTTATTGGGTATACAATGGTTATAGGGGTCTGGGTCCTGCCCTAGGGGACATGTGTCAATAAAAAAATAACAAAGCTTGTGAAAAATGTCATTTTTAAATGTGCAGTGATTTTTGGATTTTTAAATCGAAAGCATAAAAAATTCCTTCGATATAGTGCCTGGGACAGGGGGGGGGGGGGGTCCCTTAGGCTACCTGTAAAGTGGCAGATCTGTACCATGTCTACAATCTGCTGCAGCAATAATATAAAGCCATTAAAAAGAAAAGTTCCTTTTATTTTTCTCAGCAAAAGCCTTTGGAGCCAGTGTGTATGATGAGGCCACAATGTAGTGCACTGGGAACAAGATTAGAGATTTTTTGAATACATTCTGGTGTCACTTTGACTTTGGATAGAAGTAACGGGTGCGTAAAAATTGGTCTGTGAGTGTCGGTTGTGCCTTCCCACCATAACCATATAGAGGTAATCTTGTTGAAAGCAAGAATTGGCCTTGCTGTAAAAAATTGCAATCATATGCACATGTAAAAACAGGTGCAGAAAAAATACTCTTTGGGTGTCGGGGGCACCTTCCAACCGTAACCCTATAATGGTGCTCTTGATAATGGCAAAAAAAATTGCAATGATATGCATATGGTTGGTATTTTTGCCACGTTTGACGTGCCTGAGACACAGTTTTCAAATAGCAACAGTGCAATCGGCTACGGATGTGCTGAAAAAGGCCCAGACAGCTGAGCTTTGGGGAGTGGGCCGGGAGATAACAGCTGCAGAATGTGATGGAATAGGGTGGCTGCTCTCTACTCTTTCTTGATGTCAGCCTCCTTGGGGTTGTGCTGCCTCACCTTCAGTTTTCTCCTCTGCTCTATCTGGCACCCAAGTCACATCAGTGACATCATCATCTCCATCTCCTCCATCTTCATCATTACCACTGGAGAGAACTTGGCAATACGCTGCGGCTTGGGGAACATGAATGTCAATTTGTCTACCAGTGTTCCTCCCTCTCTCTAGGCTCATGTTCCTGTCATCCTCAACCTCAGAACCAACATCTGAATCCAATAATGGCTGGGCATCATCAAGGAGCAAGTGGCTGACGCTGTGGTCAAATAACTCAGCTGACTCCTCAATGGCTGATGTTGGGGCTATGGCAGGAATAGATGTGAACAAGGAGACAGGTTTATCCACTCTGGCAACTGCAGGGGACTGCACACTTGTCTCTGCTTGTGTGACAGAGGATGAGGAGGAGGAGGATGAGGAAGGTTTAGTAAGCCAGTCCACCACCTCCTCTGCATGCTGTGGCTGGATAGCACATGCAAAATCTCTAAACAGAGGAAATGATGCCCTGCCTGAGGACTGACAACCATATCCACCTTTGTAGTGGGGTATTCCTGCGCTACCATGGAAGGGAGAGGGTAAGGGCGGGTGGTGGGGACTGACTGTGGGGGGGACTGCTGCAGGCACCTGGTGTAGGTCAAACCGTACCTACCAAACTAGATATATAAAAGTGCCTTTGCCTGTGGACACATTTGTTGCTGGCCCCCTTACAGTGCCAAGGGAACGTCTGCCTGTCCTTGTTGTCCTCCCAGACATTATTGGGTGGGAGGGGGCGGTGCTTCTAAGCAAATGTAAAAGAAGTTGAAATCTGAACGTAGATGCACTTTAATCAATGTAAAGAGGTGTTTGGTGCACTTTAATTTGAGTACTCACACTACACAGACACACTCCACGGATACACTATAATATACTGTAATATAATGCGGCAAACGTACAGTGACGCACAGAACTATATGGCATTAAACTGGTAGTAACGCACACAAAACGATATGGCGTTAAACTGGCAGTAACACACACAGAAGTAAATGGAGTTAAACTGACAGTAATGCACACAGAACTATATGGCGTTAAACTGGCAGTAACGCACACAAAACGATATGGCGTTAAACTGGCAGTAACACACACAGAAGTAAATGGAGTTAAACTGACAGTAATGCACACAGAACTATATGGCATTAAACTGGCAGTAACAAACACAAAACTAAATGTCGTTAAACTGGCAGTAACGCACACAGAACTATATGGTGTTAAACTGGCAGTAACGCATACAGAAGTAAATGGCGATAAACTGGCAGTAACGCAATCAAATAGATGGTGTTCAACCGTCACTACACTGATGCTATCTGAACTGTCCCTACTCTAGCTATACACTAATGTAAAGATTACCGACACGGTCTCACTACACTATACTGAAACTATATGAGCTGTCCCTACTCTACACTAATGTAGGCATGAATGACACCGTCTCACTACACTACAGTGGAACTATCTGAGCTATCCCTACTCTAGCTGCACACTATGCAAAGCTGAATGATGGTCCTCCTCACTACACTACACTAGACTGACACTAAACTAATATTCTACACTGACAATTAAAGCAAAATAGCACAGTATAGCACACTAACTAATAGCACTGAATAGAGCCATGTTATATCTCTCTCCATGCCAAAATCACACTGAAAATGGCTGCCATTGAAAGAATACTTTTATACTGTGGGGCGGAAATGAGCCATGATTGGATAAAGTCATGATGACAGTGTCCAATCATGACTCTCACAGTTCTCTGTGCCGATTGGCTGAAGCTTTCACTGCTTCAGCCAATCAGGGCTTGCAATGCACTGTTCAGCGCCGCAATGCATTGTGGTCAGTTCGAGGGGCCGAACAAACCGTTTGTTCGGCTGTTCGCAGAACGACCGAACAACCAAAGTTCACTCCGAACTTATGCTCGGGCTGAACCGTTCGCCCATCCCTATTTAGAATCACTTTAAAGAGGAAGTAAACTCTCCCACTCTGATACTACTTTTCATTTAGTCCATTATAATAAATAATTACTATTAATTACCCACTGTAATCCAGCCCAAATCGCATATTACTTACTGTTTAAATAAACAGCTCCACCCTAAAGTGGAACTTCCGCTTATCGGATTCCTCCCCCCCCTCCGGTGCCACAATTGGCACCTTTCAGGGGGAGGGGGTTCAGATACCTGTATAATACAGGTATATGCACCCACTTCCGGGACTAGCATCCCCGCCCATATCCGAAGATGCCCGTTGTGTCTTGGGAAACACACAGTTCCCAGGATACAACAGGGACCAATAAAGACGTGCAGCGCGACTTGCGCATGCGCAGTAGGGAACCGGGCAGTGAAGCCACAAGCTTCACTTCCTGATTCCCTGACAGAGGAGTGCGGCGGGGGCAGCCGAGAGACGAGCGATCGCTCGTCATCTTCTGCCGACATCGCTGGAACCTGTAAGTGTCTATTTATTAAAAGTCAGCAGCTGCAGTATTTATAGCTGCTGACTTTAAAAAAAAATTTCAGGTGGACCTCCTCTTTAAAAAACTTGTTTCCAGGGGTTAGGCAGTGCCATCTTAAGTATTGTTTACAGTGGAGTGTATTTCCTCCCTTACATTGAGCACTTCCTGTACTGTTAACCAAGCCTCCTTCTTAATCCAACGTTTCTATGGCAACCCTGCTTCCCTGTTCATAGCTGACTTGTTTTATTTTATCTAGTACCGATTTATCTAGTGTTTGCCTATGTCAGTCTTATCAGCTTCAGCTGATAAGACTGCAGTAATGCTGTTCGATGCCCTGGTTTACACTGCATGTGATGTCACATGGTCACATGGGGTGTAGGAGGAAGCTCTGAGTGATTATGCAGTCTCCTGGGATTTCAGTGTTGTGTGCCGTAGGAAGTCCTGATAATAGATAGACAAGTGCACAGAGTGTGCCATAAATCAGAGGAGATCTGGGCATGCTTAGTGACGTCATTCTAAAGAACAAAAAGGATTACAACAATACTAAGCAAGTAAGGAGATATCTACAAGCAGTGTTCATTAGGGTTTTGTATGCTGATTTACATGGGACAAAGTTTTGGGGGAGAGTTTACAACCACTTTAAGCTTGGTGTATGCACAAACTATGACCATTAAGATGCCAGGCACATCCCAGTGCATGTGTTCAATCTCAATTCTGTCTGGGTGCCAGCCTCAGTCAGGTCAAGCAATGTAAGGCCACAGATACCCCATTTATACAAAATGAAAAACGAATATGAACAATAAAAAACAAAAGTTTCTTTTCTGTGACACACTGCAAAGAAGGTATACACAAAGCTCTAATATAAAAAAAAAGGGAAACTCATTGCACTAATTTTCTGTCTCCACTCTCCTGCCTTCACCTGTGTAGCCTGATGCTGCTTGGAGACCTGGCGGGATGGCTCAGAAGTCTTTGATTGACACAGCAGCCGAGGTCTAAAGAACAGCATGGTGTACAAGCATTAAAGAAGTTCTATTCTTTACCTTAGCAGTATACACATCTTTGATCTACAATACATAGTAACAAATGTAAAGTCACTATCACACGTTTAAAAATAGTTTGATACAGCAAAGGGCTTTAAAGTGCAGGATCAATAATTCAAGCTGGTAAAATACATTGTATCCATTGAACATTACAGTGTCTATGTTAGCAATGCAACGGAAATGTAAAAATAAAAGGGTCCCTTTCAAGTGCTATTTCTCTGTTCTATACTTGCCTCAAGGGTAACAAGAAAAATGACTTTATCCTTTTGCTTTTTTATGATATGGAGGATATATATTCATAATATGCATTCCTAAAAGTTACCAAATATATCTGTGAAAAAAGTAGTACAAAAACAAAACAAAGCACAAAATAAACCTGTACTACTATATATATATATATATATATATATATATATATATATATATATATATATATACATATATACACACACACACACACACACAGTATCTCACAAAAGTGAATACACCCCTCACATTTTTGTAAATATTTTATTATATCTTTTTTCATGTGACAACACTGAACAAATTACACTTTGCTACAATGTAAAGTAGTGAGTGTACAGCTTGTATAACAGTGTACATTTGCTGTCCCCTCAAAATAACTCAACACACAGCCATTAATGTCTAAACCACTGGCAACAAAAGTGAGTACATCCCTAAGTGAAAATGTCCAAATTGGGCCCAATTAACCATTTTCCCTCCCCGTTGTCATGTGACTCGTTAGTGTTACAAGGTCTCAGGTGTGAATAGAGAGAAGGTGTGTTAAATTTGGTGTTATCACTCTCACACTCTCATACTGGTCACTGGAAGTTCAACATCACTCCTCATGGCAAAGAACTCAGAGGATCTGAAAAAAAAGAAATTGTTGCTCTACATAAAGATGGCATAGGCTATAAGAAGATTGCCAAGACCCTGAAACAGAGCTGCAGCACGGTGGCCAAGATCATACAGTGGTTAAACAGGACAGGTTCCACTCAGAACAGGCCTCGCCATGGTCAATCAAAGAAGTTGAGTGCACATGCTCAGCGTCATATCCAGAGGTTGTCTTTTGGGAAATAGAAATATGAGTGCTGCCAGCATTGCTGCAGATGTTGAAGGGGTGGGGGGGTCAGCCCGTCAGTGCTCAGACCATACGCTGCACACTGCATCAAATTGGTCTGCATGGCTGTCATTGCAGAAGGAAGCCTCCTCTAAAGATGATGCGTAAGAAAGCCTGCAAACTGTATGCTGAATTCAAGCAGACTAAGGACATGGATTACTGGAACCATGTCCTGTGGTCTGATGAGACCACGATAAACTTATTTGGTTCAGATGGTGTCAAGCGTGTGTGTCGGCAACCAGGTGAGGAGTACAAAGACAATTGTGTCTTGCCTACAGTCAAGCATGGTGGTGTTAAGTGTCATGGTCTGGGGTTGCATGAGTAATGCCGGCACTGGGGAGCTACAGTTCATTGAGGGATCCATGAATGCCAACATGTACTGTGACATTCTGAAGCAGAGCATGATCCCCTCCCTTCAGAGATTGGGCCGCAGGGCAGTATTCCAACATGATAACGACCCCAAACACACCTCCAAGATGACCACTGCCTTGCTAAAGAAGCTAAGGGTAAAGGTGATGGACTGGCCAAGCATGTCTCCAGACCTAAACCCTATTAAGCATCTGTAAGGCATCCTCAAACGGAAGGTGGAGGAGTGCAAGGTCTCTAACATCCACCAGCTCTGTGATGTCATCATGGAGGAGTGGAAGAGGACTCCAGTGGCAACCTGTGAAGCTCTGGTGAACTCCATGCCCAAGAGGGTTAAAGAGGAAGTAAACCCCTGGTGGGTTTTACTTCCTCTTTATTTCCCTGCAAAGGTAAAGCATAATGGGCTACTATGCATCGCATAGTAGCCCATTATGTGTCACTTACCTGAAACTGAAGCCTGTGATGTCACCATTGTCCCCACTAGCAGAGAGGGTCCATCTGCGCCCCTCTTCCTTCTGGGGCGAAGATGGACGCTCTCTGCTAGTGGGGACAATGGTGACATCGCAGGCTTCAGTTTCAGGTAAGTGAAACATAATGGGCTACTATGCGATGCATAGTAGCCCATTATGCTTTACCTTTGCGCATGCGCGTGGGAGCCGCCAGTCATGGCATGACCCCTATTAGAAACGGCACAATGTGCCCTTTCTAAAGTGCGCATGCGCCGATGGCATTGGTGCATGCACCATAGTCATCGGCGCTCGGCTTTTTTGTAAATATCTCCTAAACCGTGGAGGTCCACTTTAAGACCCCTTTCACACCACACCGCCCATAGCGTCGGCGTTAAAATGCCGCAATTTTTTGTGGCATTTTACCGTCGGATTTGTGGCACATTATGGCCGATAGCGGGGCACTTTTACCCCCCGCTGGCAGCCGAGAAAGGGTTAAAACCACCGGCCAAATGCTGCAATAGCGGCGTTTTGCCAGCAGTATTACAGCGCTGCCCCATTGATTTCAATGGGAAGCAGCGCTGGAGGAGCGGTGAGTTCACCGCTCCTTCACCGCTCCAAAGAAGCTGCTGGCAGGACTTTTTGTGACGTCCTGCCAGAGCACCGGTGCAGTGTGAAAGGCTTTCACACTACAGACAATGGTGCAGCTGTTTTAGGGCGGATTGCAGGCGTATTTCTAACGCTATAGCGCCTGCAAAACACCCTTGGTGTGAAAGGGGTCTAAATCTCAGTTCAGGATTAATTCAGTAATAAATTTGTGCATCATTACTGAATGTCATTAAAAAGGTGGTGAAACAGCTGGCAGATTTCGCTTTTGCATTACAAAGCCTACTAACCAAAATGCTTGAAAAAAGCAGCGAAATGCCATTACCAATGCTTGCAAATTGTTAGTAGATATTAATTGAATAGGGTTGCATGTTATTTTAGATGTCTGGCCAGCATAAAATAAATCAACACATTTTGTTCTGCAGCCAAGATAATATTTTTGTTAATCATTTATGTTATGTAAGTATACATGAAAACAATGGAAATTATGACTCCGCAAAGGGACCATTAGGGCAGATATTCATTGAATTGAAGGAGCAACTGACCTTAACATATTATGCCATTTTATTTCAAATGCAATCAAAGATACGGTAATATTTTAACAGCAATTTGTTTTTTCCTGCATCTTCTGTAATAATTCTGCAGCCACCATTCCAGCGTGGAGAAAACAAAGTAAAATTATTTAGTACTTTATGTTTTCAGCAGCTGTAACCTATTTTCTGAGATGAAGGTTCTATACAAAGGCTTTAGCAAAATCTGCCAAATTCATAGCCTGGTATAAAGTATTTTGGCTGTGAATGACCATCTGTCTTCACTGGTACATAACATATTTTCAGACTGAATTAAAAAACCATTATGCAACCCGCCTAGACTGAGGCAGGCTGTGTCCTAAAGGGAGCATAAGTTCTACACTGTCAGAATCATTAGACTAGGTGCATGAGTTACACATCATTTCCAGCTCCACCAGTTGACCTAAGCTAACACGGGGATGAAAAATAACAGACCAACAGGATGATTTTTAAGACAAGAAAAAAAGGTGAAAAGGCAGAGGGCATCTAGCTTTTATCACTTCTCACATCACAGTGGTCTTTCATAGATATTTTAAATAATCAGGCCTGATTTATATGTTCTTTCCCTGTAGGCAAGCTGTCCTATTCCATCCTGCTACCCAAATCGACTAGTTAACCTTATGCCACTTACACACGACCAGACTTTTTGACAGCAAAGGTCCGACAGAACAAATCCGTGAGACATTCCGAACGTGTGGGGTCCATCGGACCTTTGCATGGCAAAAATCCGATGGACTTTAGAAATGTTTTAAATTTTCCCGCCGGAACTCCGCCTGAGTCAGTTCCTAGCGGCAACGACGACGATAACAGCGACAAACCAGAAGCCCTGGACAACGCTAGTAAAAGAGCTGCAAGTAGATAGCGGAGGCCCGGCAGAACAAATGAAGAGCGGGACAAGACCCCCGAAGTCGGAAGAAGACTCCCAGAGCTGTCTAATAAAGTACTTTAAAAACCTGTGTTATGTTTTTTTTTTAACACTTTTTCCCTTAGGTGAATGGGTAGGGGTACCATGTACCCCATACGCATTCACATAGGGTGGGGGGCCGGGATCTGGGGGCCCCCTTACTAAAGGGGGCTCCCCGGATTCTGATAAGCCCCCGCCGCAGACCCCAACAACCAACGGCCAGGGTTGTCGGGAAGAGGCCCTTGTCCTCATCAACATGGGGACAAGGTGCTTTTCGGGTGGGGGGCCCGCAGGCCCGCTCGCTCGTCCCTACCCCCTTTCCTGACCGGCCGGGCGGTGCTCGGATAAGGGTCTGGTACCGATTTTGGGGGGACCCCACGCCGTTTTTTTGGCGTAGGAGCTTCCCCTTAAAATTCATACCAGGCAACAGGGGTTGGAGGGTGTCAATATCGCCAAAAAAGCGTCGTAACTCATTACATTCAAAATGAACGGACTTTGCTACGTGTGTGGGCAAGTCCGTTCATTTGGAAGTCCGGCGGAACTCCGGCGGGAAGTCCGTCGGACTTAGTCTGCTGGAAAGTCTGGTCGTGTGTACAGGGCATTAGTATTCATCGCCAAACTGAGCATGTTGAGGCTGACAACAGAGATACCCAAAAGAGGCACTTTAGTTTGCCTGCTCTGTGCCAGTACTGTAATGCCCCGTACACATGATCGGATTTTCCGACAACAAATGTTGGATGTGAGCTCGTTGGCTGAAAGTCTGACCGTGTGTATGCTCCATCAAACTGTGCTGTCAGACTTTCCGCCAATAAATGTTTGATAGCAGGTTCTCAAATTTTCCGCCATCAAAACGTGTTGTCAGAATTTCCGATCGTGTGTACAAAAAGTCAGACGCACAAAAGTTCATGCATGCCCGCAATGAAGCAGAAAGAGCCGCACTGGCTATTGAACTTCCTTTTTCTCGGCTCGTCTTGTATTTCACCACGTTCCCACGTTCATAATTGTTGGCCAACATTTGTGTGACCGTGTGTATGCAAGACAAGTTGGAGCCAACATCTTTCGAACAAAAATCCACGGTTTTGTTGTCGGAAAGTCAGATCCTGTGTACGGAGCATTAGTGTATTGCCCTACTCAGCTACATTCCATTCTAGCTGTACAGTCCAAGAGCGGACCATGTGGTCATTAAGGGCAGAGTGATGCGTTTCCTTAATAACACGCACACACACACTGATACTCATCTTAGCTTCATTGACATTCATTTTACTATGTATTTAACATATGTGTTTTACAAATGCTGCTGTTCAAACTATGCACATCTCCTGGCTAAAAAAAATTCGAAGCATTTATATGCAATATTTTATATTTACCGTACAATAAAATTGTAAAAATCTTTTGTCCTTGCCATAGAAAAGGAAAAAAAATGATATATATATATATATATATATATATATATATATATATATATATATATAATATATAATATATAAAACCACTATGCATTCTCTTAGGGCCCTGTTCAAACCTATACAAATTGGATTCGTAATTCTGCCTGTGAGATTCTGGAATGCAGCAATATCATAGCAAAAATACACAGGCATCCCAAACCCGCCAAAAAAGGACATTTGATCATGTGAAAAATGGGAGGGAGTCTAAAAGACACATGTTGCCTTCCAGCCCAGCCGTCTTAATTAGAAGTAAAAAAACATGGGTTTATGGGTATAAGATTTACCTATAATTCCATGATTTTCTCACACAGTTAAGAGGGAGAATGAGAATCCTCTGCTGCTGAAAATGTACTGTTTTAATCAAGCTAAATCATATATTATTATGCTATATGTTATAACAAAATTATGTATTATTTATCTATTTACTGTGAAATTACTGGTTTGAAGTTAAAACTTCAAACTTCAGTAATTTGTCCGTTAAGCCACCTGCTTGAGTACAGTTTTTGAAAATATAGTAAATTACCTTAAAAATAATATATAATAATTATTTGTATATTACTTATGGTAATTAACCCCTTGCCACCCAGGCCAGGGGTCTTTAGAGCCTGGGATCTGCATCAGACAGACCACAGCCCTGGACCTGTAAAGCACCCTGTGGCTAACTCCACACATTCCACTACATGCCAGGGGGAGCACCCAAAACAGGATCTTGTGCAAAGTGAAATTACAGTCCAGCCCTGTGTCTTCCAACAGAATGTGATGTCAATCGTGGCAACTGCGACATGCACTGAGGCTGCGCAGTCGCCACGATTAATGTCACATCCGATTGGGTATCCGCATAATGTCCGGCCAGTGAAACGCATAACGGCTTGGCTGACTCCTGATTCCCTAACACTGAAAGGTTGTCTGTGTTGGTACTTACCCAAAGCACCGTTAAATGTAAGGGCAATGCTTTGAATTTTATTTTTCTACTACTACTAATAAATACTATATTATGCTATATATCGCTTTGCCATTTTCTCACTGCATATAGAGTGGAAGAACTTCTCATATATGTGAGATCCAATAGCTCAGTAGCTGTGGGAGAGTGTTGACAGGAGACATCTCTGGAGTATACTTAAAAAGCGAGTGAAGCCTTTTTTTATGACCATTTGGAGTTAGTGCTCAGTAAGAATGTATGCCCTCATGGTGGTGGAGCACAATTTAAGTGAATTTGTGAGAGCGCATTACTTGTTAGGGGCACAGTGATTTGAAGACACCGGAAGGACTATACTATACTCTTATATACATCATTTTTAAAGTGGAAGTAAACCCCCTATCGTTTTCAGCCAAGGAAGCTGCCATCTTTGCCTCTGTTTAATCTTCAACTGCCACAGTGCTGCACATGTGATCCGTTATGACACCAGCCATTGGATGGTTTGACTGTTTGGTTGAGAGCACAGCCAATGTGCAGTTAGCATTCACGGCATGCCTTTTTTTTTAGACTGTTAAATCGATGGGTTTACTTCCGCTTTAACTTCAGCAACAAAAATAAATCCATCACCTAAGGACATTAGCAAAAAAACTCAGGCTAGCTGGGATTTGGAGGGGTATATAAGAGATGTGATTGCAGTTCTTTGCTTTATTTCTACCGGGTAATACTGTAAAACAAAAAACACACACATTATGTCCTTGGGTGGCTGGCTATATCACTCCTCCCCTGCATCTACTGTATGGAGGGAACCATGGCTGTCACCCTAGGCTGCTCTCCTGATATGGACTACAAAAATGTCTCTTCATCTCCATTATACGGGCATTGGTGGGCTGTTCAATTTGTAGTTTACAGAAGATAGCTAAGAACAACACATTCCTTGGTTCAGCTCACAGGAAGTAACAATGACACAGCCTTGCTTGCAAGATCAACAGCTATTTTCTGTATTTGCTGAGAATGTTCTTAGGTTGAAAGAAAAAAAAAGAAAAGAAAACGAATGCAGCCTCCATATCTAATGACAGTAAGCTGCAATATATTGCTGTAAGGAAGGGCATGCCAACAGACAAGATGGCTTTATGAACTTCTGTGCACAAGTTAATACATGTTCTATTTCATGCTTGCAGAAATTGTGCACTTGCTAATGCACCAGCGCCCATGTGCACTTGTGACAATTTTTGGCACCAAACAGGCTATTTAAACTGGGCCAGCACTCTGGATCAGTGCTGCTTTGTATTCACCCTCCTGTGTATTCTTTGATCCTGTATCCTGATTCCAGTTGCTGACCCAAATTTTCTTGATTACTCTCTGAACTCTGCCTGCACTGACCTTAGCTTGTCCCCTGACCTCTGCTTCTGTCTGCTCCATTGGCTTATGCTTCACTGATGGGTTCCAGATACGGTTGTTTCCTGACCATGCTCCTACCTGTGCCCTGTACCCGAACTATCTGGTCTGTGTATGACCCGGCCTGCCTGACTCTGCAAGCTGTCACTGGTACCCGTCTACCACTCTGCTGTTCCGGCCGACCTGCAGTCTGCTACCAGCTACCATCTCAACTGCCCGCTGTCGTCAGTACCAGCCTGCCTTAGTCTGCTGCCTACCAGCTTGCTGCTTACTGGAGCCTTCTGATGACTTCCCCTGCCCAGTGAGGACACCTTCCCTGCTGCTAGAAAGACTTACAGGCACTCATGCCACTTTGTAGTCCTGTGCCTCCTGTTTACACTATCAGGGGCCCAGAGTCTGAGGCGTAAGAGAGGCCTTTTTTTTTTTAAGTTAATTGTACATAAAAGTTAGATGCAGAGGGCTTATGCCTCCAGTTACCTACCTGGGCACACTTGCAATGCACCTGTACCATCCACTAGCCTTTGCTGGTAATCTGGCAACTCTTTGTGCTACCACTTTGTAATGCTATTCTCAAGCATACTCACTGAAAACTGCTTATTGTTTCTTTGATAGGGAGCACAATGTATGATAAAATGTCTACTAAGAAATCAACAATCATATACAAGCTTGCTTTTTTTTAATATGTATTTATTTAAGGAGTGAAGTGTTTTCAGTTCACTGACTGATTGTTCACCTTGCACTGCCAGTGAGATATTTACCTGAAATCAAATGCTATATAATTCCCCCTTGGTAGTACATGTAAGTAACTGTATATTTTTGCAAGCTATACTAAAAATATATACTTTAAACAATGCAATTATTTCTCTCTTATGTTCCCAATGCTCCCTTCAACTCTTTTCCAATTTTCTGCTGTTTAAATCCAAATACAGGTCACAATATATCAGAAGAAGTCGAGACTTGTGTTGGCAGCAGTAGAAAAGATTTGAGGTGTGAACGTGTGCAGAAAAGCCAAAAAGAGCAGCAATTATGTATTCACACAGCCTTAAATTAAACACTGAATCTGGCTGTATACATTCAATCAAGAGATAATTGATTTCATTCTGACGGTGGTGCAGGATAATCAAAGAACGTTAACAGGGTGCACTCAATATAATTAAGAAATCTTTGTATCCAGTATTTACCAGCAAGTTTGTTAGGTGAGACCAGAAACTGACTATGCTTACTAGGCTTTTATTCTCAAAAAGAAAAAAATATTTTCATATTAAAGGGTCAGATCTACTTAAAACAGTATACAGTAATTTTTATAATATAATTTTATATTGTTCCACAAACATTCCTATTGAGGCCCATTTAGATTTGTATTCTGTTTGTTTCATTTTGTTTCATAACCAAAACACTTTTCACATTTATGCAGCATATACAGGTCCTTCTCAAAAAATTAGCATATTGTGATAAAGTTCATTATTTTCTGTAATGTACTGATAAACATTAGACTTTCATATATTTTAGATTCATTACACACAACTGAAGTAGTTCAAGCCTTTTCTTGTTTTAATATTGATGATTTTGGCATACAGCTCATGAAAACCCAGAATTCCTATCTCAAAAAATTAGCATATCATGAAAAGGTTCTCTAAACGAGCTATTAACCTAATCATCTGAATCAACTAATTAACTCTAAACACCTGCAAAAGATTCCTGAGGCTTTTAAAAACTCTCAGCCTGGTTCATTACTGAAAACCGCAATCATGGGTAAGACTGCCGACCTGACTGCTGTCCAGAAGGCCATCATTGACACCCTCAAGCAAGAGGGTAAGACACAGAAAGAAATTTCTGAACGAATAGGCTTTTCCCAGAGTGCTGTATCAAGGCACCTCAGTGGGAAGTCTGTGGGGAGGAAAAAGTGTGGCAGAAAACGCTGCACAACGAGAAGAGGTGACCGGACCCTGAGGAAGATTGTGGAGAAGGACCGATTCCAAACCTTGGAGGACCTGCGGAAGCAGTGGACTGAGTCTGGAGTAGAAACATCCAGAGCCACCGTGAACAGGCGTGTGCAGGAAATGGGTTACAGGTGCCTTATTCCCCAGGTCAAGCCACTTTTGAACCAGAAACAGCGGCAGAAGCGCCTGACCTGGGCTACAGATGGACTGTTGCTCAGTGGTCCAAAGTACTTTTTTCGGATGAAAGCTAATTTTGCATGTCATTCGGAAATCAAGGTGCCAGAGTCTGGAGGAAGACTGGGGAGAGGGAAATGCCAAAATGCCTGAAGTCCAGTGTCAAGTACCCACAGTCAGTGATGGTCTGGGGTGCCATGTCAGCTGCTGGTGTTGGTCCACTGTGTTTTATCAAGGGCAGGGTCAATGCAGCTAGCTATCAGGAGATTTTGGAGCACTTCATGCTTCCATCTGCTGAAAAGCTTTATGGAGATGAAGATTTCATTTTTCAGCACGACCTGGCACCTGCTCACAGTGCCAAAACCACTGGTAAATGGTTTACTGACCATGGTATTACTGTGCTCAATTGGCCTGCCAACTCTCCTGACCTGAACCCCTTAGAGAATCTGTGGGATATTGGGAAGAGAAAGTTGAGAGACGCAAGACCCAACACTCTGGATGAGCTTAAGGCCGCTATCGAAGCATCCTGGGCCTCCATAACACCTCAGCAGTGCCACAGGCTGATTGCCTCCATGCCACGCCGCATTGAAGCAGTCATTTCTGCAAAAGGATTCCCGACCAAGTATTGAGTGCATAACTGAACATAATTATTTGAAGGTTGACTTTTTTTGTATTAATAACACTTTTCTTTTATTGGTCGGATGAAATATGCTAATTTTTTGAGATAGGAATTTTGGGTTTTCATGAGCTGTATGCCAAAATCATCAATATTAAAACAAGAAAAGGCTTGAACTACTTCAGTTGTGTGTAATGAATCTAACATATATGAAAGTCTAATGTTTATAAGTACATTACAGAAAATAATGAACTTTATCACAATATGCTAATTTTTTGAGAAGGACCTGTAGTCATAATGGGGAAACAGGACCACATACAGTGGTGTGAAAAAGTGTTTGCCCCCTTCCTCATTTCCTGTTCCTTTGCATGTTTGTCACACTTAAGTGTTTCGGAACATCAAACCAATTTAAACAATAGTCAAGGACAACACAAGTAAACACAAAATGCAATTTGTAAATGAAGGTGTTTATTATTAAAGGTGAAAAAAATCCAAACCATCATGGCCTTGTGTGAAAAAGTGATTGACCCCTAAACCTAATAACTGGTTGGGCCACCCTTAGCAGCAACAACTGCAACCAAGCGTTTGCGATAACGTGCAATGAGGCTTTTACAGCGTCCTGGAGGAATTTTGGCCCACTCATCTTTGCAGAATTGTCCTAATTCAGTTACATTAGAGGGTTTTCGAGCATGAACGGCCTTTTTAAGGTCATACCACAACATCTCAATAGGATTCAGGTCAGGACTTTGGCTAGGCCACTCCAAAGTCTTCATTTTGTTTTTCTTCAGCCATTCGGTGGTGGACTTGCTGGTGTGTTTAGGATCATTGTCCTGCTGCAGAACCCAAGTTCGTTTCAGCTTGAGTACACGAACAGATGGTCTGACATTCTCCTTCAGGATCTCTTGGTAGACAGCAGAATTCATAGTTCCTTTTATCACGGCAAGTCTTCCAGGTCCTGAAGCAGCAAAACAGCCCCAGACCATCACACTACCACCACCATATTTTACTGTTGGTATAATGTTCTTTTTCTGAAATGCAGTGTTCCTTCTACGCCAGATATACTTGGACACAAACCTTCCAAAGAGTTCCACTTTTGTCTCATCGGTCCACAGAATGTTGTCCCAAAAGTCTTGGGGATCATCAAGATGTGTTGTGGAGAAATTGAGACGAGCTTTGATGTTCTTTTTGCTCAGCAGTGGTTTTCTCCTTGGAACTCTGCCATGCAGGCCATTTTTGCCCAGTCTTTTCCTGATGGTGGAGGCATGAACGCTGACCTTAACTGAGGCAAGTGAGGCCTGCAGTTCCTTGGACGTTGTTGTGGGGTCTTTTGTGACCTCTTGGATGAGTCGTCGCTGCGCTCTTGGGGTAATTTTGGGCGGCCGGCCACTCTTGGGAAGGTTCACCACTGTTCCATGTCTTCGCCATTTGTGGATAATGGCTCTCACTGTGGTTCGCTGGATTCCCAAAGCTTTGGAAATGGCTTTATAACCCTTTCCAGACTGATAGATCTCAATTACTTTCTTTCTCAATTGTTCCTGAATTTCTTTGGGTCTCGGCATGATGTGTAGCTTTTAAGGATCTTCTGGTGGACCTTACTGTGTCAAGCAGCTCCTATTTAAGTGATGCCTTGATTGTGAACAGGTGTGGCAATAATCAGGCCTGGGTGTGGCTAGAGAAATTGAACTCAGGTGTGGACAACCACAGTTATAGTATGTTTTAACAAGGGGGCCAATCACTTTTTCACACAGGGCCATGATGGTTTGGATTTTTTTTCACCTTTAATAATAAACACCTTCATTTACAAATTGCATTTTGTGTCTACTTGTGTTGTCCTTGACTATTGTTTAAATTGGTTTGATGTTCCGAAACACTTAAGTGTGACAAACATGCAAAGGAACAGGAAATGAGGAAGGGGGCAAACACTTTTTCACACCACTGTACAAATCAAAAGGACTTATATGTAGATAATTGTGAATGCATATTTTAGTTATTAGTCATATTTAGAAAAATTCTATGTTTTGTCTAAATAAACAAAACACTATTTTCTTAATGAAAGGTTAAAAAAAATCCTAACACAGTTCTTACTACTTCAAGAAATATGAAAAACAGCCCCTATAATAAAAAAAATAATATGCTCATTTGTTACCTTCAAACACTACCGTACTCCACACTACCCTCTTAATTAGATAGATGAAAACCATAGTATACATTAGACATGTGCAATTCGTTTTGTTTTTTTTTGTTTTTCTTTTTTTTTCGGTTGTTTCGTTTTCATACGAATGAACGAATGATTCGCGAAAAATTTTAACGAATCGTTCGAATCGAACGAATCCGATTAACGAATCGTTCGAATCGAACGAATCCGAAAAACATTGAAAATCCAAAAAAAAAAAAAAAACACAAATTAGAAACAACGAATGTACAAATGAAGAAAATCCGAAAAACGAAAACAGGAACAACGAAAATTAACGAAAAAATTCGTACATTTGTAACATTTTTTTGTTGAATTGGTAATTTTCCGTGTCCCTTACAATGGTGCTGCTTAACGTGCTTCGAATAGATTGAACGAAAAAAATTCGTACATTCGTAACTTTTTTTTTCGATTCGTAATTTTCCATGTCTCTTAAAATGTAATAATAGCATACACATTACATAAAATTATGAATTATGCTCCGATTACGAATCTACGAATGTTACGAATGTACGAATAAATACGAATGCGTTCGAATTTCGAATAAACGAAAAACGAAAATTAAACTAACGAAAAAACGAATCAACGAAAAAAATAACTCTTACGAATGTACGAATCGTTACGAATACGAACACCGACGACTTACGAATTTACGAATCTTTACGAATCAACGGAAACAAAAAAAACGAAACGAAAATAAACAAATTTTTTTCGGAAACGAAAAAAACGAAAACAAACAATTTTTTTGTTGTGCACATGTCTAGTATACATACAGAGACATAGCTTTAGTTTCTTCTTTAACTTGCATAGTATTCTACAGACAACCTGTGAGCCATCCAGCTCCCAAAAGAGAGGGCCAGCCATAACTTTGATAACTTTGCTTTAGAATCTTAGTAAGAATTTTCTTCCTTTCCCATAATTTCCTATCCCAGGACACCCTGTCACCAGGAAATAAACTAATTGGAATTCTCCCCAAGGGGGACAGAGATAGCAAATAAACTGGACAGAGACTAAAACAACAAAAGTTAGCCTCAGTACAACTGTGTTGTAGACTACTACAGATTGGCATTTAGGGCTTCCAACAAAGAAAAAAAGCTGCCACTAGATTATTTAAATGCAACGTATCTAGTAACCTCCAGTTGATATTTACTATGTACTGGTAAATGCATTTGCTGATTGTGTGCATCTGTAACACTACCTATCCTAAGGTCACAGCAAATGACCTCCAGATGGCATAATAGGCCAAACTGTCCAGTCAATCTACTTGGTTGCAATTTCTAAGCATATCCATCTTAGGGTTGTTTCTTTTTCTAGGGTGTTAGTAAAAAATAACCTGAATACCAGTGACTTAGCAGAAATCATCTAAAGAACAATTTATATTCAAGACTACAATTCTGTCTAGTAGAAAACATGCTAAGCTGTAGCTTCTTTAGAACCAAGGTTCTAGTAGTATCTTGGTGGCAACTACCTAAGGCAGGGCAGCTGAAAAGGTTCCTGCATTGAACTTCTCCCTCAACCAGCCATTCACCACTTCTCTAAAGTGTGGGGGGGGGGGGGGGGGGTTAGCTGCAGGTGTCTTCTCAAGACTTAAGTATACCAGAATCTTGTAGTAATGTCCTAGAAGTCACTCCTCCAACACACAGCTCCTTCGGGCAGGATGCTGAGGGGGAGAGGAAATGCAGCACACCATCCTTATTTGTAGAACCCCAGGAGAAAAGAGGAAACTCTGCAAGGCTGTCCCATTGTCCCAATTTGTTATCATCTCCCAGCTCACACCACCAGGATAAGTTCATAAGTATTTGGGAGTAGTCATAACATTTCATAACTCAAAATTGTTAACAATTTCGAGATAGACTACTGGAGAATAATCAACAGCCGATGACAAAAGCAGTAAAGAACTTGAGCACAATCAGATGTGAAGGAACACTTTGTCTGCTTATACCCTAACTACGGTACTTCTTGCAGATAGAGACCTCAGAGACACTGAATAATGCAAGGTCCTTACATAAAAAGTGATATTTCTGTTATTGGATGGATTGGATAAAATTCAGTCATGGTTAGTTCCATTGTTTTCTGTACACAACTGCGTTACCTTTGTCTATGTACAGTTTTGTATAAGTAAGTTTCACAGTTATTTTGTGTTTATTCTTTTAACTAACTTTGTATTCTTCCATATATTACAACTTGAGAGGCCATAAAAAGCACATTCAATTCAGATTTTTTCGAATTCCTCTTTAAATCATTATTTACTTTATAGTATAATTTGAAATAGGAAATGTACACAGAAATATAGTTTGTAATTTCACAAGTACTGTCTGGATTCTAAGGCAATATTTGTGACTTCAACGCTAGACACAGTATCTAAAACAGCAAAGTAAATGCCTTCACCAAATATAATTGAAGGCAGTCGTTGTTTTGACCTTTGACAAATTGTAGACATTATCAGAGCAGAACAATTCTCAGCTGTAATGTGTTTGGGGCATATTTTTCCTGAGAGAGTTTTCTTCAGGGCCCCAGAATGTCTTTACCAATGAGATGACTCGCATCAGCTTTTGGGTGAAATGTCAAATGACAGTGCACAATAGAAATGATTGATGTAGCCAACTTTGACATTAAAAGAAGAGGCACGATGACAACCAGGTTTACGGAATTCTGAAATCTGTATTTAAACTCAGACACACTGCCTTATACTACACTGAAGTCTTTTTCTTTATAAAAGAAAGATATTGCTTTCATGTGTTTGAAACCCATACGTAAACTTACAGCCTTTTAGATTTTTTGACAAATTGCCAGATTCTTAAAAATCTCAGTGGGCTGAGATCAACAATGTTCCTTGATATATCTTGATGCACCTGATGCCTCTTCATGAATTTCTCATGAGTACAAAATGGTATACTGTATGTCTGAAAATATTTCCCAGCTGGCAAAGCCCTAGCTACAGTGAGTATGGGATTTAACAGAGACATAAAATAAGAGGGCAAAGCATTGTAAATGGTAACACATTTTAATGATTCAAAGAGTATGTGTGTATATAAATACACACACATTTTTGGGATCAATTACCGGTAAAGTCAATAATTTTAAAAATATGTTCTCTCATGAGGTCCCTCAGGCATTACCTGCCCTCTCCCTTATTCCATTCACATAAATCACAGTAAAGCAGATATATTATTGAATTTGATATCTGGAGGAGCCAATCCACCTCTAACTTTCCATGGCCTCATGTTATTCCAAATACATCCCCAGTAATTACATTTATATCATCCTCACTTAAATGGGAAGTTCAAAAGTAGATATACAGTATGTGCTAAACCACAGGAAAAACAGTTATTAAGATAATTTATCTTCCTATTAAATTAAAGGGGTTGTAAAGGAGTTTTTTTTTTTTTTTTTTTAAATAACAAACATGTTATGCTTACCTCCACTGTGCAGCTCGTTTTGCACAGAGTGGCCCCGAACCCGATCTTCTGGGGTCCCTCGGCGGCTGTCTCGGCTCCCCCCTGCAAGTACTGCTCACCTTAATGCGAGCTCCCTCGCATGGTGTGGAGTACTTGCGGGCGAGCTCCCGTGATACAGCCGGCGGCTGTATCACACGGGCCTGCCCCCCCCCCCCCGCGCGCTGCGTCATTGGATGTGATTGACAGCAATGGCTGCGCTGCTTTCAATCCATCCACTCTAGCAATCAACGACCAGGGTGAGCGGCGAAAAGGATGTCGGGGGTGAGCGTGGGACTTTCTAGGGGTCAGGTAAGTAAAACGGGGGGCTGGGGGGGGGCTGTATTGTCAGATGTTTTTTCACCTTAATGCATAGAATGCATTAAGGTGAATTTTTTTTTACCTTTACAACCCCTTTAAGGTATTCAACCCTCATCAAAGTACAAAGTAATATCCCCCACCCACATATTTCTAATGTGGTGCTTGCCTTTTGTCTATGTTCCTTGTTTCAGACATTATGTTGGCCTGCAATCGGGTTAGGATGATTTACGCTCTCAAATTGTCCTGATCTCTAATGTAATGAAAGTAAGACTTTAGGCCCATACACACGATCAGACTTTTTGACAACCAACATGCAAATTAGCTGTTTTGGACCAACATCCGACCGTGTGTACGCTCCATCGGACCAACTTTTTCCAGGTTTCATCGGACTTTTGTTGGCTGTGCGAACGTACCAACTTTCTGCCAACAAAAGTCCGATGGACCAAAGTCCGACCATGTGTACACAAAACCAACGGACTTTTGTCCAAAGTACAAACACGCATGCTCAGAACCAATGCAAAAGATCAGACAACAATATAGAAGTTGACCAAAGGTGGCGCTGGAGTATTCGAACGTCCTCTTTTTAAGTGTCGTCAGTACGTTGAAACGTCACTACGTTCGTGTTGGTTGCCTAAAAAGTCCGACCGTGTGTATGCAATACCAACTTGGGGCCAACGCCCTTTGGACAAAAATCCACGGGAAAGTTGGTCCACGGTCCGATTGTGTGTATGAGGCTTAAATCTAACATTTTGAGTTGCCACCATAACAGAAACAGAGAGTAATCTTCCAGTGGGGAAACTTGTTCCCATAGCACCTGTCTGCAAAAGGTATTTCCTTCACATTAGAAATATATCCTCTCACTTCTTGTTGAGTGTACAGGACATGAAGTGAAGGCTAATCTGTCCAATAAGACAAAAAAAACAAAAACTTACAGGGGTTTTAACTATTCCCTTTTCTAGGTAAAAAAAAAAAAAAAAAAAAAAACAAGTTTAGGCTTTAGTATATTTCCTTTAATGATCCAGAAACTTTAACATACTGTATCACACCACTCCTTCCACTGGTTTCTACAGATAACAGAAACTTGTGAACATTTTATAATGTTATGCTTAATCAATTGTGTTACATGTGCTACAGCTCTTTTTTGTCAATATTCAGTGCAATTGTTAACTTCAGAATCAAAGCGGACCTTCAGTCATTTTTTTTAACTTTCCATCTATTAAATCTTCTTGTCGTTTTAACTTTGGATAGTAAAACATTTTTTTTCTGCCAGTAAATAAAAACCTTATACAGCCCACTTCCTGTTTCTTGTCTGGTCATTAGCCTAGGCTGATGACATCATGCACAGCTCTCTCTCTCTCACTCTTGTGAGAGTTTGCCAGGATGGAAGAGGGGGGTGGGTCATAAGAGGGCCAATGAAAACTGCAGAGCTGGAGGTGTGCCTCTGTGTGTCTGTGTAAATCCAGGAAGTAAACAGGCAGCAGCTTCAGCTGCCCACAGTTAAAATGGCTGCAGCCAAACTTAGTGGAGGGAGATTTCTGCAGCATATTTGGCAAGTAGAGAATCACAGTATATATAAAATAATATGCAAAGTTGTTGGAGGGAAGCTTCAGAATGACAAAGATGTTTTTATTGCAAATTATGTGAGCGGACTGCAGTTCCTATTTAATCATGTATACCTGCCATAAGCAATTTGGAGTCTTGCAAATTTGTTAGGAGGGACAGTGTATTTAGGAGCAATTGTGGGTTCCCTGAATTCCCATTTATACTGCTTAACCTTATTTAGAGTGGTATCAAAAAAATCACAGTACCTACTACCTGTATTCTGTAGTTGGTATTCACTATTGTTTTAAAGTTGTACGTGATACTTATACATAGCCATCTTCCACTGACTACATACTTCAAGGGGAAACAGAACTCAAATTGTAAGAACAGATGTAGCAGTAGATAGAATGGAGGGCAATACTATAGAGTGCCACTTGAGTGAAACATCTGAGTCTGTTGGGACTGCTGAAACTCAGGGCCAGCATAGGACAGCCCAGGTGGCTGCCTCAAGGTGGCAGGAGGGGGGGGGGCAAATCCGGGGGTCCCTCAAGAAATGCTTATGCTGGTGCCGGCCCTGCTCGCACATTTACCTTGCTCAGCATAGCTGTCATGGCGTGCACAATGAGAGGCAGCACAGCCCGGGCACTGTGAGTTTTAGCTGTTGGCTCCCCACACACTTCTATCTGCTCTCCCGACCCCTCCTCCTCTCTTCCAGTCAGATGCAGGGCAGATGATGGCCCTTCGTTTCTGAACCCCCTCCACTTCTCTACCCCTAGCCTGTCCTATGACCAGTCCCCTTCCACAGAGTCCCACCTCCAGTCTAGCACAATCGACACTGAACTGGAGGCGAGTGGGATAAAGGGGGGGCCTGGGAGGAGTAAGATCATAGGGAGGGGCCGAGTGATGCCAGGGGGCGGGGCCAGCAGGCACAGAATCTGGAATGGCATGGCACGGATGACAATCCTCAGTGGAAAGTAGGACATGGCTTAGATGTCTCATTCTATGTGACTGTCTGTTATCTGAGTATACAGCCTGCTACATGTACATCAAGGGGGCCCTCTAGAGAGGTGTACTCATGAGGAAAAGAAAGGAACATACAATATCTAAAAGAGTAAGCTGTGAAGGTTTTAAGTCTGAGTGAAATATAATGATCGGTGCCTCAGCAACATTGAAAGGGGAAGTTCCAGTAGAGTGAGAGCTATATTTTACCAAAGAGGTAGCTGGGGAACATACTGAATGTCTATGAACGGATTGTTCCATTTATCATGCACAGATTAAGAAAAAATCAGAAGAGAAGATAAGAGGCATAGTAGATCTAGAGCACATAGCAGGCTCAGCTCATGAAGCCATGGAATCTGGTGACAAGGACAAACCTATGAAAATAGGTTTCAGAATGTCTATGGGCATATTCTCAAAAGTGAGTCTTCTGTGACTGTGCCGCAACGCTGGGCCTGTAAAGCACCCTGCATCTTACACAGTACACAAGGGTCTAGCAAGTACCATAAGCAGAGCCTAGTGTCACATTCCAGACAGGCCTTCATCCAGCAGCAGAGTCCAGGTACTGCCTCGCGGAGTATTGGTTGATATAGATAGCCGCTATATAAAGACCAGCTCAAGTAGTATAATCAACATTTTGATTGAAGAGGAAAAACATCCACAAAAGGACTGAGATCAAGAGAGCTGAGGAAAAAGCTTCCTAGGACAAGTGCAAAAAACTGAGGCATAACAGTGGGGTTGTTCAGGGTTGGCATAACTGATTTTTTGTGTGCCAGTGTCCAAACCTCCTGAAGGCGACAGTTTACCCTATATGTCCTTACCCTTTATGTCCTTATATATGAATTACTTAAAGTGGAAGTAAACCCCCCTATCTTTTTCAGCCGAGGAAGCTGCCATCTTTGCCTCTGTTTAATCTTCAACTGCCACAGTGCTGCACATGTGATCCGTTATGACACCAGCCATTGGATGGTTTGACTGTTTGGTTGAGAGCACAGCCAATGTGCAGTTATCATTCCCGGCATGCCTTTTTTTTTTTAAACTGTTAAATCGATGGGTTTACTTCCGCTTTAATTATTCAATAGACAATGAAGAAATCTGATTTTAGTGTTGTAATAAATGGGTCAAATGAAGACTGAAATGTGTACAGTAACACTTAGTGGTCTAGTAAAAAAAATTTAGTCCAAGATTTGCACATCTTTCCTCAAGAATTTATAGGTTTTTCCCAATTACGTGTAAATAAAAATTTGTAAATCTTGGGTAAAAGTTTTGTGAATCTTGTGTGAAAACATTTACAAACAGACCTCTAAGTGTTTTAAGGTTTTTATTGAGAAAACTGGAAATTATTATAATTATTTCGGCTTTAAAATATATAGGAAATGATATAACTCTTGCAACTTAATATCACTTATGCTCATACACACGATCGGAAATTCCGCCAACAAAAGACAGATGTGAGCTTTTGGTCGGAAAATGGGACTGTGTGTATGCTCCATCGAACTTTTGCTGGCGGCATTACCGCCAGCAAAAGATTGAGAGTAGGTTCTCAATTTTTTGGTCAGAAAAAGTTCCGATCGGAAATTCCAATCGTCTGTACCAATTCCGACGTGCAAAATTCCTACGCATGCTCGGATGCATTGAACTTAATTTTCTCGGCTCGTCGTAGTGTTGTACGTCACCGCGTTCTTGGCGGTCGAAAGTTCAGAGAACTTTTGTGTGACCGTGTGTATGCAAGCCAAGCTTGAGCGGAATTCCATCCAAGGTTTTTCTGATGGAAATTCCATTCATGTGTATGGGGCATTAGGCTAGTTTCACATCTATGCAGCTGCGGTTGATGCTGTTTTCCGGCATGCTTTTGCATTTTTGAACGCGCATTTTTGATGCATTTTTGCATGCGCTTTTTATGCGTTATGCATTTTCTCCCCCTAACAAACTGTAAATAGCCAGTTGTTAAGGAGAGGGCGGCTGCTGCATCCTTAACAACCAATGACTCATTAGCTGTCAGTGGAATTCCCCGCGGACAGCTGAATGTAAACCAAAGAATGCTGGAATTAAAAAACTTAAAAGAAAAACTGCCTGGGGGTCCCCCAATCCATACTAGACACTTCAGGCCTGGTACGGATTTTAAGGGGAACCCCGTGCCAATTTTTTAAAAATGAAATGTCGTGGGGTCCCCCCCAAAATCCGTACTGGGCCCTTATCCATGCATGCAGCCTGGCAGGCCAGGAAAGGATGGAGGGGGGACCAGCGAGTGCCCCCCCCTGTGGAAATGCCAGGCTACATGTCCTCAACATGGGGGGTACTTTGGGTCAGGGGGTGAAGAGTTAAATATCTCTCAGGTCTGCCTGTGATTCCACTGAAAATACTTTCCCTCATTACCTGTCCCTGGGACTCCCATGAATAAAATGGGAGAAAAGAAAAATAGAACAGCACCAATCAGCATTCAAGCTCTTTAATCACAGATAAACATGTCACAGTAACACTTACATTTAAGATCACTGAAGTCTGCATAGGAATCATTAGTGGTCACAGCTGTACCGCCAGATAGCCTGTGTGCTCCTAGGGAGTTGTTATAAGGGAGGATGCCGGGGGATGAATAAAATGGGGGCTGTGGTTTAGTGGTCATGGGACAGTAAGGCACATACAGTAATAAAAACATCATCAGAGGTTGTAACACTTACTTATGTGTCTTTGTTTTTCTCTGTGTTCCCAGTGCAGAGATGTTCTTCCTATCCTGACAGGAAGGGTTAGATCTCATGCACACTAGGCATTTAGCCCAGATGACTGAGGCTCCAGCATTTGGCTTCAACTTGAGGGCACAGTCACTTTCCAGCCCTGCTGCCCACCGCCTCTATGAGAGTCTGTCAGCTGCTATGGCTAGATGCGTCAGGGAGGTGCACTCAGTGGTACTTCTCTTCAGGGCAGTATGGGCCCAGGGATGAATGCCCAGAATGCAGACAGCTTTCATTACCAGAACTCATCCCTGGAAGCATACTGCTCTAAATGTACATACCACTGGTGCACTGTTTACCTGCAGCAGCTCTCAGAGTCTCAGAGTTTGACAAGCTGCCAGCAACGGGACTAGACAGTGCACCTTTGCCCTCCTACCGCAGCTAAATACCAGAACCTCATGCACTGGGGCTTGATGCTCAGTGGCCTCATGAAACCTAAATCTTCTCAAAGGAATGTGATCAGGCAGACCACTTTTTAGGTTCCCCCCTTTAAAATCACAACATAAATCCTTTCAACTGCTAACACAATGTCCAGAATTATCAGTTTTACATGCTCTGTGTACATCTAAATATCCAGAAATGCTGGAACTCAATAATGTGATTCAACTGCCTTAGCACCAGTAGTTTAAAAAGATACTTTCCAGTGCATTTATTCATACATAAAAAAAAACATAATATACTGTAACTGATGAATGTATTTAAATGTAATCCTACAATGCATCTTCTGTGCCTCACTAGATAAGTTGTATGTATTCATATCTTTTGAGCCTGAAAAAAATCCAAGCAAGAAGTGGTCCCTTGTTTATGTACTGCCCTTGTAGCGTCACATTTGGCGACCCATCACATTTGGCTACCCGCTGGACTGCGCATGCGCCACGCCGCCATATGCATTCCAACACTGTGGTACCACAGGGCCCCTCGCGGGCTCACTTCGCTCGCCATGCTCCAGGCACGGCCTCGCTTCGCTCGGCATGATTATATTATAACACTATGTACACTTGGATGGTGGGGCTTGAACCTGGACTCAGGGGTTTGGCCACAAATTTCTGCGCAGGCGCAGATTGCCACAGTGTTGGAAGGCATATGGAGGCGTCGCGCATGCCCAGTCCAGCGGGTAGCCAAATGTGATGGGTTTCCATATGTGTCGCTACAGACTGCCTTTTTCTCTGACCCCAATACAGCCTTCCACCAATAACACAGCATGGGAAGGGAGTTTGACAGCAACAAATCATGTGACAAGAGACAGAAACCTTGACAGAAGCAGTGTAAAAAGTTTGCTAAATCTAACCACAATAGACCACATAAAACATGCCAATTTTTGCGGTTTTGTATTAATTAAAAATTGCTATGCATTTTAATGTAACCAGCATAAGCTTTTGATCCAATTCCAGCCTCTTGTAGTCCCCTATACAGTAGAAATCAAAACAAGAGAGGGAAGGGAAATAGTTGGAGCCAGTCGGGCTCTGCTCTACCAGTGCCAACAAGAAACATGTTGGCAGAAAGACAGAGCAGAGTAAAAAGAGTTAATGACTTTCTTCATTATGCAATCATAGGCTTGGGGCAGGGAGGGGACTATGCTGCATTACTTAAACGTAGTGGAGAAAATTCAAGTCACTAACCCAATGTATTGTTTGGCAGGGCTGTATATATATATATATGTATATATATATATATATATATATATATATATATATATATATATGGACTGTTTAGACACTAATCCTTTTGCAGGTAAAACAGCTTTAATATATTTCAACTGCGTATTTAGATACATCTTACAGTGGATACAATTCTCTTGTGGATTACATCATGTCCTATTAGTTTTCTCCCTATTACTTGGTCCTGACAGATTAAAGAACACAAATACTACTCCTTGACCAGCACATGTCTTGTTTGGCGCCACAGGCAAAATTGTGTTATGGACTCCCTATAGAAGTGCTAATTTGCTAGAGCAGACCCTGTACAAACAGCCTACAGCTCGCAAGTACAATGCTGACTTTTTCAGCTGTGAACTGGACTCTCTAGACACCAAAAATGACAAGTTCTTCCAATCTTAAATGGAAATTCCGTAAAATGTCAGATGAAAACTGTCACTTGAAGAAAAGGCTTCTAACTTATTTGCGTCTAAAAAGATTCCCAATGCACTGCGTAGACAGGCCTCATCCAAAGCTTCTGTTATTCCCACATTTTTAGTAACAGGAAGAATAAAGTCATAATAGAGTAAAAAGTTTCAAGAAAAATATATAAGAAACTCAATAAGTCCTTGCAAATGGCTGCAAAAGGTATGACCAAGGCCTACAGAATTAAAAACCTACCCAAATTCTGGGAAATTTAAACTGAGTATATGATAAAAAAAAATGCATCAGTAGGTTTTATTCGGTAAAGACTGCATGCCAAAATGATAAGCAAATCTAAAGATATAGTCCAAAAAAGTTAGCCACAAATAAAACTAGAAAAAGAGAACCAAAAGAATAAAATTGAATAGAATGTATAAGACAAAAAAAGAAAACGCTTTATAGCAGAACTAAACTAGCAGTATTTTCACAGTTTAGTTCTGCTATAAAGCGTTTTTTTTTTTTGTCTTATACATTCTATTCAATTTTATTCTTCTGGTTCTCTTTTTCCAGTTTTATTTGTGACTAGACATGTGCAATTCGTTTCGTTTTTTTTCGTTATTTTCGATTCGATAAAAATTCGGTAAAAATTTTAACAAATAACGAATCGTTCGAATTGAACGAATCCGAAAACAACGAAAATCCGAAAAAAAAAAACAAATTAGAAACAACAAATCTACGAAAGAAGAAAATCCGAAAAACGAAAACGGGAACAACGAAAATCAAAATGAACGAAAAAATTCGTACATTCGTAATTTTTTTTTGTTGAATTGGTAATTTTCCGTGTCCCTTACAATGGCGCTGCTTAACATGCCTCGAATGGATTGAACGAAAAAATTCGTACATTCGTAACTTTTTTTTTTTTTTTTCGATTCTTAATTTTCCGTGTCTCTTACAATGGCGCTGCTTAACGTGCTTCGAATGGATTGAACGAAAAAAATTCATACATTCGTAACTTTTTTTTTTTCGATTCTTAATTTTCCGTGTCTCTTACAATGGCGCTGCTTAACGTGCTTCGAATGGATTGAACGAAAAAATTCATACATACCGTGTCTCTTAAAATGTAATAATAGCATACACATTACATAAAATTATGAATTATGCTCCGATTACAAATGTTACGAATGTTACTAATGTACGAATAAATACGAATGCGTCCGAATTTCGAATAAACGAAAATTAAACTAACGGAAAAACGAATCAACGAAAAAATAACTCTAACGAAAATACGAATCGTTACGAATACGAACACCGACGACTTACGAATTTACGAATCGTTACGAATACAAACACCGATGACGTACGAATTTACGAATCGTTACGAATCAACGGAAACTAAAAAAAACGAAACGAAAATAAACGAAAATTTTTGTTGTGCACATGTCTATTTGTGACTAACTTTTTTTGACTATATCTTTAGATTTGCTTATCATTTTGACATGCAGTCTTTACCGAATAAAACCTACTGATGCATTTTTTTTTATCATATACTCAGTTTAAATTTCCCAGAAATTTGGGCAGCTTTTTTTTCCCTTTACCAAGCCAGATATCTTCTCCTTGGCTTCTTCTGGGTGTTGGTTCATTAGCCATCCTGATTGTCTGGCAGGAAATGACATAACTTCCACGCATGCACACTCAAATTCCTTCATTGCGGCACCAAGATGTGCTGAGAATGTACACTGAGCTGCTCCCTGCACATACATAAGGATATTGTGAACAGGCAGATACGTTTGTTTTATTACAGAAGAGACAAAGCACATCTCTCTGGCAATACAGAGCTTGCCTGCTCGCAATTTTTTTAATTTTAGTTCCACTATAAAAGGGGTTCTATGATCACAGCATACACTTTCATTTTATCAGCATTGTAATAACAGTACAAACAATACTTATAGTTGACAATCCCATAGAAGCTTACTTAAAAATTCTTATTTTGTGAGCGGTGCCTGTCTGCTAACCATCTTTTTCCACAACTTCTGGGATTCCCTGCAAGCTTTACAGCTATTACTTTGCTTGTGGTCAATTTCTAAGGACTATATATCCCATGGTACCTTGCTGATTCCTGTACTGACTGTGCAATGCAAAAATCCTCCTCTCAGCAGCTCTGTAGTTCAGAAGGCCGGCTCTGTGAAATGTGACAAAGCAGCACCTACTCAAGGCATAGTCAATACCGGTCACTGAATCTTAAGAAGCAAATGTGTGGGGATCTGCACAAAGTACGTTTTAAAACTTCAATATCATTCTGACTAAAATGATTAGGCCAGAAATAACTGAAATACATACTGGAAATGAATCAATCCTTTTTGGACTATAAATATACTTAACCTTCGACAATTCTGAGTTATGGTGTATGGGAAGGCTTAAAGAGGGTCAAAAGGTTCAAAAGGCTCAAAGTTTTTTTACTTTAATGCATTCTATGCATAAGGTAAAAAACCCCCTCTGCAGCAGCCCCCCTAGCCCCTCCTTACCTGAGCCCCATCGTAAACCAATGATGTGCACGAGAGCCTCGGCTCTCCAGAGACTCTCCCTCCTCATTGGCTGAGATACAGTTAGTGAGCCAATGAAGGGAGAGAGAGGACAGGCCCGAGCCACAGCTCTGTGTGTGAATGGACACACAGAGCTGCGGCTTGGGAACTAAACTGCAAGTTGTTTGCTGTGGGGGCACTCGGCTGGGGGAGGGACCAAGAGTGCCGGCGAGGGAATCGAGAAGAGATGTATCAGGGCTACTCTGTGAAAAACCACTGCACAGAGCAGGCGAGTATGACATATTTGTAATTTAAAAAAAATATAGTCTTTAATATCACTTTAAAGTGATATTAACCACTTGCCTACTGTGCACTTAAACACCCTTCCTGCCCAGACCAATTTTCAGCTTTCAGTGCTCGCGCACTTTCAGTGACAATTGCGCGGTCATGCAATGCTGTAACTAAATGAATTTTTTATCATTTTGTTCGCACAAATAGAGCTTTAGTTTGGTGGTATTTATTCGCGACTCCGTTTTTTATTTTTTGCGATATAAGCGAAAACATAGCGGAAATTTTGAAAAAAAACAATATTTTCTCCTTTCTTTTTTAAAAGAAATCCAATAAAATCAAATTTTGTCATAAATTTAATCCAAAATGTATTCTGCTACATGTTTTTTGTAAAAAAAATTCCGTTAAGTGTATAATAATTGGTTCGCGTGATCACGGACATATGTACGCAAATGATCATGTAAAAGGGGTGTGCAGGTGATCACGGACATATGTGTGCAGATAATCATTGGCACATGTGATTTTAGTGGGACATATGTGAGGGACATGTGTTTTTATTATTTAGGGACATGTGTGTTTTGGGGACATGTGTGTTTTGGGGACATGTGTGTTTTACTGTGGGGACATGTGTGTTTTACTGTGGGGACATGTGTGTTTTACTGTGGGGACATGTGTGTTTTACTATGGGGGACCCTAGACTGGTGATCAGTGAGTAAAAAAACATCTCATACTCACTGATCACCAGCCGGCTGCAGCGATCCGCTCTCCTCTCCTCACCGACGACTTCCGTGTGAGGAGAGGAGGGCCGATTGCCTAGCAACCGGCTGTTTGTTTACATCACATGACAGCCGTGATTCGTCACGGCCGTCATGTGATCAGGAGGGCCAATCACCGTGCCCTCCTGCCGATTCGAGATGCGCCGTGTCCGGGTGACACGGCCGCATCGGGATCGCGCCGCTGCGCGGGCACGCGCGCGCGCGATCCCGCTACTTCTGAAGGACGTTCCTGAACGTCCTATCAGAAGTAGACGGCTCCCACCCGGCCGTATATCTACATTGGCCGGGTGGGAAGTGGTTAAAGGCACATTTTTTGTTAAAAAAAAAAACAAAACAAGTAAGCCCCCATACACACGGTCGGACATTCCGACCACAAAATTTGTCGGATTTTTTCCAGTGGATTTTGTCCGAAACTGGTGTTGCATACACATGGTCGGACAAAGTTGTCGGAAAATCCGATCGTTCGGAACGTTATGGCGTTCGTTCGTTACGACAGGACTACGTAGAGGCTAATAGCCAATAGCTTTGGTCTCGTAATTTGATCTGAGCATGCATGGCACTTTGTCCGATCGGAATTCTCTACAAATGATCGGACAAAGTCCGATCGGATTTTGTTGTCGGAAAAATTTGAGATCCTGCTCTCAAATTTTTTTCGTCTGAATTTCCGACGGAAAAAGTCCGACAGAGCCCACACACGATCGGATTTTCCAACAATATAATCCGATCAGACCTTTTCTGTCGGATTTTCCGACCGTGTGTACAAGGTAGAATATTGCACAGAAAATAACTTTCCTTCTTTTTTTCACAGTCACTAATGGCAATATATGCCAGCAAAACTTTTCTGAAACCCAAGTATAGCCATATATATACTCATAAAAACCACAGTGAAGTCAATATGAATTTATTTTCTAATATATTATATGGAGAAGGTTGGTGTTTATAACACTTTGCTACTAAATAACTCCATACATGTATAGATTGTGCAAGAAGCTAGACAGTTGGGTTGTGGTCAGTTTTTCAGAGTATCTATGGCTGAGAAAAACCAAATGGCGCACTATAGAAATCATAGAATAAATCTTTCATTAGTTGGACCAGTTGTACAAACTACTAAAAGCTCTGTGTTTCAGTCAGCCTAGCTATCTATTGATGGATTAATGTGGTGCATCATCTTATTGAAAACAAATAATCTTTAGAAAACAAAGTGATAAGTAAATACGATACATGAATGAAAATGAAATTATCAACATTAACCTCCCTGGTGGTATGATTATGTCAGATTTTTGATGCTGAAAGCGGTTCATTGTTTTGCATAGAAATTTGGCGTTTTATATTGTAGGCCTGTAATTCTTAGTAATAACTCACTTAAATCTGTCCAAACAAGAGTCTAGTAGATATCCCGGGTATGATACATTTTGGAACACGAAATCATAAATTATAATATAATAAATAACTATAAATAATTATAACAAATAATAACATATTAATACTAAAATGTATTCAATAATGTAATCAAATCAAAAAACACAGAAATTTGCTCAGTTGCAGAATTGTCGCTGTTGTTACTTCCAGTGTTTGATGACTAATATCCCCACAAATCCCTATCGCTCAATTCTATTGCTCAATTCTGCAAGTAATTCCAATTTATTATCACAGTTTTCTTGCTGGTCTAAAACCGCTTTTGATGTGGAGGGACATTTTTTGGTTGCTATGGACAATCTCCAGTTTACAGGCAGAAATAACAGTATATATAATATAAAACTGCATGCAGGCCACTGGACAAAACATTAGGGACAAAAGGGATGTGAAATAATTTGATACACTAAAGCGGAGGTCTACACAAAAATTGAACTTCTGCTTTTCAGAACCCTCACCCCCCCCTCCGGTGTCACATTTGGCACCTTTCAGGGGGGAGGGGGGTTCAGATACCTGTCTAAGACAGGTATTTGCACCCACTTCCGGGCATAGACTCCCACGGGAGTCTATGCCTCTTCCCGTCTCGCCACGCTGTCTGCTGGGACACACACGGGTCCCAGAGACAGCAGGGGCCATTCAGATTGTGCTGCGTGACTCGTGCATGGGCAGTAGGGAACCGGGAAGTGAAGCCGCAAGGCTTCATTTCCTGATTCCCATACTGAAGAGGGCAGCGGCAGAATCCGAGGGCCAGTTTGGCCTCAGGTGCCGACATAGCTGAACCCTGTGACAGGTGAGTGTCCTTATTTTAAAAGTCAGCAGCTGCAGTATTTGTAGCTGCTGACTTTAAAAAACTTAAAGGACTCCCGCTTTAATGTAATCTGTAAGATTACAGTGTACTGTATGTGTAATGTGTTTTTCACATTTTGAATTTGGCGCCGGGCTCCATCCCCGTGCGTCGCGACGCTCCCAAGGAATGGAGCTCGGCACTGTGATGAATCAAGCGGAGGACACGGATCGCACACACAGTGGGAGAACATCGCAGGATCCTGGGGACAAGGTAAGTAACTCAGCCTGGATCCTGCGATGCAATCCCGAGTGTGGCTCGGGGTTACCGCTTTTGGTAGCGAAAACTCACCCCGAGCCACACTCGGGATTACCGCTAGGGAGGTTAAAGTACCTCTCAAGTGCGTACCACTAAAAATAATCAATTTTTACCACATTTGATACAGGCCTTTTGTTACTTAGTCAAACTGATCTGTTTAAAATTCAAATGGCCATACATAACGATATACAAGAAAAATAAATTGATAAAGCTGTTTTTGCTAATAGCAGTCAACCCCATCAGTGTTCAGGAGAAAGGACATTAGCAGTAATTCCAAAGTATAAGTTAGTACAGCTGGTATTTAATAAATTCCTTTTAATCTTCCAACATAAAACATAAATGCAAACATTGCATATACTGTATTTAATATGCAGCCTAACCAATTAACATTAACATTCGCTGCCACTAAGCAAACCCATACACTTAAACGGCTGCTACAATATACTCAAGCATTATAAATGGGAAGTAGCAAATTGATTTGCATGTAATAACTGTGGCAATAAACCTTCCCTTCCTACGTGCAATTTTTCCCATCTGTTAATGGAGTGGAAGTTTAGAATCTATTATTCCCAGAAGGGGACTTACCCAGCTGGACATCTATAACACTTGGCTGGTTCTCCACAGGGAACAATGGTTTAGGAGGCTTCGCTGTGAGTAAAGCTAGAAGAGAAAACAGAAGACTGTAATGGAACTCAGAGACAAATTACAGGATAGGAAACATTCTATCATGCAAGGCATTTAATTTTGCTACACTTGATACAGTGTAAACATCATCATAAAGTCTGGCTGCGTTGACTGTGAGACTATCTATACAGAATATATTAAACAGTGGATTTTCAATCCCAGTGAATTAATATAGATAGGTCACTCTGACAGGTGCATTTACCAGATACAATAAATTTAAGAAAGACGTGGGTCTAGGTCAAAACTCAACTCCTAAAATTTTAAACAGGAGATAAAAAACACATGGTTGGAGCCTGCTGATACATCACAGAACAATATAATGTCTGAGACCAGTGCAGGCAATCAGTAAACATTAAGACATTTATGAAGAGTTTGTCCTCTTTAATAGTTTAAATGTGACTTTCTTTGGGAAAAGGGTATACATCAGGCAAGCATGCTTGTTCTTTACAAAGTCATGCTGTTTAGCAGCATAGCAAAAAGAATGTGTGTTACACTATTCCTTATGCCCCGTACACACGGTCGGAAATTCCGATGGAAAATGTCCGATCGGACCATGTTGTCGGAAAATCCGCCCGTGTGTGGGCTCCATCTGACTTTTTCCGTCGGAATTTACATACGACCGGACTAGAATAAGGAAGTTCATAGCCAGTAGCCAATAGCTGCCCTAGCGTCGGTTTTTCATCCGTTGGACTAGCATACAGACAAACTGATTTTTCGACCAGACTCGAGTCCGTCGGAAAGATTTGAAACATGTTTTAAGTCTAAAGTCCGTCTGATTTTTCGACAGCAAAGGTCCGATGAAGCCCACACACGGTTGAATTGTCCGACGGATTTATTCCATCAGACCTTTGAGGTCGAAAAGTCTGGCCGTGTGTAAGAGCATAAGAGGAATGCCCCGTACACACGGTCAGAAATTCCGACGGAAATGTCCGATCGGACCATGTTGTCGGAAAATCCGGGTGTGTGTGGGCTCCATCAGACTTTTTCCGACGGAAAAAATTTGAGATCCTGCTCTCAAATTTTCCGACAACAATATACGATCAGACTTTTTCCGATCGTGTGTAGAGAATTCCGACGGACAAAGTGCCATGCATGCTCAGATCAAATTACGAGACCAAAGCTATTGGCTACTAGCCTCTACGTAGTTCCGTCGTACGCAATGAACGTCACCACGTTCAGAATGATCGGATTTTCCAACAACTTTGTCCGACCGCGTGTATGCAACACCAGTGTCGGACAAAATCCGTCTGAAAAAATCCGATGTATACGGGGGCTTATAGTCACCACAGTCTCTGCACATGTCTGTACAAAGTCTTGCCACAGTACTATCTGTAGGAAATGTAAATTACACTGCGACAATTTAGGACCTTGACCTCTGGAAGATTTACCCCCCCACCCCTCATGACCAGGCCACTTTTTGCGGCACTGCGTTAATTTAACTGAAAACTGCACTGTCATGCAATGCTGTACCCAAAGACAATTTACTGTAATTTTTTTCCCACAAATAGAGTTTTTTTTTGGTGGTATTTGATCACTACTGCGGTTTTAAATTTTTTGCACTATAAACAAAAAAAGACCAACAATTAAAAAAAATATATATATATATTTTTTTTTACATTCTGCTATAGAACATAGTATGGTAACAGAAAAAAGCTGCACTAAATTATACAAATGCGGTAAGTATAACCCCTAATCCTCATGCATAAATTGAAACATAATATAAAACATGTATCAAAAAAAAGTCCAGTGAAGTCCAAATAGGTAAAGAGTGGATGGAAATTTTGAAATATACACACACCACCAGCAAGTGATCAGCCCCCACATAGATGACCCGCTTACCAGAGGGAAAGCTTATTAAAGCCTGTATAATGGATCTCTATCCAGGTAACACCAGCACAGGGACCTCCACAAACCACCTGGGTATAGCCTGTATGTCAGGAAACTCTCCAGGTCCAGAGTAGTAGCGTTACCTCTCCTCAAACCAGCATCAATGGTAAAAAGGGGATAGCAAACAACCTCACGGAACACACCAGCTGGATCCCGCGCACAGCTCTAATATCGCGACTCTTGGTCGGGCGGTGATGTCAGCAATGTTTGCTATCCCGGTTTTACCATTGATGCTGGTTTGAGGAGAGGTGACGCTACTACTCTGAACCTGGAGAGTTTCCTGAAATACAGGCTATACCAAGGTGGTTTGCGGAGGTCCCTGTGCTGTCGTTACCTGGATAGAGATCCATTATACAGGCTTTAATAAGCTTGCCCTCTGGTAAGCGGGTCATCTATGTGGTGGCGGATCATGTGTTGGTGGTGTGTGTATATTTCAAAATTTCCATCCACTCTTTACCTATTTGGACTTCAATGGACTTTATATATATATATTTTTGATACATGTTTTATATTATGTTTCAATTTATGCATGTGGATTGGGGTTATACTCATCACATTTGTATAATTTAGCGCAGCTTTTTTCTGTTACCATATTCTGTTGTTGTGTATATCTCACAATTTTGGAGCTGCTGCTGTTAAGATGTTTTATTTCCTCATCTAATTTTTCACTTTATTTTACTTTGTTGTAGCGCTGTATTTTTTTGCCTTTTTACTCTTGCTATAGAACATATCCAATAAAAAAATTGAAAAAAATCAAATCTCTTCATAAATATGGGCCAATATGTATTCTGCTATGTGTTTTTGGTAAAAAAAAAAAGAAAATCCAAACTATGGGATATATACTGGAATTTTTTTTTTTATACTAGCAATAGCAGCAATCAACCAGTGACTTATAGTGGGACTGTGATATTGCGGCAGACATTCTGATACAGTGATCGGTGTTAAAAAATATGCACTGTCACTGTACTAATGACACTGGCTGGGAAGGGGTTAAGCCTTGATGGCAATCAAAGGGTTAATTGTTTGCCTAGCCAGTGTTTGTGTTTACTATGTGTGCTGCTTTTACTAGAGGAAGAGATGGATTTGAGTCCCTGCTTTGCATCCCGACAATCAGCAGGTGCGGGTGAACATTGAGTGCCCGGCACGCAAAGATCGGCTTCTGCTGTGAATTATCACAGCAGAGGTGGCACATGCGCACACCCTGCAGACGGAAGTGCATAATCACATATATATATATATATATATATATATATATATATATATGTGTGTGATTTGACGCACAACTGAATCCATGTAGCTTTTTTGACCATGTAACTTAGTGTATACTGTAATCAGACCTGTTTAGATACATCCACTCCCTTGCTACATATAATAGGTGTTCATGAGGATACTTATGATGAGGCATGTGGCCATTTCTCATCTATGCCAACAAAGAGCTCTGGAGTAAGTAGGCAGGAAGCACATATACACTAAGAGAAAAATAGGTTCTAAGGCATTTCCTAGTGAATATTGGTTAAAAATGTGATATGGTGGTACAAGCTATAAAGAAAAAATGGGTATAACACTCAAATTGGGTTTTAACACCTACCGTAATTACTAGTGGTGGTTAATCACAATCATCAGAACTTGTTTATTAATGTTGAGGACATTAACTCCTCCAAGTGGTTTTCCCAATTTAGTGGAATATAATGAACATACCCAATCATTTACAACCTTATGTGAACTAAGGAAGCCACTTGGGTGAGTAACATGTCCTAAACATGCAAAGTAAATCAAAAAGCATAATGAATTAAGGTGCCATTCATTTCCAATCCCAAGGTATCTACATAGCACATCACAGCACACTACTCATACACATACAAATACATGGGGGCCTTGCAACCATTTTTGTTATTTTGTAAGCTGGGTCTGCTTCCAGTTTTACAACAATACACAATGATTAAGATTTTCTGTCATGTCTTTCAATGCATGTATGTGAGGCAAGCTTTTAAAATGGTAAAATCACATCAAAATGGACTTTAAAGCGGAGTTCCACCCAAAAGCGGAACTTGCCCCCTTACATGCCACATTCGGCATGTAATTTTTTTTTGGGGGGGGGGTGGGTACTTGGTTTTGAGAGGGACTTCCTGTCCCACTTCCTGCTTCCCTCTCTTGGCTGCCTAGACGACTCCTCCTCTCCCCCTAGGTGGCCCCTCCCTCTCTGCAATCTTCTGGGACACGTCACAGGTCCCAGAAGATTGCCTGGCCACTAGCAGAGCACAGCGTGCCTCACGCATGTGCAGTGCGCACCCGGCAGTGAAGCCACAGGCTGTCACGGCCGGGTGCCCTCAGTTGCTATGATGGAGCTGTGAAAAGGAAGGGGAGAGGAGCGAGGCTCCGTGCAGCTGCATCGCTGGACCGTGGGACAGGTGAGTGTCTGTTTTTTAAAAGTCAGCAGCTCCACTTTTTGTAGCTACTGACTTTCAATAAACTAAAAAACAAGTGGAAAGCCGCTTTAAGGTCAAAACTGCATGAATTACTTAAAATACTGTATCCGCTCACTAAAAATACACTATAACTTCCCTTTGATTAATAAAATAGGCAACACCACAGAGATTTCTCTTAAAATAGATATGATTTTATGAACTTATATCACATCAAACCAAGTTTTAATAAAGTTTTAGGCATTGCCGAAGCTAACTAAAGCCTGATATTAGCTGTTTTAAAGTGATAGTACGCGTATCTATTTAGCTTTATGTTTACCGTCTTCAAACTGGAATTGAAGGATGCTTTAAAAGCTTTAACAGAGCTGCATGAAGTTTGCTGTAAACTTTGCAAATATTTTGTGAAAGCTTGGTGTACACACTGTTTATTTATGCAAGCTAAAGCCCATGTGAACAAGCCTTTACAAATAAAGTGCACCTGTGCCCAGACTATATGTATATATATATATATATATATATATATAAAAATGTACATATTCTTAACAGGAAGAGAAAGCACTTTAAAAATAAGCTTTCCCGGACTTCTCTGGCTATGTGTTTTGTGAAGTAATTCATCCTCAAAATTTACAACAGGACTCAACAGTCCGGTTTCAGTCAGCTTTCCACAGTTTATAAACACCGTTTATATCTTTACAATAGAAGGCTGGCAGGTTGTCAAGTTTCTTCTCTCCACAGAAAGTATAAGAAAAGAAGCTGTGATTTTAGTGCTTCTGTTATGAGTTTTAAAGATGATTTCCCCACAATGCTGCAGTTAGAGGGGTGAATGGTGACTTGTTTTAATTAAAGTGTGTTTACTGCATGTTCAGAATATGCTAATACCTTAATGTTTAAGTGGTAACGGTTCATTTTTAGCTGGCCCTCTGGGGTTGAATGTCTGTTCTTTCTGACTATGTCTCAAGCAGTGTTTTTTGTCAGATAAGCACCATCCAGGATCAATGGTTGCCCCCTGGGAAGCACTGATATAAACTAGCTTGCTAGTGTTGCTGCCCTGAAATTTTACTAACCCCATATTGCTAGAATCATGAGAAGGGTCTGCAAATATGAACTTGTTATCCCGTAAGAGAAAGCAATAACAATTTTAAGCAATACATGCTTTTACAGGGAGGTAACACATTAAGAATAACTTGCTAAGGGAGTTGACAATATGCGCACAAATTGAAAAACATAATATTTACTTCAATTAGCCAATCATATTAAAACAAAAATCCCTGTTAATTAATCTGCACATTTATTGTGTGAAAAATCTCAATCGCTTTAGAAAATCAGCCTCAGTATATCATTGAGATAACTGTTGCTAAGGGCATACCATGTAACATTAGGCAATATCAGCATCATTCTGATTTGATTCACTTTGCTAACATGCATATATATATATATATATATATATATATATATATATATATATATATATATATATATATATATATATATATAAGTGTCAATTCTACAAGCACTAGGATGACCTTAACCACTTCCCTACCCACCCATAGTCATATGACACCCACAAGGTGGATCTCCCATCCTGGGTGGGCGTCATATGACGTCCTACCATTCCCAGCCGCCTAGGGGGCGCGCGCCCGCGGTGTCGCTCGGGACCCAGTGCGCGTGCCTGGCGGCCGCGATGTCCGCCGGGCACCCGCGATTGCCCGTGAAAACAGCGGGACCATGGAGCTGTGTGTGTAAACACACAGCTCCACGTCCTGTCAGTGGAAAGGAGACTGATCATGTGTTCCCAGTACGGAGGAACACTGATCGGTCCCCTCCCCCCACAGTCAGAATCACTACCTTAGGGAACATACATTAACCCCATGCAGCGCCCCCTAGTGTTAACCCCTTCCCTGCCAGTCACATTTACACAGTAATCACTGCAATTTTATAGCAACGATCGCTGTGTAAATGTGTCCGGCGCAATGTCGCAGTCACGGAAAAAAAAATCGCAGATCGCCATTACTAGTAAATAATAAAAAAAAATTCAATAATTCTATCCCCTATTTTGTAGACGCTATAACTTTTGCGCAAATTGCGATTTTTGCGAAAATTGCGATTTTTTTTTTTACCAAAAATATGTAGAAGAATACGTATCGGCCTAAACTGAGTAAAACATGTTATTTATTTTTTTTAAAAATGGGATATTTATTATAGCAAAAAGTAAAAAATATTGTGTTTTTTTTTTTTAAATTGTCGCTCTTTTGTTTATAGTGCAAAAAATAAAAACTGCAGAGATGATCAAATACCACCAAAAGAAAGCTCTATTTGTAGGAAAAAAAAGAAGGCAATTTTGTTTGGGTGTAACGTCGCACGACTGCGCAATTGTTAGTTAAATCGACGCAGTGCCGAATGGCAAAAAGTGCTCTGGTAAGGAAGGGGGTAAAATTGCCCGGTGCTGAAGTGGTTAATGACAGTTTACTAGAGAAAAATTACTATTTAGTATCTAGACTGAAACTCTTATATAATGCTGCAGTGTTATTTTTAGGTTTTGCTATCCTGTCAGAGAGAATTGTTTTACTGGCTATGGAAAGTGTCAGCAACAACAGGACAGTCAGTACTGATAGCAAGACCTGAGGCATTGCTCAAAGTCACAAGCACCAGATGTCACACACTGCTATGTAGACCTACACAATGTCATAGAGCTATGGGCACTCTGTCAAATAGTGGACTTGCCTAGGGTTTGCCACATTATCTATTGGGTTAAGCTTCTGAAATATGTTTATGAGCTATTTGCGCTATTTGCAGAAGTTTGGACTATTTTCCATTTGTGATATAAAAATATTATTCATGGAAACAAACATTCCAACATTTTTACATAAACCTGTATCTGCACTATCTTTAAAAAAGTCACTACCAGTAAATACTTTTATATTAAAATGGTCTATGGTTTAGTATTTTTAAGAAATATATTTTGGATAAAAAATATGAAAAAAGAAACTGTGGACACTGGAACTATGCAAATATGTGTGTATACAGACTTGAGGGTGGGCCTAGTCTTTTATCCACAGATCTACTAAAATATAACCAATGGAATAGAATAATTAGTCTGCTCAGCTCTGCCGTCTATTCTAGAAATCAGTATAAAAGCGCACATTTTTTGATAGGATGGAGTAATGAAGGTTTACAGCCTTTGTGAGTATTTTATTGCTGTCCATGTCCCCACTAGATACATTTACATAGCTGTTTATTAGACAGATGTCAGACAGAGTAATACATGAATCTCTTCAACTGGCATACAGGCAACATTTCAAACCTGTCAGACACATCTCTCCTAATGTGAACACTAAGAATGGGTCTAACCCTTTGTCACGCTACACAATATAACATGCTAACATGGAAAATTGACTTTGGTACTGTATTTATATATAGTACTGTGCAAAATTGTTTGGGCAGGTGTGAAGAAAAGCTGTAAAATAAGAATGCCATCAAAACAGAAAAAAAAAATCTAAATCAAATCAATATTTGGTGTGAATACCCTTTGGCTGACAGCATCAATTCTTGAACTTGCACATTTTGAACACTTGCACAAAGTCTAACATTTTGTAGAATTAGAGTCAGGTGTATGATTAACCAATTATATCAAGCAGGTGCTAATGATCATCCATTTCATATTTAGGCCCCTTTCACACTTATACGACTTGTCCCGCGATTTGGGACTGCAAAGTAGCATGACAAGTCGTTCCCCATGATTTCCAATGACAGCCATTCATATTAGTACGACTTCAAGTCATTCCGACTTCAAAGTAATCACTGCACTACTTTGGTCCAATTTTGATGCCACTTACACAAGCATTCCTTGAAATCGCGGCAAAATCGCACAACTTTGAAGTTGCACAAGTGTGAAAGGGGTCATTAACTGAAACAGATACAGCCATAAGGCTACACTGCTGGGTTCCCTTATGCGCAATTGTTGCGGCAGCACCCGACAGAAGATGGAAACATCAGCTGCGGTGTCGACATCGATGGACTCCAGGACAGGTAAGTGTCCTATTATTAAAAGCCAGCAGCTTTTTTTTTATTTTTTGTTGTGATGGACCTCCGCTTTAAGCAAAAAACATTAGGGCAGGAAGGAAATGTCATTCCTGTCCTGAAGATTACTAAAAAGAAGATGCCTCGGAGTGCTTCCTGGGTCAATATTAGCTACAGAAATAATACAAATATTTAATGTATAGTCAGCTCTGTGATAACTGAAGACACAATGTGACCGATAACTCAGATACGAATATGGAATTAGAAAACAGTATTTTCATATATTTTAGACATGAACTTTTAAATTGCAGGGCACATCTTACCCATACAACTAAACACATCTGGAAAAATAAAGATAAAAATAATAACGATATCTACATCATGTTAACCTGTTTAAGTTAATAAATCTTTTTAACACAACAAGACCTAATCTTTAGGCAAAAAGCGTGAGTGTATCTAGTGTCCTAGTCATGGACAGTTGTACGATTTCTCTCTTAGAGATCCAAAAAAGCAGCATGTTTTTTCAAACCTATTAAAATGGTAATTTGGCACATTGATGGCGAGTCAACCAAGAACAGATCTTGGCACAAATTTGTAAGTACAACTCCAATGTCATGACAGTTTTAGGACAGTCTGCTCTAATGTTGTCCAGGAAAAGTCAGAGTTCAAGCTTAATTTTAGTGGGCATGTTGTCAGAATAATCACAGGTCTTCTGTTTTCCCTTTATAAAAATCTGGCAGTGGAAAGAAAAAAAAAAAGATTTGTTTTGCCTTAATGTTCTGTCCTCAAGGAAAGGAGAAAAAAAACAGGGATCATCATATGTGGACTGATGCGCTGGAGGTAAAATGTTGCATATATCTAGAAGGAAATAAAAGCATTCTGTGTGTTCAAGTGATTTTGATTGACACTGAACATCTGTTAACACAGTGCTCTGTAGTGTCAGAGGTATTTTTGAATTCTTTATTCAAGTTATTTTTACATGTGTGTGTACTAAACACTTCTCTTTTTAACTGACCATTAGAAAAATGCTAAACAGCAAGTATTTCAATACGATACAAACAACAAAATATGCAGAGTAAATGGCATGTAAGCCTGTTATTAAAATGAAAGTAGGATATCCATAAATAGCAATACATCTGGACATTTTCTACACAAGGACATTTGCAAAATAAGTTGTAGATTTTAAATTACTGGATAGTGGTACCCTATTTTGAAGGGGGTCATTTGAGATAATGCAGTGATTTTTTTTTCGAAGCAGCCATACTTTTTATTTCCAATAGTTTTTATTGAGTTGTATCAAGAAAAACGAACAAGAGGCATTGGTTGTCATACAATATGATATGTTGAAAAGGATCATCTAGCGTGTATACATGACAGGTTAGGGAAAAATAAAAAATCAAGCATAAACGAACAATAAACAGCGGAAATACTACTGAGTCCTGTCAAAAAGTATGATGATGGGTATTGTCTTCACTCCTGGACACCCCATTTGGGTCAAACTGTGCCCAGGGGGGAGACAACACCATCTATTGTGGTTCTCCTTTAACTAATTTCTATTTCATACATTACATAACAGTGTTGTGATATTTCCACTGATTCTAAGATGTTTCCAAGCAGGGAGTGGTTCAGGTGGGGCTATGATACATTTGAGTGTACCAATCCATGTGGGAGAAGTTTTTTTTGGTACATGTAGGAGAGCGAGAGTCCTGAAAGTGAGTTTCCTGCACGTACAGTATATTGCATTGGTTTTGCGTGGCTAATTTCCATAGGGATAATCTTTTGGCTGGGTGATTGAGACCCTTGATGTTAAGTGAGAGGAGCTTGATGGTCATAGTGTAGTGGTTCCTTGCAAAGTAGCAGTGGGTATAGGAGTTAAGCGACTGTTTGCTTAATTAGTATTGGAAGCCAATTGGTTGTAGGTAGACATGGAGTGCTGTGCAGCAATCGAAAAAATAAGAAAGGAGAAAAAGTTTGCAAGAAGATACTAGATATAGGCAACCAGGTGGTGAAAATTTAATAGTGGCAATAGGAACAGAAAAGGCAAAACTGAGCAACATAATGTTCTAGGTCTTAGGTCTCTTTCCTTACAAATGGTACAACATGTACCAAGGAAGAGTAGTAATGGGGTATAGAGTTCAAGGCCGACTTAGGCCCTTCACTGGAGAATTCTACATTTGGAGGGGATTTCCTGCGACTGTTTATAGCTGCGGTCGCACTTGGGTGCTGCGTTGAGGAAATGGAGAGGCAGGGTGCTCCAGTTCACTGCTGTGCTCCATTGGAGTGACAGTAGCATTGGCAGGAATGATGTTCCTGTCAGATAGGAGGCACAGTCTTTCCTGGAGAGAGGAAACGCTATGCTTGGAACCTTTGCATGTTATTAGTAGTTTAGCCGGGGCAGCCCACTGGTATTGGATGAGGTGATTGAGTAGGGCTTTTGTGATTGTATTGAACTGCTGCAGAGAGTGTTGGGAGAAGTCAGCAAACAGTTGTAAAGAGGTATAAGGATCTGGAAGAGTGCCTAGAGCTCTTGCTTTATGCATGAGTTGCTCCTTAACGTTGTAAAATGTATGCAGAAGATTACATCTTTAGGTGCAGTGTCAGGCAACAACAGGGGTTTGGGGAGTCTGTGAACTCGATCGATGACCAGTTCTATATTTTTCAGATCAGTAGGACCACTTTAATCAGGTTTCTGACATACAAGAGTAGCTCTAGTGGAGGAATTGACTATGGTATGCAGCACATTTTTATGTTATTACGGCGGCTTCTATCCTCGATGTCTGCTATTTTGTCTTTGATCCATTTTTGTTCTTCAGTGTGGGCATCTATGAGGACATTGACTGTGTTAGCGACTTCCCCTTTGTCTCAACATTAGAGAGACTGTTCTCCAGGGTAGACATATCATGATCAATTTTGTGTAAAAATACAAGTAAATCTGATTGGAGAGAGCTTCTTAGGGAGATGAGCATTTCTTTTAACATGGTGTCAATAACTAACTGACCAGCAGTGGGGTAAGAGGAGATCAGGTCAGGCTGTGCATTGGGAGGGCTGTGTGAGGGGGATGGATGGCTCACCTCATGGAAGTCTGCAGCAAGGGGATACATTCTCATTCTCGCCTTTGCAGGGCTCCCTGTGATTGGTGTTCCTGGTATGGTATGGGCTGATGGAGGTAGTTTCCTCTATGCCAGTTGATCTGGCTGTGTTCATGGGCAGGTGTCGAGAGGAGAGAGCCCTGGGCCACGCTATGGATGAAGCGGCCGTGGTGCCAGCTTGGGCACGCCGCTCTGCCGGCTGGTATATGAACGCTGTGAGCTTCCATGGGCAGTGTTCCTCCTTCCTTTTCAGCAACATGCCAATGTTAATGGGGGACAAGTGCGGGCATGCTGTGTGGGAGCTTTCCGGGTCTCGGTGAGGCAGAGAGATGCTGAGTTAATTGTCCAGTGAACGGATCCTGTGTATCATGTGTCCATCTTGTTCGTGCACTGGCCACACCCCCAGCAGCCATACTTTTTCACAGGCATGTCTACTTGTAATGTGGCTAGTAAAATGTTTTGGAATAAAATGATGCATATTTTTGCAAGCTAAAACTTGTTGCATCCTTTATAACAAAAGTTTGAATCAGGCTGATTGATGGTTTATCCCAACCGATGTTGCACCATTTTCAGTTCCTGGTTCCTTCGGTTTAGGGGGCTTCCACATACTGCCTTAAAAGCTCTGCCATACCCTTCTCCTCTGCCACTTCTACCGCCCCCCACAGTGGTCTCCAATGAATGCATCGGTACAGGTAACGTCCCCTCAGATCTGTTCAGTGCCATTATTGGTTACAGTTACATTACATTGTGGGTTCTCACTCAATGCTTCAGGGTCCCGATTCGACACAGGCACAGAATGAATATACTGTATTCAGTATACACACACACACACACACAACATTGCAAACTCCTTTTTTCTTCTTTAAAGGCACATATATAGTATATAATAGAGGCACTTATGGGTCTTGAGCAGGAGTATGTGTTCAAACAAGCAAAGTTTATTCTGTTCAATTGTTTGATGAATTGCAGTTCATCTTTGTCATGGATGGACTGTAATCCATCAAAATGTAGGACAGAATAATCTCCTCTCATTTAGACACACACTTATACTCAAGACCCATAAATATTTCTAATACTTTCCATTGCTCTACTGATGTTACTTTGCTGCAGTGCACCCAGGCAGATAATCCCTGTGTGCTATGACTTCCAATTGATTATATATAATTGATCCATTGATCCATATATACTGAGAGGATTTAAACTCAAATGTAGAGCCTCCAATGACCCAGTCCAGTTGCCAACTTTGAGTAAGGGCTACATGTATTTAAAATAAAAATTACATCACAACAGGGTTTCCTTCACAGGGTATCCAGCAGCACAACATCATTTAACCTACTGGCTGTATTTGGCTGCTGATATACTGTTGCAGCATAAACACTACTGTTTCTTTCAGATGGCAGCCTGGTTAGAATGCTCTCTCAGGAGCACAGACGCACATTTCTTGAGGGAGATTTACTAAAACTGGAGCACTCAAAATCTGATGCAGCTGTACATGGTAGCCAATCGGCATATAACATAGCTTGTTCAATTATGCTTTCACAATAAAACCTGGAAGCTGATTTGTTTCTATGAAGAGCTCCTTCTTTAGTGAACCCCGTTGTGTATATGTGTAGTACATACTGCATTCTACTGCTCCCTTGAAGCACATCAGTCTGCTGGGGGGAGAAGCCCAAAGCCTCAGTTATCTCCCAAACAAAATGGCTTATGCATAGCTGCCCAATAATGAGGTCTGGCAGCCTAGTATATGGATCTAGGAATGGATGCTTTATCCCACCTGAAGTTCTACAAAGTTTCCAGTCTCCAGGACCCAAACCAGAACTTACTACCCCAAGAGAAAACAAATGCCAGAGGATTGCTTCAGTCACCACAGGAGCCTAGATTTTACATCTTGTATGTTGGGTTTGTTTGGGGTCTCACTGATGCCTCTTGAAAATGACATGTTAGTTTCAACAGGCACATACGGGAACTGCAAAACGAAGTAGATTTATATGCAAATTACCATGTGGTTTTCACCGGATTGGCGTTTTTTACTCTTGTAGGCCAGTAAATGATGGAGCATGGTCTAAGTAGAGATGGTGAGTTACATAACTTATTCAACCACTTGTCAACCGCCGCACGCTGATATAAGTCAGCACAATGGCAGCGGTGGGCAAATGGGCATACCTGCACGTCCCCTTTAAATTGCGGGGCTAGCGGGCCCGCGCCCATCGCCTACAGCGTGACTGTGCCCGTGGGATCGGCGGACTCAATGTCCACCGGTCTCCCGGCGATCGTGTTATGGAGCTACAGAACGTGGAAGTGCCTATGTAAACAAGGCATTTCCCTGTTCTGCCTTGTGACATGACAGAGATCACTGCTCCCTGTCATCGGGAGCAGTAATCACTTTAATGATGTGAGTTGCCCATCCCCCCCACAGTTATAATCACTCCCTAGGACACACTTAACCCCTTTATCGCCACCCTAGTGTTTAACCCCTTCCCTGCCAGTGTAATTTACACAGTAATCAGTGCATTTTTATAGCACTGATCGCTGTATAAATGACAATGGTCCCAAAATAGTGTCAAAAGTATCAGATGTGTCCACCATAATGTTGCAGTCATGATAAAAATCGCAGATCGCCGTCATTACTAATAAATAATAATAAAAATGCCATAAAACTATCCCCTATATTGTAGATGCTATAACTTTTGCGCAATCCAATCAATATACGCTTATTGCATTTTTTTTTACCAAAAATATGTAGAAGAATACATATCGGTTTAAACTGAGGAAAAAAAAAGTTTTTTTTATATATTTTTGGGGGATATTTATTATAGCAAAAAGTAAAAAATATTGCTTTTATTTCAAAATTGTCGCTCTTTTTTAGTTTATAGCGCAAAAAATAAAAACCGCAGAGGTGATCAAATACCACCAAAAGAAAGCTATTTGTGGGAAAAAAAGGACTTCAATTTTTTTTGGGTGCAACGTCGCACGACCGAGCAATTATCGGTCAAAGCAACACAGTACCGAATCGCAAAAAGTGCTCAGGAAGGGGGTAAAATCTTCCGGGGCTAAAGCAGTTAATGTGAAATGGTATGTTGTTCAGAACTTGATATGGCTTGTTTTTAACCTGTTTCTGACAATGATGAAATAAAATTATGTTTCTGTTGGATGATTGAGAACAGGAGACACAGCAGAATTGTCAGTCTGGGGGTGGGGGGTGGGGTTAAATGTATTATCAGATTTAAATGCACTAACAAATTGAAGCCAAGAGCCAGATAATACTTTTTAATCAGTTCACGCAAACAGTTTTTTTCATTTTGGGATAAAGGTTTTACTTGAATAAATTAAAGCTGATCATTTTAAGCACCCGTGTCATTGTTAAATGATTTTTCTCATCCATGTAAACTGATATATTTTGCTGGAGAGCTTGTGTTTTTGAAACCACAAAATCGCCAGGTGAATTGAATAGAAGAATGAAAGCTTAAAAAAAGAAAATGAATGCAGTTATCTAAGAAAAAAAAAGTTATCTACTTAAGAGTTGGTAAGCTGAAATTTAATAAATGTTTGCTTTTTTACTTTAAATATGCCGGGTGACCAGTGCATGATTTAGAGTGGAGGGGAAGGTGCCAGTAGAGAACGAGAGATGTGAGTAAGGGAGCATAGAATAGAGCAAAAGGGTCACTGTAGTAGTTACGAGGGAACAGGGTCCAGTGGACAGGTAGTTAAGCAGGCTATTGGAAAAGTTGGTCACCTCTTCTGTAGTAACAAAGGCAAAGAAGGAAATGACTGAATGTGGTTTTATACCAGTATGTTAAGTGGGGAAGAGATCCGTGAAGTGGAGATGTTGCCACAAATTTCATCAATCTTGTTTTTGAAGTCTTGGGATTGGAAATCTCCTGGGCATTGAGTGAGTTAGTGAGTGGAGGGGGACAAAGTAGAGAAAGTAAAGTAGAGATGACAAGGACTGGAAGGCATAGTATTACTGATAGACATGTGCAATTCGTTTAGTTCCTAATTCGTTTTTTAACGAATTTTGACAAATTCGTTAATTCTGAATTTCAGAATTTTTCAATTTCCGAATTTCAAAATTTGCGAAATTCGGAAATTCGTAATTTCGGAAATTCGTAATTTCGGAAATTCGTAATTTCGGAAATTCGTAATTTCGGAAATTCGTAATTTCGGAAATTCGAAATTTGTTTAGATGCGGCATTCGTTATTTCAGATAATTCGTAACTTTGGATGAATTCGTACTCGTTAATTTAATAGTTAGTTATTAATTAAACTGATTTTCTTTTTTTGGGATTTTCAAATTTTTGAATTCCCGAATTCCGAAAATCTGAAAATTCGGAATTCCGAAAAACCGAAAATCCAAAATTCGGAATCCCGAAAATCCAAAATTCGGAAATCCGAAAATTTGGAATTTCGGAAATCCGCAAATTTGGAATTTCGGAAATCAGAAAATTTGGAATTTCAGAAATCAGAAAATGCGAAATTCGGAAATCCGAAAATACGAAATTCCAAAATCCGAAAATACGAAATTCGGAGATTCGGAAATCAGAAATTCGAAATTCGGAAATCCGAAAATTCGAAAATTCGAAAAATAGAAATGTGAAAAATTCCCGAAATTTCCGAATTCCGAATTTCCAAATTCCCGAATTTTCGATTTTACGAAAAAAGCAAAAAAAACGAATGAAACGAAAATGAACAAATTTTTTGTCAGTGCACATGTCTAATTACTGAGAGTTATGAAATAGATTTGTTTGGCATCACAGAGACAGGAACTGCATTTTAGGAGTACAGATTTATATAGGTAGAAGGCTTGCAGGGACTTTGGTTTTAGGCCACAGTCACTCAAGAGCATAGCTATGTCTCTTGAGGTTTCTTTTACTGACCAATGACAGCATATAAAAGGTTGGATACTACTGATCTATTCTTATTGTACCTGTCACCATTATAAAGAGTGGAATTGGATCAGTCTACAGTTAGCACCCATTGGGGTAGACGGATCAAAGGACACTATACAAACTTATTTCACTGCAAGATCTTGTACCGTATGATGGTTTACTCTTTTACTTATAAATTCACGGTTGTTTGTTAAGTAATGTTAACCATAACATACTTAGGCCCCTTTCACACTTATACGACTTGTCCCACGATTTGGGACTGCAAAGTAGCATGACAAGTCGTTCTTCATGATTTCCAATGACAGACATTTATATTAGTACGACTTCAAGTCATTCCGACTTCAAAGTAGTCCCTGCACTACTTTGGTCCGATTTTGATGCCACTTACACAGGCACTCCTTGAAATCACGGCAAAAACGCGCGACTTTGAAGTCGCACAAGTGTGAAAGGGGCATTACTGTAACTAAGAATGTTCACACTACTTGGATTGCTCTTTATAAAGCTAATAAAAATTTAAAGTAAAAAAAATTATAAAAACAATAAAATAGTATGGGTATTTGTCCAGATTTTGATTCTAGACAGAGTTATTTAATTATGAAAGGACCAGCTGACACTGGATGACATACTGGCTGGTATTACTCTAGTAGTGGGCACATTCTCATAGCCTTCTTTCTCTTGAAATATCAACCAATATGTCTATTTTGCTCAGCCGGTAATATCATAGAGTGTGGATTCATTATTAAAATTATTTCTGGATCCAAACCTGGTGAACTTAGATAACAGAAATGGATCTGCAAAGGTAAGGAGGAGCCGACTTTATATTTTTATTACATATGAGCAAATAATGCAAGACATATTTTAAAGGAATAATGCTTTCATACCACCTTTAAGTTCAAGGATATCTGCAGTGTGCATTTTATGACATTTTTATCTGTGTGACTCCTTCATTTTTTTTCTTTTCATCTACTAGAAAAGTAAAGAAGTGGTGACGGATGAGGCAGGGACCTATCATCCATCTTAAACGGACAGCCAGAGCTTTAGCATGCAAATGAAACCTATCATTCTTGTCAACCTAAAGCCATAACACCAAAGACTGCAGTCCTCAGCCAATTAATATTCCATGACCAATCAGTCCACTCATGCACAGGGCAATCTATACTACAGTGCAATCTTACTGACAAGAATTATTAGCTACAGTGACTCTCTGTTTTATTACATCCTATGGAAGTAAATCTATATCTTACTAAATACAAAGCATGTATATGGCCAAGCACATTTCCACAAATCTGGTTACCTACAGATTCCAAAGCACTGAAGTTAAATCTACTCAACTTTTGGAGCCAAATACACAGCAGATATACAAAGTTCCATCAGCCACTTGTACAGTTCTCTCCCTCCCAAAGCAGCTACAGTTTATATATAAAGTTGTAGTCAGAGTCTTCAAGCGGGAAATGCGATATTCCTAAGAACCTGAGGTGTGCCTTGGCCTAGCTGGTCAGTATGCCTGAAAAGAGGGCATACTCTGAATGTAAGAATGAGAAGTACTATGAGTATGTATGAAAGGCTGGGTGAACGGGTGGGTGGGAACCCAGAAATGCAGATGACACTGGCCCCGACAGAGGAGGAGGATTAAATAGCCCTCTCAGGCTCCTCCTACAAATACAGGCCTCCAGCCAGCCTTTACACTTGTCTCCCTCTTCCTGCTCCCATCCACCATAGCTTTCCAGGACACCTAGGAGGGATGGGTGAGTCCAGGATGCACGGCAGGGGGGTGGCACATTACAGCCCAAGTTGAAGTGTTTGAGTGGCTCCAAAGCCACTTAAATCACTTCCACAAGAAAGCCAACAACTGGCTGAACAAATGTAAACAAACTCCTGGCTTCTATATGCAGCCTGCGGTCTGAGTACATGCTTGTGCTGTTGCTGAAGTATGGCATACGTCAGTGGCAGCTAAAGGTTTAAAGTTAACTACCGTATATACTAAAATATATGATTGTCACAATCGCTTTTATATCTACCAACATTTATGTAATGTACTGTATGTGCCTGTACAACTATATACAGACTGAATGGACTTGTCCTCACATCACAATCTCCTTTAGTGTGCATGGCCACCCTAGCAGTGAAGAACACATGGATACATCTGAATTTTTGTCTTCTTGCAGGCTCATTGCTGCTTTATGCTATTGATACCCAGTAACTAAAGCAGCAGTAAAGTCCTGGTGCTTTGATTTAAAAGTCAGCACTCCCAACACTTCATAAACTAAGAACTGACCTAAGAATGCCAGAGTTCACAAAAGCCAGGCTTCACTTTTTTTCAGAGTCTACAACGCATGGTAAAAGGTGCCACAAACAATTAACCTGTCAAGGTAGTAAAAGTTAGATACTGTTACTATAAAACTATTCACGCCCTAAAATAAACCTCACACAGTCTGCAAGAAACATGAGTCTTGGAAGAAGATCAGTCTTCCAGCCAGACGATGACCCCAAGCTTAAAGCCAAAACTACACAAGTTTGTGGTTTAAAAACAATGCTAAAGCCCACCTCTAGGCAAATACTCATGCTTTCATGTTTTGCCCGAAGATGAGCTTTAGTGTTCTGGAATGGCAGAGTCCAGATCTCAATCCAACAGAAAATTTGTGGCTCAGGGGCGGACTGACCACTCATGGGGCCCCCCAGGCACTAGGGGATCATGGGGCCCCTGGGTTTAAAGATGGGTGCACCACATGGCAGCCATCTTTCTGACGCAACATTAATGCAGAAGGCCTGCATGGAGGGGTACATAGCTTGGTGACATGAAGAGTGGCAGGAGACTTAAAGCTGGTGACCCAATAAAGGTACCAGGAGACTCTTATGGACAGTGCCACCTTAATAGCACTTTGGCAAAGTAATGCACTGGGGCCCCTACCTGGGATATGGTGACCTGTGGCGTGCATAGCACAGTGAGGCACACAGTGGGTGTGCGGCTAATTAATGCCACATATTGGGCGTGGCTTTCTAGTCTGATTAGAAATTTAAGTCTTATTTTTACAAGGTTTTTTTTTTTTTCTTTTTACAAAATTTGTATTTTCTTTTATTTCATTTTTTAATTCATTTAATTTGAATCTTTTTTTTTAATTGTTTTTCACAATGCTGTTGGGGGGAGGGGCTTTGATGAGACATCGGGGGTCTAAACAGACCCTTTAAGTCTCACTTGTGAGACAGAGAGGACACATTCCCCAGTGACTTTCTCTGTAGCCTCAGCTGCACTGCAGATGAATGAACAGGAGACAGAGGCTCCTGTCCATTCATAAACTGAAGCATAGGAAACACAGTTTACTATACTCAGCTATGAATGAATACAGTGAGTGATAGGAAGGAGAAGGAGAATAGGAAGGGGCTGCTAAATTACATATTTCCTGGCTTCTTTCTCACTCTCCATCCTGAATATTTTCCTGTGTGCCCGCAAATGCAGCCGGTGGGAAAGGAAAGGAGGGAAGCCAGCAGCGCTGTAGTGGTGGGGGTCCATGCAGTGGGAGAAATCCAGATCAGTGCAGCAGGTGGGGGAAATAACTGGAACTGATCTTTTGTGGCTCTCACTGCAGCAGCTGGAGCAGGAGATGTCGGCTTTCAGCTGCTGCAGCAAGAGGCACAAAAGATTGCTTTCAGTTCTCTTCCTAACCTGCTGCACTGATCACCTGCTCTATCCACACACAATCCCCCTGTTGAAGGGGGAGGGGGTTTAATCGCAGGGGCCCTCATGCACCAGTGAGATAGGGGTGTGAGGAAGTTCTGGGAGATGGCAGTTGGTGGGGGTGAGTCAGTTGGGGAGGGATTTCTTTCAGTTGCAATGTCTGTGGGCTGACCAGGGAGGGATGACGGGAAGGTCGAGAATGGAAAGTGACCATTGAATGATGACCCTGACCTGGGGGGTAGAAAGTAGCTCAAAGTGATGTCTATTAGCTGAATGTATGAAGTGGCTTGGGGCTGATGCCAGCTGGGGGGAGTCATGGGCTGGGAAGTACTCAGATAGTGATGTCTATAATCAAAAAAACTACCGTGCTCATCTTCTAATAGATACAACAATAAATAATACAATGGTACTGTTCAAGGAGAAAAATATACTGTTATAAGAGATATAATATGCAACCCCCAAGCACTCTGTGTCTGATTGGCTGACTGACTTTGATTGACAGCAGCAGGAGCCAATAACATTGCTGCTGTATCTCAGCCCATCAGAAGGGAGAGTCTCGGATGGTTGTGGACATCGCTGGACAGAGATGGGGCTCAGGTAAGTATTAGGGGGTGCTAGGGCGGCTGCTGCACACAGAAGGCTTTTTAATCTTCGCTCCGGATCGCTCCGTGGATCCCCCGCTGTGCAGGAAGATGACAGGTCTGTCTCTGCACTCTCGTCACCCGATCCGATGACGGATGGAAAAATAGCTTTTTCCTCCGTCACACTTTTTCGGATCAGAGCGGGTCGGATGTCAGCGGACATGTCACCGCTGACATCCGTCCCTCTATAGAGGTCTATGGAGGGTCCGTTCAGGTCCGCCCAAAAAAATGACAAGCGGACCTGAACGGACCGCTCGTGTAAAAGGGGCCTAAAGGTTTTCTATACATGAATAAAACCTAATCCTTGTAGGCACCCTATAATTGCTAAATGATTTGCAGGAGAGCTTGCTATTTAGATCACAAGGTGAACATAACAGAAAAAAAGCCTAAAAAGAAAACCAGTGCACTTTAACCACTAAAAGTCAGTATATATACTGGGAACCCTAGTTATATTTCAGGGCATATGTATACTTTGTAAAAATGTCAGCTCACGCCATGCTACCGGGGATGAGTTGTCTATGAAGCTCAAATTCTGAAGTTACTGCAGGAAAAGGAATAAAGTCTAATTTATTCTACAACAGCATCTAAACCAGTAAACAAACATCCAGGTAATTTATTTCCAGTGACTAAAAAGTGAGCCAGTAGTAAAAAAAAAATGACCACACATGGGAGCCCTTTGATGCAACTCTAGTTATTTTGTTGTCATCCACAAATTGTTCTCAGTTTAACATCACAGTAACTTGTTTCTCTGTTACTCATTTTGTTGTATGCTACTAATTTGATTGTAATTTTTAATATTCCAAGCATGTGCAAGAGTCAAAGCGCTAACCTCCTGCAAAATGAGGCTGACATTTCAAAAGGTTTTACCATTTGTTATTTTGGGTGACAAATCTTATCCACAGATGCACAAAATTAACAATTTAAGGCGCATAAATATTTCACTTTTCTTACATAACAGCAACAAAAAACGTGAATGGTTATTCCCTCCAGCATTCGACTCTGCTTCTTGTCAAGGAAAGTTACTATGCAATTGAAATACCAATGCTAAAGTGGAACTCCAGGTAAGCAGCTAAATACACAATTGATAAACATGTTTTAAATTACCAAAAATATTTGTAATGCTGTTCAGCCAATCTTCTGCTTCATATATTGATTCATCCTCAATGAATGTTTCTAATACTGTAAATCTTTTCACAGACATTGCAAAGAAGACTCACAAAGGCAACTTTTTCTGTGATAAGAAAGAACACCACCTGTGGGATCATTGATGGCATCACAAACTGACTTCTCTCCACTTTCCAAGCACATACTTACTGTCAACATCTCTAATAACCCCCACAACCTAGATGACTGCAATGGGCTCCTGTGCATTCTGGAGCTTGAAACTCAATCTAAGCTTAAAACGTTCAAGGAATACGTTCGAGGAGCATAGGGCGGCACAGTGGTGTAGTGGGTAGCACTCTCACCTAGCAGTAAAAAGGGTTGCTGGTTCGAATCCCAACCACGACACTACCTGCCTGGAGTTTGCATGTTCTTCCTGTGCCTGTGTGGGTTTCCTCCGGGTACTCTGGTTTCCTCCCACACTCCAAATACATGCTGGTAGGAAAATTGGCCCTAGTATATGAATGCGAGTTGGGGATCTTGGATTGTGGGCTCCTTGAGGGTAGGGACCAAGAGTGTGCGATGTATGTGTGGAGCACTGCGTAAATTGTATGGGTACCTTAAATAAATAATAATATAATAGATGAGCATCTTAATGAGACACAATGTACAGGGATAGGGATAATTGTAGACACACACCCAGTCTCACTCAGGTTGAACTGGATGGACTGGTGTCTTTAGTCAACCTTACTATGCAACTAACTGTAACTAACTAACCTTGCGCAACACACTTCCCCTGATCGGGACACTTTCCCTGAATCTGAAGGCACACTTTGTGATATTTCACAGGAATCTTTATCCAGTGACTCCCATCAAATCCTTTTTGAGAAGTTCAACATCAAGAGGGCTCTCCAATCCACCTCACAGAGATAACCGATGATAAAGAGGGAACACTATTTTGTGACAGAAAGACACGGCATCAATCTAGCGGGCATACAGTGTGAGAATGAGACCCTCACCTCTCAGCTCTGATACACAGAGAACAGATATAGAATGTCTAATATTCAAGTATGTGGCCTTCCGGAGAGTATTTCTGACCTGCACTCAACAGTGACAGCCCGATTATAGGTGCTGGTGTCATCTATACCAACTGAATGTCTTACGAATCACTCCCCTGATTGGACAATCACGAACATCAGAGCAAGAGAAATCATTCTAGCTGAGATACTTTATGTATCTCTAAATTGGTAATCTGTGAATTATTTCAAAGTGTCACCTATGGAGATTTTTAGGTATCAGTTTGGCGCCATTCCACAGGCGCAAGCAATTTTAAAGCGTGACATGTTTGGTATATATATTTACTTTGCGCAACATCATCTTTTCTATTTTTCCCAAAAAATGGGTATTATATTGTGTTTTTGTGCATTAAAATCAGATAAAGTGTCATTCTTCCAAATAATTTGCGTTTCAAAAACTGCTGCGCAAATATCATGCAATATAAATACAAAACCCACCATTTTATTCTCTAGGGTCTCTACCTAAAAAAAAAAGTGGTTTTCTAGCAAACAAAATAAAAATATGTTTTTACATGTACTGTAGGACAGTGGTTCTCATCCCTGTCCTCAAGTACCCCCAACAGACCATGTTTGCAGGTTTTCCTTTATCTTGCACAGGTGCTTTAACCACTTCAATACTGGGCACTTATACACATGGTTTTTAGGCATGGTCATGGCCTAAATAATTTCTTAAAGCTTTTCTCGCAAATGATGAAACAAAACACAGAGGAGACCTGATAGACTTCTGTCTTACTGCCCACTTTACTATACGATACCTGACCCAGCAGAAAGATATCCATTGCTACAGGGCCAACTTCAAGACCATGATGTAACAATCAACACCTATTATCCTCCAAATTGGGACCTAATCCCCTTTTTATTGTTTCATCTTCTCTCAGTCATTGACACCCACAAGAAAGGCACACTTATAGTGTTTTAAGGTTCCAACCCGGTGTTACAATCAATACTTGAGAAACTAATAGCTCGCCCCAAAATATTTGCTGTTTGGCAAAGATCAATACATATTTATTAATGCATGCAGAGAGGTAACCATAATCAATAACCTTTTCTGACACACCTCAACATACCATTGTTCTCTCACAGAATAATTAAATCTATTCCCTGGTCAGACCACAGTGCAATACTTCTTTCAATGCACTGCTTCTTACAGATCCGGCCTTTCGTTCAATGATCCAACAAGCTTTGAACAACTACAGTATATCCTATATATATATATATATATTACTATAACAGTAACACAACACAAGTCACCCCATCACTTTGGAAGGCCCATAAACCTACAACTAAAATCACAAAAAGACCTTGACAGATACTTTTCATCATCTTGAACAAGCTTTTCAGGCCGCTTCTTGGGCCTGCTAGTCTCCCCTAGCTACCAAAAACAAAACAACCTTGGAAAGGGCAAGGATTGAGTTAGACATCTATAGATGACTATGGAAGGTCACATTTTTCTTCTATCCTAAAGATGACAAACAAGACTCCCTTCTGGCAAACAGGCCCTGCTTACAAGCCCATTAGTCTCAAAATGACCAACCTGTTACATGCCAGTTAACCACTTAATATTCTTAAAGAATTGAAACATCAACTTCCCTAACTTTACTCTAACATTAGCCCTTTCTTCTCATCACAAGCTGATGAGTTCCTTGCTGGAATTTTCCTCCCTACATTCTCTGATTCAACCAGGACCAAACTGGAACAACCATTACTCTTGGAGGAGAATTTCAGAGTTATAAAACAACTAAAAAACAATATCCAGGGTAAGCCCCTCATTGCAAAAAAAAAATTGTGACATTCTAACCCCAGTTATGTTGAAAGCTTTCAATAATATTCTGGCCAGCTATGAGTTTCAGATGGAAATATTTACAGTGACTGTGTCCATGATCCCAAAGCTGAAGACTAATTTGACTTCCCGTTTAAACTACAGGTCCATCTCTTTAAGCTAAACTGTTTTTATCACGCTTCTTACGTAAATATTGGCCACTGGATTCAATGAAGTGATCAGACAGTTAATACACAAAGACTGGGTGGGCTTTATGCCTGTCTGGCAGGCCAGTGATAATGTTCACAGGATCACATTTGTCAGAAACAGACTCTTCCTTTCCTTCTGACATTAGACATCATGATGGGTTTTGAAGCATTTTTTTGCCCATATGTCTATGTTCTCACTAGATGAGGCTTCGGCCCCCCACATTCTAGCTTGGATCTTGGCCATTTATGCATCCCTGCAAAAGTATCTAAAAAGAATGATCAGGTTTCTAATCCCTTCCTATTAAGTGGAGCATGCCGCAAGGGTGTATTTTGTACATAACCCAAACTACACTTTCTAACCCACAAGACATTCTGTCTCGTTTTGCCTCTCTCTCTGGCCTCTATGAAAATAGCCATAAATCCAAAGTTTTCAACCTCACATTACCCACATGTACTATTCTTCACATACAACAAACATGATTTCCAATAGTAGAAAAAAGTTTTGGCGGTGCCCGGATCTACCAGGTTTGCTTTAGGTATAGTTGTAAAGTTTATATAAATTGAATCTACAGAGCGATTCTAGACCTTCAGTAAATCTAGATCTAGATCTCCCCCGTACCTGAAGCATATAGTAAAAAAAACCCCCGTATGGGGTCCCCCTTAGAAAGAATCAGAGAGGTACCCCCCGAGACAAGATGGACGGCTGGAGATCTGCTGTTAGATTTTAATATATCACTTTATTGGTAAAACTAAAAAAATGAATTTAAGCAAACAATACCACTTCCCATTCCTATAGCAAAAATTTCATACAAGATCACAAAGGAATTCCCAGAATTAAAATTGACAACGTTGTCTTCCTAAAAACAAGGGGGTGTGAACCACAGACCACAGCAATTAAACATTTAGCATATATCCATATCTATGATAATAACGGTTTTAACTAAGTACTTTGAACCAGATATTGTAGGTTAAACATCATCATTAGATTTAGAACCAGATATGGATACCCATGACGAATGTTTCCAAATGGAATTAATATCAATTCAAACTTAAGGCAGTTCAAAGTAGCAGCATATGTTTTCAAGCAAGATTTTAAAACAGCAGTAGATCTTCTGTAGTATCCATATATATGTTGACCAATCAGGGTAATTCAATGGACAGAAGGAACCACATAAACAGTCCGTGTTTAGCTGGAAAAATCAATTGCATTGCATTTTTGAAGCAGAGCAGCAAAGCAGCACAAAGCATCACATAGCAGGGAGCGCAGTTATAAAGCTTAGTTCAAGTAGCAGCATAGGGTGGAAAGTTTGCAGAGTTAAGCAGGGGGACTATAGACTCACATGGAAAGTTCATCACTTCCTTAGGCAAGTTGTATTTATGCTTGTATATGCAACAGCCTTTGCAGGCTTCTTACCCACTCCTGCTTGCTGATTCATCCATCCCTTGTGTGCTGGTAAGCTTTTTCCTCAAGAAAATTCCTTGGTGTGATGCCGCTCCTCTTGTGTGTATAGCTGTCCGCTTGTTATTTCAAATTTGCCGCTTCGTTTAGCTTCAAACGCTGCTAGGTGAAACTGCAGGAAGTTAAAAGCTCATCACGGGCATGCTGTGGAAGGGCTGGCTTCCCCCAAATGACGTGCTGACGTCACCACCGCTGACGCGTTTCGTTAGCCAATCCCCGCTAACTTCCTCAGAGCAAGGAGGAGCTACAGATTGCCAGTTTTTATAGTGTGCTGGCCGTGTCATTAAAGTGTTACAATTGGCTGTAATATCCCTTTTAACCACAAGATGGCAACCAAGTGCTCATTGTCCCTTATGACTCTTCAGCAAATACTACAAGGTGCATTGAATGACTCATAGATAGAGATGAACATGGGAACAGAACGGGATGGAGTGTATGTTACATAAAAACACTAAATAGGATACTTTTACCTATTTTTTATGTTTTTTAATGTTTTTTAAGATACTGGAATGAAACTGGAGGTTTCATAAAGCTACTTGCCTCTATTTAAGTATAACTCAGTTCAGTATGTTCATATAGTTAATTACATAGCAAGGGGGATAAGTACCTTTATCAAACTTGACTTCATTATTTTTTCAAAAATGGTTGCATTGTACATTCAGTGTTGAGGCCAAAGGGGATCATAGAATTTAAATAGTACGTCCACATTTTTTCTTTTTGTAAAAGTATATTATCAAAATCACCCCGTCTAGACGGTAAATTAAGTATATAAATTCCTTTAACCATTAGTCCCTTGGGATTATTATCGTGGAACTGCGCGAAGTGTAGTGAAATAGGTCTGTCATCGTCTTTCTTTTTAATACTAGTTATATGTTCACTCACTCTGATTCGTAATTCACGTTTGGTCTTGCCCACGTACATCTTATTACAGGGGCAGGTCAAAACGTAGATCACCCGAGTAGAGGAACAATTGATGAAGTTTCTAATTTTAAAATCACTACCTCCTCTAGGGTTAGGGAAGGTTTTAGTCTTTTGTACATAGCTGCAGATGTTGCAGTGGCCGCACGGAAACATACCCACTATTGGTTTTGAATCTAACAACCAGTTTTTTGTGTTTTTTGTTCTTCTATATTCAGACTGGACTAGGATGTCATTAAGATTCCTTGCTCTTCTAGCTGTGACAAGGGGTTTTGGTCCTACTATGTCGGATATTAGGGGGGTAGACTCTAGGATGTGCCAATGTTCTTGTAAAATATCTTTTATCTGGGACCACTGAGAGCCAAACCTAGTGATTATTCTCGGGTGATCCTCAGTGGTACTTGGGGGGGCCTTCTTGTTGTCCAAAAGTGAAGTTCGATTACTTTTCATGGCTCTAGATTTAGCTCGCCTAAGCGACTGATGTGAGTAACCCCTTTCCCTAAATCTGGTGTACAGGTCGTCTGCTTCTTCAATAAAATGGTCATTTTCTGAGCAGTTTCTTTTTATCCTGAGAAATTGACCAATGGGTATACCATTGATCAAAGAACGTGGGTGGTGGCTCTGGGCCTGGAGGAGGGTATTTGCCGCAGTGGCTTTTCTAAATGTCCTGGTAATTATTTTCTGATCCTCAATTATCAGCTGAAGATCTAAAAACGAAAGCATGTTGGCACTGTAGACAAATGTCAATCTAATGTTTCTGTCATTGTTATTAAGTTCTGACATAAATTTCAGGAGTTCCTCCGTGGTTCCCCTCCATACCATCAATACATCATCTATGTACCTCAGCCACATGAGGCAGTGGCTGAGGTACATAGAGGATTTGTATATCAGGTCGTGTTCCCAGAACCCCAGATGGAGGCATGCGTAGGATGGTGCCCACGGAGCCCCCATGCAGGTACCTCTCTGTTGTAGATAGTATTTCCCTAGGAACTGAAAGCAATTGTTGTTGAGCATGAACTCCAAGAGTTCAATTATAAATTCATTATGTGCCCCCATACTGGGGTAATTTAATTCAAGAAAAAACATCACAGCTTTCAATCCCCAGGGATGGGGTATAGATGTGTATAGGCTCTCAACGTCAATGCCCACCAGGAGGCAGCCCTCCGGGAAGCTGAAATCTACTAACCTACGGAGGACATCTCCTGTATCCTTCACATACGAAGGGAGCGTATACATCATTTCTTTAATGAGGGCATCAACATATTTCCCCACTTTTTCCAGAGGACCATTGATGGCAGAAACAATGGGTCTCCCTGGTGGATTACTGAGAGATTTATGTAGCTTGGGGATAATATAGAATGTGGGAATGGTGGGGCTGTCTATTTTCAGAAAATCAAATTCCTTCCTCGAGAGAAGGCCTGTCTCCAGACCTAGTTTGAGTTTTTTGTTTAGACTTTCTATGAGTTTGGGAAATGGGGAGGTAATAAGTCTCTTGTAAGTGCATTCATCATTTAGTAGTCTGAGTGCCTCATCTTCATAGAGTTTCTCGCTCATTAAGACCACATTCCCACCTTTGTCGCTTTTCTTTATGACAAGGTCCGGGGCCTCCTCCAGTTCTTTTAGAGCTCTTCTCTCCATGCTAGACAGATTGTTAGAACCCAGCCAGTTCCAGTTGACCTTACCAAGGTCCCTGCGAACTAGGTCGAGGAAGACTTTCAGCCACTTATGCTTTGCCAATACTGGCATTTTCGTAGAGCGTATAGTTAGATTTGCTGCTCGTCTTAGTGGCTGACTATAGTCCTCCTCCTGGTTACAATCATAATTTTCATCGAGAAGGGAGAGAAGATTTTCCAGGGCTTCCCTTTCTTCTTTTTCTATGGTGGGATCAGAGGGTTCCTGAGTGTTTAGTTGTTTGGAACAATGCCAGGCTTTGTACAGTACTTTTCTCAGGAAGAGACTGATGTCCTTAAATACCTCAAATTCTGTCATGGAGGCAGTTGGGGAGAAAGAGAGGCCTTTTTGGAGGAGCTTAGTATGATGCTCATTTAATTCAAACGAAGATAAATTCACCACTGTGAAGTCAACAGTGTCATTTTGAACTTTTTTATCTAGTATTTCCTCTGGCCTCTCTGTCTCCCTCTCCTCTGGTTTTTGGTCGGGATGTCCTTCTCTTTTCCTTTTGCGTCTATGGCGTTTTTTCCTACCTCTCTTGTTTTCCTCCTGGTTATCATTTGTTTGGGATCTAACTCGGGGGTCTCCCCCTCTAGTTCCTCTAAAAAAGTGACCGATTTTGAAACATTGTCATTTTCTCGGTCACTCTCAGAGGAGGAGCCTGTTCTTCTATTATTACTTCGTTGCCTATAGTTTTTACCTCTAGATTGGCTTCTATTTCTGGTTTGTTTGGTTACATCAAACATCTCCCCTTTTTCCAAGTCAAGAAGGTTTTGTTTGAATTTTTCTTGTTTAGTATATTTGATGTTTTTCTGTATCCTCTCAATTTCTTTTTTAATATACTCATTATTTTTTTCAAAGTCTAGTTCCTCTTTATGGGGTTCTAGCAATGTAGCACTTTGTTCAAGTTCCTCCTGGATCTCGTGTAGTTGGGCTTCCTCCTCTGCGACAATAAGTCGCAGAAGCGTTAGTCCACGGTTAAGGCACTCATCCTTCCATACCTCCAAGAATCTTGGGGTGTGGAGGTGCTCTGCTGGGATTACTTTTTCCCGGAGGCCTCTAGGAATTACTTTATTTGCTATATGCGATTTTAATGAAGAAATGTCCCATTTTCTATTTAGGAACTTAATCATTAATTTTTTATGATTCTTAAAGAGTTTCCTCAGAGGTTCAGTATCGTTTGCTACTATTTCTCCACCCCTGGAGAATGCAGTATCGATTTCCCGATCAATCTCATCATTTATCATATAAGCCATTTCTGCACCTGGTCGTATAGGGGAATTACCCTGGTGATCTTTATAATACTAATTTTCAATGTCTATATAGTTAAATAAGGGTGTGGTGGGATCCTCAGGGCACCAGAATGGATCACAAAGGATCCTGGGAACAACAATAGAAAAAAGTTTTGGCGGTGCCCGGATCTACCAGGTTTGCTTTAGGTATAGTTGTAAAGTTTATATAAATTGAATCTACAGAGCGATTCTAGACCTTCAGTAAATCTAGATCTAGATCTCCCCCGTACCTGAAGCATATAGTAAAAAAACCCCCCGTATGGGGTCCCCCTTAGAAAGAATCAGAGAGGTACCCCCCGAGACAAGATGGACGGCTGGAGATCTGCTGTTAGATTTTAATATATCACTTTATTGGTGATGCTTTGTGCTGCTTTGCTGCTCTGCTTCAAAAATGCAATGCAATTGATTTTTCCAGCTAAACACGGACTGTTTATGTGGTTCCTTCTGTCCATTGAATTACCCTGATTGGTCAACATATATATGGATACTACAGAAGATCTACTGCTGTTTTAAAATCTTGCTTGAAAACATATGCTGCTACTTTGAACTGCCTTAAGTTTGAATTGATATTAATTCCATTTGGAAACATTCGTCATGGGTATCCATATCTGGTTCTAAATCTAATGATGATGTTTAACCTACAATATCTGGTTCAAAGTACTTAGTTAAAACCGTTATTATCATAGATATGGATATATGCTAAATGTTTAATTGCTGTGGTCTGTGGTTCACACCCCCTTGTTTTTAGGAAGACAACGTTGTCAATTTTAATTCTGGGAATTCCTTTGTGATCTTGTATGAAATTTTTGCTATAGGAATGGGAAGTGGTATTGTTTGCTTAAATTCATTTTTTTAGTTTTACCAATAAAGTGATATATTAAAATCTAACAGCAGATCTCCAGCCGTCCATCTTGTCTCGGGGGGTACCTCTCTGATTCTTTCTAAGGGGGACCCCATACGGGGGTTTTTTTTACTATATGATTTCCAATAGGTTTCCCTATTTAGGGATACATATGGCAAGGTTCTATGGCAGCTTATATGCTGCCAACTATTCTCCACGCCTACTTAGACTAAAATTTATGCTCACAATATGGAACAACTTTCCAGTTTCCTGGTGGGGAGAAATAGCCTCCATCTCCCCAAACTTCTTTACTACTTTAGAATTCTCCCGATTGCAGTACCAATACATATTTTAAAATCATTACAATAAAATCCAACATTTCATTAGGGGAAACCAAAAGCCTCAGTTTAACAGGGACATCCTTACATGCAGAAAAATTCAGGGAGGATTGGGACTATCAAATAATACCTGGTCACTCAAATAGCACTGCTAACTAAATGCATTGACTGTCAGGAAACCCTATCCAGGTTGCGCTTAAAGCAGAAGATTGTGACCTGATTTGCATCAATTACCGTCTTTGTCTTCACCCCAAAAGACAGGACTAATGTTCTGAACCCAATTTTGGCACATTCTCTCGCAGTTTGGTATAACTTAATTACTCAGGTGGTCTTCTTTAACTGCACAACCCCTTATGTCATTCCCATACAACCCAGCCTTCCTTGACCTTTCCTGTCACTGCAATCAGAGTTTGATCTTTCTAATGCCAAGATATCCCACTACTTCCAAATCAAGAAATTCATCACCTGAAATGTAAGTTTACCAAATGACACCCCAATTTGTATCACTATTTGAGCAAAAATCCATGCAGGGCCCAAACTTCCCAGGTATGATCTTTCTCCCATATGACATGCTCTCAGCTCCAGCAGAAAACTCACCTGCCTTCTATACCCAAAAATGGAACCATGATCTGGGCAAGACCATAAAGAACACTGACTCGCATAGTAAATTAGCAGTAGAATCAAACTATAAGGTCCTTTAAAGATGGTATCTTTTACCCAATAGAATATGCTTCATATTACTGGCCTCTATGTTTTCATGAATGTCGGCAGATTGGCTAATTATAATATGGTGGTCCTGTCTTGTGGCAAAATAGTTCCGGTCCCAAATATTTGATCTGATTATGAAACTACCATGACCATCGCAAGCAAAATTGGCACTTCTTAATTTGATGGCTCCTGGATTAACTAACCCACAATTCAAACTGATGGGTCTTTGGTATTGCAGTCTCAAAGCAGACAATAGCTAAGGCCTGGAAAAGTCATACTGTTAGCATGGCAGAATTACCAAGGAAATGCTCCATGAGAAGATGGAGGCTAAACTTTCAGACACAATGACAACATTTTTGGTAAACTGGCAACTCTGGACAGATCAGTTTCTACCTCTTGACGTATACACAGTTTTTCCACATATAGTGGGGCTGTGGCCTGCAGACTCTCCTTCCCCTGCCCCACTTCTTTACTTCTTCCACAGTTTCTGTTGCAGATCGTCTGTACTGTTTGTGACTAAAATGTTAAATTAACTGTATTAAGTTGACCATGAAATACCTTGTTTGATTGCCCTTATGTAAGTCTGCATTGGCATTGCAAAATATTTTGTACTACTGTAACCACCCATTATTTTGTTTATGCATGTACTTACCCAATTTCTAATAAAAACATAAAACAAGAGAAAAAAAAACACATCCCTTTCCACATTGACGTCTTACTGCCATCATATGACCTAATGAGTGATGAACATACATATTAGACCAATGAAGATGTAGTTATGTTTGTGATTTTTATCATTGTGCTCCTTTAAATGCAATAATTATGATTATGAACATTTTGAGGTCATTAATGTCGTTTTCAGCTACTTAACAATGCTAAACTGTATTTGATAGTTCTATTTGCCAATATCCAAAACTGCTTCTCTTAAATATATACACACCAGCTTTGGAACATAATCCAGTCTCTTATTTCAACAACAAAAATCTTCACCGTGGTACGTTCCCTCTGTGACCTTTAGTGCAAAGTGGCTGCAATTGCTTTTGCTATCAGCAATTAAATAACCTTGTCTGCCAGAGGCTTTGGTTTAAAAAAAAAATGGCCTAAGTGTAAAAGAAATTCATGGGCTTGAGTATAACCTGACCTTCTCGGGCTTTTTAATGGCTTTCCTTTCATGATAAAATACTACAAATTAGAATGTTTTTATAACATAGGTGCGGCTACTTGTAATTCCCAAAGAAAAAAAATGGTCTAGACTAAGGGAAAAAAAGTTTATACGTAGGAAACTTATCACTGCAAGCTGTTATTTCTCTTGCAAATGTAACACATTACTCATTATTATTAAATGTAGTTGACAGAAAGTTAAACCACAGTGTAGGATTATTATGTTTCCAAGCTAGCCTGCCAATGAATTATGACTCTGGAAGATTATGAAATTAATATTTGCAAAAAAGAAGCATTAAATATTATCAGTGAACCCTTTGCCAAGAGAAAAATAAATTATTATAACCTCAAGGTCAAGCTATTCATCTCATTATGAACTGTCCTTGAATTTTCTTCTTAATTAAATTAAATTCAGAGCTTCTTGTCTTTGGTCTGATGTCTTGATATGTTTCGAGGCTATGGCAAAGCATAACCCTACTTTTTTTTTAATTATTACTAACCCAAAGCTAAATAAGGTATGAATAGCAATGGCGGTGCTGCTATTTAAAGGCAGCAGGGAGGTATTGCACTGGGAGTCATAGTGAAACATAAGCAAGCGGCAGGTGCTGTAAAGAATTAGCGGACACTGAATACAAAATACTGCATACAGGTCGATGTTATACAGGCTATCATTAGTTCTGTATGCCATTGTTCTTTAGGTTGCTTCTCAAGGTTTGGAGTTGGCTGAAAATTTCAAGCTTAACTATATATTATTTTGAATAAAGCAGAAAAGGGTCACAGCCTCTGTCAGGCTTTTCTTGACACATTCACCTCGTTCCCTGTCAGGACACAGTCAAAAATGAACACACTTTTAGTAGAAAAGGGGCAAGTTACCATATTTTCCGGCGTATAAGACGACCTTTTACACCTAAATTACAAAGCCAAAAAGCGGGGGTCGTCTTATACGCCGGGTATGAAGCGGCCGCAAGAGGGCGATGCACTCTTTCGATGAATACAGAGCCTTGCCAAGCCTGCTCGGATTGGAGTAACAACCTCTGCCAATCCGAGCAGGATACATTACAATGAGTCAGAGCGGCGCGGGCTGATGGTGTCACAGCTTCTGCCAATCCGAGCAGGCTTTGTATCCATCAACAGATTAGTAAGATACATTGCCTGCCGTGATTGGCTCAGCGGTGCACACTGTATGCACACTCTTATTATTATTATTCTGCAGTGTTCCTGGCGCTACTGTACTAACACAGCATCATATACTGTGTGTACCTGACATTCTAGATATTAACAATGCATCCTGTACTGCACATCCAACTCCAGATCATCTCCCCTAAAATACAGGTATGATTTATGGTGCTTTGGAGGAGAGGATTCATTGTTTGCTGCCTGCCAATTGTGGGATCTCTGGGACTTGTAGTTCACCAGTTTCCTTTTTCTGATGTTACGTCTAATGTTTTTTTACGTTTCTGATGTTTTTTTTTAAATGGTGTTGCCTCATAAGGGGGGTAGTCTTATATGGTGAGTATAGCCCAAAACCTACGTTTTCACTGGAAAAATAGGGGGTCGTCTTATACGCCGAGTCGTCTTATACGCCGGCAAATACGGTATATTTTTGGATAATGCTTTTATTGCTGCCTTTGCAATCTTGCCCCTTCTTGAAAAGCACACAATCAATTTTGGCATAGACATCACAGGGACAAGAAGAGAGGGGAAACCCCCCCAATGGGAACACAGGCATAGAAATGCAATTCTTTCCTACTCTATCGAAAACAAAAACATTTTTTTTTTGAAGTTTGGCTGTAAAATGCAAATTCAGACAATTGTATTTCATGGTTGTGGATAGAGTAGGGAGTATAGTATAGAGTAGAGTAGGGAAGGGTTTGCTGCTGTCTGGTGCCTTGTAAAGATGTTTATTGACTTCTTATCCCAGCCATGAATATCATCCCAAAGGTAAGAAGAGACAATGTAAAAAGCAACAAATGTTCTAACTTTTCCCCAGTGTAAAAATGTGTTTTACTATAGATCTCACAACAGTTTTATGATAGCTTAGCACCCATTCCTTGAATTCCTTATTACTAATGTTCATATAAAAGAACATCTGGGTAGCAATGACCATAACATGATTTCAGTAAATGTTAGCTGTAAACAAGCCCATGCTGGAAAGATAAAAACAGTTAACATTGAGAGAGCACATTTTCTAAGGCTGAGGGCTGCTCTCCAAGACTAATGCCGCGTACACACGGTCAGAATTCTCGTCGGAAAAAGCTCTGATGGTTTTCCCGTCGGAATTCCGACGGCATTTCGCTCAAACTGTCTTGCCTACACACGGTCACACCAAATTCCGATGGTCAATAACACCGCGGCATACAACACGTTTGACTGCACTATAAAAGGGAAGTTTAATGCTTCCGAGCATGCGTCAAATTGTTTCCGAGCATGCATCGGAATTATGCATGTCGGAATTGCATACACACGATCGGAAAATCCGATAGAAAGGTTTTCCGTCGGAAAAATTAAGAACAGGTTCTCAATCCAAAGTCCGTCGGAAATTCCGACAGAAAAAGACCGATGGGCATACACACGGTCGGAAAATCCGATGAAAAGCTCCCATCGGAAATTCCGACCGTGTGTACGCTGCATTAGACTGGGAGGGAACATTGGCATCAATGGACACAGAACAGATATGGGAATTCTTCAAAACCAATGTATGTGAACACACTGCAAAATATTATCCCATGGGCAATAAGTTTAAAAGGCTAAAAATAAAAACCTGTGACCCACGGCCAAAGTAAAAAAAAAAAAAAAAAAAAAGCTATAAATAATAAGAAAAAAATATAAAAATGAAGGAACACCGTTTTAACCACCTCAATACTGGGCACTTTCACCCCCTTACTGCCCAGGCCGATTTTCAGTTTTCAGCACTCTCACATATTGAATGAGAATTACTCAGTCATGGTGGTTAACTTATTTCTCACACGTAGCATAGGCATACTTGCAACTACACCTAAAATACATTCTGCTACTCATCCCGAGTATGGCGATACCCCATGTGTGAGAATTTCACAGCCTGGCCACATAGAGAAGTGCAACAACCAAGAAGTACAGTACTTCAGGCTTTATCCACTTTAAGACCAGACCTTATTCTGATGCTTTATTTACAAGTAAAAATCTGTATTTTTGCTAGAAAATGAATTAGAACCCCCAAACATTACATATTTTTGTAGCAGAGGTACTAGAGAATAAAATAGTTGGTTTTGCAGATTTTTATGTCACACGTATTTGCGCAGCAGTTATTCTAATGCAATTTTACACACTAACGCATGAATACATTTTAATTAATTTCAATGCACACAGAGACACTATTGCAGATGTTTTGTGCACTGGTACGAATGTGATGGGGCACTGTGACAGATGTTTGTACACTGGTGCAGATGTTCATGTGGACACTGACAAATGTGTGCACTGGTACAGATGTGATGGGGCACTGTGATAGATGTTTTGGTGCATTGGTACAGATGTTTATGAGGACACTGACTGATGATTTGTGCACTGGTACAGATGTTAATAGGGACACTGTGACTGATGTCTTGTGCACTGGTACAGATGTTCATGGGGACACTGACACTGGTACAGATGTGATGGGGTAGTGTGACAGAGGTTTTGTGCACTGGTACAGATGTTTATGGGGACACTGACAGATGGTCATGAGACAGGGACAGTGGTGCTTGGTGTACCATGTGTGGGGATTGTGACAGCTGTCAGATTCCCCCCGCTCCCACCCTGCACTGAGCTCTGTGAGCTCAGTGGGGAGAACTGTCACAGAGACACGTGTCTGTTTACACTGTAAAGGCTGTGATTGGACACATAATGCCATCGGGTGGGCCAATCACAGCGCCCATGTCCCGATCCCCTCTTGGCTGTGTCCTGCGATCACAGGATTGCACCGCTGCCTGGCCACCCATTCTGAGGGACGTTCCTGTAAGTCCAATCAGAATGGTGAAGCTCCCACCCGGACATTTATGTACATTGGCTGGGTGGGAAGCAGTTATTCTGTTATATTCCTTGTAATATTTATGTAAAAAGAAAATCAAGGCTGCAAAAATTTAGATTGCAAAAGGCAGTAGGACAAACCCCCAAAAATTCTTCATATATATTAATAGTGAAAAGGTTTGCGCATGTAGGCCCTTTACTTTATTGACTGGCATAGTACCACTGGATTGGTGTAAGGCCAATGTGGTGCTTATATTTAAAAAGGAAATAGGGGCAAAAAACCTATGCACTACCACTACCACAATTATTAAAAGAAGATATCAATAGGATTCAAGCAGCTGCTCACATTGATTCCATGTATCGCCACATATATCAATAATTATTCAATGCTGTAATGTGGCACTTACTTAGATAAATGTATCAAAATGGAGAATCCTATATCCTGATACTAGTTAGATACACTGGATCAAGAATTCAGATATATACAGTGTAAATAAATAAATATACCATCAATTCATAAATATATAATGTGAATAAACAGCACACATGCTCCTTAAAATATGTGCAATACTATTCCTATTTTTAACCCTTTTGGGGGGATTGATACAACTATTCCAATGCTGTAAAAATACAAAAATGATGTGAAATGTGACAAAAAAAGATAATTAATCCGACATCTCCAGTCCTATCAGTTCATAATAGACCTATTAATTTAACTTCCTATAGACCTGTTAATTTAACTTCCATAGTTGGGAAGATACTGAGGCGTTTAAAGGAGTTGTAAAGGCAGAAGGATTTTTATCTTAATGCATTAAGATAAAAAAGCCTTTTGTGTGTAGCAGCCTCTTCAGCACCCCCTAATAGTTACCTGAGCCCCATCACTGTCCAGCGATGTCCACAAGTCCCTTGGCCATCCAGGACTCTCCCTCCTGATTGGCTGAGACACTGGCTCCCACGACAGTCAAAGTCAACTAGCCAATCAGGAGAGAGAGGGGACAGGGCCGAACGACAGCTCTGTCTCTGCAGCTCGGCTCGGGTGCCCCCATAGCAAGCTGCTTGCTGTGGGGGCACTCGACAGGAGGGAGGGGCCAGGAGCAGAGAAGAGGCAGCTGAAGACAGGAGAAGTATATTGGGGTAAAGGAGAAGGTGCAGAGAGGGGCAATCAAACTGATAAGAGGGATGATGGAGCTCAGCTATGAGGAAGGATTAGCTAAACTGAATTTATTCTCCTAAGAGGAGATTGAGGGAGGATAGGATCAACATGTATAAATACATAAGCGGTCCATATAGTGAACTTGGTGTAGAGTTATTTACTTTAAGTTCATTACAGAGGACAAGGGGGCACTCATTACGTCTGGAGGAAAAGACATTACATCTCCAAATAAGGAAAGGCTTTTTCACAGTAAGAGCTGTGAAAATGTGGAGCAGATTTTTTTAAGAAACACATGGCTTCTTTGCTAAATGCACATAATATGACTGGATACTAATATTTATAGGTAAAGTTGATTCAGGGAATATCCATTTACCTCTTGGGGGATCAGGAAGGACTTTTTTTCCTCCCCTGGAGAATATTGGATCATGCTTTATTCGTTTTTTAGGGGTAGGGGGTGTTGCCTTCCTCTGGATCAACTGTGGGTATTGGATAGTGTAGAGTATGTGTAGATTTTGTATTTGTGGGTGCTGGTGTTTTTGTTTTTGCTTTTTTTTCTGTTGGTTGAACTGGATGGACTATGTAATGCCAGTCTTTCTAGCTGCATCAATGTTTCCAGACTACAATATTTTTACAGTTCAACAACCAACATATTATTGCATAGAATTAGGTCACAATTTGATATACATCAGACATTTGGGCTTTATGTATGGCTGGAAAAAGGAAAGAGCTGCGCTAAAAATAGATTGACACACTCAATATAAATCAATATAAAATGTGTTATATCAAAATAGTGAATACAGTGATAAAAAATAATATTATGCAAAGATGTATATAGCTATACCATCAATTTTCTTGTGTACATAGCCAGAATCAGTAATAGCTTCAATAAATGAAAATAATAATAAAAACGCCTAAGATGTACAATTAATGATAAACACCAAACTGTGTTTGCATCTGTGTACAATTAATAATAAACACCAAACTGTGTTTGCATCACCACATCTATATCTCCAATATAGCACTGGAATTAGTGAGTCTAATAGTATATGGTAAGTCCAACTGGCAACGAATAATGTCCCAAGCCAAAAAAATCAAAAACACAAACAAAAAAATCTCTCAAAGGTCCTTTGAAATAATCATGAGTAGTGACTTTCACGGCACACCGAAGAGTGAAAAGACCTCCACCACAGAGACACACTTGTCTGCTTACCGGAACTGAATGGTCCCTTGTTACAGGGAACCCGTAAGGGCAGATGGCTCTAACCCCAGCCAGGGATGCTTGGCATAAACACAAATTCCTTTGGGCTCAAATGGAATTTCTCTCATGAAACCACTGCCAGTCAGGAAGTGTCTCCAATTAAGGTCAGCTCCGGGTCAATCAGGATGGTAAGAAGTGAACCAATACCGGAAGGGATAGAGACACTCACATAGTGTAAAATCCTTTCTAACATGTCATTTAAGTCTTTATTGTTTTTTTCTAACTGATAAAAGGGCATCTGAACTGATGTCTGTCAATGCGTTAGCAGGACAATGGAAAACAACCTGTCTTTTTCTCCTGCAGTTGGCCAGTGTATAGGAGTGGATATATCATTTAAAGAAACCTGTCTCCATGTGTATGGCTGCCTCAGAAGGGATAATGTGCCTCAACAGCTTACTATGGTACACCTCATAATATAGGGGTATTTGGTCTTGAATGGATTGTTATTCTCTTGCACATTTGTGTAGACATTTGTTAATGTAGCACCATCATATCATTAAATATGGAAACTATATGAAATGTAACTCTAGGTAACTCATCTGTATGTAAATAAAGGTCACTAACACCAGTCTGACAGATGCGTATTCTTTTTATGTTAGGCAGTATTAAATTGGGAGTAAACTCCTATGCATGCATTTTACCTATAGGTAAGCCTATAATAAGGCTTACCTATAGATACTGTAAATATCTCCTAAACGGTGCACTGTAGATGCAGTCAGTGACATCACCGGCACATGCGCTCTGAAGAAACAGTATACCTGTGCCATTCCCTCAGATTCCTGTGCCGTAAATGGCGGCTCCCTCACGCAAGTGCGGGAGTGACGTCATCACGGCCCTGGCCACTCACACAGCTGGAGTTTGCAAACCTGGAAGGAAAACCAGGTGAAGGTGAAAGCACTTTCAGTGGTGACAGTGTGCCCCACCTCCGCTGCCAAATTTGGCACCTTTCGGGGGGGGGAGTGGGTGCCCCTTTTCTGACAGGTACCTGCCCCCACTTCCAGCTTACTTTGCCGGGGCGAGGTCCCCCGGAGGTTTGACCCCCTCCTCCTTCCCCCACCGCCAGGCCATTCACAAAGCGCAGCGCACTTTGCGCATGCGTAGTAGAGAACCGGCTGTGAAGATGCAAGGCTTCACTGTCTGTTTCCCTTACAAGGAATGGCAGTGGCAGCACCCAAGAGCCAATTGAAAAATTGGCTGGGGTGCCAACACCGTGGGATCCCTGGACAGGTAAGTGTCCTAATATTAAAAGTCAGCAGCTATAGTATTAGCAGCTATAGTATAGCGAATGACTTTACATTTTTTTGGTGGGGGGGGCTGGAGCTCTATAAAAACATGGAGCCAGCTTTTGCATTGACCTGGTGACCTTCATCTACATATTTTGCAAAACTAGGTTAGAAAAAGTAATCAGTAAAATCCTAGTAAAAAGCTGTGCTGCTGCAGTCGGCTAGATGATTAGCAACATTAACATGTTTAGGAAATGATTGTGTTAAAAAAATATATATTGTTACCGTTGAGTTTACCTGAATACATTGTAGCTCAATTTACATTACTGCTACAGTATATCTTATTTTTCATACCTGTGCTTTCTACAAGCTATGCATTTGTTAGATCATGGACTCAACATTATTGCTGACCGAATGGATGTACTTAGCGAGAAGGATACAAGGAGACTGTTTTAGGTTCTTCATAGTGCAAAACCTGCTCACTGACACTTTTCAATCTATCTTAATGTGCACAGCAAGGACTTACAGTGTAACAGGAATATTTAGAAGCCATCACTTTCTTCCAGACACGACACACATCATGCACAGGTAATGGGAAAATATGGCTGTCCGTGTATATCACAGTGGAATTGGGCTTTTACATTATTGATGCTAAGCTGATCACAGTGTAAGCAGAAACTACAAAAAATAGATGGCAGAGCCTTCTACACTTTATAGAATTATTCAGGGTACCACACAAAAAGTGAATTTGGCATTTATATTGTATGTAAAACAAAAATCTTTTTTCAGTTTTTTTTAGTTAAAAATAACAAACATGTTATACTTACCTGCCCTGTGCAGTGGTTTTGCACAGAGCATGCCAGATCCCCTTCTTCTTTGGTCCCCTGGTCCCTCCCTCCTGTTGAGTGCCCCCACAACAAGCAGCTTGCTATGGGGGCACCAGAGCCAAGCCACAGCTCCCCGTGTCCATTCAGACAGGGAGCCACAGCCCTTTCTCTCATTGGCTGACTGACTTTGATTGAAAGCAGCGGGAGTCAATGGCGCTGTGCTGCTGTCACAGCCAATGGGGAGGGAAGTCCCGGGCAGCCGAGACACTCCTGCAACATCGCTGGATCTAGATGGGGCTCAGGTAAGTATTAGCGGGGCAGAGGGGGGCTGCTGCACACAAGTTTTTTTTTTACCTTAATGCATAGAATATATATTGATAAAAAACCTTCTGTCTTTACAACCACTTTAAGTATTTTTTTATTTTATTTATTGCAAAGTTTCTTGGGATTGGGATCTACAGCAGTTTGGGATTGAGGGTATATATGTATTGCACATAGTTGAGTTAAAGTATAGAATACTGTATTCATGTAGTTTGTATAGTTTAAAATTAGGCCATGTTTTGGGAATATCTTCAATACCACCTTTATCGGGAATGTTTGGACTAGGAGTCGACCAATATTAATTTTAAGGGCTGATGCGATATCGATTTTTCGTCTGTCTTTCAGGCTGATGGCCGATAACAGGTGCCAATATTCTGTAGATTTAAACTTTTTATATTTACACGGTCCTTTCAATTTTTTTTTTTTTTTTATCACTGTTATTGCTGTCATAAGGAATGTAAACATCCCTTGCGACAGTAATAGGCAGCACAGGTACTCTTTATGAAGCGATATGGGGTCTACAAGACCCCAAAACCCTCCTTTGCACTTGAAAGTATTCAAAACGTCAAGATCTGCATTTTTGAATACTTTCTATTTTGTAGAAACTGGCGCCTTTAGGATGACATTAATCCAGAAGTGTCATGACATCGGTTCCGGGTTACTAGATTTGCCAATTTGCTTTGTTCAGGTCTCTTTAGCCAGCTGGCAGACGTACCAGCTGGTCACTCGGTCCTCCCGATGGGAAGGGTGGGACGGGAGACCCAGGGCGGAGCAGCGGCAGGGAGGTGTCCCCTCCTGCTGCTTGTAATAACAGCTGAGCAGCTGCTGAGCTGCATCGGTTGCTATTACAAGAAAGCCAACCGTCCTTTCTAAAGAACGGTACCAGGGTGATGCCTGCAGCTGCCTGCATCACCCCGGTACAACCCCTTGAAGCAATATCAGTAACATCAGTAAATTTGTGACCGACACAGAAGCTTAAAAAAAAGTGAATATCGGCCGCCGATTATCGACCACACCAATAGTCAGTCGCCCCCTAGTTTGGACAGTGTAATCGTTTGGATATTAGGTAACTTTGTAGCAAGTTTATCTAACAAGTCAGTGTCATTAAAATAAGCTACATAGTCCAAACAGCCCTGATAAAGGGGGCATCTTCAGATTTCCAAAGCATGTTGGCCTAAAAACTGAATTTTTACACATGAAGGCTGATACTTCTGATACTTATTCAGGTGCTCCCGCTACACACATTGATAACAATGAGGGTCTTCATTTGTGGCAATGTCACTCTGAAAGTAGCCATAATTTTACTTACAGTACCTAAACACTGAACCAGATATATGAAAAATTGAACTACCACATCAGATCCAGCACCTTTTTCTATTCACATAGGATGACTGACAGGATCAATTCTGGCTAATTGAATATAAGGAAACATAGAATGATTTGACTAATAAACTAAACAGAATATAATCAATACAACATCATATACCCTAAAAAATAATCTTTAATGTATAAATATCCTCATTAGACAAAGGCAAGGTAATGTTATTAGAAGCTTTGATGTCATAGCAAGACACGGTTGGGAATACTATTATAAAGTTTCCCAGGCATGCTACTATTACAATAAGTACGGTAGCTATTTTATGATTAATGAGCTGGTAGAGTTTGATATAACTTCATATAATGACTCGTATCAAAGGCTGAATCATAAACAAAGCACTCGTTGGTTCTTGTGGAGACTGAATTTACATATACTGGAGTTCCTCAAAAGGGAGAAATTAATTTATTTCCCTATAAATTTGACTTAATGGCCCTATGCAAATTTCAATGACAGAAAGTCTTCATATCATAATGGTGGAAAGAGAACAGGAGAGGTTATCTAGCAAAAAAAAAACAGTCAAAACAAAGTTTGTATTTTTCCTAGTTGTACAGTACAGGACAGGACACAGGTTATTTAATCATTATGACTGGATACATGCAGCTACCTCCTATTGATTGGACAGTGGCAAAAGATGTTGCTGGGACATGCCATTGCCCTGTATAACCCCTTCCACTTCAAGCCAGCCTCAGTTTTTTTACTATTGTCCTTAGGTGAAGAACCTCTTAATATTAAAAGATATGCTTCTCTCAGTAGAGAGGTTTCTCTCTGTCTCTGGAGGATTCTATTCCAAGATGATTCTTCTATCAGCCAGATGCACCATAGCCACCACAGGTTTTAATGTAGCTTCCAGATTGGTGGGCTCCTTGGCAGAGCCTTGGGGACCATACCCAGACCCCACCCAGTGGAAGATGCAGAGCAGACATGCAATGTTGCTTCTGCACTGGATCCTGCTGTGGACACTCCCCTTAGAACCTAGTGCTCCTTAAAGGGACCATAAATCGTACTTAGCCGGCACCTTTACAGCTGTCAATGGCTAAAATGACTAACTGAATGTACTTGGCATGATATCTATCCAACAGAACACTGAATCTGTTTTATGGTTAATAAGCTGTCATAATAACATCAAGACAAAACCTGTAAGAACAGATCCTCTTTTTATAGTTATCATAAAACAGTTCCCAGGCTTAAGTAATCAACACCATTAGGCAGCCATTACCCAAACCATCATTAGCAGGTTTTACGACCTATCAGAAATGTTTTACTAAGCACTGAAATGCAAAAACAACAACACCTGCGGCTGAGTATTCCCCTCTGTGGAGTCAATATTTAAATGTGTTTTATAACTCCTAAGTAAGGTAAGGATGAGCCGAACACCCCCCAGTTCGGTTTGCAACAGAACTGTGAACAGGCAAAAAATTTGAACGAAAACGCAAACACCGTTAAAATCTATAGGACACGAACATGAAAAATCTAAAGTGCTCATTTTAAAGGCTTATATGCAAGTTATTGCCATAAAAAGTGTTTGGGGACCTGGGTCCTGCCCCAGGGGACAGTAATTTTTATAATGCTTAAAGTGAAACAGAAAAAAAGAAATATTCCTTTAACCGCTTCCCGACCACCTCATGCAGATATACTGCGGCAGAATGGCACGGGCAGGCAAAATCACGTACCTGTACGTGGCCCTTTAATTCCCGTGACCGTGGGTCGCGCTCGCGCCCTGGTCGGGAGCTCCGTGACCCAGGTCGCGGGACCAGCGGACCCGATCGCTGATGGTGTCCCGCGATCGGGTCACAGAGCTGAAGAAAGGGGAGAGGTCTGTGTAAACAAACCTCTCCCCGCGCTTCCTACTCTGCCTGTCATTGATCGGCTGTTCCCGGTCATCGGGAAAGCCGATCAATGACGTCAGATGTCAGCCCCGCCCCCTAATGTAAAAAAACACACACACGTCACAGCCCATAACCCCTCCCCTCCCTCTAGTGGTTAACTCTTTCACTACAACTGTCATTTATACAGGAATCAATGCATTTAAATAGCATTGATTGCTGTAAAAATGACAATGGTCCCAAAAATGTGTCAAAAATGTCCGATGTGTCCGCCATAATGTCGCAGTCACAATAAAAATCGCTGATCGCCGCCATTACTAGTAAAAAAAAAATATTAATAAAAATGCTATAAAACTATCCCCTATTTTGTAAACGCTATAACTTTTGCGCAAACCAATCAATAATCGCTAATTGCGATTTTTTTTACCAAAAATATGTAGAAGAATACGTATCGACCTAAACTGAGGAAAAAAAAAGTTTTTTTTATATTTTTTTGGGGATATTTATTATAGCAAAAAGCAAAAAAATATTGCATTGTTTTCAAAATTGTCACTCTATTTTTGTTTATAGCGCAAAAAATAAAAACCGCAGGGGCGATCAAATACCACCAAAAGAAAGCTCTATTTGTGGGAAAAAAAGGACACCAATTTTGTTTGGGAGCCACGTCGCACGACCACGCAATTGTCAGTTAAAGCGACGCAGTGCCGAATTGCAAAAAGGGGCCTGGTCCTTTGGCTGCCAATTGGTCCGGGGCTGAAGTGGTTAAATATTGTGCCTGGGGGTGTCTATAGTATGCCTGTAAAGAGGCGCAGTTTTCCCGTGCTTAGAACAATGCCACAGCAAAATAAAATTTCTAAAGGCAAAAAGTAATTTAAAACTGATTGCGGCTGTAATGAATTGTCAAATCCCTAGACCAAGTCTAGACCTGTCCCTAGTAGTAAGCTCACTTCGGGGACAAGTATCGGCCATTTCGGCATTTACAGGAGTTTCATGGGCTAATCACTCCCTTGTTTGCCAGTTTTTCAAAGGTGCTATCGGGCTTGGACCTCAGAGGAAGCCAAGGTTCCACAAGTGGGTCCTCCCTCTTGTTCTGGATTTCCTTTCTAAACTCGGATCAGATCCTGTCAAGCCTTTCTCATTTAAAGATCTCACACTCAAGACCACCTTCCTGGTAGCTGTCACTTCAGCCAAACGAGTGTCTGAAATCAGAAACTTGGGTTTGAAGGAGCCTTTTCTAACTTTTTTTCCTGACAGAGCATTGTTAGTTCCCATGTTGGGGTCAAACCCTAAAGTGACCACAGTTTTCCATACAAATCAAGAAATTGTGCTTCACACCTTTAGGTCAAGGGAAAATCAGGATGTCCATCCTCTTGATGTGGGGCACACTCAAACAATACCTGGAAGTCACGGCTCCCTTTAGACAATCGGATTTTCTTTTCATCCTTCTCCACGGAAAAAACAAAAGAAATGCGGACTTCGATTAGATCCATTGCTACATGATTGTACAGACCATTCAAAGGGCTTACAAAGCGAAGGGCTTGGCTCCTCCAGAGGCAGTGACAGCACACTCAACTCTAAGTATCTCGACCTCTTGGGCAGCTTCTCGACATGTCGCTCCTGTAATAATCTGTAGAGCCAGCTGCCTTGTCATCTGTTAATTTTGTTTTGCAAGTACTGTTGGTTGACGGTTTTAAATAAATTTGGTTTGGCAAGTTATTTCCCACATGTATGCTGCCATGGAGCCTGTCAGGAAGATGGAACATTTCCCATCAAATACTTACCGTAATTTTCCTTTCCTAATAGGCTCCATGGCAGCAGGAGTTCCCTCCCAATGCTTGGAGTAGGCTTGTTATGGAACATAGCTGGTAGCCCAGAGCAACGATTTATGGGAGAGGTGTCCTCTAGGGTAGTTATGGAGGCGGGGCTAACCCGCACATATGCTGCCATGGAGCCTATCAGGAAAGGAAAATTATGGTAAGTATTTGATAGGAAATTTTCAGTTTTTTCACTGCAGACTGACATTTAGAGGAAAGGAATGGATAGTTCACATAGTAAAAATAAACCATTGTTTTTCACCCCGCAACAAAAAAAGTAGAACTAACAATCTAAAACGATATAATGGGCCTTAAAAATGCCAAAGCCACTGTGCAGACTAAGGAACTCAAGCACAGATCTCTCCAACAGAATCAAGAGACATACAGTATAAAACTGAAGTAGTTTAACGCTCCAGCATCAAATGTAAATATGAGTAAATGATGATACAACCCCTCCTGTGGACATGGCACAGAACAGGCTGTGCAGGCTACAAGTCAGCATTGAGGAGCATTCCAGATTTGTCCCCATTATTACAATAAACATTATAACAAAGTACATATGAAATGCAAAAAACATTCACCTCAAATAAACTGGATTAATAGTTAAATACAAAACTCGCTGTAGCAATTTTATCTAGTCATGAGTCTTTATATTATATTTTAAATCTATTTTTTATTTGTTGAGGTAAAAGAGAATACACATAATATTATTTTAACAGGCAAGCTTTTCCACAGAAAAAGAATATTCATGTGAACCTTTCACCTGCCCCCTCCTGTGTAACAAAAGGAAGTATTCCGCAGAATGATGCATCATGTCTACAGGCTCAGTGAGGGTTATTCAATCAAATGTTGAAGTGCAAAATCTGCTTTTTTTGTTCATAGTAACTCCCACTGACTAAAATTGCTGTGTCTTTGTGATAGTGTTGAATCAGCACTGTGAAGAGTCTGCAGCAAGTGGGACTCTTGTGTCTGATGTACATCAGCGGCATTGAACATGGCAGCAGGACAATTTTTTAGATGCCTAGTAAAAGTGTACAGTATTCAGTCAGATAAAAGTGTTAACAATACGAAGTAATTATAACCATGATCAGTAAAAGTCCCAAAATGTTTTTAAAAAGGAAAGATTTGGGGTTTTCTTTACAGTAGCTCTGGAACTACTAATGAAAAATAAATAAATAAATCACACTTCCCTCACTCTAGTAATGTCTTTTAGTTTTAAGTGGAACTCAATTGTAAACAATTTCTTCTAGTTTTGTCTAGAGGAAGGGGAGGGGGCATAGAACATTTTTTGGTGCCCATTGGGTAGATTTCGCCTTACCTCCTGTTCCATCCATCATGGTGTAAGGGGCAGGAAATGGGGGAAATCTTTCAAATGAGGAAACATTTAATAATATAAAATCTTACAAAAATTTTCCTTTTCCACTTTATCCCATGCTAAAAAAAACTAGACTGGATTAACCACATGCCAACCGGCCATAGCCGAAAGACGGCTACATCGCGGTCGGCTTATTCTAGGTGGACGTCCTCCCAGAACCTTGATCCCACGTGCCCCCTGGGGCGCGCACTCGGGAACATCCGTGACCGGCGCATCACGGTAAACGGCCGCTGATAGCGGCCGTTTACCACGTGATCGCTCCAGCAAATGACGGAGCGATCACATGTAAACAAAATTACGTTATGACGTTGGTTCCTCCCTCCCCTCTCTGTACCGTTCGGTGCAGTGAGAGGGGAGAAGCGGAGAGGGGGAGAGATGGCAGCAATGTGTAGTGCCCACAGCGCTGCTTAGTGACAGTACTCTGCCAGCCCTGTGCAATACTCTGCCACACTGTGCCAACACTGTGCAATACTGTGCCAACGCTGTGCAATACTCTGCCAACACTGTGCAATACTGCAATACTCGCCAATACTCTGCCAATACTCGCCAATAAATTTTAATAGAAACAAAGAATTTTTTTTTTTTTTTTTTACAGAATTTTCTGTATTTTTTAATTTATAGCGCAAAAAATAAAAAACCCAATGGTGATTAAATACCACCAAAAGAAAGCTCTATTTGTGTGAAAAAAAGGACACAAAATAATTTGGGTACAGTGTTGCATGACGGAGTAATTGTCATTCAAACTGTGAGAGCACCGAAAGCTGAAAATTGGTCTGGTTAGTAAGGGGGTTTAAGTGCCCAGTGGGTAAGTGGTTCAACTTCAATAGGAGTTTTTAGTAGTTATTTGTTAACCTGGGCTCTGTGCTAATGTTTAAATACACAGTTGAGTGCATATATGTTACTGTTCCTACTGCTAAAGAATCAGAAATGACCTTAAAACTGAACCCAATGAATGATTATTTTTCTTAAACTCGCTTGGCAAGATTGCTCAGCACCTCCACCATTCAGAGAACTCCTCTTTGAAATGGATGAGGTTGTGATTATGATATCATCTGCCCTATTCTCTCCTATCCTGTATGCATGCCTATGCAAAGTAACAGTTCCCTAATTATAGCAGAGTGCTAACCCTTTCTCTTCAAATGCTACGGTGTGACGGATTCACGGGAGGCAAATGTGGACAAATTTTTTTTTATCAAGAACATAACTTGCCTACATTTTTTAACTATCTGAATAGAGCAATACATTCTTTTTACAAAGTCTAGTATGAGGATGAATATCACAAAATATTTTCCGGTTACTGAAGATATGGTCTGTTTCTAGGTATGTAAAAGGCCTGGATTGAGAGATTTGACATTTGCCAATCCAGTGGATGTGTCTGAATGAATTTATAGATAGATAGAAGACCTTGTGAACAACTCAGTATAAATAAATCTAACAGCAAAAATAACAGAACTTATTAAAGAGGAACTGAACTCAGGCAGCCTGCCTATCCTCCAATGGTTAGACTTGTGTGCTGGCATGCCCCCCGGCACAGCCATTCACTCGTAAGATCAGTGTACTGCTGTTTTTCCACTATTTGTGCCCCCTTTTGCAGCTGAGAACAGAGATTATGTGATCACCCATTAAAAAAAGTAAAAAAAAAAGCTATTTATGAAGTGTTTCTATATATAAAACAAATGTTTTATTCTACAAGGTAAGGCTTCACATACACTTTAACATAGCTTTAGGTTAACATTTGTGTATAGTTCTAGTTTCAGCATAGAATTGGTCTAGTAGACTAATGATCATGATAACAACTAAGCTAAAATAGCTCATAATCTATTAGCAAGGTCTAAGTGGCAACAGTGCTATTAGCATCTTGAGTAGGGGAGTAGGTAAGGCAAAAATTTTGTTATTTTTATTATTGAGGCTTCATGCACACTGGGCTTAAAAAAAACACCAGTTCCCTTGGCAGAAAAGAATGCTCATATAGAGCATTTTTGAACAGGAGTTTAACCGCTTCCCGACCGCCTCATGTAGATATACGTCTACAGAATGGCACGGGCAGGCAAAACCACGTACCTGTACGTGGCCCTTTAAATGCCTGCCCGTGGGTCGCGTGCGCGCCGCCGGCGGCGCGCTCGCGACCCGGTCGGGAGCTCCGTGACCCCGGCCGCGGGACCAGCGGACCCGATCGCCGCTGTTGCCCCGCGATCGGGTTACGGAGCTGAAGAACGGGGAGAGGTCTGTGTAAACAAACCTCTCCCCGCGCTTCCTACTCTGCCTGTCATTGATTGGCTGTTCCAGGTCATCGGGAAAGCCGATCAATGACGTCAGACGTCAGCCCTGCCCCCTAATGTAAAAAAACACACACACACACGTCAGAGCCCATAACCCCTCCCCTCCCCCTAGTGGTTAACTCTTTCACTACAACTGTCATTTATACAGGAATCAATGCATTTAAATAGCATTGATTGCTGTATAAATGACAATGGTCCCAAAAATGTGTCAAAAATGTCCGATGTGTCCGCCATAATGTCGCAGTCACAATAAAAATCGCTGATCGCCGCCATTACTAGTAAAAAAAAAATATTAATAAAAATGCTATAAAACTATCCCCTATTTTGTAAACGCTATAACTTTTGCGCAAACCAATCAATAATCGCTAATTGCGATTTTTTTTACCAAAAATATGTAGAAGAATACGTATCGGCCTAAACTGAGGAAAAAAAAATGTTTTTTTATATATTTTTTTTGGGGATATTTATTATAGCAAAAAGCAAAAAATATTGCATTATTTTCAAAATTGTCGCTCTATTTTTGTTTATAGCGCAAAAAATAAAAACCGCAGGGGCGATCAAATACCACCAAAAGAAAGCTCTATTTGTGGGAAAAAAAGGACGCCAATTTTGTTTTGGAGCCACGTCGCACGACTGCGCAATTGTCAGTTAAAGCGACGCAGTGCCGAATCGCAAAAAGGGGCCTGGTCCTTTGGCTGCCAATTGGTCCGGGGCTGAAGTGGTTAAAAGAGTTTAAGAGCTTCTAGGAGGGTTTAGGAGCATTCAGCATTTTTTTTCTGCCAGAAAAATCTGCCTCTAAATGCTGAGCTGAAAATATGCCTCTAAATGTCCCAATGTTCATAGACACATAGGATAAATTTGAGCTGCTTGTACAATCAAAATGCAAAACTCCTGTAGAAGCAACGTTTTTTAAGTGTGCATGGACACTTAAAATGTTGCCTGCTACCGCTATCATTATTTAGTCAGGTAGTCAGCCATGTAACAATATCAGGTATATAGTACATGTATGGTGACTTGACTGGTAATGGATTCCTAAATTGCTAATGGAATAAAAAGATGAAATACATGGAATAAAAAATGTCCAAATAATCCAAATTCATTCCTATGATATTGATATTGTGTTGTGCAGGTGCAGAAGAAGTAGAGTACAACCAGAAGCCTTAGAAGCTGTGACTGTACACCTCCCAGTGGCAGGGGCGTTACTAGGTCTACAAAAGATCTGGGGCTAGAGCCCATAGCAGCATAGTAAAGAAAGTCATACGCTTGGGCGGGCATACACATGTATATACAGTAATATACGTGTGTGTGTGTGTGTATATATGCCCAGAGAGCCCCCACTTACATCAGGGTCCCCAGAGAGCCCTTCCTTACATCAGGGTCCCCAGAGAGTCCCCCCTTACATCAGAGTCCCCAGAGAGCCTCCCCTCCCCTTGGGGACCTCTGCACTCGGGGCTATGGGCCCCAGATTCGGGGCCCCAGTGGGCTGGCCAGTGAAGACCTTTCCGAAGTGGCAACAGGTAAATAGAATATTTGGGGAGAGTGCTGGTGTGGGGGACCGTTAAAGGAGAACTGTACTAAAAGTACAAATATCCTTTACAGTTGCCTTATGTCCAAAGCTGCCTTAGAAAAGATTTTTGTCCACAAAGCCTGAAACGTAAAAGATATACTAAAGTAACATAACACTTTATTTATGTATTACACAACAAATAGCGGAAACTACATTTTTTTTATTTTTAAATAACCTGCATGGGAGACTGTGTGACGAAGCGAGAAGTTCATGCCCGCACAACCAGAGACATATTTTATCACTGCAGCTTAAAGTGGTTGTAAACCCTTACAGACCACTTTGACCTACAGGTAAGCCTAGATTAAGGATTACCTGTAGGTCCAAGAAATATCTCCTAAACCTATGCGGTTTAGGAGATATTTGCAAAAAGACAGGCACCACTGTCTACGGCGCATGCGCCGTAGACAGTGACGCGCAGGCGCACTGAGCTTGCCGCTAACGGCGATATGCCGTTAGTGGCAGCTCTCGTGCGCATGTGCGGGAGTGACGTCATCGCGGCTCCGGCCAGTCACAGCGCCGGAGCCGCGATACCCGGAAAGAAGATGGATGCTCCATGGAAGAGGGGACAGCGGTGACATGGCTGGCTCCTGTGTCTGGTAAGTGACACATAATGAGCTACAATGCGATGCATAGTAGCCCATTATGCTTTACCTTTGCAGGGAAACAAAGAGGAAGTAAACCCATCCGCGCAGGCTGGATTCACATATAAATCACACAGCGATGTCCAGTGCGTCCTCGTTCACCATTTCAGGTCCGATATCAGCCCGAATTTGCACCTGAAACGGACCAAAAGACGCACAGGGCTCCTGTGCTAATCGCACTGGAGCCACTGTGGAGATATGTGAACCGGCTCCATAGAGAGCCGGTCACAATCTCCTGCTATGCGAATTGGAATGCGGGGAGACCCTCATCCAATTCGCACTAGTGTGTACCCAGCCTATGGCCTTGTGCACACTGGACGTTTTTGCAGCTGCTCCTAGGGACATCTGGTGTTTTTTTTTCCTGCTGCTAAACTCCCCTGCATGTTGGCCTATGTGCCCATGCACACAAGTTTTTAGCAGTGTTTAGTGGCAGGAGCTTTTAGAGGCAGTAAAAAAAAAAAAAAACACTGGCAGTGCGTCCAGAAGCAGCAGAGTTTTGGCAGAAAAAATGTTTGACGCTTGTAAAACACGTGTTAATGTTAGGCATGTTTAGCGCTTGAGCGTTAATTCATTTCAATGGCCAGAATAAATGATTATTCTGGCCAATGAAATGAATTAACGCCCAAATTCCTGATGCCTGTAAAAGTGTTGAACACTTTTACAAGCGTCGCATATTTTTTTTCTGCCACAACGCTGCTGCCAGGAGGAAAGGCTTGTAAGGAGAGTCCGCAAAATGCCCTGTGTGCATGAGACCTAAATAGCCCAAATGCCTACGGTTATAGAAAAAAAAATAAAACACATTATTATTGTTGTTCTAACTACAATTTCAACTACTGGACACAGTACAAGCAGCTACTGCCCTAAATCTACTAATTCTGTCCATATTACCCTCTGTCCCTTCTTTAGCTATAGAAGCTCAAAGGGACCATGTGTAACTCCTGATTTACTGTGTATGTCACATAATACAATGAAGAACCTGTGTGTTTATAGCAAACTGAGTGATAATCACTAAATAGTAGTGAACACTGGCAGGTAGAAAATGCAATATGTGACAGCAGCCCCCAATGCACTGTAGCTTCTGTATTATCAAAATGGTTTGATCATATCTGTTCACAGATATTTATTCTGCTAAAGTAATATAGCCCCACAGGTGCCTCCCACATGCAATAATTTGACATTAGAACAAAAATATAAAGCCTTTTCATAGATAACAATGTCTCAATTTTGCCAAAAGTGATTTTGGATCATTTAAACCTACCAAGCATGAAGGTATTTCAGTCTCTGCATCCGTGAATGATGGGCAGCATTATTTTAAATGACATATTTTTGTCAGTGTTACTGGCGCCCAGCGACATAGCAGAACCATTTGTATAAATTGTAGCTTACCTGCTGAAGTATTAAAAAATATATAGCAACTATACTCATGTCTGAAACCATAAATATAGTTAAAATATGACATTGTTTCTTTGGGAGGGCTAGGAAGTGTCTAAAATACTATTATCAATCAAAACAAATTCACTAACTATATAATTTAAATATAAATAGAAAGGATGAATTCAGGAGACAGCATAAAATATCTAAACACAATGTACAAAGCTTGCAAGTAGAGTGCAGCAGGTGGAAATAAACCTAGTAAGATATACAGTATAACATTATACAACACAGCAATCAAGTGTGTACAATAATAAAGGCAGCTTTATTTTGCTTAAAAAAAAAAAAAGACTCCTTTGCCTGAAAGAATTTTTAGAAACTGAATTATATTCAGTCCCCAAGAAAGGGCTTTAACATGTCCTACATCTTGTATATATTTTGTATATGTGTATATATATATATATATATATATATATATATATATGTATTGTAGAATGTCAGCCTGGGGCATGGTTAGGAAGGGGTTAATCGAAGAGGGCAGGTACTTCCCCTTCAGACCTGCTTATATTCAGGTGTGCTGAAAATGTCAGAGAGGAGCTGTTTGTGTAGGAGAGAGAGACACACAGCAGCACGCTGTGTGGAAGTGTCCATTGCTGGACGGTGTACCTGCTGGGTGAGCTTATAAAAAAACCTTATAAAGACTGTAGCTTGTTGGAGCCATGAACTGTGAACCATATAAAGACTGTAGCTTTTTGGAGCAGTTTGAGGTGTCCAGTCTAATCCCATGTCCTGGGTTAAAGCCGCACAGACAGTGAAAACTTTTGAACAAGCCATGGAGGATGTGGTTAAGCAGCTGGTACTGGCTAATACACAAGCGCAGGCCCGCCATCAGGAGGCCCAGCAGGCCCTGGTACAAGCACAGGCTCGGCAGGAGCAGATCCTGGTGCAGACAGTCGCTGTGCAACAGGAAAAAAATCGCTTACTGAGTGAACAGATAGCGGGGTTACAAAAGGCGGTGACCCAGCAGGCTGAAATGATGAAAGGTGACCCCGCTGTAAAGAGTAACCCCCGGAAGGCAGTGCAGCGGACCCTGCAAAAGATGATGGCCTTGGATAATGCGGAAGCATACTTAGCTATGTTTGAGCGGGTTGCAGCAAGGGAAGGTCTGCCTGATAAAGACTGGGCAGATGTACTGGCTCCTTTCCTGACCGCAGACCCCCAACAAGGGTACTGTGACTTGGCCCCTGAATCAGCATGTGATTATAAGCTCCTGAAAGCAGAAATCCTAGCAAGGATGGGAGTGACTGTCACTTTAAGGGCGAACCGAGTCCATGGCTGGCGCTTTGACAAGGCTAAGCCTGCCCGTGCGCAGCTCTACCACCTGATGCACTTATTGCAAGATTGGCTGAAACCTGAGGAAAAGACATCCACTCAGATTGTGGAAAGAGTCGCACTCGATCGTTTCCTGCATGGATTACCCAGGGACCTCCACCGATGGGTGGCTCAGTCCGAGCCTCAGTCCCTGGATGAGATGGCTACAGCTGTTGAGCGCTACAGTTGTGCGGAAAAGTTCCAGGAGAGTCCCTCTGTCACAAGAGAGCTGGCCCGTTTCAAAGAAGTGCGTTCCCGCACCAGTGTGCTTCCTGGTGATCGCATAGTGGCTGCTCGGAGGGATAATACAACTACCAGGAGCACATCAGGACCTAAGCTTCCAGGGAACCGACAGGGGGAACTCCGTGAGGTTCGCTGTTGGTCCTGCCATCAACTGGGTCATCTGGCGGCCCAGTGCCCAAGTCAGGAAGAACCAATGGAGTGCGACATGGGTCGCCGTCGCTCCATGTATGTCCATGCATTATGTGCTGCGACCAACCTAAATCCGCATGAGTGTGTGGTGCGGGTCAATGGACAGGAGGTGGTAGCGCTCCTTGACTCTGGGAGTGTCGCTACCCTGCTCCGGTCGGACGGGTTGCCAAGAAAGCTGGTACCAAGGGAACAGGTTGGGGTCATCTGTGTGCATGGGGATGTTAAAAACTATCCGGTGGCCTGTGTGACCCTGTGTACACCAGCAGGAACGGCTACACTAAAAGTGGGGGTGGTCCCGGGATTACCTCATGATTTACTAATCGGGCGAGACTGCCCCATGTTTTGGGACTTGTATGAGCAAAAGCTCAAAGGTTTGGGGGTTTCCCCCAAAAACCAAGAACCCACAAAGGTGGTAAATAAAACTGTTGCAGGAGGATGTTACTAGGGATCAGTACCAGGTTGCTGAACCTGCAGGAAGTGAGCCTGGTCCCCCGGAGGTGTTTGTGGGATTGGAAGTGGAAAGTACCTCCTCTGAGCCAGATATGTCAGATCTTGGGGGCTCCCGGGAAGATTTCCTTAGTGCTCAGATGAGGGACCCCACTTTGATCCCCGCCAGGGAATAGGCCACGGTCTTAAACGGTGAACCACAGCACCCTGGGGCAGACGTGAAGTTCCCCCATTTTGCTGTGAATCATGACTTGTTGTACCGAGTAACTAAGGTCAATTAAGAAGTGTTGGAACAACTGGTGCTGCCCAAACCTTTTAGGTCTAGGGTGTTGCATTTGGCTCATAGTCATGTACTTGGGGGTCACCTTGGAGCGGCTAAAACTCAGGAACGGGTTTTACAGCATTTCTATTGGCCTGGTGTCTATCGAGAAATTAAGGACTACTGTGAGTCCTGCCCTACCTGTCAAAGAACCGCTCCAACACCCCATTTTCGCAGTCCGCTGGTACCGCTTCCAATTATCGAGGTTCTCTTTGATCGCATAGCCATGGACTTGGTGGGCCCCTTACCAAACTCAGCTAGGGGACGCGGTCCCTTTAGGAAACTGCTCGTCCAAGGTCATTGCACGGGAGTTGTTTCAGATGTTCATGAGAACAGGGCTCCCATCCGAGATATTGACAGACCAAGGTACCCCGTTCATGTCAAAAGTGATGAAGGAACTCTGTAACCTGTTTAAGATTAAACACTTGCGGACTTCAGTGTATCACCCACAAACTGATGGGTTAGTGGAGCGGTTCAACAAAACCTTAAAGGGAATGCTAAAGAAAGCAGTTGAGGAGGATGGTCGAGATTGGGATTGCTTGTTGCCTCCCTTGTTGTTTGCCATAAGAGAGGTACCCCAGGCCTCCACGGGATTCTCCCCCTTTGAGCTGGTTTATGGGAGACACCCCCGTGGACTACTGGAGATAATGAAAGAGACGTGGGAACAGGAAGCTTCCCCGTATCGGAGTGTGGTGGAACACGTGTCCCAAATGCAGGACCGAATAACAAAAGTTATGCCCATAGTACGGGAACATTTGCAGGCTGCGCAAAACGCCCAGAGTCGTGTATACAACCGATCTGCAAGATTAGAGAGTTTAAACCTGGGGATCGGGGGCTCGGGGGCTGGTCTTAGTGCCAACCGTTGAGAGTAAGTTTCTCGCCAAGTGGCAAGGACCCTTTGAGATAGTTGAGAGGGTGGGCATAAAGTTCATCAGCCCACCAAACGTAAGCCCTACCAGATTTACCACATCAACTTGATCAAACCATGGAAAGATAGACAGGTTTTGACAGTCAGTCTGAAAGTCCCAGAAGACCATGATGCTCAGATTAAGAAGGTAGGGATTGCAGAGGCTCTCTCCCCTTCTCAAAAACAGGAGTCCTGGGAGTTTTTGCAGAGGAATCAAGAAATGTTTTCAAATCTACCGGGCCTAACCTCGGTAATTGAACATAATGTCATTACAGACCCTGGCGTTCGAGTTAACCTCAAACCCTACCGCATACCCGAAGCTCGCCGGAACATTGTCTCGGCCGAGCTTAAGAGTATGTTGGACCTTGGGGTTATTGAGGAGTCTTCAAGTAGCTGGTCCAGCCCTATAATCCTTGTACCTAAGCCGAATGGAACCTGGCGGTTCTGCAATGACTTTCGCAAGTTAAACAAAGTCTCCAAGCCAGACGCGTATCCCATGCCCCGGGTCGACGAGTTAATCGAAAGATTAGGACCGGCCCGGTACATCACCACTCTTGACTTGACCAAGGGTTACTGGCAGATCCCGCTTTCCCCAGAGGCTAAAGAAAAAACTGCATTTGCCACACCTGAGGGCTTATAGCAATATGTCCGAATGCCATTCGGGTTACATGGGGCCCCAGCCACATTCCAGAGGGCCATGGACTTCGTCCTGAGACCTCATAAGGGGTTTTCAGGAGCCTATCTTGATGACATTGTCATCTTTAGTCAGGACTGGGAGAGTCACTTACCAAAGGTCCAGTTGGTCTTGGATGCCCTCCGAAGGGCGGGGTTCACAGTGAACCCAGAAAAGAGCAAGGTTGGGTTGGAGGAGGCCCGCTACCTGGGGTATGTTGTAGGCAGGGGTGTGATTAAACCCCAACTAAACAAAGTGGAGGCTCTTCAGAAATGGCCACGTCCACTCACAAAGAAGCAAGTGCGTTTTTTCCTTGGCATTGTGGGTTATTATAGGAGGTTTGTCCCCAACTTTGCCAGTCTAGCAGCACCTCTGACTGATCTCACCAAGGGAAAGAACGCAACTGTTGTTCAGTGGAGTGCAGAAGCAGAAGCAGCGTTCTGCCGGTTGAAGCAAGCTTTGTGCCAGGAACCAGTGTTGGTAGCTCCCGACTTCCAAAAAGAATTCCTGGTACAAACAGATGCCTCAAAATTGGGTCTGGGTGCAGTACTGTCCCAGATGATTGGGGGGGATGAGCACCCTGTTGTGTACTTGAGCCGGAAGCTCACGCCAGCTGAGAGGAATTATTCCATTGTGGAAAGGGAGTGTCTCGCAATAAAATGGGCTTTGGAGACACTCCGCTACTACTTGTTGGGCCGACCCTTCAAGTTCGTTTCTGATCATGCGCCCCTTAAGTGGATGGCCCAAAATAAAGATAAAAACTCCAGAATCACCCGGTGGTTCCTTGCTCTACAGGACTTCAGCTTTTGTAGTGGTACATAGACCGGGAAAGGTACATCAGAATGCGGATGCCCTTTCCCGGGTCTACTGCCACTGGGTTAGTGGTGTCCAGACCCCTGGCCTGGAACAGAGGGGGGGGGGGGGGGGGGGTATGTAGAGGGTCAGCCTGGGGCAGGGTTAGGAAGGGGTTAATCGAAGAGGGCAGGTACTTCCCCTTCAGACCTGCTTATATTCAGGTGTGCTGAAAATGTCAGAGAGGAGCTGTTTGTGTAGGAGAGAGAGACACACAGCAGCACGCTGTGTGGAAGTGTCCATTGCTGGACGGTGTACCTGCTGGGTGAGCTTATAAAAAAACCTTATAAAGACTGTAGCTTGTTGGAGCCATGAACTGTGAACCATATATAGACTGTAGCTTTTTGGAGCCATGAACTGTGAGCTGTACCTGTGTGCACATCCACTTGCTAAGACAAGTCTATCTGGCCTTATGTCTACTTTTTGTTTGATGTTTTGCTGAATAAAAGCTATTTTTATTTTACTGGACTGTCTCTGAGCCAGCTTGTAGTGACATTTTTTTTTCCCAATAGCATTTTCTGCATGTCCATACACGCTTTAGACACTGTACGTGTATTCTGCTATTGACAAAAAATAAAATATTTCAGTGCTTTGTGCAGGAGTGTGACATACAATCGATCGATATTTCTCCTATTGTGCTGTTCCAAAAAAAAAATTGTAGTGACATTTTTTTTTTTCCCAATAGCATTTTCTGCAGTTTTTGAGATACACGCTTTACATACTGTGGGTGTATTCTGCTATTGCAAAAACACCCATTTAGGGCGAGATCATACATTTTGAAAATATGAGGAGATCATCAAAAAGGGGACGTGGCCCGGGTTGTGGTGCTGCTGGTGGCGCTCCTGTTGCAGGGAGAGGACGTGGTCGATCTGTGCCAGCTACACGCACTAGTGAAACACCTTCCTCAGGTGTGAGTAGGCGACAGAGCAGTATTTTATTTTCCCACTATCTTATCCATTAAATTGAATAATGTTTTCCAGAAAGTGCGTATTCTGGGGTATTCCCACCATATGTGCGGCATCGTTCTGTTGAGTTTCTGAGAAACTTAATGACTTCCTGTACCTCTTCTGCTGAGAAGGGGGCCTTCAGCATTTTATTTTTATTTTTTTATGTTATTTTTAAGTTATTTCCCTATCCAAATTTGTTTGCAGAGCACTTGCCATGCTCTTAACAACATTTTGTTGCCATTTGCAGCCCTCTAGCCCTTTCCATGACTTTTTTACAGCCATTTTAGTCTTCAAACGTTTGGGTCCCCATTGACTTCAATCGGGTTCGGAGTTCGGGGTCAAGTTCGGGTCAAGTTCGGTCCCAAACCCGGACTTTTTTCCGAAGTTCGGCCGAACCCGCCGAGCCCGAACATCCAGGTGTCCGCTCAACTCTAGTTGTTAGCACTTCCGCCTAGCAGCACTAGGGTCCTTGGTTTGAATCCTAACCATGGCACTACCTGCCCGAAGATTGCATTCTCCCTGTGTCTGCGTGGGTTTCATCCGGGTACTCCCATTTCCTCCCAGACTCCAAAGACATGCTGGGAGGATAATGGACTCCTGTCTAATTTCACCCTAGTATCTGAATGTGAGTTAGGTTCTTTAGATTTTAAGCTCCTTGAGGGCAAAAACAGATCATAGGACTAGTTACACTTCAGCAGGTACACATGTTTATGCACTTATTTCAATAGTGTGTCTCCCTGGTCCTTTTTATTGTATAGCGACCTTCATATAATAACCCTTTCATGACTAAGCCTATTTCTGACATTTGGTGTTTACAAGTTTAAATCCGTATTTTTTGCTAGAAAATGACTTTGAACCCCCAAACATTATATATATATATATATATATATATATATATATATATATATATATATATATATATATATATATATATATATATATATTTTAGCAGAGACTCTAGAGAATAAAATGGCGATTGTTGCAATATTTTATGTCACACGGTATTTGTGCAGTCGTGTTTTAAGCCCAACTTTTTGGGAAAAAGATACTTTTATGAATTAAAAAAAAAACGAAACAGTAAATTTAGCCAAATTTTTTTGTACAATGTGAAAGATGATGTTACGCCGAGTAAATAGATACCAAACATGTCACGCTTTATAATTGCACGCAATGGCGACAAACTACAGTACCTAAAAATCTCCATAGGCGACGCTTTAAAAATGTTTTACGGTTACCAGGTTAGAGTTACGGAGGAGGTCTAGTGCTAGTATTATTGCTCTCGCTCTGACGATCGCGATGATACCTCACATGTGTGAATTGAACACCGTTTACATATGCGGGCGCGAGTTACATATGCGTTTTCTTTGCTGCGCGAGCTCACAGGGAAGGGGGCGCTTTAAAAAAAAAAGTTTTTTTCTTATTTATTTTATTTAATTTTAGATAATTAATTTGTGTTTTTAAAAAAAATTGGATCATTTTTATTGCTGTCACAAGGAATGTAAACATCCCTTGTGACAGTAATAGGTGGTGACAGGTACTCTTTATGGAGGGATCGGAGGTCTAAAAGACCCCAAATCCCTCCTTTGCACTTCAAAGTATTCAGATCACCGAAAACAGTGTATCTGAATACTGTGTACTTTTTTTAAATTCGCGCCATTGGCAGCCGAGTAAACAGGAAGTGACGTTGTGATGTCGCTTCCGTGTTTACATCAAGGAGACTGGAACCAAGCCGTTTCCGGGCTCGTTCCAGTCCCTCACTAGCCGCCGGAAGCGGCGGATGTTAGATCGGGTCTCCCGATCGAACGGGAGGAGGGGGACAGCCCCTCCCGCTCCTCCGGTATAAGCTTTTAGCCACATCGGTTGTTCTACCTGTAAAGCCGATCGCCGGCTCTAAACAACGGTACCAGGATGATGTCTGCAGCTGCGGCCATCATCCCGGTATAACCCCCAAAAGCCGAGTACGCATATCTGCGTACGCTCGGCGGGAAGGGGATAAACTATACAACTCTATAAAAATAATAAATGTATTATGTGAATGCAAAATATATATATGTCAAGGTGCTGAGTAAATTGATGGCGCTATATAAATACCTGTAATAAAAAATAAAAATAAACACAAAGCATATCTGAACCTTTTTTGTCTAACAAATTGTATTTTTATGAAGTTCTGGCTTTTAAAAGTTTAAAAGGTTTTAGAACCAACTGACATTTTTTTCTCATGCATTGTTGGCACTAACAATTCAATTTGTTTCTACAAGCTTGTCACTCTCAGATTTGGCACAACAAGCTAATTAACTTGTATGCCAGGTTGTACTGTATTTGAAAGCAGCCAGTACATAAACATTACACTGACAATTGGTAATATATAAAGAATTTTTTTTATGCAAGCTGGGTTAAAATAGGAAATGCCATGATAGACAGCCTAAAGTTTGCTAGCCCAGAGCTAGCAAATGTACAACAGGTCAACAAAATGGAAGTATGTGGATCAGATCTCACACACGAATACTCAGAGCCTGGCTATACACTTCAATCTGCTCTCAAACAATCACCTAAAATTAATTACTTTCATAGAAACAAAAGCAGATCATAGGACTAGTTACACTTCAGCAGGTACACATGTTTATGTACTTATTTCAATAAAGTGTCTCCCTGGTCCTTTTTATTGTATAGCGACCCTTATATAATAAACTATACAACTCTATAAACATAATAAATGTATCCCACATGTGATAGACAAATAATAATTAATAATTTTTTTTTTTACTTTAATTACTAAATATGATTGGAATTACTAAACATTTCTAAAAGGTACCTTTGTTTTAAAATTTAGGATAAGGATGAAGCTTCTCTTAAAATTGGGCATTTATTACCGTATATACTTGAGTATAAGCCGAGTTTTTCAGCACATTTTTTTGTGCTGAAAGTGCCCTCCTCGGCTTATAATCGAGTCAAGCACTTTTCTGCAGCAGAGAATGACATTATCTGACCTGACTTTGGGGCCTCGTATCTCGGGCCACTTGGTGCTAGGAACCCCAAATTTGGTGTGCAAACCCAGTGGAACCAACACTACAACATATCCATTCAGGGTTCCTAGCACCAAGCGGCCCGAGATACAGGGCCCCAAAGTCGGTCAACTGTGTCCATCTGCAGCACCAAATGGGGTCCCTAGCATTAAGTGGCCCCAAGATACGGGGCCCCAAAATCGGTTCGGAAAATGTCATTCTCTGCGGCAGAAAAGTGCTTAACATTTTCTGACCCGACTTTGGGGCCCCATATCTCAGGGCCACTTGGTGCTAGGAACCCCCAAATTTGGTGAACAAACCCAGTAGAACTAGCCCTATAACATATCAATTTGGGGTTCCTAGCAACAAGTGGCCCCGAGAAACAGGGCCCCAAAGTCGGTCAACTGTGTCCATCTGCAGCAATGTCATTTCAGGACCCTTTGGGTCCAGAGACCCCAAATTTTGACTGCAGCTAGGGGGCATCTAGGAACCTTTATCTACAAAGTTTGAAGTTCGGGGGACCTATGGCTGCAAATGGGCACAGTGAGGCTGCAAATAGGCATTGTTGACCCTCTTTTACACGTACAGTAGCTGCGCATTTCTCACCCTAGGCTTATACTCGAGTCAATATGTTTTCCCAGTTTTTTGTGGTAAAATTAGGTGCCTCGGCTTATATTCGGGTCGGCTTATACTCGAGTATATACGGTACATACACTAAGCAATACAGTTCCACAGTTTTCAACAGCGTAGATACACATCCGCTCCTCTAACCCAAGCATCTCTTCTAGTTTATTGAGATACTGCTGTATGTCATTTGGGTCTCTACATGACTGGACATTTTGGCTGGGCACCAATTACATAACATGAGCAACTGTGCTCTACATTTTTGACCACTGGAACCTCTACTGAAATAAGGTTTCCCTCCCTGTTAGCCTGGGCATCTCCTCTGGTTAAAACATGGTAGAATATCTTCTTCTCAATATGCCAAGCAATTACAGCTGAATATCTACCATAAATCTTGAGGAACTGTGATCTACAGCCTTGCATGTGGTGACCAAGGTTTCCATACTTCATACAAACAAGCATTCCTCCAGAGTGACAAATCAGCCCATTGAATAATCACATTTTTGAATAACTGACAACTGGCACTAAGGCTAGATGGAATTTTTAATTTGAGCACATACTTTGCAACAGCTAGTGAGCCAATGGGGGTTATTTACGAAAGGCAAATCCACTTTGCACTGCAAGTGCACTTGGAAGAGCAGTTGCTCTATATCTAAGGGGTAGATCTGAAATGAGTGGAAGCTCTGCTGATTTTATCATCCAATCATGTGCAAGCTAAAATGCTGTTTTTTTATTTTCCTTGCATGTTCCCCTCGGATCTACAGCGACTTTACTTCCAAGTGCACTTGCAGTGCAAAGTGGATTTGCTTTAGTAAGTAACCCCCAATGTTGATTTCCAAGTGGGTTTGTATATTTCAGGGGTTCTACTAATGCGATTCAGACATCTCTACCACACTGTATAGCAAAGATGATACCATATTTTTTATTTTTATTCTTTATTCCTGTGTCATTTGCCTGCTCATTGGATATTGAATATCTGTTATGACACTTTTGAGACCCCCGCCCTCTCCCACTTTCATCATAGGTTGCCTTAGGGCTCTTTCACACGTGTACAGAGCCCGCTCTGCACAACGGGGGATCGCTCCGTCGATCCCCCGCTGTGCAGGAAGATGACAGGTTTGTCTCTGCACTCTGTGCAGGGACGGACCTGTCAGAGCGCCGATCTCCCCTATGTGAGATCGGATGACGACGGACCATAGAGTCCGTCGTCAACCGATCCGATCCGCAGACGGATGGAAAAATAGCTTTTTCTTCCGTCACACTTTTTCGGATCGGAGCGGGTCGGATGTCAGCGGACATGTCACCGCTGAAATCCGTCCCTCCATAGGGGTCTATGGAGCGTCCGTTCAGGTCCGCCAAAAAAAACTGACAGGCGGACCTGAACGGACCACACGTGTGAAAGGGGCCTAAACCTTCCTCCTTCAGCTCCCCAAATAACATTAGATTTGCAGCATTATCCAATGCAATAAAGTGAAATTGACTAACAGGGTGTAACCTCCCAACATACAGAAAGATTTTAGACAGTTGTATCAGCAAAATACAACAACGCAATTATTGTATTTTGAATGAACACATAACAGTATAAAATAGTGCTTTGTAATATTTGTCTGAAGTTTCACAATCATTTAGTTAAGAGCATTTTCTAGAGGATTAAATGTTCTGTAAAAGCAAGCATGGAATACACCCTTGCCTGGTTCATCCAAATGAAAAAAATTGCCATGAAATCATAGATTGTAAGTAAAATCGCTTAACGCCATCAGGATGACAGAAATACAGACTGGTTATTAGATTAAAAGGGTGTATAACCTGCAATGTGTTGTGTACACAAATCTAATTTAAAAATGACAATTTAAGCACTTGATGAACATCACTGACACAAGGGAAAGTAATTGCTCCTTCAGAATAGAGATTTATAGAACTGTCACGCATATAGAAAAGCTCCAAATTAAGGCGCTTGAGGAGTTCAGAGTGTGTGACAAAATTCAATCCAAGATTTGTCAGCTGGTTAAATAATCCTATCTGAATCAAGGCTCTGTAGGGGATCGTGCTTAAACCATTTTCACACAGTGGAAAATGACTACAAATGTAAAGCAGCACTTTCAATACTGCAAAACTATTTGCAAAGCTAACGTTGAGTTAGAGAATGTAAAATAATTTGCCATAAATAATAACAGGTAATATAGGTCTAATATAAAAAATAAAAAAAATAAAGATTTTTATAAATCAGTAAAATTAGTTTTCTCCCCTCTTAAGACATTTTGATTAAGAAAAAACATCTATAGAGGGTCTATTTTGTTGCTTGACTCAACAGCAAGCATGTCCGGATCTACAATTATTGCGAATTGACTACTGCTTAAAGTGGTGTTTCCCCCAAAATGACAACTTTATTCATTTATGCATTAAATCTGCTAATAAAAAATAATTGGATAAAAAAAAAAATCTCACTTACCTATTTCTCCCTGTTGCTAGGTGGTCCCACGAAATCTGCCTCTTCCATAGCCCAGGCTAAAAACGTCACTTCCCCTCGGCAGTCAGTCATCTGGAACACGTGACAGGTCCCAGATGACTGCGCAGCACATCACGGCGTGCGGCGCCGCTCGCGCATGCGCAGTGGTTGCCCGGCTGTGAAGCCACAGCCGGGTGCCCACAGTAAGGATGCCGGCGCCACAAGCGGAGGGGGGAACGAGGGGGGGCCTTCGTTCCCCCGCATCGCTGGACCCTGGGACAGGTAAGTGTCTGATTCTTAAAAGTCAGCAGCTGCAGTATTTGTAGCTGCTGACTTTTAAAAAATGTTTTTAAGGGGCACACCTCTTTAAGTGCAGGCAGTTTACCTTTTCAATGTTCCATTTGCAGTGAATTAATAAGCCACCCTATAACCAATGAGTACTGGAGGCTTCAATGTCTACTGTTCCTGTGCGTTTCTGTGCAGTTACATGCAGGACCGAGCAGAGTGGCGTGAGATCATGGAAACATGTTGCATATCTCGCACTTCTCTGGAATGCAGTGTAACATTGTGTTCTGGCCTAAACATGACACAGAGAAAATGATTGTTTTCTGCATGTCACTGCAGTTATTAGTATTTTTTAATGCAGACTAATTCAGGTAACCACACCTAGTGATAATGGGCTATTGAGCAATATAGCTTATTCATTTGACTGTCCTCAGCCCATGAATAGGCAGTGAAGTGGCAGCGGAATACTGATGAGACATCTCTCTGCTCTCCTGTCAGCAAATTATTTGTCAGCATACAGTGGGTATAGAAAAGAATCACCCCATTTAAAACAATCACATTTTGTTGCTTTGCAGCCTGAATAGAAGACATCGTTTTTGTTTTGTCCAGCTGTATTTACTCAGTGCAACTTATAACATCCAAGTTAAAGATATAACAGCAACATGTTAGAAAAAAAAAATGAAAAACAGAATCACAGAGTTGGAAAAAGGACCCCCCCTCCCTCCTAAAAATGACTTGTAATCTCAATCAGGTGAAGCTAATCACCTTCTCAATGGTGCACAAAGCCATTTGATTTTCAACTGTGGTCATTTTAATTAGATCAGGATGAAATGAGCTTTCCTGGAGCTTTTTAGTTTCTGGGAGTGCAACTGAGGCAAACAGTCAACTATGGGTGGCAAGGCACTGTCAAAAGGTCTCCAGCATAAAGTTGAAGTTGTGGACAGGCACACGTGAGGAGATGGATACAAGTCTAAAATTTGGAAGTGGAAGGTGTTTGGTACAACACAGACTCTTCATGGATCAGGACTTTTCTCCAAACTGGATGAAAGAGCCAGGAGGAAACTGGTCAGAGAGGCTACCAAGAGGCCTACAGTAACTCTGAAGCAGTTGCAGGAATTTATGACAAAGAGTGATCATTGTGTGCGTGTGACAACAATATCACAAATTCTCCACAATAGTGGCTTGTATGGGAGGGTTGCAAGAAACAAGCCACTCCTCAAGAAAGGCCACATGCAGTCATGACTGAGCTTTGCCAAAACTTACCTTGAAGAGTCTGAGGCCACATGGAAAAAGGCCTTACAGTCAGATGAGACTAAAATTGAATTATCTGGCCTCAACACCAAACGGCATGTCTGGCAGAAATCCAATAGAGCTCACCATTCAAATAACCCCATTCCTGCAGTAAAACATGGACGTGGTAATATCATGTTGTGGGGTTGTTTCTCTGCAAAAAATTGGGCAATATACTATCAAATTCTTGAGGAATATCTGCTGCCCTCTGCTAGAAAGTTATAAATGAGAAGAAGGTTTACCTTCCAACATGACAATGACCCAAACAAAGCACACAGCAAAAAAATGACCATATAGTGGTTGAAGGAGAAAAGGGTGAATAGCCTAGTCAGAGCCCAGACTTAAACCCCATTGAAAATCTGTGGAAAAACTTCAGTCCACAAACAGTCACCATTAAATATAACTGAACTTAAGCAGTTCTGCAAAGAAGAGTGGGCAAATATTGCACAGTTTAGATGTGCAAAGTTAGAAGAGACATATCCCAACAGACTAAAGGCTGTAATTAAAGCAAAAGGTGGTTTAAGTAAATACTGACACAAGGGGTTGATCCTTTTTCCAACTCAGTGATTCTGTTTTTTTTTTTTTCTGACATGTTGTTGTTTTATCTTTCACTTGGATGTTATAAGTTGCACTGAGTAAATGCAGCTGGATAAAACAAAATTTATTTCAGGTTTCAATGCAACAAAATGTGATTTTAAAGAAGAGTGATTTTTTGTCTATACCCACTGTATATGCATTAAGCTCACCTAATTGTCTTCTAGTGCTGACACTCCCTCTCCCAGGGGATTTACAAAAGGCTGCTAACAAGCCAATTTCAGTTACTTACACTAGTTGCATTTTAAATACATTCTATGGTATTTTGATGTGCAAATACCTGTATTATTGGTGTAATGTCATACCTGCCGGGAGTTTGGATTTAAGGAACAGGTTCACTTTAAAGATAATGTTTCATCTGTATAACAGGTCATAGACTAACAATTTAATTGAAGAATGGGCAGTTCAACATTTGTGGAAATACTATTTAAATGAATACATAGAGGGTGATTTACTAAAGGCAAATATACTGTGTACTGCAAGTGCAATTGCTCCAGAGCTTAGTAAATGAGATAAAGCTTCACTTTGCAAAGAATCCCCAATCACATGCATGGCAAATAGAAAAAAAACTAAAGATAGATTGCTAGGCCCTGGGGTGGCAATCAAAACACCCAAATAAAAGTGTGCCACATCCTATTAGTTATTGAAAAATATATAGAGAGAAGAGTGGACTTTGTAGGCACGCATAAAAAATTCCAAAATGTATTGATAGCTCACAAACCCATCAATGCAAAAACACATTGACAATTTTAAATAGACAATATAGAAAACAGAGAATGGGGAAAAGGTACAAACTGCCACTACGTGTGCTTCCTGTGGAGTATTGTTAATATATTCAAAGAAACTTCCACTGGAGTGTGGCCTGACCCAGTGGGGTATTCATTCGTCACGCTGGTTTAAAAGATGCTTAATGCTCAACATGTTTCGTGATTTATCTATCGCTTCTTCAGGAGCTCCTGAAGAAGCGATAAATTGCAAAACATGTTGCGCATTAAGCATATTTTTCGATAAATAGAAAAAAACAGAATTTTTGCTTGCACATGATTGGATGATAGAAATCAGCACAACTTCCCCTCCTTTACCAAGATCTTGAGCAAGTGCACAGTATATTTGCCTTTAGTAAATACACCCCAACATATTTTTAGGGAGTCTGTGCTCACCTTCTATATTTACTCATTTCAATAAAAGGTCTGTACTCCACTAGGCTGCATGGGGGGACTAGAACCCAACAATGAGGGCCAGGGACCAACAAATGTGTGGCTATTAGGAAAGTTGCTTGGAAAGTACACCAGGGCCAACTAAATTGGTGACATTATATGTATCAGTTTTTATGAAACAATTCCTAGAATTAACTTATACTGGAACAGGTCTTAAAATTATAACCTGCAGTTTATGTATTTTAGCCATTAAAAAAATAAATAAAAAAACAGACCATTTACAGATAAACACTTTACCACTGTACATAATTCTCTGCAAGATACGGAGAAAGAAATTACTGTCCATACTAAATAACCTGTTATAGCGATGTCAAACATTTCTCCGCCTAAGAGGAAGCACAGCAATAATCTGATGTGTGTAAACAGCAATCCCACAGAAATGTCATTATGCATGCACACTATAATGCATTTATAGACTTGTTCTTAGTGTTACTCATTTTTCTAAATGGTGTTATTTCTGTAATCTTATTTGTATAGTAAATGATTTATGGTCATTGTAAGCTCTTTTGAGCAGGGACCTTATAAATGCCTGGCTGAATGCCTTTTTTAGCATTGTTATTTGATTTTATTTGGAAAGGAAAATCCAAGTCCATCAGTTACCAGAACACTGAAACTGGACAACATTTACATATGCATGCTATTGCTGTACGGTATTGGACTGTGGTTGAGAAGCAGCCCTGGCATATAAAACACTCAGCTCAACCTATGTCTAAGTGGCCAATGTTTATAAAGCCTAGTGATGCATGAATTTTTAAGCACAGCACTATTTCTAACAGGACAGTAACGCGGTCCAACAGAATAATGTGTATGAGTGGTTGTTGTTTTTTTTTAGGCCCCTTTCACACATGACATTAGATCAGTTCAGTCACGTTTTTTTATCATCAGTTGTTGTCAGTAAACATCAGTTTTCATCCGTTTTCATTTCCGTTTTACATCCGTTTATGTCCTTTTTTTATCCATTTATGTCTGGTTTTTATCCGGTTTTTGTTTTTTTTTTTAAACTGTATTTAATCAGTTTTTCATGAATTATGGGAATTTTCCTATGATTCCTTGGATTTGGGTCATAGGTTATTTGTAATGTATGCATATTAAATTACATATTTTGATTAAAAACGCATGTCAGCGGATCGGATGTAAATGGATCGTCCGCTAACATCCGTTTTACGTCCTTCTTTTTTTTTTTTTTTTTTTTTTTACGGAAGTAAAAATAGGGTTTTCTTCTGTCCAGAAAAACGGAGCTTAACGGAGACGGATGTTAACGGATGATCATCCGCTAACATGCGCTATGCCATAGAGAAGCATTGATGTCCGTTTTGATCCGTAAACGGACGTATGAAAAAACGGATGAACGGTCCGCATGTTTGAAAGGGGCCTTAGTCTTATACTTTTTCGGTGCTATAGGGGCCATGCAACCCGTACACACGGTCGGATGTTCTGATGGAAAAATTCTGATCGGATTATGTTGTCAGAAAATCCAATCGTGTGTGGGCTCTAGCGGGCTTTTTCCGTCATGCCCACAATGGGCATCACTGATTGGCATGTATGATTGTTTGGCACTGATTGGCATCCATCAGTACAACACAATACAATGCTGCCTATCAGTGCCCATCCGTGCCACCTATCAGTGCCGATCCATGCTGCCTATCAGTGCCCATCCATGCTCATCCGTGCCGCCTATCCATGTTCACCTGTGCCGCTTATCCATGCCGCCTATCCATGCCAATCTGTGCCAGCTATCAGTGCCAATTTGTGCCACCTATCAGTGCCCATCAGTGCCCATCAGTGCCACATATCAGTGCTCATCAATGCCACCTCATCAGTGCCACCTCATCGGTGCCCATCAGTGCTGCCTTGTCAGTGCAGCCCCATCAGTGCCCGTCAGTGCAGCCCCATCAGTGCCCATCAGTGAAGGAGAAAACTTACTTATTTACGAAGTTTTGAAACTGAAACAAAAAAGTATATATATTTTTTTTCAAAATTTTCTGTCTTTTTTTATTTGTTTAGCAAAAAATAAAAACCGTAGACGTGATCAAATACCACCAAAATAAAGCTCTATTTGTGGGAAAAAAATGATAAAAATTTAATTTGGGTACAGTGTAGCATGACAGCGCAATTGTCATTCAAAATGCGGCAGCGCTAAAAGCTCAAAATTGGTCTGGGCAGGAAGGTGTTTAAGTGCCCGGTATTGAAGTGGTTAATCATCTTGAGCTACTCGGGTGGAGCTCCGCTTTAAATACTTTTAAAGTGTTATTAAACTATTGAGGTTACTTGCAACAAACTACATGGCTAGATGAACAGAGGCTGCAATTTTTTTTAATTATTCTTGTATTTGTAAGCAAGAATATACTGTATGTATAGACAAAAAGGGGTTGTCTGTATTTAAAAAAATGTCTCAATTAAAAGTTTGCATTTCTTCAAAAATGTAAATGTTTCCAGTAAAGCTGTGTAACTCTACTCTCTGAAATGCTATTGTAGTGTATAAATATGAGATTTAATGGTGATATTTCTCATAGATCAACTAACGACCTGCAACACTGCAAAACGTATGACAATCTTTTAAAGCCACCTATGCTCCTTTATGGGCAGTTAAAACCATTAGAGAGATTTATTTCTGCTAAAGCCCCTTAAGCAATCTATTTCAGGAGTATGAATTCTGTAAAAATGAATATTTCATTACACGCCCTCTCAGCGGTGGGGCTTTTAATATACTTTCTTTTAAATAAATGTCAGAGGGCGGATGGGGATTTCCTCCATATGATGCAGCCCCATCTGTTCATTCAGCAATTCTGATTTGCTCTTCTAGATTCACTGCTCCCTCACCTCTCACACTCCGGGGAATGACAACTGTTGGCTTGCTACAAAAAAAATGCATTGGTACCCTAGAGTTCTGGGCACTCATTGAGACAATCTGAATGTTTTTTTGGGGTCACAGTACGGGGGGTCACAGTTTTCAAGAATAACAGAGCCACATTTTTTTCAAACAGCTGTTTATTAAAATGTTTCCAGTGATTGTCATCACATTTTGACTACCATAAAAATAATCTAGGGAAGCAATTTATGTGGACAGATCTCCCACATTATAAATGAACTGATGTCATAATAGATTGAAATAACTGAGACTTTAAGTGAAATAGAGGCTGTGATGACCATCTCTTATTATTGGAACAATGTGTGAGAGTTGGGAACACATTGAGGTTGATTTACTAAAGGCAAATATACTGTGCACTGCAAGTGCATTTGCTTTAGATCTGAGGGGACGCTCTGCTGATTTCTATCATCCAATCATGTACAAGCAAACACGCAGTTTTTTTATTTTTCTTGCATGTGATTACCGTATTTATCGACGTATAACACGCACCCCAAGTTTAGGAGTAAATATTAAGGAAAAAAACTTTTTAAAGGAAAAAACTTTGTCCATCTGCAGCCTTGCACAGCATCCATCTGCATGCTTGTCAGTGTCATTTGCAGCCTTGCAGCCATCTCAGTGTCATTTGCAGCCTTGCATCCTTGTCAGTGTCATTTGCAGCCTTGCAGCCTTGTCAGTGTCATTTGCAGCCTTGCAGCCTTGTCAGTGTCATTTGCAGCCTTGCAGCCTTGTCAGTGTCATTTGCAGCCTTGCAGCCTTGTCAGTGTCATTTGCAGCCTTCTTAGTGTAATTTTCAGCCTTGCAGCGTCCATCTGCAGCCAGCCTCCTCAGTGTCATTTGCAGCCTTGCTCAGGCTGAAGTTAAACTGCAGTGACATGTCAGTGTCACTGCAGTTTGAAAATTGGCGCCATTGGCCGTTCTCGCAGCTTTCGGCCGCCTTCAGCCATTCTCGGCAGCTTTCCGCTGCCTTAGGCCTTTCTCGGCAGCTTTCGGCCGCCTTAGGCCTTTCTCGGCAGCTTTCGGTTGCCTTCGGCCGTTCTAGGCAGCTTTTGGTCGCCTTCGGCCGTTCTAGGCAGCTTTTGGCCGCCGAGAACGGCCGCAAGCTGCCGAGAACGGCCGAAAGCTGCCGAGAAAAGCCGAAGGTGGCCGAAAGCTGCCGAGAAAGGCCGAAGGGGGCCAAGAGCTGCTGAGAAGGGCCGAAGATTGTATAGGAAAAGTCAAAACATTCAATTACGATATGACTGGAGTCGCAATTGTATACACAATTTTTTTTTTTATTTGCTATTTTTTTCCAACAAAGTGGAGTTACCCCTTAAGTTTGGGGCAATTGGGGGGGGGGGGTCGTATGAGGCAAGTGAATTAGATCTACATTAAATCTACATCTATTAAATCTTAAAACCTGTTTTCTAGCCAATGGAAAACTTCTTTTAATCCAACAAAAATACTATGAAAATCTGGAAAAAACAATCTTTTCCATTTATTAAAGGATTATGGATTTAAAGTAAGCTTAATTAAGACATTATTTTGCCATTGTCGGTTGTCGTGTTGATCTTCTAAAACACAGCGAGGCAGACCCCTGATTTATTCCTCTTTGTAACAGAACACCTAACACTACAAAGTATAAATTTCAAACACAAGAAAGGAGCTACTTTCATGTTACATGTGCATGATTTCCCATTTAAATGCAGATTGTAACTTTCAGCTAAGTAAAAGATGGAATTTTTCTATTAAAATGCAAATCGCAATGTTAACTTTTAGTTGTGAAGTGTTTCAGAGGGAAAAAGGCACAGATAGCATGCTTTACTGTACCTGCAGGTTATTCTTCTGCTAGGCAATGCTTAACCTATGCACCGTCATCACACTTCTACAGTGTTTTCTTATTATAAGGCACAGCTATAAATATGATCTTAACTGTTTTTCATTTGTTTACTTCACCATTTCTCAAGGTCATTTTGTTCTTTGTAAATAACCGTGTGGAAAAACTGCCCACTGTGCATATTTTTATGCATACTATGCTTATCTCATGTATGTCTGTATCTTCTTCTGGAGATCTCCTCGTGGTTTTCATTGTCTATATGAGCAAAGTCAGCCAGGATAAAAAGCATTGGCTAATTTGCATGACAGCTTATGGGCACTTACTATTTCTTTCCATGACTAAGTTTTACTAAATGTTACATTTGACAAACCACCAATGAGTTTAGAGACAATTAAATTGGGTGGGTGGAGCTTGAAGATAAATATTTTACATAATTATTTTTTCCTTATTTCTAGGCTGCAGTAAAAACACTTAAAGTGGATGTAAACCCATTTTTTTTTTTTGATGTCATAATGTAGAGAATACGATTTCCTTTCATTTGAGCCCAGTCTTGCCACACAGATTTACTCGAGGCCTGAGCAATCCTCTTTTATTGTTCAGTTAGAGAAATCTTGACAAAGTCTTGAAAACTTTGTCAAAAACGCCCCCTTGCTGTGAGTGCAGGGGATTTACATATCATGCACTAGCCTGAGACAGGCACATCCTGTGTAAAAAGTTCACAATTCACATCCCCCTCCCCTCCAGCTCTCCCAGCTTTACTGTGTTTTGACTGGATGTTTCTCATCATGGGATGTAGTGAACAGTCAGCAGACTATAGACAGACAAGTGATTTACGGGACATGTATGTAGTCAGAGCTGGGCAGAGTAGAACATCCAATGATCTGATGATAACCTGTCTCAGGCTAGTGCATGATATGTAAATCACCTGTCACTCACAGCAAGGGGGCGTTTTTGACAAAGTTTTCAAGACTTTGTCAAGATTTCTCTAACTGAACAATAAAAGAAGATTGCTCAGGCCTCGAGTAAATCTGTGTGGCAAGACTGGGCTCAAATGAAAGGAAATATTATTCTCTACATTATGACAAAAAAAAATAATTTGGGGTTTACATCCACTTTAAGGCATACAATGTGGAGCCAATAATACATTTTGGGCAGCGTTCCTAAAGTGATTTCTTTGTGAAGCAGGTACCTTTGATTACCCACAATGTGTATATGTACAATATTTTAGGATATTAAATCCCAACATATTAAGTGAGATTTTGTGATGGGTCCATTTGAAACTGAATTTACAATTTAACTTTCATCCAGTTTTGAGAAAACTCTATAGTAATCTACAGGTTATAGTTTGAATCTGCCAGTAGAATAGGATTGGCTCCCTGGCAAAGTGACCCAGTGGTAACTGCAAAAGTGCTGAAAGGGCAGCAATGATGGGACATAAGCATTTGGAGGTATACGGCCCAGGGAACCAGAAACCCAGGGTTCTCTTGTTATGTAGGTCAAACCAACTCTTTTAGTTGGAAGCTTGGTTTGCCTTCTTCTGAACAATGTTACCTGTCCGTGAAAAAAAACTATCATAGTTAGGGCCAATAGAGAAATGTGGGAGGCACAAGTGAATCGGCCAAATTCGACTAAATGAGCTAATTGAAATTTCCATAACAAAAGTCCATTGGTTTTGGCCTCCCAAATAAGTAAACACCTAAAAGTTGTCTGTGGGTGTTAACATTATTTCAAGAAAAACAGAGCAAATCTCCCAGCTAGCGATGCATTGACCAGATTGACTATATTATGGTTAAACTGAGACCCTCATGGTTTAGGTGTTTGTGAATAAATATGGAACAGATATGTTAAAGTTTATCTCTCTGGAACTTTAGAATTCTACACAATTACATCCTTGACATCCCACAAATTTAGTCTTTTTATTTTTTTCTAAATATCTCTGCAATTTAGCCCTAAATATCAGTCATTAGGCTCTAGTCAAGTGACTTTGCCTAGGTCGAGATTACATCAGATTGCTGCAGGAAGGAGGAAGCATTTCCTCAATCTCTTCCTCTCAGTGATCAGACTGCAATGTTGTAATTCAGTAGCAAGTTAGCAAGTCAAAAGGCAGCAGCAGAGGGCTGGTCTGTGCTAAACAAGAACTGCACAGAGACCAGGATTTTCATTATTACATCATCGGTGGTCAGTATCTCAAACCAAAGAAGTAGATTCTGACTCTAGATTACAGTAGTACATAGCATTGTTCATCTAAAGATAAATGCAGATGAAGGCATTGTCAGGGTAGTACTGTGATCACTATAAGAGGGAATACCTTTTAGGTGTATGTAGAGCCAAACACGTTTTTATTTGGTTTTGTATAGAGTTGTGAAGGGTTAAAGTCCTTTTCTTTTTCTGTGTTCCATTAGGTAGATTTTCATTTGCTTCCTCTCATCAACATAGGACAGGAAGCGAGAGGAAACTTCTCCAAAGTGAAGATGTTTCTCTTTCGCAGTTGCCAAAGGAACATGAATACCCATTGGAAGACTTTTCTCCCTTCCTGTTCTGATGACAGCAGTACCATTTTGGATTTCCCATCACTTTCTGTCCCACTGACAATGGCCTCCAGGACAAACAGTGGGAACAAAGATAGCAATAAAAATCTGATTGATTCTAATCCTTCCCCTCCCTACTCAAAACAAAACGGGAAAAGGTTTTGGATATACAGTACATACAATATTAACATGTATACAATACTTAAGCCCCATACACACGGTCGGATTTTCCGACAGAAAATGTCCTATCGGACAATGTTGTCGGAAATTCCGACCGTGTGTAGGCTCCATCGGACATTTTCCATCGGATTTTCCGACGGACAAAGTTTTATCTCCTGCTCTCAAATTTTCCTATCTTGTGTAGCGAATTCCGACGGACAAAGTGCCACGCATGCTCAGATCACATTACAAGACCAAAGCTATTGGCTACTAGCCTCTACGTAGTCCCGTCGTAGGCAACAAACGTCACCACATTCAGAATGATCGGATTTTCCGACAACTTTGTCCGACCGTGTGTATGCAACACGAGTGTCGGACTAAATCCGTCGGAAAAAATCTGATGGATTTTGTGGTCGGCTTTTCCGACCGTGTGTACGGGGCATTAGAAGGCATGTGGTTAAAATGTAACTGAACTTTTAGTGCAGTTACAGTTATGTTCTGAAAGGCCCCTGCTGCCAGAAACCCTCCATCTCAATCCTAAATGTACTTGTCCTCGACTGTTGAAACTTTACTGGGCCCATACATCATGTCTGTAATCTTGCATTATTCCTATGGCAAATTCATATTCAGCAGGAATATGGCACACAGACCCTCTATATGGTTACATGGACATGGTGTGCATGCACGGGCCTAGTAGAGAAGATCCTGACTAGCATCTATTCATAGACATGTGCATTCATTATCGTCCGAATGCATTTTTGTCCAAATTTCGGGTATTTTCGTTATCGTTTTACCAAACGATAACAAACGTGCAGAATCTGAAAAACGAAAATCCGACATTAACAAATGCTTTATTTTCGTTGCAACAGTTCGATATAGCTAGGAGATTCGACATGACGCTGACAATAGCGATCTGTGTCCATCAAACCTGTGGTAGAATGTGCCTAACCTTAGCTCTATTAGTTCAAGATTATTCTACATAGAGAGAAAAGATTTGACATAGAGAGAAAAGATTCGACATTATAGAGACAATAGCAAAAAGGGTCGAATGTGCCTAACCTAACTCTATTAGTCCAAGATTATTCGACAGAGAAAAGATTTGACATGAAGATTTGACGAAGCAGTCGTCGCAAGCGGACTATTATGGTCAAATGCTCTGCCCATAGGCTATAGAAGAATTCTAATGTTGGTTGACTAGTAATAATAATTAATAAATATAATTATTACTAGTGTCATACAACATTAGAATTCTACTATAGAACGATTGCGGTGTCGTACAGTTTATCTGCTCCATCGAATCTTCTTAGAACATTCGACAGACACCATAAGCCTTCAATGACAGATTCAACCTTAATTATTTTGCATTTTTGGACCAATGCATTTTTTAACGAAACAAAATAAATAAAAACGAATTTCGGGGATGTAACTAAATAAATGTATTTTTCGGACCAAAACTAAATTCCGAAACAAAATATTTCAGTGTGCACATGTCTATCTATTCATTGCTGAGGCCACTTTATTGCTTAATTAGGCAAGTCTACAAAAGGATCTTTCAATGCAACAAACAGGCTTTACTGAAGAGAGTCATACAGTATCTCACAAAAGTGAGTAAACCCCTCACATTTTTGTAAATATTTTATTATATCTTTTCATATGACAACACTGAAGAAATTACACTTTGCTTCAATGTAAAGTAGTGAGTGTACAGCTTGTATAACAGTGTCAATTTGCTGTCCCCTCAAAATAACTTAACACACAGCCATTGATGTCTAAACCGCTGGCAACAAAAGTGAGTACACCCCAAGGCTACTTTCACACTGAGGCTTTTTTCAGGCGCTAAATGGCTAAAAATAGCATCTGTAAAACGCCTGAAAAACACCTCCTCTGCCACCCCAGTGTGAAAGCCCAAGTTCTTTCACACTGGAGAGGTGCGCTTGCAGGACTGGAAAAAAAAGTCCTGCAAGCAGTATCTTTGGGGCATTGCGGGAGCAGTGAATACACCGCTCTTAAAATGACCTGCCATTGAAATCAATGGCTAGCGCTGGCAAAACACCTGCAAAGCGATTCGGCAAGGGCACTTTTAGCCCTTTTTCGGCCATTAGCAGGGGTTAAAAGTACCCAGCTAGCAAGCGGAAAGCACAGCTAAGACGACGGTAAAGTGCCGCTGACGCCCCCCAAGCGTGAAAGTGCCCTTAGTGAAAATGTCCAAATTGGGCCTAAAGTGTCAATATTTTGTGTGGCCACCATTATTTTCCAGCACTACCTTAACCCACTCATCCATGACGACATCACAGAGCTGGTGGATGTTAGAGACTTTGCGCTCCTCCACCTTCCGTTTGAGGATGCCCCACAGATGTTCAATACGGTTTAGGTCTGGAGACCTGCTTGGCCAGTCAATCACCTTTACCCTCAGCTTCTTTAGCAAGGTAGTGGTCACCTTGGAGGTGTGTGTTGGGGTTATGTTGAAATACTGCCCTGCGGCACAGTCTCTGAAGGGAGGGGATCGTGCTCTGCTTCAGTATGTCACAGTACATGTTGGCATTCATGGTTCCCTCAATAAACTGTAGCTCCCCAGTGTCGGCAGCACTCATGCAGCCCCAGACCATAACACTCCCACCACCATGCTTGACTGTCGGCAGGAAAACACTTGTCTTTGTACACCTCACCTGGTTGCCGCCACACGCATGACACCATCTGAACCAAAAAAGTTTATCTTGGTCTCATTAGACCACAGGACATGGTTCCAGTAACCGATGTTCTTAGTCTGCTTGTCTTCAGCAAACTTTTTGCAGGCTTTCTTGTGCATCGTTTTTAGACGAGGCTTCCTTCTGGGACGACAGCCATGCAGACCAATTTGATGCAGGGTGTGGCGTATGGTCTGAGCACTGATAGGATGACCTCCCAGTCCTTCAACCTCTGCAGCAATGCTGGCAGCACTCATACATCTTATTCCCAAAGACAACCTCTGGATATGGCGCTGAGCATGTGCACTCAACTTCTTTGGTCGACCATGGTGAGGCCTGTTCTGAGTGGAACCTGAAATGTTAAACCGCTGTATGGTTTTGGCTACCACGCTGCAGCTCAGTTTCAGGGTCTTGGTAATCTTCTTATAGCCTAGGCCATCTTTATGTAAAAACAATTCTTTGTTTCAGATCCTCAGAGAGTTCTTTACCATGAGGTGCCATGTTGAACTTCCAGTGACCAATATGAGAGTGTGAGAGCGATAACACCAAATTTAACACACCTGCTCCCTATTCACATCTGAGACCTTGTAACACTAACGAGTCACATGACAACGGGGAGAGAAAATGGCTAATTGAGCCCAATTTTGACATTTTCACTTAGGGGTGTACTCACTTTTGTTGCCAGCGGTTTAGACATTAATGGCTGTGTGTTGAGTTTTTTTGAGGGGACAAGAAACTTACACTGTTCTACAAGCTGTACACACAATACTTTACATTGTAGCAAAGTGTCGTTTCTTCAGTGTTGTCACATAAAAATATTTACAAAAATGTGAGGGGTGTACTCACTGTTGTGAGATACTATACAAATAGGGAAAATGTGGCACCACACCTGAATTTAGTCCTTAACAACACCTTGAGAGACTTTTTTAATGGGAATGCAGGGAAAGGCAGTTCTGGCACCTCCAGCATGTATCCAGCATCTATCCAGCACTGTATCTGTAGCAAGGGGTGCTGGGGTGTGCTGGAGGGTCCATTGATGCTGGTTGCTGGAGGATCCATTACTGTTTGGGGGATCAATTGTTGAGGGGTGGGTCTATTGTTGATAGGGGCAGTGGTTGCTGGGAGGGATTTAGTGTTGAGGGAGGGGTCTATTCTTGCTGGCTGCTGGAGGGTCTATTGTTGCTGGGGGGGTCTATTATTGCTTGGGGGGAGTGCTATTGTTGGCTGCAGGGGATCTATTTTACTGATTTCTATATTATTCTTAACAAATTTCATACAAATTACTTAGCACCACAAACGTGTACTTGTTTCTGTTTTCTGTAAAATTGGTGGTATTAGGGGGTGTCCGAAGTCAAGGAGAACTGACATTCCTCCTCGGGGTGCAGGTTACTAGGCATGGTTTGTTTGTGTAGTGCAAGGTGGAAATATGGGCCCCAGTCCCTTTTAAAAATGAACAAAGAGAGTTTTATTTCTCTTAACAGAAACAGTGGGAGAGAAGGGTAGGGCACAGAACACCCTTAGGTAAATGCAATAGCAACTTGGTAGACTCCTTAGACAAAAATAGAACTAGACAGACAGCAATACAGAAAAGGGGCCTTTAAGCTGAATGCAGCAATCTGTATTTCGTAACAACTGCTGTCTCCTATAGCAACAACTTTACTCACTGTAGATCCTCATGCTTAGCTCACAGCTACCTGCTGTATTCCTCAAGCTTTGCTCACAGCTACCCGCTGTACTCCTTCAAGCTTTACTCACAGCCGCATGCTGTACTTCTTGTATGAGTTCTCTCCTGAAGCTTTCCCAGCTACTTCACAGTCCCCAGCTGATGAAGAGTCTCCTCTGGTACTCCTTCAAAACTCCATCCCTTTACACCTGCCTCCAGCAACAAGAGTGGTTGGCCCTCTGGCAACAACCAGGCTCCCTCCAACAGAGCCCCGTTCACACGTGGCAAGGCCCCAGGTTTCAGGCCTACCCCTCGGCTGCTGCTCCACACACACCCACCCAGGCCACAGCCCGGGTGTAAAGAACCCTGATCACCTGACTTTCTCTGAATAAATACCCTCTCCCATTCTCAGTGGCCAAATAAACTCCTGCTAAATGGCTGAAAGAGGTAAATCCACTCTTAACCTGAATCCACTGTAGATTGTCACTAATGCCAAAGGTAGCAGTGCCACCTCCTGACAAAAAGGAGAACAGTTAACATCAGGCTTATGAGAAACCCATTTGATCAATAGACAAACTAGCCAGGCTAGTTACCACCTAGAACAACTAAAATTACTAGCAGCCCTGTCTAGGACAAGGGTGCTACACAAGAAGGGATGCAATTAGCCTTGCCTCCCATATTGGGAGAAGTCCTCACACTATTTGGGACCATTCCCTGCTACTCAGGCAGAGGACAGATTTACATTTCCCACGAATAGGATTATTTTCAAGTCATTCATCTTAGAAAAAATTAATATTTGATATTATTTTAAAGTTAAAGTTAGAATTTCAAAGTTAGATTTGGGTTTGTGAAGTAACTTCACTGTAGTCAGAGATTGAGGAAATTCAGTATATATTTAATCAATGCTGCTAATGAGTGAACTGAAATTCATTTTGCATAGTCTGACTATAATAGCAAATACTTTGGGGATTTTTGCTTAAGCCATATGAAGTTGGTAAAATGCTGATGTGCTAATTAAAAACAGCAAGGGGCTGCCTGGGATTGATATTTATTTTTTTATGTCACTGACATTCGATCTTAAGCCTAAAACCAGGGCTATTCATGTTGGCAGAATAGAAACAGTCTACATTTATCTGCCATTTTATTTCACACTTTTGTTGAAGTTCCTTTGTAATTACAGAGTTCTTCCCACTTCCCAATCTAAACACCATCTCAGTGGAGCAAGCAAGCAGCTAAAAGAAAAACAAATTTACATTACATTTATAACTTCCTAATGTTAACAGCTTGTTAAGGGAATGAGAGAGATGTAAGGGATCTTAAAGGATTACTGTTCATGCAACACATCTGTTCAGCACATCCCATAATAATACTCAATAATTCCATTACGATTTTATATCTGTACTTTGTCTACACAATGTCCGTTTTTAATAATTCACCTTCAGTTATTTCCAATGAGACATGTGGGCAAACCCAAATCCCCATGAACTACTTGCAGTACCCAACACAATAAAGGAAAAATAGTTTGTTCAGCTGTGAATATTTTGTTTGAAAAGTTCAGAACAGGGAACACATAAGTAAAGCTAAAACAGTATAGCTAAATGTGTCTTTCACAATCAAAGCTGGAATTTGTACAAAAGTTTAATTTAAAAACAAAAACAGGCAGGCACATGTGCCATGGTCTATACTGCGTTTTTTTCTGCCAACTCTCAATGCCAGCTGCATTGGCCAAACATTAACAACAACACATTTCAATAGCCATCAGTGTTAGACAACAACACATGCCCTTATGATAACTGAAAGTCTACTACTTCCTGGTGAGGTGGGGATAGCATGTATAACGAATAACATTGTTGGCTTTAGTTAAAAACAGTCCATTGGATTTTTGGGCTTGCCCGTGTTTGCCAGCCGAGTGAACCTGCCAGCTCCAGCCTATGAAAGCTGCCCAGAAATCCAATGCGAATACTACCTTCTCCACCAACTTCCAATTAGTAGGAATTATACAACCCCATGTTTGGCAGGTCTTAGTAGCATCACGGAGAAAGAGCTAAGCACATGAGTGCTACACTGTCCATGAAAACAAAAACAGTGATCTTAGCACATATCTGTAAGACAAAAAGTAAAATATATTTATATAAATAGAAAAAAGAATAAGATGCTACCACAACCAAATCACCACAAAGTAACAACAAAATTGAATAAGAAATAAATGAATCAATGTCCATAAACATGTGCAGTAGCTCCCACACCATGTGGTAAAATCTTCTGTGCCCTGATGGGTAGTCTTTCAATAGTGCAACACCATAGACCACCACCACAGTGAGAAGGGCACATTCACAGTCAGTACAGTAACCTCTGAATCAACAAAAGCCTTGGGATAAACTATATATCATCCAGATTGGTCTCCCCACTTTTCAATAGATCTTCCAAAACCCCCCACTTTCGTCCATCCTCACTCCAGGAACACCACAACATCAAAACTAAAGAAATACTATAGTGTAGTATTTTATTATACCAAGTAAAACAGGAGTTATAAAGTATTCCACTAACTTGTATTTGTACCCAGACTCGGCACCAATGTAACCAGCCATTGTAAGTACTTGCACCATAGTACCTTGAACAGAGAATCGGCGTGCGTTCCAGCACCATCTGTACTACGTGATTAGCTGTGGCCATTCACAGCTAATCACAAAAGTACACACTGAATTGATTTTATTCATAAATAATGCTTGCGAATAACAGTGATCACTGTTATAAGCGATCATATCGTGGGAAAAAATAAATCCTGATCATCTCCACAGTGTTCATATGGTAACACTGCATTGTTCTGGTCACGGTAAGTAAAAAAAAAATGTAAAAAGAGAAAATAAAGTGTTAAAAAATAGAAAAATAGAAAAAATATATACTTTATATATTGTCACCAGTCAGTGTCCCTGAACACTTTCACACTAGTTATATGATGATGCTGTACTGTACCGGTGACAGTATGTAAACATTTTTTGAAAAACACAACTTTTTTTAAACTTCTTAATTTTCTAAAAAATTGTGACAAAAATTTACAAATTCAAAAAACTCAACATGCCTCTTACCAATTACCTTAGACTATCTAATTTCCAAAAGGGGTCATTTGGGAGGTATTTGTACTGTCCTGGCATTTTCGGGCCTCAAGAAACGAGAGGCTGTCAGGATTGATCGATTTTCAAATATATATACCAGGGATATGCAAGTCCCATCATCCATCATGCCTCTGGGTGTCATGCTTGTGGCTGCCAGAATCTTGCTATGTCTCATGGGACTTGTAGTTCTGCAACTACTGGAGGTCCGCTAATTGCATATCCCTGATATATACCATAGTTTGTGAACTCTAACTTTCCTACAGTCTAAATAATAACATACACTGATTTTGGTTATTTTTAACAAAGAAATGTAGCAGTATATATTTTACACATTTTTTTTTTACACCAAATTTATGTAAAAGGTTATTTATTTTATTACATTAAGTGTTAGAACAGGAATGGAAAAAAAATGGTGGCCTTTTTTATTAATTTTTTGCAAAAAAACAAACAAACCCAGTGGTGATTAAATACCACCAAAAAAAAAACTCTATTTGTGATAATAGGATTATCCGACAACAAAATCCCATGTTTTTTTTCCGACGGATGTTGTCTCAAACTTGTCTTGCGTACACACGGTCACACAAAATTGGTTGGAAATTCCGAACGTCAACAACGCGGTGACGTACAACAAGTATGACGAGCCGAGAAAAAATGAAGTTCAATAGCCAGTGCGGCTCTTCTGCTTGATTCCGAGCATGCCTGGACTTTTGTGCCTCTGAATTGTGCACACACATGCTCAGAATTTCCGACAACAAGTCTTGTTGTCAGACAATTTGAGAACCTGCTCTCAAACATTTGTTGGCGGAAATTCTGACAACAAATGTTCTATGGAGCATACACATGGTCAGACTTTCCGACAACAAGCTCACATCCAACATTTGTTGTCGGAAAATCCTATCGTGTGTACGGGGCATAAGTGTGACAGCACTGAAGGCTGAAAATTGTCCTGGGCAAAAAGGGGGTGAAAGTGTCCAGTATTTAAGTAGTTAAATAGCAGAAACTTATGATTTGGGAAAATAAAATCAAACCAGTCATACTGTGCATAATGTTGGGTCTTATACAAATGTAAAAAAAAAAATCCCATTCAATAAAAATCATCAGGTTTGATTATTATTTGCACTTATTAGCAGAATCATAACTACATTTTTCTGAGCGTTATGAACTGTGTAACATATTTTTATGTATCACCTGCCATACAAACACATATATAATAAGCAGTGATGCTCCCATTGGTAACATGAGGAAAGTGATAATTCTTGAACCATAGTTAAGGCTGGACAGTTTCTTATTTGTTAAAACTAATGATTAGGCACAATGGTTAGGTACAGGAAATTCAGCACCCATGAAACTTACAAAAGAAAAAAAAAGAAGAGGAAAAAAAGAAGAGGAAAATCTGGTTTTATGGAAAAAAGTAGTTTTTCTGCTGCATTATAATATCAAATATTGTGCAAGCAAGGCAAAAATAAAATAATAGCACTGGAAAAGCAGAAAAGCTTAAGATCAGGTTTAGAAAAAAGCCAAACATATCCTCCAGGGTAAGAATCTAAAGATAAAGGACTTATGGCAGGTAATAAAATAATAACTATTGAAATCTGCAAGCTCTTTGATTTGATTCATTGTTTCACTTCATTGCAGAAAAAAAACACTCAATGGGAAAAGTCTCCGCAAGCTACATATGAACTTTTTTCTTTTATTATTATTGCTATTTGTAAAGTCTATTGTCAGGTCCACCCTATTTGCAATTATTGCTTTGTTTGTATCTGAAATGTACACTGCTGTTTATTACTGTTTGAATTATGGCTATGGAAAGGCTATATAACCCTTTTATGAATAAGCCTATCTAAGTTAAAATCCATATTTTTTGCTCGAAAATTACTTAGAGCCACCAAACATTATATATATATTTTTAGCAGAGAATATAGAGAATAAAATCGCGATTGTTGCAATATTTTGTCACACAGTATTTGTGCAGCAAGGTTTTAAGCGTAACCTTTTGGGAAAAAATACTTTCATGAATTTAAAAAAAAACTAAACAGTAAAGTTAGCCCAATTTTTTGTATAGTGTGAAAGATGATGTTACGCCGAGTAAATAGATACCAAACATGTGACGCTTTATAATTGCACGCACTCGTGGAATGGCGACAAACTACGATACATAAAAATCTCCATAGGCGACGCTTTTAAAATGTTTTACGGTTACCAGGTTAGATTTAAGGAGGAGTTTATTGCTCTTGCACTGACGATCACGGCGATACCTCACATGTGTGATTTGAACACCGTTTACATATGTAGGCGCGTTTTCTTTGCTGCGCGAGCTCGCGGGGAAGGGGGCGCTTTAAAAAATATATATTTTTTTCTTATTTATTTTGTTTCATTTTAGATAATTAAATTGTGTTTTAAAAAAAAAAAATGTGATCACTTTTATTGCTGTCACAAGGAATGTAAACATCCCTTGTGACAGTAATAGGTGGTGACAGGTACTCTTTATGGAGGGATCGGAATTTCTGAAAATGGTGTTTCTGAATACCGTATATTTTTTTAAATACGGCGCCATTGGCAGCCGAGTTAACAGGAAGTGACGCCATGACGTCACTTCCGTGTTTACACATAGGAGACTGGAACCAAGCCGTTTCTGGCTTCGTTCCAGTCTGTCTCTAGCCGCCGGAAGCAGCGGATGTTCTATCGGGCCTCCCGATGGAACGGGAGGCCCGGATAAGAGCAGTGTGAGGCGGCGGGAGGGGACGCTCCTCCGGTATAACTGCCGAGTGGCTTTTAGCCGCATCGGTTGTTATACCTGGATAGCCAATCACCCGCTCTAAACAACGGTACCGGGATGATGCCTGCAGCTGCGGGCATCATCCCGGTATAACCCCCGAAAGCCGAGTACGCATATCTGCGTACGCTCGGCGGGAAAGGGATAATCATATACCAACCTATTTAATAGTAAAGACAGAACAAGCATCAGATATATTTGTTCATGTTTTTAACCACTTAATGTGCTTACGCCATTTTAAAGCATCCTGTACTTCAAGTGTTTAATACAAGCTCAATGCTGCAGATGAAGCCAAGAGCCTGGTATCATTTTTTTTCAGCCAGCATACAGCTCTTCAGTTATTAACAGTGAGAAGGACAAACCCGCTCTTCCCCCTGCAGTGTTTCTCCGGCTCTCTGGTTCCGCCAGGGAGCTTAGGACTGCAGGACTGCCCCTGATCTCCTTAGTGCGTAATGAAGCCAGAAGCAACACATAATAGAAGTCTAATAGAATCCTGATGTCTCCATAAAGAGAACCGGTCACCTGCTCATGCTATTACATATGGGCATGTTAGCCCCTTTGTGATGGCAATAAAGTTAAATGAAAAAATAAACGGTGTTAAAAATAAATTTAAATAAGTCAAAATGGGGGGCGTGTCCAAGATGGCGACGTGAGCGGTCGCATCTCCCACGAGCTCCGCCGACTCCGCGCCTTCCGCCCGGCTTCCTGAGCACATACCAGCACTACTTTTGACCGGCGGCACCTGGATGAGGCGGCACACCCCTCGGGCACAGTCCGGTAAGGGGATGAAGTTAAAATTCCCTCCGGGACCGGAGGGATCGCCGCCGTGCCTAGAACCGGCCCCCCACGTGGAGACGCGCGCCCAGCGCTACACGCACATGGCTTCTCAAACTCCCCCAGCAGACCCACCGGACACCAGACCATCCTGGCTGGCGGAGGTGATGGCGGCCATAGCCACCTGCAAGGCAACACTCACGGCCAAAATAGAGGAGGTGCAGTTAGATGTGGGCCTCATGCGGCAGGACATAGATAAGATCCGCTCCAGGGTGACAGAGACGGAGCAACGCATAGGCCTGATAGAGGACGACACCATGGAGCACACGGCCTCCCTCTGCACCCTCCACACTAAGGTAAAGGCGTTGGAATTTAGGGCAGAGGACACCGAAAACAGAAACAGGAGGAACAACCTCCGGATCATAGGCCTGCCTGAGGGGGTGGAGGGCAAGGACCCCACAGCGTTTGTGGAAGCCATGCTGAGGTCCCTTCTCCCAAATGCTGTCTTTTCCCCCTATTACACAGCAGAAAGGGCGCACAGGGTTCCGCCGAAGCCGGGCCCTCCTGGAGCCCCCCCAAGGACTTTTATTCTGAGAATGCTTAACTTCCGTGACAGGGATGAGGTTCTGAAGGCTTCCAGGCTACAGGGTGAGCTCCGGTTCCAGAACACAAAGCTCATGATCTTCCCCGATTACTCTGTTGAGACCCAGAGGCTACGCAAGTCGTTTGACCAAGTTAAAGGGGCACTCAGAGCCCGAAGCATCAAGTACAGTGTGATGTTCCCTGCGAGACTCAGGGTTCAGGACGGAGAGACCTTCAGATTCTTCAACACACCCCGTGAGGCCTCAGCGTGGCTGGACTCCTTGCCCCCGCATCGCTAGCCACCTGAATGTGAGTACCTCTTTACCACCTTTTACTGATGTTGTTTGGAGAGGGGGGGAACGTGTCTGCTGGGCATCCTTGGTTCTACCCCCTACTGACTACCTTCACATTCCCAGAGGCCCGCTGCACCCACGGATGGATTCCCTCTTTTTGGGGTACTGTGAACGGGATCTGTCTCCCCCCTATGCAACAGGGCCCTGACTCTCCGATACATCTCCCTGTTCTGGAGACTGGCCCCGAAGAGACCCCCCTCCCAGCGATCTAGCAGAATCTCAGGAAAACCATCTGCTGGAACGATGCGATTTGGTGCACTATTTCTTGTTTTGTGATTCGCTAAAGTTTTCTGACAAGTTTTCCTTTTTCTTTTTTCCTTTTTTTTTCACTGTTGCAACACAAGTGTTCGGCCCCTGACTAGTTCAGGAGAATACCGCCCTAACTCCTAGGGTGTGCTGCATCCTGAACTTCCTGGAACTTCTCCTGTTTTATTTCCCGCCATTGCACTTATTATCTTCATCCGCCAGGAGGAGACTTAGCTGACAAGTGAGGTGAGGAGACTTTCCACCGACCGACATGTTTTTTGCACGCACCCACGTGCTCTTTTGCAATCTTAGGAGTCGGCGGGGCTCACCTTAGTGGGACGTTGACGAGCTTGCATGGACTCTGCCGGACGCCCGGCGGGACCCGGTCAGCCTCTTGCACAGGCAACCCCCCTTTTGCAAATAAGTCAAAATGATTTAAAAAAATGTAAAAGCACCCCACTGCCCCAGCACATATGCAAACGCTGGCATAGGGTGGGTACGTGTATGTAAACCGCAACTGAGCCACACAAGGTATTGCCATGAATGTCAGACTGAGAGCAATAATTCTATGGCCATAATTCACAGTTAACTCTATACTAATAAGCTGTGAAGGCTTTTTTTTTTAACTTAAAGGTGCACTATTTCTTGTTTTGTGATTCGCTAAAGTTTTCTGACAAGTTTTCCTTTTTTTTTCACTGTTGCAACACAAGTGTTCGGCCCCTGACTAGTTCAGGAGAATTCAGGAGAATACCGCCCTGCATGCCTCACTGTGCCCTGAACTTCAAACATGGTAGTTAAGGGTTCCTAGATGCCCCCTAGCTGCAGCCAAAATTTGGGGTCTCTGGACCCAAAGGGTCCCGAAATGGCATTGCTGCAGATGGACACAGTTGACAGAATTTGGGGCCCTGTATCTCGGGGCCACTTGGTGCTAGGGACTAAGTGGCTCAGAGATACAGTGCCCCAAAGTTGGGTTGGAAAATGTCATTCTCTGCTGCAGAAAAGTGCTTGACTCCAGTATAAGCCGAGGGGGGCACTGTCGGCACAAAAAAATGTGCTGAAAAACTCGGCTTATACTCGAGTATATACGGTAATATACCTAGCCAGGTAGGGAGAGACACATATCTTTCCAACCATGGGAAGCTATATAGAACAAGTTGGAGAGGGGAGTGGCTGGCACTGGATCACCAAAGTGCTCATTTTCTATAAAGTGGTCTGGAGTTAGTGGTATGCAACATTTTGACACTGGGTAAGCAGCTCTGGTACACAGACGAGCTTCCAAAATCCCTACAGACTGGAATCAGAGGAAGATTAAAGAGCAGCACTGTCACAGAAGAGAGCTGGAATCCAAAACATTTATTGCATTAAAATGGCTCAAACTAAATTTTCTTAAGCAGCCAACCCAAGATGTTGTTTGAACGATTTTAATGGAATCAATACCTTTGAGCTCCAACTCTTTGGTGTGGTACTCCGTTCCTATTTTCTCCTCCTAATATACTTTTGAGGACCCTTTTGGGGTTTTAAAGAATTCTGCAAGCATTTTAAAATTAATAACCTTGTAGGCTGTTGGTGATCTTATACAGGGATTCCTTCTAATTCTTTATTACATTTTTTACGGTCTGCAAGTCCAATCAAACAGGACCTGTAACAGGTATACTTATGCAACTGCTGTGTCATCTATCTGTGGACATTTAGAGCTGTAAGCACCTTACAGCAAATGCCACCTGCGGATGTATGAAAGCTTGCAGCATGCACTTCTTTTTACTGTTACGTGGAGGGTGTTAGGAATGAATTAGGCTCTTGGTTCCAGCCATAAAACAAATAAATACTGCCTAATGTAAAAAGACACAATGACAAGTGCATCATGTACAATATGTGCATGTATTATCAGGCAGTAAGTCCAATGTCAAAATCACTTAATAAACACAAAAATCTGCGCTCAGGATAATGAACTGCAGCCTCCTTAGGGGAACTGCACCAAAATGCAGCCAAAAAATTAGATCTACTGAGGAAGGGATGGTGGCGCTGTTCTAATAGGATGAAGGTGTGTGGACTAATTAGAGGTACTGAATGAATATAGTGTACCTCAAAATCCTGGGGATAATTAAAGTGCGAAAGTATGTTCAAAGTTGCGTGTAAAATAGATCAATATACAGATAAAAAAAATCAATATACAGATAAAAATGTGGCAATAAATTAATATGTGTGTTATATAAAAAGAAAAGAAAAAATCCAGAATAGGCGACACTGGTGGTGGTGATATAAAAAAACTTTAATAAATAAGAGATAAATAATACATAAATAAATTAGTAAAAATCTGATCCAATCAGGAACTGCAAAATTTAAATGACTCCAAAACTTGCTAGTTCAAAACATCAATAGTTTAAAGTGACTCCAGAATGTGTGATTCATGAATAAATATATAAAAATCCAATAAAGTGAAAATCACTTTAGGACAGTGGTTTAATAGCATAAAATCCTCAGGGATCGAATGAAAACAGTCAAAAAGGAAAATAATGTTCCAAAGCAAACCCTAAGTATTAGCCAACTGAAAATGTAGTTTGTGACTTAGCATGATGCCTCATTTAGTCATACAAAAGGACTTTACTCCTGCTTTTTTATTTCATTCTTACTGTATCTAATTAACATTACTAGTTTCCCCATAGCCACTTCTTTGCCACATATCGCCCAAAGGCCACAAGTACAAATTCATGTCACAGACGAGCTTATTAAAAATAATAATGCATGTGTTGGCATCAGGTATACCTCACAGGCCATTATTTCATTTTGGAAATCGTTCAAGTTCAGGCAAAAAAAAAAAAAAAGGTGAGCCGTGGAGCATATCATAAACACTGTCAAATTAATTAGCATTTATCCTTGGATTAAATGGAAGCTTGACTCAGCAGGGACTGACATCTCATACTACACTCAATGTTTTATTCATGGAGCTGCAACTTTTGGCAAAAGCAGGAAAGATAATAATATATCAACAAGTTTAGTTTAATGTGAAGTTAGGGACATGCGATGATGAGGTCTTTTCATTATTATTCTTTGATACGGTTCATTTTTCTCTTTTATCTGCCTCGTACCATTATCCAGTGTCTATGATATATAATTTTTTTCTACAGATAAGGAAATACTTTCATGAAAAGTACATGTTTCATAATGACATTTTGTATAAATAAAGACTTTCAATTATCCTACCAAAATTTCACCTGGAAGTTTAAAGTAGTATTTAGCAAGCTCTATATCAAGCATCTCATTTATCAGGCTGAATTTCACCCACGCATTTTATTCAGCATATACTAGAAACTTCACTGAGTAAAACAAAAAAAGTGTGAACTCAAACTCTGGAAAAAACAAGAGGGGATTACTTTTTGACAATCATTTTAAAGGGTTGGCTTTAAAATGAAATTATACTCGTAATGGGTAAAAAAATAAAAAAAAATTGTACATTATTCTGTTCTTGATAAGAAAAAGTTCATGCAGTACTTTGTCCCATGTCCTCAGGTGCCCTGTACCACTAGCTGAAATGTTGGACAGGGCACTCTTCTCCCTTGGCGCACAGCTGACTAAGACATGTGCATTCGTTTTCGTCCGAATGCATTTTCGTCCGAATTTCAGGTATTTTCGTTATCGTTTTAAACAAACGATAACGAAAGTGCCGAATCCGAAAAACGAAAGATCCGACATAAACAAATGCTTTATTTTCATTTTCGTTGTGACAACAGTTCGATATAGATAGGAGATTCGACGCTGACAATAACAATCTGTGTCCATTGAACCTGTGGTCGAATGTGCCTAACCTTAACTCTATTAGTCCAAGATTGTTCTACGTAGAGAGAAAAGATTTGACATAGAAAGAAATGATTCGACGTAGAGAGGAAAGATTAGACATAGAGAGGAAAGATTTGACGTAGAGAGGAAAGATTCGACGTAGAGAGAAAAGACTTGACATAGAAAGAAATGATTCGACGTAGAGAGGAAAGATTCGACGTAGAGAGGAAAGATTCGACGTAGAGAGGAAAGATTCGACGTAGAGAGGAAAGATTCGACGTAGAGAGGAAAGATTCGACGTAGAGAGGAAAGATTCGACGTAGAGAGGAAAGATTCGACGTAGAGAGGAAAGATTCGACGTAGAGAGGAAAGATTCGACGTAGAGAGGAAAGATTCGACGTAGAGAGGAAAGATTCGACGTAGAGAGGAAAGATTCGACGTAGAGAGGAAAGATTCGACGTAGAGAGGAAAGATTCGACGTAGAGAGGAAAGATTTGACGTAGAGAGGAAAGGTTCGATGTAGAGAGAAAAGATTTGACGTAGAGAGAAAAGATTGCTGCTGGAATTGGGTGGAATTGCACCTAAACTATACAGAGTCATACAGTTTAGCTGCTCCGTCGAATCTTCTTTGAACATTCGACAGACACCATAAGCCTTCAATGACAGATTCGACCTTAATTCATTTGGATTTTCGGACGAATGCAATTTTTAACGAAAAACAAAATAAATAAAAATGAATTTCAGGAGTTACTAAATAAATGTATTT